>OU343217.1:181177801-181263033 GCA_910596185.1 Chrysanthemum makinoi | reverse complement strand
TTTGGCGGGAAAACCCAATCCATATAATAATGATGTTCATTCAATCAAAACCATTAGGGTTTCAACTATCAATATTCCTCCTCCATCACATTCTATCAAACTAAACCTTTAAAAAGAGAAGATGATGTTCTCCGAAAGCCAATTCGACAGCGGATCTCAGATCGCCAGTTCTCCGGCTACCGCAGCCGCGGTAAGTCCTCTCTTTATTACTCATTTTAATTGCTATTGTTTGTATTAATCTTTTATAATTTTTTTGTAGAGCCGAGACACGGTGGGGCTCGTGCCGCTAACGATAAAGCAGATCAGTGAAGCTTCTCACTCTGGTGATGATAAGTCTAATTTTGTCCTTTCTGGTGCTGATGTTGTTAATGTATGTTTTCATCATTTTTGGTTAATGAGTTTAAGTACTTGTGTTGAATATATTGATTATGTGTTGTGTCTATTTTGGTTATGATCAACTGATTGTAGCTAGTTTAGTAGTAGTATAGTTAGTAAAATTGAAGTGGAAAAACTTCATTTTGTCTCTTATGTCTAAAAACAAACAACAATAACGCTTGCCGACTACAGACATAAGAGCAAAAAACAAACGCTATTTTTCAAAAACGTTTGCCCGTGTATGCAGACTTAATAGGAAAAAAGCACTTTCTTGAAAAAACAAACACAACTTTAGTGATGAATTGCCTTGGATCGGTTCGATTCAAGTTTTTTTAAGTGAGTTTATGGATGTATATAGAGGCTGTGTGGGATTGCTTATTAAAGTGCTTATCTGCCATATCTGCTTTTGTTTAAGCAGATAAGCAGTTTCAAGTGTTTGATACGATTTGCTTAGCTAATTATTTTACACTTGATAAGGATTTAAATGTAACCAGTTGGGAACTTAACCTATTCCTAACATCACTTCAAAGTAATAAAGCAACTAAGGTGACAAATTTTAATGTAGAAGGCTATGTTGCTCAAATTAGGCTGTGTTTGGGATTGCATATTATAATGTGCTTTTCTGGTTAAAAATCTGCTGATGCCACCAAGCTCTTATTTTTAGTTGCTTAATTTGGAGTAAAATAAGTAGATTTATCCAAACACTCAAACTCGCTCTGTTGCTATTAAATAAATAGATAAGCACTTAAATAAGCAAATGTCTTTGTGTTTGTTTTGGTGCTATAACGAAAACTTTTTATTATTTGATTGTTTGTTTGTTGAACTTAAGTTTTGTATTTATTTCAAAATTTTAGGTTACGATTGTGGGGATGGTGTCCAACAAAGTGGAAAGGAATATTGATGTTACCTTTACTGTTGATGATGGAACTGGAAAACTGGCATGCAAGAAATGGTAAAACTATAGACTATGACTTTTTTGTGAAACTTGAATTAATACATGTTGTCGATTGAACTGCTAAAATCGAAGCTGAGTGGAATATTATCTTTTTGTCAAGCTAATATTTTATGTACTGTTTGGTAGGGTTAACGAACCAGTTGATAAATTACTAATGGAAGAAGTTAGGTAGGTTATTATTTTCTTGATTGTTATTTCTAAGCTTAGTTATTGGAGTTAATTTTTTGGGTGGTCTTGGTTTTGTTATGAAATGCTTGTGATATTTGCTGTTTTGCAGAGAAGGGATTTATGTCCACGTTGATGGACACTTGAAAAGTTTCAGAGGTGAAAGGCATGTTGATGTATTCTCTGTTAGGTATGCTCTGCGTGATGATCTTAATGCATATCTCATTTCATCAATGCTGAATGCCATATATCTACTTAAAGCATTTCTGACCATAATGAATTATCCTCAGTTTTCAAGCAGAAAAAACTAAAATTAGTAATCAAGTTCAGGGAAACTAGAGTAAATTGCATTTTTGGTCCCTAAGGTTTAGCCAAATTGCAGGTTCAGTCCCTAAGGTTTCGAAAGTGCAACGGTGGTCCTCATTTTGAAACGTTTGCTGCATGTTTGGTCCCTGATCAGCATCAAATGACGAAAATACCCCAGTCTTCTTTTGTTTCTATTTTCTTTTCATATTTCTTACATAAATGGTCCCTGTCTTGTGCTGGCTTTACAAAATTCGTCCTAATTTTTATTTTATTTTTTTATTTATTTTTATTTATAAATATTACAATTAGTATTATTTTTTTAATTCAAAAATATTCGAAAAATGATCAAAAAATGTTAAAGATATTCCAAAAAAAAATTAATTTTTTTTTACATATATTTTTTTTAAATTCTAAGAGAAAAGTCCAAAATATATTCGTCTCTTTACGTTTTTTTTCGGATTTTTACGTTTTCGTCCGTTTTTTTATGTTTTCGTCTGTTCTTTTTACGTTTTCAACTTTTTTTTTTAATGTTTTTGTCCGTTTTTTTACGTTTTCGTCTGTTCTTTTACGTTTAGTCGGTCTTTTACGTTTTCGTCAGTTGTTTTGCATTTTCGGCCTTTTTTTTGTTTTCGTCTCTTTCTTTTCGTTTTCGTTTAGCGTAAAAAAGAGATTTTCGTTTACGTCTAGCGTAAAGAGACGTTTTTTTACGTTTCGTCTAAACGTCTCTTTTTTTGTATGTTTTTTTACTTTTCGTCTAAAAAAAATGTCTCTTTTTTTTTAACGTTTTTTTAGAACGTCTCTTTTTTTTAACGTTTTTTTACGTTTTTCACGTTTAAAGTCTAGCGTCTTTTTTTACGTTTCGTCTAAAGAGCGTCTCTTTTTTTATTTTTTCGTTTCGTCTAAAAATCTCTTTATTTTCGTTTTTACATTTTTTACGTTTCGTCTAAAAAAAACGTCTCTTTACGTTAGACGAAACGTAAAAACTCTTTTTTCGTTAGACGAAACGTAAAACGTAAAAGACATTTTTTTAGACGAAACGTAAAAAAAGAGACGTTCTTTTAGACGAAACGTAAAAAAAAAGAGACGTTTTTTTTAGACGAAACGTAAAAAAAAAACGTACGAAAACATAAAAATAAAAATAAAAAGTTGAAAACATAAAAGAGCAGTAGCGTAAAAATGGGCGACATACAAAAAACGGAGAAAGCGTAAAATCGAAAAATGTAAAGAGAAGATATATTTTGGACTTTTCTCTTCGAATTTAAAAAAAAAATTATGTAAAAAAAAATTAATTTTTTTTGGAATATGTTTAATATTTTTGAATATTTTTCGAATATTTTTAATTAAAAATAATACTAATTGTAATAGTTAATGTTAAAAAAAAAAAAAAATTGGGACGAATTTTGTAAAGCCAGCACAAGACAAACTTTAGTAAGAAATATGAAAAGAAACAAAAAAGACAGAGAATTTTATCGTCATTTGATGTTGATCAGGGACCAAACATGCAGCAAACGTTTCAAAATGAGGATCACCGTTGCACTTTCGATAGGGACTAAACCTGCAATTTGGTTAAACCTTAGGGACCAAAAATGCAATTTGGAAACTATTTATAGGTGTTTGTTTGCCGTTATTTGTGATTGTTACACATGCATACTGACAGACTAGTATAGATACTGGTCTTTTAAAAATGTTTGAAGTCTTTCTGCAAATGTTGGAATAAATATCTTTCTTTGTGAACTTTCAGGCCTGTGACAAATTTCGATGAGATCACCTTTCACTTTGTTGCTTGTATACACAACCATGTGCGTACTTTCAAAGATCAGGTATGAAACATCAATTGCACATCATATTGGGAGTCATTTACATGTGCACTAAATCGCCGTTGTAGACATAGATCAGTATAGTTTGATATTAACATGAGCTCAACTTTGACTTGTAGAAAATGCAAGGTAACAGTACAACTACTTCCGACAGCCTAAATTCAACCCCACACACGCCCATCCAGAATGGGACGAACGGTTCTAAGTCAGCCCCCTCAAGTCAGGTATCATCACTTGAATGTATACTTATTATCGTTTAACTGTTTTTTCCTTCACTTCTTTTATTAACGACCATCTGTTTCATTTCAGCCCTCTATACCTTTCAGTGTTGATGGTCTGAAAGGTTTTGATCAAATGGTTCTTGCTTATCTTCAGCTTCCTGAAAACTAGTAAGCTCTGTTGCATCTTAAAATTAATCATTTCATGACATGCCATCACATTGATGTTACTGGTATGACACTGTTAAAGGCATAATATATAGCCAGTTTGTCTGTTATAGTGATATACTCGGAGTATCAAATATGGTGATGGTAAACGCCAGACTGCCAGAGTTTAAATTAAGGGGCCTTTTTTACGCTCTTATCCAAATTTCCACCTATAACCATCAACCTTTAACATTATCTTTAGACGCCAAAACAAAGAAGTCATTTCAATCTCAGTGGTTGCTGTAGATAAACTAACATTTCCTTGGGTCTATATATATCTGCTCCTTGTGTTTGTTTGGTACTTGAAAGTTAAACCCAAGACTCCAAAATTCAAAACTTGTCCTTAACCTTCAGTTTTTTTTCTTTCCATAAACAATTTGAACGTTGTACTGTTTAGTTCTCAGTTGCTATTTCAAATTGGATTATTATACATATAAAGATTTTTAAGTAAATGCTCCATTCTCAACTATCTGACTTTAGCTGATGTTCTGAATCATACAATATTTATTTCAAATTCTTAACTTAAAAGCCTGGATTCAGGGTAGGAAATATGTTGTACTTTTTCATTTGGTCTTCTCGTATGTGCTATTGTAATCTCATTTGATCAATTTTGAAACTGGTTTGCTTTGTAGTGGTAATGAAAAGGGCTTCCACACAGATGAACTTGCACAGAAGCTGAAACTTCCTAAAAACAAGATCATGTACCTCTCTCTCTTCCTCTTTTTGAGCGTGTATGTTTGTGGCTCTTGCTTTCGTTCTTTCTAATTCATTTTCTTATTGTTGATATCTGGCAGGGAATCCATCAGAGCACTTGAAGATGAAGGCATGATATACTCAACAATCGATGAATTCCACTACAAAGCAACCAGCAGCAGTTGAAGGTCTAAAATTGTGATTTTGTGAAGATCTAAGCTTTATCTATCAGTTATTTAACAATGTTTTTTGGCTGGTAAGATTGTATTGGCATTATCGAATGATCCAACATCTTGAACTTTTTTTTTTAATTTTATTTTTGGATATATAGTGTGTTCTATATTAGCTGCATTTTCTCTTCTACCATTAAGTTTTGACATCAGCAGTACTGTGTATAACACAGTTTTGCACTTCTGCACTTCTGATAACTTGAGTAGTAACCACAACAATATGGCCTCTCCTGAACTTTATAAGTCTATAATTTAAGATTCGATCATTGTGTCATCGAGATAATGTTGATACATATATGATAGGAACCCCCAAACAGCCACTATGATATTCATATCATCAAAGAAGACAACAGCTAGAATTGGAACAATAGGCAACCCAATAGTATTAACAACATTAGAAAGCAGTGAAGAAACTTTAAAAGTCAGCCTCACTGTTCTGGTGGAGAAAATTTGCCAAGAAACCGCTTTACTTACAAGTATTGTCACATATAAAACCTCCCCAAGTTCAAACTTCATCATCTCCCCTCTTAACCTCTTCCAGTCGCTGCTAGCAAATAGCCTATTTCCAATCACATTAGACAATACCATTGACTGGTATATTATCATGGCCGAAACTGCTCGAAAAGTTTCATCTTTTACTATATTTTGATATGATAGTTGTGTTAAAGAAGTAGTAGTGCATAACCAACTGATGCACTCATGGTGCAAATGAACCCTAAAGCATTGATGAGGAGTTGGTTAATGATGCTCGAACATGTACTTGTTTTGAGTGCCTATTTATTTTCTGTCGGTCTATATGGATTGATTACAAGTAGAAATATGGTTAGGGCTCTTATGTGTCTTGAACTTATATTAAATGCGGTTAATCTCAATTTTGTAACATTTTCTGATTTTTTTGCTTCCTTGTAGTGTTAGTGGTCTCACCTGAATCATGTTGAAAAACCAATAGTATGGTCGATAATGTGAGGATGAATATGGAGTTTATGACATAGAGTGTGAGTTTTTTTCTGGTTGAGGAAGAAGGCGAAAACCGTATTGATTACAAAACACACACCATAGCTAAAAATACATCAAGGAAAGTTTTAATTCGACTAACCAACTTTGTTTGTGTTAGAAACAACTGCATACTATCAACAGTTTTTATTTAAGGCAATATCAACACTGCTAGCAGATGAATTAGTTGTCTAACATTACATCAGAAAAGTTTACATGATTGAATATTTTCAATAAATAGAAAGAGTTAAGTGAAACAAAAATTGCTCCAGGGCTGGTTACCTTTTTATGGGATTTGCTCCACCAATACTGTTGCCGATAGAGAAGAAACTTATCTGAGCAAAGTTTCTTATATTGTGATTTGTGTCTAATCAATGTTGTTGCCGATAGAGTTCAAACTTATTTGAGCAAAGTTTCTTATATTGTGAGTTGTGTCTAATGACTACTTGAATGTTTCTCTCGATTATGTGTACAAATGCTTTACAAGTACTAGACGAATGCCCACGTAAAGCGACAAATAATTATACTTGTGAAATCATAATCTTGGCTTGACCATTGATGCAAAACTTATGGGTTCGTTATTGCGAGAAAAAAAGTCTATGAGTTAGAAACACAAAAATATAAGGATTAAATAATATTCAAAATATTAATTTATTGGTAGATGTTGTTACCATTTTTAATCAAGAGTATATTAATTCTCTAACATTTCTTAATTTTAAGTCATTTAAGTTTACAGAAATGAACATACTTTCTTTATAATAAAGAGTAAACTCATATTTGTGACCTTATTTGGAAAACCACTTAACCTCGTTATAGTTTGCCTACTTTTGGGGTTTAGTGATCCGTCGTGTAATCTAATGTAGGATATGCAACATTGTATAGTTGTACTCTTGTTACTTACGATACATACCAGAAAATGACAAAAATAACATCTTGACATAAAGCATACTCATGAAATGAACCAAATGGATGCCTTTATTGACTAATCTTTGTTTCTAAAAGATCAACTTCACGATTTACAACTTTAGCCTCGGCTTTTTCCTTCTTGTCATCAAGATAATGTTGATACAGATACGAGGTCAACCCCCACATAGCTAACAACATTGCAATGACCTTCACTCCATTGATTTTTTCATGTAAAAACACTACTGCCAAAACCGGCATAACTGGGATACCTAAAATACTAATTACATTTGAGAATAGAGATGAAACTTCAAAGATCAAACCTATACAACCAATAGAGAAAACCTGCCATGAGATGGCTGTCCATACTAGGTTCATTATGTAAGAAACACTTCCGGACTCGTAACCAGCCATCTCTCCCTTAATATCCTCCCATTCGCCACTAGCAAATAGCCCCACAAGAATCCAAAAACTAGCTATCATGTTTTGATACACAATCATATCGAATACTACCTTGTAACTTTGTGACTTAAGAACCTTTTTAAAAGCGAGCTGCGTTACTGAAAGCATCAACCCGTACCCTGCACAATTAAACTTTGGATTTTAAAGACCAACCAAACTACAAAGTGGTTTACTACTTTAAACCTTAGTTTGACCTCAAATGTCTTAGATATCATATTCCCACGAATCACGATCGTAGTACGCTAAAGATTGTTGGTCTAAACCATTTTCTTCCACTCTCTATTTTGAAAGTTTCCAATTTCATATAATTTCATGTAACTAAGAACTCTCGATCATGTCCTAAAAATGACTCATTAATCTCGAATTTTTTTGTGTAAAAGACTGGTTAAGTGTTTATAATCAAAGCTAGATATGTTTAATAGACTCTAAAAGCTGATTATTGCAAAATGCAGTCACACAATTTACATCATATAACTAATTCCATTATGCAAGTTCAAACACCTAATGATTATACAAACGCGATACCTGCAGAGGCAGCGACCGTGCATACAAACCCAACTATATACTTGGTCTTCGACTTCTTTACACTTTGTTCAGAATCACTCTGAAACACAAGTAACGTAGACGAAAAACTAAGCAAAACAAGCGAATTGGCAATATACGGAGTGAACTTCTGGTCATTCAAAAAGTACGAAAAGAATGCATTGAAAGCAAGCTGACTTGCACATATCACCGAGTAAGTCGAAAGAGGCAAAAAGTTCAATCCAAGTGTATACAACATGCAGTCTGCAGCCAAGAATATACCAAGAAACATGTAGAGCATGAATAAGGTAATCCAAGAAGGTTTTGTAGTACTAACATTGTGTGGTTTTGAGGTTGTTTTAGAAGGTAAATACAAGAAAATCAAAGGTAACATTAGCGGGAAACCAATAGTTTGAACAAGTGTTGCCATCCATTTACTATTTTCTCCATTGTTAAGATAAAGTCTTCCCAACATTGTTGCAACTGCTTGGCCTGAGAATACAAACATGGTGAACAATGCTATTTTTAACCACCACTTGTACTCTACAACCTTTGTTGATCCTCTAACTACATCTTGGGTTTCAAGTGAGGTAGCTTGATCTAGGAATACACAAAAAAGACATAGTTATTTTTTGTTTTTGTAACACACTACAAAATTGTGTTAATAGAGGTAGAATCATCGAACCATGTCTAAGTATAACAATTTATGCATGTAGTACACGTTTACATAAATAAAACTCGATGCATAATAACTTCATACCTTGTTTAGACGAGATTGAGTATTTTTTTTGTTGTGCACTCGGTGCATAATTAACATG
This sequence comes from Chrysanthemum makinoi, assembly GCA_910596185.1. Lineage (NCBI taxonomy): Eukaryota > Viridiplantae > Streptophyta > Magnoliopsida > Asterales > Asteraceae > Chrysanthemum > Chrysanthemum makinoi. The sequence goes on along the minus strand of OU343217.1, from coordinate 181,254,369 downwards.
TACTTTGTATGTAATTATTCACTCACAAAAAATATATATATAATTCCACCCGAAAATAAGAGCTTTCTCAATGTTAAGAGCGCTAGGTGCAGTGTGGTGCCATCAGAAAAGTGATGCCACCTCAACACTTTTTGTTCATGGCACCAGTTTTGGCTATGGCACCAAACACCCCACTAGCATAACACCGTTTTTCGGGCCGTGCATAATTTTTATTCATTTTTAATTTAATTTCGTTAATAAACAGTTTTAGTTAAATCTTAATTCTTAAGAATAAGAACCGGTTTTATTTTAGTTTTAGTATTCAAATTTTTTGTTTATGGCCCAAGGGAGAATTTAAGGCTAGCCCCAATAGTCTCGATCCAGGGTGAAATGGCGATCGATTCCCATCGGTTGGGTGTCGATCACCCTTCTGTGGGAGTGTCGATCGAGTGGATGTATTTACCATACTCGGTCGAGTTTGGGATCGATAGAAACAACAAACACATTTAATACACTTTCAAAACACAATCAAGTGGGTATTTTTACTGCGAGGACCAATCGCCGAAGGTCGCTGGAAAGAAAGCGATGTGCAAGAAAATAAGGGGATTGAGTGCCCTTACTGGGGGCAGCCTAAAGACCCAAGTTTAAGGCCCAAGATATATATACACTACTCTCAACACAATAAACAATGAATACCACTTTTGTCAAAGTCTCAAACCGTCAATTGTCAACACTACCTTTTGATTTAGGTCGTCTCCTTCCTCCCAAAGACCCAAACTTGCAAAACAGTAAAACACACACCACAAAAAATAAATAAATAAATATCACAAAACCTCCTGCACTTGCAAACACAAACACAAATACAAGCACATAACCTCACCCAAAAACACAATACCCACTTAAAAAAAAAAAAAAAAAAAATGGAAATCCTATGGCGTGAGCTGGTGGTGGTAGCGCGAGAGTGTTTGGCACGAGTTCCGGTGTGATATGTCGTGCCATAGGGTGGCGCCAAAGGCCATGGCTTGAGCCATAACGCACTGTACCCGGGGCTCTAAAAGAAATTGTTGGTTTCGTCAACCAAAATGGTATTTCCATATGATATGCTCTTGTGTGTCTTTTAGCTTAAAAATATACTTGAGTATTTAAGGCGGTACCGTAAATTAGCAATTTGTATATACAAAATAAGAAGTTCCACAACAAGAACTATACTCAAAATCTACCAAATTTACATGGTGTACAAGTCATTGCAATTTTTGTTTTAAGTTTTACTATTTTTAACGTGCCTAAAAACAAATTCTCCTTTTTCATAAATGTTTCCACTTTCTAACATCTAAGTTCTTATACTTTCTAGTTTCTTGATTATGAATCCCAGCTAGAACAACCAAATCCATGATAACACAAAACTTCTATTTTATATTGTAAAACTAATACAGTATGATCAATATTCAATAAATCTTTGATAGTTTTGTTTTGCCTCAAACTCTACATTTCTATTGCATGTTGTAGACTTGTAGACGTACAAATTTTCATTTTTAATACAAGTTATTATTTGCGGGAGTTTACTTACCATTACTATTTGTGAAATTAAAATAAGCTTTGTAGGAGCTTACTTACCATTATTATTTGTTGCCCCTTCTTGAGCTTCCTTCATCTCGATACAAAAGAGAGGAAATAAACTGTTAGTTGAAAAGGTGTTATAACTCCAATGTTATCATCATCCTATGTATATATAGGAAACAAAAATAAGATGTTTATCTTTTTGTAGTTGTATGTTACTATCGAATATGACATGTTTTATATACTGTTGAAAAATGAAAACATGTTTTGCTCAAATATTGTAATTGGAGTAACAACTTTAACTTAGGTGTCATAACATGCACCATTAACATCAAAAACTTGTATCACCTAAACGTCATCTCATTATTCTCACTTTTAACACTAACACACCAGAATACCCCTCACTTATAACCCCATTAATACCAACTTTTTAAAACTCATCATTTTTATTTTCTTTTTTCATTTTTTCAAACAAACTAATTTTTTATTTGTTAAAATAAAATACAAATAAATATGGCCTTATACACGTTTTTTCTCTTTACCACATGTGTTTTTTGACAGAAATTATTAATTAGAAAAAATAAAAATAAAAAATAAAAAATTAGTCATCTTCTTCTTCTTCTTCTTCTTCTTCAAAAAAAACGTACACACATAGTGCACACACTAGACACACATACACATTTTCACACAAAAAACACACACACACACACGTACACACATAGTGCACACACTAGACACACATACACATTTTCACACACACTCTAACTAACACACACACACACACACACAAAAACCCAACTCAAAAATCACAAAACAAACACAAACCCAACTATATTAAAAAAAAAAAAAAAAAAAAGAAAACTTGCTTTTCCTCCATCAACGCACTTTGATGCGTCAACGTAATGATATCAAATAACAACATATTATTAGCATCATTTATCCTATGTATATTGCTTGTTTTGTATTATTTTATATGAGAATTGATACTTAATCGCTTACTTTTGTAAATCTCAGTTATAAACAAGCATTTGGTGAAAGTTAGCTATTTTGGATACAAATTGGAGCAAAATAGATCAAGTTGGAAAAGTCTACTGAACTGAAGGAAGATACACCATATCATTCTAGATAGATACGTCGTACACCAAGACTTACACGAATATGAAAACCATTGCCCGACTTTGAAGCATACGCCGCATAGAGTTATTCCATGCGTCGTATATAAAATCTTGGTCAACGAAGAAGATCTGACTTATTCTGCTCAAGATACGCCGCATTATATCAATAACATGTGTCGTTTCAATCTCAAAACTTCACCAGAAAATCCAAGATACTGAAGATAGCATACGCCGCATGAGGAATGAAGGTGCGCCGTATCATATGGCGGTGTATGAATATTCCAGAATATAATAATCTTGGACCCCACACGAAGTTACCTAGATACGGCGTATCAGGTACACTAGATACGCGTATCATTTTTGTTTCCAGAATGTATAATTACAGATTTGACTACCAGTTTTTCAGGAGACATAATATAGCACAGAAGGAGACGACTTGACCACACAAGACACAACCAGAAGGACGAATTTAGTGTAATAAGAAGGTCCTGCTACTACTTCAATTCGTAGGAAGATTCGTTTAAATTGTATTAGTAATTTTAATTGTTGAGTTAGCGTCTTTTTTACTATTTGATCGGACTTAATTGTTTCCAGATTGTATAAAGAGTATTTGATGTTTTATTGGATGCTTATGCGTATGTTTTGATTACTTACATAGTTTATCGTGCCGTGTCAACCTTAGGCTCGCATAATTACTTCATTAATATCATTTGCATGATTAATGTAAGCCCTAACGGGTTAATTAATAAATAAACTAAGTAACCATTAAGGTGGACTTAATGCAGATTTAATTAATCGTGACAAGATTTTTTTGTTAGAAGACTTAAAGAAAGAATCTAGAGATCTAGATGCGTCAAGGCTTAGGAATGATATACGCATACACGTAAGCACCCAATGAGAGAGAATAGATTTTAGTACTCATCTTATACAACTAATCAATTAAACGAGTAACATATATTCCTTCCTATTGGCTAGGCCTCTTATCTGTATCTGTTTTCTATCTGTGTACGTGTGTGTCATTCACCTTATTACTTTTACTTGCAGTTTTACTTAATCCAAACATCATGCCAGTCTCGCAGGCTAAAAACCCCCCTCGCGTTAGATTAGGTTTAATTAGACTAACTTTAGGATTAAAATACTGATAAATATTTAAGTGTTAACGTTCCACTTTTAGTGATCGACACTCTACTTACCAACTAGGCTGCTCGTTAGTGTTTGTTATAGGTTTAGTTGGCTTAATATAAATTTAAAACTTGAATACACATAATCTGTACCTACAACGATATAAACACATCAAGTTTTTGGCGCCGCTGCCGTTAAGTGAATTGTTTAATACTTGCGTATTTATTAGTATTTTGATTACGTTTTTAACATTAGTTTAAGGTTTTATTTTATTTTATTAATATATATATTTTTTAATTTTTATTTGACTAACTTTGTTATATATTTGTATTGCTTGTATATTTTTGTTTTTATGCATTCTTCTTATTTTATCTTTGTTTGATTTCTGCATTTTTTGTTTGTTTTTGTTTTTGTGTTTTATGCGTTATTACTGTCTGTTGTATTTTGTTGAATTAAACCATAAGGCGCATCTAATCTCATAGATACAACGTATTGCTTTTTTATTATTCGTACAACGCATCTTATTTAATTATTCGGGTACGATGCATCTAACTCATAGATACATCATTTTCTGTTTTTAATCAGAATTAATTAAAACTCTTAAAAATCATACGGCGCATAAGATTTTGCTTATACGACGTATTAATTTATTTTTCAAAAATTTTAAATCATAATATACGACGTATCGATTTATCTCGATACTGCATATTTATTTTCTAAAATAAAAAGCTTGGATTTTGAACATAACGGGAATATGACGTATTAGCTTTTGCCTATACGGCGTATTTATCTTTTATAAGCAAATTAGAAAATCAAACATACGGCACATTGATTCTTGTCAGTACGGCGTATATTTTTATCTGATTAAAAGGCTGATTTGAATTTTTTCAAGCATACGGCGTACCTAGGTAACTGGATACGACGTATCTTCTGCAGATATCAACAACTTTTATTCTTTCATATTATGTATTCGTGCTTAGTATTTTGTGCCATCTTTCTTATGGGCCCATCCTACTGACGAATTTGTTTCCTTTCCCAGGAATGTCCATGGAGGATATCACTATGGATGACTACTTGGCTATGGAGCAAGGGAAGTTTTTGCAAAGCATTGGTGGTTCAATGGAGAAACTATGGTTTCTAAGGAACAAAGATGATAAGTGCGATACTTATGAGATTGACTTGAGTGAATTCCCAGCAGTTTGTATTCATGATCATTCCTCAGAAAATGAATCTATGCACTCTGAATTCAACGAAACTTATGATGCTATCATTTGTGACTTCCCACCCATATTAGATTATCTGTTTGCATCAAGACCTCAAACTACTGTTCCAGTTTGTTCAATTAAGACTACGAAAGGAACATATGAAACTGAAGAGGTTGAATTCGATATACTTGCAACCAAATCTGATTTGTTTACGTGGGAAACACCTCTTGAAACTACATTTAACGAGTTTATACGTTTAAGCGGCATGAGGGATGATTTTTTACTTATGATTTGATGATGAGCTACACTGAAGATGAATTGCTCCTCCTATGGCCGATAATCGAGTCAAAGGGACTTGTTTGGACAACTAGTGAAGAAAATGAAGGCAAGTTTCGAATTGAGTATATGAAGAAAGCAAATGATACATGGGAACCACGCTTCCCATCTCGAAATAGAATAACTAGCCGTGATAAGCATGTTGAAAACGCGACACCTTCCTATTTCCCCTATGTTGAGTAATCGAATGCTTTGAACGAGGACAATCTTGATGAAAGGATGTATGCCGAATCTGAGATTTCGTTTAACAATAGGTTTGTAAGACTTATGGATTTGACTTTGGAACAATGGTTAGATATTAAATACGAGAATCATAATAATGTTAATAAAGATGATTTGAGATGAATTGTGGCTACGTGGTTGACTAGAAGTTTTAAGCAACAATTTGATGAGTACATGGTGATAAAAAGACATTTAATGAAGTCCGGAATTGATACTGATGTTGAGTTTGATCCTAATAACGTTGATTTCGCTGAATGGTTGGCTTCCAAATCTAGTAACCATAAGACAATGGACAGAGCTACCAAAAATGTGCTTTGGCTATATTGGATAAGAGGAGATGATGAAGAAGTATTAACTGAGAAAGAATTATCAGATGTAGAAAATGAAGTTTCTGGTGCATGTGATGAAGTTGGTATGCTCTTTGCCATTGAAGTTGATCTATTTGATTATGAGACACCTCTTTGCAAGGAATTTAGGGAATTTAACCATCTTCTTCAAATCGATATTGAGGAATTTAAAAATACATGGTACTATGAATGGAATGAATAAATACCATGGGTAGAAGGTAAACCATGGCTAAAAAAATGGGATTTGGAGAGAGTCAACTAAAGAAATATACAATACATGCAAACCATTTTGTAGAATACTAGAACGGGGGCGGGGTTGAATAGTTTTGCCGATTAAAACTTTGTTTTAAAGTATTTAGATCGACTTATGTCAATCCATTTAGATCGCATGTTGGATATTGATAGATAGACATATACATAAATAATGCAAAGAGATAAAGAGTAAATGAATACAAAACCACGACACAAGTATTTATAGTGGTTCGGCTACAAGGACTCCTTCCTTGCCCTACTCCACTCCCCGAGTACCCAACTCGAGAGTTTCTAAGGATTACACAACACAAGCTCCTTAATATGGCGAAGATGCCTTCACAACATCACCTAAACTTTATCCAGTACAAGGCTAGACATCGAGTTCTTCCATGAGGTAGAACCAAACCTATGACAACGCCGCGTACAATTTATCCAGTACAAGGCTAGATACTGAGTTCCATTACAAAGAAGGAACTACTACCCAACACTCCAACCCAAAGAAGACAAACTCCTTTTTACAACACTTCAAAGGATATCAATACCCTTTAACCCAAAAAAAAATAAATATACATCAACGTCCCATATCGAATGTACACCTTCGGCACTATACACCAATTACTTCAACTTGACACACTAATGGAGGGAGAGAAGAACTATCAACAAGATGCAGTTCAGTGGTCTTGATGATAACGAAGCTTAGCAAATCATGACCTTGAGCTAGCACGTCTTCAAGAGGTTGTGATCTCGCCTTTAAGAGGAACCTAGAGAATTACACAAAAATAAAACTACATAGAAAGATCCTTTGGATATGAGGTTAGAGTTGTTAGAAAATAGAGAGAAGATATGTCTAAACAAGGGTTGTGAGCAAGAGAGAAATGACTCACTATTTATAGGCAAACTGCCTAGAGTTCCCACGGATTCGGTAGATCCCTTACCCAAGGGATCCGACCAGTGTAATCTAAGGGATCCGGTAGCTGGGTCAGGATAGTTCGGATTTTGGGTTGCAAATCGGGTTATAGGTTATGGGTTATGAACCATGGGTCATGGACTTTGGATCATGAATACCTAACAAGATACATTGTACCTAGTCAATGGGTCATGGGTCTTGGGTCATGGATCATGGATAATATCCAACATGATTTCATACATGATGTCACGCAGTGGATCATGAGTCATGGATCCATTTTCATGGTTATGGGTTATTGACTTTGGTTTTTACCTATCATTTAACCATTTCAAGTTATACTAAGCACATATACATTTTTACTAAATATAAGTAAACAAAATTACTTTGTAAGTGTTTTATAAAAATGTTTTTATTTTTATATAACTTATTCAACTAAACATGTTTTGATGATTTTATATGTTTAGTAAAAGTGTGTTATTAAACTATTGGCTCAAAGCTTTTATGTATTTTATTTATTTCGTTAAAATGATTTTACGATTGTTATCGACAAAACATTAGAAGATCATAGAATATAAATAAACGTTTTTATGGTTTATTTATTATAACAATATCCCCCTTTTTTTGATGACAAAACATAAAATTGTTTTTAGTAAAATTCGTAAAATTTCAAATTGGAGTTTTTACTCTCTTCTACTCCTTTTTGTCGAAACAAAAAGAGCGTCGAAAAGAAACTAACACATAATAGAAAATAAAGATTTAGAAAGAGTTTTAAGAAAATATTTTAGAAAGTAAGAAATTTAGATAAGAAAGGTTTAGAGAAAGAAGTGTAGAGAGAAAAAGTAGTAAGGTAAGAAAAGAGTCTCGTTTTAGCTCCCCCTTGATGGATGCTCTCCCTTGATAAGGGCGTCAAGTAATTAGGAAGACTAAATAAGTGTATTGCAAGTATTTTACAATGTTTTGCTTTGACGGAATCATCTTCATCAGGGGATCCAAACTCTGCTACATCAGTTCCTCATCATCAACTACATTAATATATCAGAAAATGGACACATTATCATCCACTGGATAACATCATTGGGAACCCTTCTCATCGAGTATCCACTCGTAAACAACTTTCCACTAATGCCTTATGGTGCTTATTCAATTATGTATTATCAAAGATCGAACCTAAAGATGTCAAAACAACAATGTCTTAGGACAACTGGTTTAGTGCTATTCAAGAAGAAATCCACGAGTTTGATCGCCTTGATGTATGGGAATTAGTACATACTCCAGATTGTGCTATGATTATTGCTCTTAAGTGGATCTTCAAAGTAAATTTTGACGAGCACGAAGATGTTCTGAAGAATAAGGCAAGGCTAGTGGCTAAAGGATACCGACAGGAGGAGGGTATTGACTTTGAGGAATCATTTGCCCTGGTTGCACGAATTGAGGCTATCAGAATCTTCCTGGCCAATGCTGCTAGCAAGAACATAGTGGTTTATCAGATGGATGTAAAGACTGCTTTTCTTAATGGAGATCTCAAACAAGTGGTTTACGTCAGTCAACCCGAAGGTTTCGTGAATCCAGAGCATCCTACCCATGTCTACCGCTTGAAGAAGGCCTTTACGGATTGAAGCAAGCTCCAAGAGCATGGTATGATACACTGTCAAAGTTTCTCTTGACAAAAGGATTCAGCAAAGGAGTAGTTGATCCAATATTGTTCACCAGAAATTCAGGCAAACACTTTATTCACGTTCAAATTTATGTTGATGATATTATTTTTGCCTTGACCGACCCTAATGAATGTGATCGATTTTCAAAAGAAATGGGCTCCAAATTTCAAATGTCAATGATGGGAAAAATGTCATTTTTCTTGGGATTACAAATTTCACAAAGTCCCAGAGGCATTTTATTAATCAATCTAAATATGCAAATAAAATTTTGTAGGATCGTGAGTATTTATGTTGTCTAGATGATTCGGGTGGTCTAGGATGATGATAGTATATGAATGCCATTGTTAGAGAGATGAAGAGAGCAGAGAGGGAATTCTAGAGAGATAAACAAAAGTGTAAAAGGTTAGATTAGAACTTCCAACCCTCTACCTTGGAATGTAGAGGGTATTTATAGGTTACAAACTAAACGACCTCCTGACAGCCTGTGGATCAGGTATACAGTGGGTAAAGACCCGTCCTTCCTCCACGGTGTTACACTACGCTAAACTAAACTAATAATTAACTAATAAACTGAAAACTAACGATATGTCTACGAGCTAACTTATGCTAAATTATATTTGGGGTGACCGACACTTCACTATGGAATTTCCAATTCCTAACAATCTCCCCCTAAGGGAGGTCACCCCATGTTTTACATTTCGAATCTTAGCATTCTATTTTGTCTTCTGTTCTGAGCTCGTAGACTTGAATTCTTCACTTTCACAATCTTTGTGCTTTTGTAGCGATTCTTCAAAGTCCGCATTGATTTGTACTTTCAGTGGAGGCCTTTAACTGATCCACATCTTTGATGATCTTCGAGCTTTCATTGAGATCATCAGCCACAGTAAATCTCTGGATCACCCTTTATTGTGTTGCCATCATGTGAAGTTGTGACTTTTGGACCGACATGCTCACACTTTCTGGATCATGACATCTTTTCATCAGAGTAGCGAAAGCTTTTACTGGTTCAAGATATTTGCAGCAGCGTAGCAGAAGCATAGTATAAAAATATCTGAACCAGGTTATGTAGATAAGCACTAGTCATGATTTCTTCAATTAAGTGTGGATGCTGTGAGCATGCGGCTTTGGATTGACTTCTCAATATCGATCAGCTGCAACCGTCCAAGTGTACCTGCAAGCAACAGTTAGCAATAAAACACACGAAAGTGTCTTTGATCACTTTCGGTGAATTGAGGTACACGGCCCACGGTTCCCTGTTGATCAGTACAAGTCGCCGTGATGGTAGGATTCTGAAGAATCTCCTTGACCGTGTTTCGCAGCTGTTCTAGCCGTTCTCAAACCGGAACGTCTCAAAGAAGACAACACGGAGTGAGTAAATAAGCAAATTGAGATTTACTGATTGATAGAAAATGATTTGAAAACAATCGCGTATTGCTTAAGATAAAGAGTTTTTCAATACGACGAAGGTTTAGAAGAAGAAATCAATTTTCAATCATAAATATCCTTTTTATTTTGAAAACATAATACACAGTGGAAGTGCTAGAGAAAAGAGTTTTTGAGCACAACAACCGGTTTTTCAAAGGTATCCATCAATCCTTATCCTGGACCAAGGTTGATTCAAGATTGAATCTCCCCATTGTTTCTATCCAGTTGTCACAAGCTTGATCTTACGAGAAGATCTCACATGTCACCCACCAAGAGCTTGTTTGATGTTGGCTCTAGAAGGATTTCCATCTTCATCGTGAATATTTTGCATATCACTCGGATGTTCTGGCAAATACCACAAGGATAATTCGTAGGACACTTAATATATACTCACTTTCCACATTGTGTGAAACAGCAAGTCTTCAAGAATAGTGTCCTAATGAGATATTGTGGATGATCTCTTGGCTCTAGACTCAATTGTGCACATTTGATTCCTATGCCGGAGACTAGGGAGAGGGTCTCCTTCTTCAATATCAACAATCTCTAAGAGAAAGTCGACAGATTATGTAGGTTCCCCGTGAGAATGAAACAAGCCCTTTTAAGAGGAACTTGAGTAGCTTGGGAAGTTTAGTGCAGTGCGTCACTGGGTCCATGACGTCTTGTCTTCAATACTAGTGTTACCTTAGTAACCACCAGTAGCATATGTATTGAACCCGGTTACTGCCCTAAGGTTGAATTATTAGAGGGCTATTTCTTTTCACCCTTTTTCACATTCATTTCTTTTTCATTCTTCAACCCCTTCAGTGCTTACCGAGACTTCATTACTAGAACCTTGTTGGGTTTGTTCCAGTACTAGCTCTGTCTCAGTCGGCACTCTTCCCATATCTCACTTTTCTCCTTTTTTCAATATACCTAAGGACTTCTACACTATCTAGTGGATTGTCCCTGGGTAGATCCCTCCGGTTCTGGCGGATCATGGGAACTAATACCTAACCTCACCATCCTTATAACTCCATGCATAAAGTGAAATGGTCGGTCTTTTGGTACAGTTCATTCTTCCTTGAAACCAATTGAAAAATCATTTGGAAAAACAATCAAGGTACTTGTGATATGAGATCAAAGCATTTTGTACCTTAATAGTTTTGATCATTTAGAAAACCTCCCCTTCAACATGTGCATATGATTTAGAAATTGTTTAGCACATGGAGGCAAGAGGACTTTGAAATATTTTCTTTGATCACAATTTTCATAGAAAAAGCCATTTGATTTTCTTGGTAAATTCTCCCCCTCAATATGTGCATAAGATATATGAAATCATTTTATCATATAGAGGAAAGAGTTCTTTTGAAGCACATCCACGATCACAAAAACCATTAAGAAACCATTCGCTCCCCCTCAATATGTGCATCAATATATGAAAGAGTTTAGCACATATTAGAGAGAGCCAACACATTGAATCAAATGATCACCTTTTATCAAATTTCATATTAAATTACAAATTCTCCCCCGATCAAAAATATCAAACCCTTTGAGATTTTGGATCCCAAGTGATTAATAAGGTTTAGAAAACATGGGAGAAAATGTGGCCAGTTTAAATACTCATCTCGTTTTTGGATAAATCCTCCTCCTCAACATGTGCATTGTGTATTTGAAATCGTTGGCACATGGAGGCAGGAGTGCCTATTAAGGACTAAAACCGATTCCATTAAAACAGATTTGAGATTTAAATCATGATCTCTCCCCTGATCAAAAATTTCAAACCTTTTGAGATTTGTGATCCCAATTGATTTAAATCATTTAAAAGATTTTGGGGAAAGACGTGGCAAAATTTAATTTTGAAAAATGACTGATAAGGAACAGTTTAAGACATTAAAGATTGTTAGTGTCAGGTATGATTGTTTTAAGAGATCTTTAAGTAAAATAAAACAATTTCACAATCAAACAGGAACAGAAAAAATTTCATTTTGAAAGATCTTGATTCTAAAGAAAAATCATTCCATGACATAACATTAAATCTTTAGATCACCACATTAATTCGTACAAACGGACTTTTTGTGAAGAAATGTCGATTGAAAATATTTTATTATAAATCACTCTCCCCCTCAATCGATGACCGTAGTCGATGATTGAGTGACTTAGGTTTTGATAAAAATGAAGTCCGGTGAGTTTTAAAATTAATTCCATTTTATTTTCAAAACCGATATTTTTCCATTTTTCAAAACAATATTATTAAAAAATTGTTTTTAAAAAAATGGTATCATCACTATTTTCCTGTACAAAGAAACGTTAGGTGGTGTAGAGGCTGTTTATGTTGTTGTTGTTGTTGTAGGGCTTGGAAGAAAAACCCTCTGCTGATGCAGTGAGACTTCTTACGTTGCATTTTAATGCCAACTGATGTCAAATTAAGCTCCGTTTCTTCAATCACTTAGAAGAAAACCATCTGCTGATGCAGTGAGACCTCTTACGTTGCATTTATGCCAACTCTCCATTGAAGTCAAATTAAGCTCTGTTTCTTCATTTTTCAACCCAAGATATAGTTACCCTTTCCTTTTGGCATCCAATCATCTTAAATGGGATCGGTCGGGATCCGGATCGGGAACATTCTTATATCCATGATATCTGCATACGTTAGTGAACATACATACAAATATATTTTTCTGAAGAACATACTCATTTTCTAAAAGGTTTAAAAGCACTGAAGTCATTGATTGAGTTTTCAATTATTACTAAAACTCTGAATCAGATTGATTTGTAAGCAACTCATTTTCCACCATTTTGTAAAACACCAAATATTTTTCTGAAGAATTTTAGACGGAAAAACATTTGTGTAGGAACAACGATCTTTTGACGACATGCTTTCCTTGTTTTGTTTATAGGATAAGTGCACGGAATATTTGAAAATTTGGTTTAGCGCAACACTTTCCTTTCTTTAAAAGAGCGGGTTGCTATCTGAAATAATAACAAGCCATTGTTTTAAGCACGGGTTACAATCTGAAGTAACTGCAAGCCATAGTTTGTGACATGTTTTGAAAAAAAATATTTACACCTCCTGCTCGAACTTCATCTATGGTCACGTGCCATTATTGAATGACATTTCTAAGACCGCAGATGTTATCGATACCAGAAGACATGTCTAGAGAAAACATATTTTTGGTATTTTTGAGATTTTCTGATTTTTATCGATTTTAAAGGTTTTATATTTTTCTATTTTGTTTTGCTGGTTTTATATTTTTGTATTTGGTTTTTAATAAATATATACAAAGATAGAGAAGATGATATAGTTAAAGAAGATGATGATACGAGTACCGAGATAAGGATATCGAGCAGCCCCATTGTAGAAGATAGAAGTCATTATCCCTAAAACTTTCACCACCAAAGCTTCCGAGGCTCCAGAATAGAAGATAGAACATGAGCCTTTGAGAAAAAGAGACTTTGGCAGCTTCCCCCCAAACCGAAGATCCTTTAGCTGAGCAGATTCAAAGCTTTCTTTCAAGCTTCCATTAGCCAGGTGCACAAAGAAGCACACCATTATCATCGATCTTGCTGCTCCTTTTAAGAATAATCACCGTGATTCTTCGTTCGAGGTTATATCATCCAATAGAAGAACATCATTGTATCATCCCACACATAAAATAATCTTCTCAAATTCCTTTTCCACTGAAGTCAGAAGAAATCCATTCCAAAAAGTTATCAAGAGACCACTTCCCCCACGTAGTTGAGTTGATGCAGTCGGTCTCTTAGACTAGAGCTCACGAACCCGAATACACATACCCGAAGACAAAGAAACTTATACCATCAAAGTAGCAGATTAAGTCTAATAGCCAAAGAATAACCCCGATGTATACTTTTCTCTCCCCTGAAGAAAGTGTATGAAGCTCAAGAACCCGAAGTACCCGAATGCCCAAAGAAAGAATAACCGATAACATTGAAGAAGCAGGCCGAATCACTGATTATCTCTGCGGGTGACAATCTCTGTGGATGTCAACTCCGGAATAAGTGATTATATCTCTGAATCACTGATTAAGCACTCAAGTGAAACAACTGAGAATCTCCAATGTGCACAATCTCTCTCCCCCGATGATTGTGATAACATCAAAATCATCACACACTTGTGTACCTCTTTCATCTTCAGAAACTAACTCTAACATCACTTCCCCTACGTAGTTGGAATAAGAACACTAAACGCCTTGATGAGTAAAACCTTGAGTTTCTCTGCGGTCATGACATTTGTCTTCCCGGGATATCTTCAATCACTTAGAAAAATTAAGTTCATCAAGTTTACTCGCCATGAGTCAAACCTTGAGTTTCTCTGCGGTAATAACATTTGTCTTCCCGTGATATCTTCAATTACTTAGAAGTATTAAGTTCATCAAGTTTACTCGCGTTTAGATACATGTCTCCTTCCCCCTTGCTGGTTTTGATACTTCAGAATCAGCAACTCTATGTAAGCTCGTATACATGAAATCTTTTGAGAAGAACACTTGTAATCTTGTAGGAATCAACTTGCTGAAGTAGAATGTGAGCAAGTCTAATTGGGGATTAAATCTGACTTTTCACTCTCCCCCAATTAGTGCTCTCCCCTAAACCGACAATCTTTTAATAAATGCTCAGAATAAGAAGAAGTCTTTAGATCATTAAATGCAACTCGTCTTTAGTCTTCTAACATGTAGCAGATAAATGTAGAACCGACTGTAGACTCGACCTTCTTCAAGATTGTCCGAATGGGGAATAGAATGTTAACATCTTCCTTCACACCAAAAGCATCCACCAAAAGCATCCCAATTAACTTACATCTTGCAAATCCCCTTAACTAAAATCCCTCCCAATCAAACAAGAACAGAAGATGTTCATCAAGGAAATCATCAATCAGCCGCATAGAACACACAAGATGGTAACACCAAACTACCAATCACATCAAACAAGAATAGAGAGATTGTTTGGAATCATCATGTTGATGTATACGTGAAGCATTAACCGGAAGCACTTTGTCGATAAACTCATCAATCCGAGTGAAGATGTCAACCAACGGCTCTTAAGAAGAAACTCCATGTAAAGATGATCCGATAATAAGAAGCTCGGTTCTTACATGAGTTTGGAGCCGTATGACCATATATTCTCATAAGTCAATCAACCATTCAGAATTATCACACTTCTTCTCCCCCTCAAGAATTGCATACGGAGATGCCATTCTTGATTAAATAAGTGAAAATCATCCGAATGTTCTATTCACATTTCTCTCCCGTAAAATAAGCACACGATGTCGCCATCTTCATTATAATCGAGTAAGTGGAATGAGAAAACAATCAGTGGTAGCCCGGTTCACTTGATGACTGAAGCGCATGGAAAAAGCATGAAGCATGTTGATGAGAATGGTCATAATAAGAAGATTTCTCTTCTTCCGAAGATAAAGCGCACTGAGGCGTACACTTTTCTTTTCTTTGAGAACGAGGCATGAACTGTTGTGTTCATACGTCATAAGAAGATTTCTCTTCTTTATAAGATAATGCGCAATGAAACGTACACATTTCTTTTCTTTAGAGAACGAGGCATGAACTGATGTGTTCATACGTCATAATCTCTCTCTTTTCAATCTCTTGGCAAACTTGTAATCAACACCATTATCATTCAGTAGGCTCTTTGTCGTGACAGCTGATGGAGAAAACCCAATATGATGAATTTGAACCTGAAGTAAACTATCGAACTTCGTGACTTAAACTTGTACATATGTAACAAAAGAGCGGTGCCGAGACTTCATGCCCATTTGAATCTCTAAGTACTCTATACTCTTCAACCAACCAACCATCAAGTATAAGACATACATCACCTATTGAAAATCTACAATTAAATGTGACACTGAGCACTACAGCGTAACTCCTTAAAGTGATAGTTATTTTTGTGGCAAAAAGAGCCCAATTTCCCCTCGTGGTAAAAGAAAAAGACTCCCAAAAGTAACTAGATTTCCAAGTCTTCGTTTTTGGAAAATAAGCTCGAACAAGGATCATGAAGAATCTTCATCCAACCATCCCCAATACCTTCAGATACTAAGTACACTCGCCCGTGATATTTCACTTCAACCTCTGATAAATAATAGTGAATTAACTCCGTTGTCACATCTTGTTAAAAGCTCAAATCTATCCTCCTTTGATCTTAAAGTGAACTTTGATAATGGTTTCATCCCGACCATGGTTAAAAGCACATAACCCCGTAAAACCTTGTAATAACCAAAGCTGCCATGAAGACAACCCAAACACACACCCAATTCATGAAGTACACCCTTTTATCCCTTCTTCGAAGTAGAAACCGTAGCACCAGCATCAAAAGAGATCTTGAAATACACTTTCCTTTCTCCAAGATGGTTCCATCATTACGGGATTTTACAACTCTATGGTTTAAACAGAGAAATAGTTTCTTCTTTGAGTTTTACAAAACCAAGAATAAACCGTAAGATAGATCCGGAAATGCACTTTACAATTACCAGGATGTTTCCACTGTCACGGGATTTTACAAGTCTATGATTTAAACCCAGAAATAGATTCTTTCGCGGGATTTTACAAAATCAAGACAAAACCGTAAACAATGTCAGCTTGAATGAGTTATGACAACTTTGATTTCGGTGAATATCTGTTTTAGGGGAACATGCAGCGGTTCATCAGCGGTTCATTATCCAACATCAACATTATCATCAACCATCCAATAAACACTTTGGTAAACACATCATTCACGCATTCTGTCGGCTAATGTTGTGACCTCCTGGTGAAGTAAATCCGATAAGCCAAACTTGATCATGAAGTTAAATTCCCAGGATTTGTTACTTAAACTTGTACTCATCCTTGTGAAAAAGAAACGGTGTACCCAATGTACAAAACCTCTTGACGTATCCTCAACTGCGTGAGACACCGAAGTGATAGTTACGTTGTGGGTTAAGTGAGAAAGAATCACAACCGTAACTAAATAGCCAAGTCTTTATCACCCTCTATAAAAGCCTAAACAAGTCATCTTCGCGGAAGGGTAGAAAGAAAGAAGACGAAAATAAGTAAACACGCCCGGAAAACCTCACTTCAAAGCCAAATGAGAAATATCGTACAAAACAACCCCGTAGTCAACATTGTTCAAACATCAATTCAAGCCGTGAAATATTATCCTCCGTGAAAATGAATAATCCAAAGTATCAAACCGCATAATTCAAAAATTCTCATCATCACACCAAATCACATTATCAAATCTCATCATCAATCCGCAACCCACGTCATATAGTCCATTGACCAATTCATAACATTATTGAGTAACCGTATTGCACCAATTCGCAGCCCAACATCCATCATATAAATCAAAGCCCGGTCCAAGACATACACACGGCCCATGTAAACAAGCCTCATATCCGTTCCAAATCAAGAATAAAACAAAATCCCATAAACCAACACTAATAACTCAGAACCTTATAAATCATCACGACAAATCACATGGCCTTATACACTTAACAGATAAAAAATCTAGATGTTCCACACGGCCCAACATATTAATACCCGATTCAATCCACATCCCGTTAAAGCCGGCCCATTCACTCATACTTGCACATGTAGAGTATACGGCCCAAGTAATTGAAGAGACATCCGATCCAAATACTAAACAACCCTAAAATTGGGTATATATCCCACGACCTCACACACCTTTATCATTTTGACAAACCCTAAAAATCCGTAACCCAAGACACAATAACAACCGCCACCATCCACATCACAACTCAGATTAAAATTGAACCCACCAATATATCGATGTTACTTGATCTCGTGTAACCCCAATATATCACAAGGATAATCCAGCCCTCATAACAGCCAAAACGCTCTAAATCATATATCCCACTTCTCCATCCAGGCTCCTTTGTCTCCATTGATTGTGATAATAATCATGACCTTGCCACAGGGATGGCGTGGTGCTTTGATTTGCCACAGGGTTGGCTTGAGGACTTCCACGAGTTCAGACTCAATCATATCAAGGTAGGTAAATAAATTATCTTTGTTACTTTGAACCAACGAACGATGGAAGGAGATAACACATAATTGTTATTTCCTTTTTCATAAGATGTTCGAATAATATCAACGATGCTTAGCATCAATAAAATCAATGATGAAATGTTTTTCGTGTATAAGACTTGTAGCATTAGAGTAATCACGAAAATACATATGAGATTCTTTAGGTTCGTTTTGGTCAATGATGATGTTGGTTCGAACCAAATATGAGACTTTTGATTGATTGACCCCTTCATTTTAATTTCTTTCACACGAACCAAAAGAGATGAAGTGACACACTTGTTATATTCATCTCTTAATCATTCGAATATTATCAATGAATATGCTTTCGGATCTGTGATGAAAGTCCTTTGTGGTGGTGTGTGACTGATAAGGTCATTAAAACACCTCTTAGCCATAAAACAAGGAATATGAGATCAATTTTCTGTTTTCGAATGGTTTTAGTTATAGTGGATCTGTGATGGGTTAGTTTGTGAACTTGGATCTTCAAGGTCTTATTAAACATTGATGTACATGTTGGAATCACTCCTAAACCTTATTCAAGTGTTAGTTACTCATATGTAATAGTTAGCTTATTATGGCCTTTATGTTTGTTATTAGCCTTAAGCTTATGTAGAAGGCCCATGAGCTTAGGCCCAAGCCCATAGGTGTAAAGGAAGGAGTAGGAGTGTTTCCCTAGCTCCTTGCCTATAAATACCTTATGTAAACCTTCATTTGAAGGTTGGTTGTTCAAGTTATTCTCTCTTTCACATACCTACGCCTAACCGTCTTTAATGTCGTGTGTGTGTGTGTTAGATCTTGTTCAATTGCCTCTCTATCTTTCTTATAAGCTTGTGTGGTAAACCTTGTGACCTAACAGTGGTATCAATCGCCAAATAGTTGGGTGAACAAGTTTGTTTTTGAAGGTTTTTTTTTCTTGGTCTTACGCGTAAAGTTAACGTATTCTTTGGTTCGCTTAAAAACTTGTTTTTTTACACTTTTTAATCCAAGATTCTTGTACTTTCAACGTTTTAAGGTGTTAACATACTTGTTTTTGGCAAAAAGTTTCAAACTTTATGCGTGGATCATTGTTTTTGAGCTAGTTTTTATTCGTGGGTGTAGTTCTACGCATAACTGTTTTAAGGGCTTTGGATCATCAAGTTTCACACTTTTGTGTATTTTGGTGTTATTGAAGCTATTTTATCACACAAAAACTGGTTTAGAAACACTTTTGGACCGAATCGAAGTTACGAGCATTCCTACGCGTAGTAAAACCCTAAAACTACGCGTAAGTGCCTCCTTGGTTTGATCTTCATTTTCGTGGTTTATTCCGTGTTTTCTTACTTGGATAAGTCTGAAAATACGTCGACTTTGGATATCTTTTGCTTTGTGATAGTGTAAAAGATCATTTGGGCAAAAATCCTAAAATTACGCATAAGCATAAGCTTACGCGTAGAAATCCTACGCCTAAGATCTTTCCTACGCCTAAGCCTAGTCTTACGCATAAGAAAATCCTACGCCTAACTTTCTACGCCTAACTTTTGTCTACGCCTAACTTTAGTGTTTTTTTTCCCACTTACGCGTAAGCTAAATCCTACGCGTAACTCCTTATTGTTACGCGTAAATTTGGTGTTTTTACGCATAAGTGCTACTTGGTTCTTGTCTTTTCTACGCTTAAGGACACTTCATCAACAAAGGTTCATTCGACTATAAAGATCCATTTTTATCAACACAAGTTTATCAACATGTCACAACCACCATACTCTAACTATTTCCCTTACACTTATCCTCATCCTCAACGTCAACAACAACTAACTCCACAACATCAACAATGGAATCAACAACAAGCAATTTATCAACAACAATTTAACCAACAACATACTCCACAACTTGCTGCAAATCCACAACCTCAAATGGTTCAACCACCACCAAGTCTTCAAGTTCAACCGTACACAAATGACTTTAATCAACATCCATCAAGGATCACTATGAAGGAACCCACTTGGTTTGCAAAGATGTTTGAAGCTTTAAGCAACCAACAATCAATTCATGAGGTTGGATCACTTGATAGACCTCCAATGCTCACTCCAGGAAACTACGATCAATGGGTGATAAGGTTCTTTAGGTTTTGTGATCTAAAGAAGCCACGTGGAAAGTTCTTAAAGAAGGTTATCTTGGAAGGTCCATTTGAGATGCCTACTTGTCATTGTACCCGGAGATCCAAATGCCATTCCACCAAGAGATGAACAAACGAACATTGCTCTTGTTGCAGACTTGAATCCTCAAGAACTTCTACACTATGAAGCGGATGAGCTTGCAATGGAATATATCCTCCTAGGATTACCAACCCTAATTCTTCGTAGTGTTGATGCTCAAAAGACTGCAAAGAAAATGTGGGATCATATTAGTCTTCTTATGGAAGGATCTGTACTCAATTAGGAAGATTTGGAATCCAAAATTTACTTGGCTTATGAACACTTCATGATTGAACATGGAGAGACACTCGAGTCCTATCATCACCGATTTTCAGACATCATCAATGATTTGGATAAACACAACATCAACATGCCAAGAATTGCAGTGAATACTAAGTTCCTAAGTAGTCTTGGTCCTGAATGGGAGAAGTATGTCATTTTTCTCCGTCAAGCGAAAAACATGCATCAGTCTACCTACGGATTATTGTACGATTACTTGAAGCCTCATGAAAAGGAAGTTGATAGGGAAAGGATTCTCCGTGCTCAAATTGCTCCACCGACACATCCGGAAAATCAACAACTTGCCTTATATGCTCAAAACAGTTATTCTCCTCAACCAGCAACTCAACCAACTGCTACAATCACACCACATGATCCTTCACAACCTCCATCTCAACAAACTCAATTGGTTCCATACAACAACAACAATGCTCAAGCTGAAGCTAATGAGGAATCTGATCCGTTCGACGCACTGCAACAAGGATTTGCTATGATTGCTAATGCCTTTAGCCGTTATACCAACAAATCCAACAACCGTATTCGTTCCTCATCTAATACAAGGAATCAAGCTGTTGTGAACAATGGACGAGTTGAAGTTTGGAATCGTGGTTATGGTCGTCAGATAGGCGGTGGTCAAGGGTTTAATGCTGTGGGTAGGAATAACAATCGAGCTCCAGTGGTGGAACAGGGAAATGCTCAGAATGGGTTGAATGGTCTTCGATGCTACAACTGCAATGAGAAGGGACACCTGGCTAATGCATGCCCAAAGCCAAGGACTAGGGCAGTGCTTATTTCAAAGAGGCTCTTCTTTTGGCTCTTAAGGATGAAGCTGGTGGATCTCTCACAGACAAAGAACAGAGTTTTATGGCAAATGCAGAATCAGATGATGATATGGAGGACTTGCGAGGCCAATGCATTGTTATGTTGATGGCTAATATGCATGAGTTACACATGAGTGACACAGGCCCAGTGTATGACACTGATGGCTTGTCTCAGTACCCGAACAAACCATATTCATCTCCGATCTACTATCTCCGCCAACATCTGAATCCGGCAAGGCTCAGAATGTTCAAAATGAGTCGTCCACATCTCATTTCGACGATTTTCAACTAGACCCGTAGTTATATTTGACGATCAAGATGACCAAACAGTTTCCCTTGATAATCAAATTGACTCCGTGGTTATACTTGAGGATCTCTGTAATGATCATGTTGTGACTCACGTTGAACACGCCGAACTTTTGCCTCATCCAGATTTTGCTCGTTTAATACAAGACCAACAAACCATAGTGGAAGAATGTCGTGCAATTAATCAGGACTTGAAAAGTAAAAATGCACTGTTAACAAAGGATTTTGAATGTTTACAAAAGCAACTCAACTTTTTCAAAACTCAAGAAAAACGTGAAAAAGGTTTTGAAGCAGCCTTTGCCAAATCTCATCAAAATGAAAAATATTTAGAGCGACAGATGCGTGATCTAGCCGCTTCGAAGAATGCTTTGTTGTCTGAAATAGAACAACTGAAACATGAACATAAAAAGCAAATTAACGCTCTCACCTTGGAAAATCAAAAAGCTAAGGATGAGTTGTTAACTTGTCAAAAACAGTTCTCTGCATACAAAAAGCATTCAACGAAACGAATAGATGATCATCTTGAAGAAATCATTGGCTTGCAAAACAAACTTAAAGAGTTTAAAACTGTTGTTTACAAACATGGCGAGTCGGTCACAGCCATTGAAAAGTTTACTTTAAAACCCAATCCAAATGGATATGGACTGAATCTTGCTGATTACAAACCTAAGCTTTCAACAAAAGCATTCAAACCAAATCATGAAGTTTCTAGTGCAGAATATAAAGTTGATAATTACATTATGAGTGTTGTTGAATATCATCGTCAAGAGGAATTAGATGCAGAAGACGAGAGTCGATCAAAATTAGAAAAAGTTGTTTACAACAAACCTTTTAACTATTCAAAAGCGGTCACTTTCGTCACACCAACGGATTCTTCTAACACACCAAGGGTGATCATCAAAACACCTGAGTATTCTAATGTTAATCCCCAACCAGATTATGCACAAATTTATGGTCCTTTACCTTCCATCAGTGAAGTAAACTCAAAACCTGAAAATCGAAAAATTCTTAGATATTTTGACATTTTCATGGCTGACCTCAAAATTTTACAACATGAGATAGAATATCGTTCTGAAATCAAAATTGATCATTTTCAATCGCCTCAAGCGCGAGAACAAAGAGATATTTTTCAGAAAAATCTTTTACCTAACGTTAAAAATTTGAAAAATTGTGCATTAGCCTGGGAAAGGATTTTCATAAGGAACTTGGAGTGATGAAGGTCGTTTCGAGAAAAGCGAAACATCTATTTCAAACACTAAGCGTAAAAAGAAAATGTTGAGAAAAGATGTTGATCGACTCTTGGAAGATGTCATCTATGCTGATGTCCATAATGTTGTGTTATTGAATTCTTTGTCATATGCATTTGATCAAACCTCTGCTGATACTTGTTGATTACGTGATAAATGTTACAAACACTGATAATGTGCTTCATATCGAGTCCTTAACAGTTGAAAACAAACGATTGTCAAACGAACTTTCAAATGCAATACGTCGTCTTAATTGGTGTCAAAAAGATATTCACGATCAACAAATTGCTTTTCAACACAAAATCGCCTAGTTGCATACAAAATCTTCTAATCCTAAAATTGAGCAATTGGATGATCAAAACGTGTCTTTTAAGTGTCAAATCTTAAAATATGAACAAGAACTTGTAAAAGTTAAAAAGGAATATGGTGTCATATTTGATTTACTCAAAAAGACTCGTGATGAAGCATCAAATGAACTTGATCATTATCTTGCACACATTAAAGAAGTTATGCATTTTCTTTGGAAATGTTCGGTCACGAAAATCAAGATCGATTCACACTATCCTCAAGTTAAGAGAAATGTCAGGAAAGTATGAACAACTTCCGCCAACCATCATTAAGAGATTAGCCCTAGTAACACTTAGGATTCATGAACCTAGAATCTCTACTGCCAAATCACAAGTAGCTAACGTGCTTCCTTCTACTGAAACAGGAATAGTTGAGCCTTTTCCAAACGTCCGCACTTCACAGCCTAGGAGCACTCAATCGAAGAATAGGAAGTTGCGACCTAAGAAAAGATCAATCAAGAATGCTAAAGTAGAAGAACACCCTAGGACTATGAATAAGACTCACGTTGCCTCCACTATAGATATTGCGTCTGGCAAATGTAATAGAAATAGTGATGTAACGAATGCTAAACCGTTAAGTACTTTTGATATTTAGTCTGATGCACCTTGTGTTATTTGTGGTAAAAGTATGAATTCCGATTGCCATGATAAATGTGTTGCTAAAGCTATCATCTCTCGTTTAAGGAATCCTAAGAAACGGAATACCTCTAGGCCCACTAATCTTTCTAAGTCTGTGCTTGGTAGACCGTCATCTTTAGATTCTAAGAAACGCATTGTTGTCCCTGTAGCACCAGTGTCACCTCCTAGGAATGTAGTACCACCTAGTGCATTCACTAAGACTAAAGCAAATACTAGTTTGAGATGGCAGAAATGGATATATAACACGCTAGGATTTAAGTGGATACCTAAAGCTATTGATGTGTGTATATCTACTATAACTGCTACGGAACCCTCTAACATTTCGGGTTCCAAATCTACTTCAGTTCCATCTGTGTCGTCGTGTGTAATGCGGTGATACTGAATCATTCTCTGGATTGTTGATAGCGGATGTTCCCGACACATGACAGGCAATCTTAAACTGTTATCAAACTTTATTGCAAAGTTCATTGGCACTGTCAGGTTCGGGAATGATCACTTCGCAGCTATCATGGGCTACCGAGACTATATCAATGGGAACATCGAAATTAGCAGGGTTTATTATGTGGAAGGCCTCGGTCACAATCTGTTTTCAGTAGGTCAGTTTTGTGATGGAGATTTGGAGGTTGCTTTCAGGGAGAAAACTTGTTTCATTCGTGATCTACAAGGAAATGACCTTATGTCCGGATCGCGTAATTCTAGTCTCTACACTATCTCTATGAAAGACATGGTTGCTTCATCTCCCATATGTTTACTTTCAAAGGCAACATCAACAAAATCCCGGCTATGGCACCGTCGTCTCTCACATCTAAACTTTCAAACCATCACCAACCTTGCTCGACACAAACTAGTTGAAGGACTTCCACGGTTTCGGTATTCTAAAGATCACCTTTGCTCAGCTTGTGAACAAGGCAAAAGCACTCGTGCTCATTTTCCTTCAAAGGTGGAACACAGCTCTCATCATGTGCTTCATCTTCTTCACATGGATTTGTGTGGCCTGATGCGCGTGCAAACGATCAATGGCAAACGCTACATCTTAGTAATCGTTGATGACTATTCACACTGGACTTGGGTCAACTTTCTTCGAAGCAAAGATCAAGCTCCACAGATGATCATCACCTTTCTCACGAAAATACAAGTTCAGCTACGTAAAACCGTTCGCATAATCGAGCAGATAGAGGCAGAATTTGTTAACCAAACCCTTCGTGAATTCTATGAGAAAGGGGAATTCAGCATCAAACATCTATTGCACGTACACAGAACAAAGAGTTGTCGAAGACGAAACCGAGCGTTAGTGGAAGCTGCAAGAACAATGTTAATTAATGCTAAACTTCCAGATTACTTATGGGCAGAAGCTGTATCTACTGCATGCTATACTCAAAACCGAATCTAAAACACTTTCATGTATTTGGATCTCTTTGCTATCCGAATAATGATCGTGATGACTTTGGAAAGCTCAAAGCCAAAGGTGACATTGGAGTCTTTATCGGATACTGTGATAATTCAAAAGGTTTCCGAATCTGGAATCGTCGTACAAAGCAGGTGATGGAAACGATTCATGCTCATTTTGATGAACTTACGGAAATGGCTTCGAGTATAACTGACTTGGAACCCGGACACAACCGCTTAAACTTCCCCAAACCCCATCATCAGCTGAACAAAGCCCCCAGCTTACTCGTCAACAAATGGTAAGGTTATTTGCTCCATTTGTTCAGTGACGATATTGATGAGCGTGCTCGGTGTATCCATTTGTTTCCGCTGCTCAACCGATAATACTCTTATACCGATACACTGCTACAACAACTATTTGCAGATGCACCTATGATTGACTCCACCACAACAGTTGAACAAACCGCTTCCAACAATGATGAAGTTGCTGATGATATTCTGAATGAAGTACCCCCACTGCAGATTTTGATCCAAATGCGTTCTTTAACCCGTTTGCTAATGAGACTGCTGCACGGATGTCGCGAGAATCTTCAACAAGCCATTTGAATCCTCAAAATCTGCACAATGTATACCAACATCAACCCTCCACACATCGATGGACGAAAGACCATCCTCTGGAAAACATTATTGGCAACCCGAATCAACCGGTCGTTACAAGACAACGTCTTCACACAGACGGTGAACATTGCATTTATGCACCTACTGTCTGCCAATCTGAACCTAAAAACATCAAAGACGCAATGACAAAAGACAGCTGGATTGAATCCATGCAAGAAGAACTCAACCAATTCAAACGTCTTGAAGTATGGGAACTGGTTGAAAGACCAACAGGAGTCTACGTCATTGGTCTAAAATGGATTTGGAAAAAACAAATTGGATCTTTGAAGGAAATGTTATCCGAAATAAGTCACGTCTGGTGGCTAAGGGTTATTGTCAGGAAGAGGGAATAGACTTTGAAGAATATTTTGCTCCGGTTGCTCGTCTTGAGGCTGTTCGGATATTTCTCGCGTTCGCGGCTCATATGAATATGACGGTCTATCAGATGGATGTCAAAACTGCGTTTCTCAATGGACAACTTAAAGAAACGGTTTATGTCGCCAACCAGATGGATTCGTTGATCCTGAGTTTTCGAATCACGTCTACAAACTGAACAAAGCTTTGTATGGTCTCAAACAAGCTCCTCGGGCATGGTACGATAAGCTATCATCCTTCCTCATTGCTAATAATTTCACCAAAGGTTCGGTTGACCCAACTCTTTTATACAATATCACGGGGCACATATCTTAATTGTTCAAATTTACGTGGATGACATCATTTTTGGGTCTACACATAAAAAGTTTTCAATCGCTTTTGCAAAACTAATGAAGAAAAATTTTGAAATGTCCATGATGGGTGAACTCACGTTCTTTCTCGGACTGCAAGTTCATCAATCACCCCGTGGTATTTTCTTGAGTCAGTCCAAATATGCCCTTGAATTGTTAAACAAATTCGGAATGAAAACCTGTGACATCTATGCCACACCAATGGCTCATACCAAGAAGCTAGACGCTGATTTACATGGGAAATTGGTGGACCCTACAAAATACCGTAGTATTATTGGGTCTCTCATGTTTCTAACAGCTAGCAGATATTGTCTTTGCCGTTTATCTATGCTCCCGTTATCAGTCGCGACCAACTGAAACCCACCTCTCTGAGGCTAAAAGAATCCTCCGATACATCAAGGGAACCATTAACTTGGGGATCTGGTATCCGAAGGATTCTGGTTTTGAACTAATCGCTTTTTCAGACGCTGATCACGCAGGATGCTTAGACTCAAGGAAAAGTACTTCAGGAGCTCTACAATTTCTTGGTGATAAACTGGTGTCTTGGCAATCAAAGAAGTAGGATTGTACATCGCTGTTATCAACCGAAGCAGAATATGTAGCCATGTCCGCGTGTTGTGCTCAAGTCATCTGGATGAGAACACAACTCAAAGACTATGGTTACGTATTTGAGAGAATCCCGATGTACTGCGACAATCGGAGTGCTATTGCGATCTCGTGCAACTTCAGTTCAGCACTTTTCGAAATCAAAGCACATCGATCTTCGTTATCATTTCATCAAGGACCATGTGGAACAGGGTACAGTTGAATTATACTTCATGGGTACAGAATACCAATTGGCAGATCTTCTCACCAAAGCCTTGCCTCCCGCTAGGTTTAATGAGTTGGTCCACCGGATTGGTATGAGGTGTTTGACTCAAGAGGAATTGGATGATCTCCCAAAACAGTCTTAAAACACATCAAACACCAAAATCTCTTTTGTAAATAATTTTTCAAAAACAAAATACAAAAATATAAAACCTGCTAAAAACAACAAAAATATTCTTCTAATCTCCAATCTTTCAACATGGCAAGTACATTTCTTCCTTCAACACTATAATCTTTCAAAATTTAGTATTTTTTACGATCAAGTGTTGAGGGGGAGAAAATTATAACTTTAACTGTTTCAAATCATCTGTGTACTTGCATGTTATCTTATCTCGGTTGTTTCTTTTAACAAATGGTGGTAAAGTTTCTGGTACAATGACACTCCTCGGACTAAATTTATAACCTTTCATTATTTCTTAAGTCGAGGGGGAGTGTCGTCAAAGTTCCATTCCTAGAAACTTAGACTAGAGCTCACGAACCCAAATACACATACCCGAAGACAAAGAAACTTATACCATCAAAGTAGCAGATTAAGTCTAATAGCCAAAGAATAACTCCGATGTATACTTTTCTCTCCCCCTGAAGAAAGTGTATGAAGCTCAAGAACCCGAAGTACCCGAATGCCCAAAGAGAGAATAACCGATAACATTGAAGAAGCAGGCCGAATCACTGATTATCTCTGCGGATGTCAACTCTGGAATAAGTGATTATATCTCTGAATCACTGATTAAGCACTCAAGTGAAACAGCTGAGAATCCCCAATGTGCATAATCTCTCTCCCCTGATGATTGTGATAACATCAAAATCATCACACACTTATGTACCTCTTTCATCTTCAGAAACTAACTCTAACATCACTTCCCCTACGTAGTTGGAATAAGAACACTAAACGCCTTGATGAGTAAAACCTTGAGTTTCTCTGCGGTCATGACATTTGTCTTCCCGGGATATCTTCAATCACTTAGAAGAATTAAGTTCATCAA
The DNA here is from genome assembly GCA_910596185.1 of Chrysanthemum makinoi. Classification (NCBI taxonomy): domain Eukaryota; kingdom Viridiplantae; phylum Streptophyta; class Magnoliopsida; order Asterales; family Asteraceae; genus Chrysanthemum; species Chrysanthemum makinoi. Next base: position 181,225,789 of record OU343217.1, on the reverse strand, counting down.
GTTTACTCGCCATGAGTCAAACCTTGAGTTTCTCTGCGGTAATAACATTTGTCTTCCCGTGATATCTTCAATTACTTAGAAGTATTAAGTTCATCAAGTTTACTCGCGTTTAGATACATGTCTCCTTCCCCCTTGCTGGTTTTGATACTTCAGAATCAGCAACTCTATGTAAGCTCGTATACATGAAATCTTTTGAGAAGAACACTTGTAATCTTGTAGGAATCAACTTGCTGAAGTAGAATGTGAGCAAGTCTAATTGGGGATTAAATCTGACTTATCACTCTCCCCCAATTAGTGCTCTCCCCTAAACCGACAATCTTTTAATAAATGCCCAGATTAAGAAGAAGTCTTTAGATAATCAAATGCAACTCGTCTTTAGTCTTCTAACATGTAGCAGATAAATGTAGAACCGACTGTAGACTCGACCTTCTTCAAGATTGTCCGAATGGGGAATAGAATGTTAACATCTTCAACTCACACCAAAAAGCATCCCAATTAACTTACATCTTGCAAATCCCCTTAACTAAAATCCCTCCCAATCAAACAAGAACAGAAAGATGTTCATCAAGGAAATCAGCAATCAGGCCGCAACGAACACACAAGATGGTAACACCAAACTACCAATCACATCAAACAAGAATAGAGAGATTGTTTGGAATCATCATGTTGATGTATACGTGAAGCATTAACCAGAAGCACTTTGTCGATAAACTCATCAATCTGAGTGAAGATGTCAACCAACGGCTCTTAAGAAGAAACTCCATGTAAAGATGATCCGATAAGAAGAAGCTCGGTTCTTACATGAGTTTGGAGCCGTATGACCATATATTCTCATAAGTCAATCAACCATGCAGAATTATCACACTTCTTCTCCCCCTCAAGAATTGCATACGGAGATGCCATTCTTGATTAAATAAGTGAAAATCATCTGAATGTTCTATTCACATTTCTCTCCCGTAAAATAAGCACACGATGTCGCCATCTTCATTATAATCGAGTAAGTGGAATGAGAAAACAATCAGTGGTAGCCCGGTTCACTTGATGACTGAAGCGCATGGAAAAAGCATGAAGCATGTTGATAAGAATGGTCATAATAAGAAGATTTCTCTTCTTCAGAAGATAAAGCGCACTGAGGCATACACTTTTCTTTTCTTTGAGAACGAGGCATGAACTGTTGTGTTCATACGTCATAAGAAGATTTCTCTTCTTTATAAGATAATGCGCACTGAAACGTACACATTTCTTTTCTTTAGAGAACGAGGCATGAACTGATGTGTTCATACGTCATAATCTCTCTCTTTTCAATCTCTTGGCAAACTTGTAATCAACACCATTATCATTCAGTAGGCTCTTTGTCGTGACAGCTGATGGAGAAAACCCAATATGATGAATTTGACCTGAAGTAAACTATCCCGAACTCGTGACTTAAACTTGCACATATGTAACAAAGAGCGGTGCCGAGACTTCATGCCCATTTGAATCTCTAAGTACTCTATACTCTTCAACCAACCAACCATCAAGTATAAGACATACATCACCTCTTGAAAATCCACAATTAAATGTGACACTGAGCACTACAACGTAACTCCTTAAAGTGATAGTTATTTTTGTGGCAAAAAGAGCCCAATTTCCCCTCGTGGTAAAAGAAAAAGACTCCCAAAAGTAACTAGATTTCCAAGTCTTCGTTTTTGGAAAATAAGCTCGAACAAGGATCATGAAGAATCTTCATCCAACCATCCCCGATACCTTCAGATACTAAGTACACTCGCCCGTGATATTTCACTTCAACCTCAGATAAATAATAGTGAATTAACTCCGTTGTCACATCTTGTTAAAAGCTCAAATCTAGCCTCGTTTGATCTTAAAAGTGAACTTTGATAATGGTTTCATCCCGACCATGGTTAAAAGCACATAACCCCGTAAATCCTTGTAATAACCAAACTGCCATGAAGACAACCCAAACACACACCCAATTCATGAAGTACACCCTTTTATCCCTTCTTCGAAGTAGAAACCGTAGCACCAGCATCAAAAGAGATCTTGAAATACACTTTCCTTTCTCCAAGATGGTTCCATCATTACGGGATTTTACAACTCTATGGTTTAAACCGAGAAATAGTTTCTTTCACGGGATTTTACAAAACCAAGAATAAACCGTAAGATAGATCCGGAAATGCACTTTACAATTACCAGGATGTTTCCACTGTCACGGGATTTTACAAGTCTATGATTTAAACCGAGAAATAGATTCTTTCGCGGGATTTTACAAAATCAAGACAAAACCGTAAACAATGTTAGCTTGAATGTGTTATGACAACTTTGGTTTCGGTGAATATCTGTTTTAGGGGAACATGCAGCGGTTCATCAGCGGTTCATTATCCAACATCAACAAAATCATCAACCATCCAATAAACACTTTGGTAAACACATCATTCACGCATTCTGTCGGCTAATGTTGTGACCTCCTGGTGAAGTAAATCCGATAAGCCAAACTTGATCATGAAGTTAAATTCCCCAGATTTGTTACTTAAACTTGTACTCATCCTTGTGAAAACGAAACGGTGTACCCAATGTACAAAACCTCTTGACGTATCCTCAATTGCGTGAGACACCGAAGTGATAGTTACGTTGTGGGTTAAGTGAGAAAGAATCACAACCGTAACTAAATAGCCAAGTCTTTATCACACTCAATAAAAGCCCAAACAAGTCATCTTCGCGAAAGGGAAGAAAGAAAGAAGACGAAAATAAGTAACCGCGCCCGGAAAACCTCACTTCAAAGCCAAATGAGAAATATCGTACAACACAACCCCGTAGTCAACATTGTTCAAACATCAATTCAAGCCGTGAAATATTATCCTCCGTGAAAATGAATAATCCAAAGTATCAAACCGCATAATTCAAAAATTCTCATCATCACACCAAATCACATTATCAAATCTCATCATCAATCCGCAACCCACGTCATATAGTCCATTGACCAATTCATAACATTATTGAGTAACCGTATTGCACCAATTCGCAGCCCAACATCCATCATATAAATCAAAGCCCGGTCCAAGACATACACACGGCCCATGTAAACAAGCCTCATATCCGTTCCAAATCAAGAATAAAACAAAATCCCATAAACCAACACTAATAACTCAGAACCTTATAAATCATCACGACAAATCACATGGCCTTATACACTTAACAGATAAAAAATCTAGATGTTCCACACGGCCCAACATATTAATACCCGATTCAATCCACATCCCGTTAAAGCCGGCCCATTCACTCATACTTGCACATGTAGAGTATACGGCCCAAGTAATTGAAGAGACATCCGATCCAAATACTAAACAACCCTAAAAATTCGGGTATATATCCCACGACCTCACACACCTTTATCATTTTGACAAACCCTAAAAATCCGTAACCCAAGACACAATAACAACCGCCACCATCCACATCACAACTCAGATTAAAATTGAACCCACCAATATATCTGATGTTACTTCTGATCTCGTGTAACCCCAATATATCACAAAGGATAATCCGCCCTCATAACAGCCAAAACGCTCTAAATCATATATCCCACTTCTCCATCCAGGCTCCTTTGTCTCCATTGATTGTGATAATAATCATGACCTTGCCACAGGGATGGCGTGGTGCTTTGATTTGCCACAGGTTTGGCTTGAGGACTTCCACGAGTTCAGACTCAATCATATCAAGGTAGATAAATATATTATCATTGTTACTTTGAACCAACGAACGATGGAAGGAGATAACACATAATTGTTATTTCCTTTTTCATAAGATGTTCGAATAATATCAACGATGCTTAGCATCAATAAAATCAATGATGAAATGTTTTTCGTGTATAAGACTTGTAGCATTAGAGTAATCACGAAAATACATATGAGATTCTTTAGGTTCGTTTTGGTCAATGATGATGTTGGTTCGAACCAAATATGAGACTTTTGATTGATTGACCCCTTCATTTTAATTTCTTTCACACGAACCAAAAGAGATGAAGTGACACACTTGTTATATTCATCTCTTAATCATTCGAATATTATCAATGAATATGCTTTCGGATCTGTGATGAAAGTCCTTTGTGGTGGTGTGACTCTGATAAGGTCATTAAAACACCTCTTAGCCATAAAACAAGGAATATGAGATCAATTTTCTGTTTTCGAATGGTTTTAGTTATAGTGGATCTGTGATGGGTTAGTTTGTGAACTTGGATCTTCAAGGTCTTATTAAACATTGATGTACATGTTGGAATCACTCCTAAACCTTATTCAAGTGTTAGTTACTCATATGTAATAGTTAGCTTATTATGGCCTTTATGTTTGTTATTAGCCTTAAGCTTATGTAGAAGGCCCATGAGCTTAGGCCCAAGCCCATAGGTGTAAGGGAAGGAGTAGGAGTGTTTCCCTAGCTCCTTGCCTATAAATACCTTGTGTAAACCTTCATTTGAAGGTTGGTTGTTCAAGTTATTCTCTCTTTCACATACCTACGCCTAACCGTCTTTAATATCGTGTGTGTGTGTGTTAGATCTTGTTCAATTGCCTCTCTATCTTTCTTATAAGCTTGTGTGGTAAACCTTGTGACCTAACAGTGGTATCAATCGCCAAATAGTTGGGTGAACAAGTTTGTTTTTGAAGGTTTTTTTTCTTGGTCTTACGCGTAAAGTTAACGTATTCTTTGGTTCGCTTAAAAACTTGTTTTTTACACTTTTTAATCCAAGATTCTTGTACTTTCAACGTTTTAAGGTGTTAAAATACTTGTTTTTGGCAAAAAGTTTCAAACTTTATGCGTGGATCATTGTTTTGAGCTAGTTTTTATTCGTGGGTGTAGTTCTACGCATAACTGTTTTAAGGGCTTTGGATCATCAAGTTTCACACTTTTGTGTATTTTGGTGTTATTGAAGCTATTTTATCACACAAAAACTGGTTTAGAAACACTTTTGGACAGAATCGAAGTTACGAGCATTCCTACGCGTAGTAAAACCCTAAAACTACGCGTAAGTGCCTCCTTGGTTTGATCTTCATTTTCGTGGTTTATTCCGTGTTTTCTTACTTGGATAAGTCTGAAAATACGTCGACTTTGGATATCTTTTGCACTGTGATAGTGTAAAAGATCATTTGGGCAAAAACCCTAAAATTACGCATAAGCATAAGCTTACGCGTAGAAATCCTACGCCTAAGATCTTTCCTACGCCTAAGCCTAGTCTTACGCATAAGAAAATCCTACGCCTAACTTTTGTCTACGCCTAACTTTAGTGTTTTTTTTCCCACTTACGCGTAAGCTAAATCCTACGCGTAACTCCTTCTTGTTACGCGTAACTTTGGTGTTTTTACGCATAAGTGCTACTTGGTTCTTGTCTTTTCTACGCTTAAGGACACTTCATCAACAAAGGTTCATTCGACTACAAAGATCCATTTTTATCAACACAAGTTTATCAACATGTCACAACCACCATACTCTAACTATTTCCCTTACACTTATCCTCATCCTCAACGTCAACAACAACTAACTCCACAACATCAACAATGGAATCAACAACAAGCAATTTATCAACAACAATTTAACCAACAACATACTCCACAACTTGCTGCAAATCCACAACCTCAAATGGTTCAACCACCACCAAGTCTTCAAGTTCAACCGTACACAAATGACTTTAATCAACATCCATCAAGGATCACTATGAGGGAACCCACTTGGTTTGCAAAGATGTTTGAAACTTTAAGCAGCCAACAATCAATTCATGAGGCTGGATCACTTGATAGACCTCCAATGCTCACTCCAGGAAACTACGATCAATGGGTGATAAGGTTCTTTAGGTTTTGTGATCTAAAGAAGCCACATGGAAAGTTCTTAAAGAAGGTTATCTTGGAAGGTCCATTTGAGATGCCTACTGTCATTGTACCCGGAGATCCAAATGCCATTCCACCAAGAGATGAACAAACGAACATTGCTACTGTTGCAGACTTGAATCCTCAAGAACTTCTACACTATGAAGCAGATGAGCTTGCAATGGAATATATCCTCCTAGGATTACCAAACCTAATTCTTCGTAGTGTTGATGCTCAAAAGACTGCAAAGAAAATGTGGGATCATATTCGTCTTCTTATGGAAGGATCTGTACTCAATTAGGAAGATTTGGAATCCAAAATTTACTTGGCTTATGAACACTTCATGATTGAACCTGGAGAGACACTCGAGTCCTATCATCACCGATTTTCAGACATCATCAATGATTTGGATAAACACAACATCAACATGCCAAGAATTGCAGTGAATACTAAGTTCCTAAGTAGTCTTGGTCCTGAATGGGAGAAGTATGTCATTTTTCTCCGTCAAGCGAAAAACATGCATCAGTCTACCTACGGATTGTTGTACGATTACTTGAAGCCTCATGAAAAGGAAGTTGATAGGGAAAGGATTCTCCGTGCTCAAATTGCTCCACCGACACATCCGGAAAATCAACAACTTGCCTTATATGCTCAAAACAGTTATTCTCCTCAACCAGCAACTCAACCAACTGCTACAATCACACCACATGATCCTTCACAACCTCCATCTCAACAAACTCAATTGGTTCCATACAACAACAACAATGCTCAAGCTGAAGCTAATGAGGAATCCGATCCGTTCGAAGCACTGCAACAAGGATTTGCTATGATTGCTAATGCCTTTAGCCGTTATACCAACAAATCCAACAACCGTATTCGTTCCTCATCTAATACAAGGAATCAAGCTGTTGTGAACAATGGACGAGTTGAAGTTCAGAATCGTGGTTATGGTCGTCAGATGGGCGGTGGTCAAGGGTTTAATGATGTGGGTAGGAATAACAATCGAGCTCCAGTGGTGGAACAAGGAAATGCTCAGAATGGGTTGAATGGTCTTCAATGCTACAACTGCAATGAGAAGGGACACCTGGCTAATGCATGCCCAAAGCCAAGGACTAGGGGCAGTGCTTATTTCAAAGAGGCTCTTCTTTTGGCTCTTAAGGATGAAGCTGGTGGATCTCTCACAGACAAAGAACAGAGTTTTATGGCAAATGCAGAATCAGATGATGATATGGAGGACTTGCAGGCCAATGCAGCTGTTATGTTGATGGCTAATATGCATGAGTTACACATGAGTGACACAGGCCCAGTGTATGACACTGATGGCTTGTCTCAGGTACCCGAACAAACCATATTCATCTCTGATCTACTATCTCCGCCAACATCTGAATCCGGCAAGGCTCAGAATGTTCAAAATGAGTCGTCCACATCTCATTCCGACGATTTTCAACTAGACCTCGTAGTTATATTTGACGATCAAGATGACCAAACGGTTTCCCTTGATAATCAAATTGACTCCGTGGTTATACTTGAGGATCTCTGTAATGATCATGTTGTGACTCACATTGAACACGCCGAACTTTTGCCTCATCCAGATTTTGCTCGTTTAATACAAGATCAACAAACCATAGTGGAAGAATGTCGTGCAATTAATCAGGACTTGAAAAGTAAAAATGCACTGTTAACAAAGGATTTTGAATGTTTACAAAAGCAACTCAACTTTTTCAAAACTCAAGAAAAACGTGAAAAAGGTTTTGAAGCAGCCTTTGCTAAATCTCATCAAAATGAAAAATATTTAGAGCGACAGATGCGTGATCTAGCCGCTTCGAAGAATGCTTTGTTGTCTGAAATAGAACAACTGAAACATGAACATAAAAAGCAAATTAACGCTCTCACCTTGGAAAATCAAAAAGCTAAGGCTGAGTTGTTAACTTGTCAAAAACAGTTCTCTGCATACAAAAAGCATTCAACGAAACGAATAGATGATCATCTTGAAGAAATCATTGGCTTGCAAAACAAACTTAAAGAGTTTAAAACTGTTGTTTACAAACATGGCGAGTCGGTCACAGCCATTGAAAAGTTTACTTTAAAACCCAATCCAAATGGATATGGACCGAATCTTGCTGATTACAAACCTAAGCTTTCAACAAAAGCATTCAAACCAAATCCTGAAGTTTCCAGTGCAGAATATAAAGTTGATAATTCTGTTATGAGTGTTGTTGAATATCATCGTCAAGAGGAATTAGATGCAGAAGACGAGAGTCGATCAAAATTAGAAAAAGTTGTTTACAACAAACCTTTTAACTATTCAAAAGCGGTCACTTTCGTCACACCAACGGATTCTTCTAACACACCAAGGGTGATCATCAAAACACCTGAGTATTCTAATGTTAATCCCCAACCAGATTATGCACAAATTTATGGTCCTTTACCTTCCATCAGTGAAGTAAACTCAAAACCTGAAAATCGAAAAATTCTTAGATATTTTGACATTTTCATGGCCGACCTCAAAATTTTACAACATGAGATAGAATATCGTTCTGAAATCAAAATTGATCATTTTCAATCGCCTCTGGCGCGAGAATAAAGAGACATTTTTCAGAAAAATCTTTTACCTAACGTTAAAAATTTGAAAAATTGTGCATTAGCCTGGGAAAAGGATTTTCATAAGGAACTTGGAGTGATGAAGGTCGTTTTCGAGAAAACAGAAACATCTATTTCAAACACTAAACGTAAAAAGAAAACGTTGAGAAAAGATGTTGATCGACTCTTGGAAGATGTCATCTGTGCTGATGTCCATAATGCTGTGTTATTGAATTCTTTGTCATATGCATTTGATCATACCTCTGCTGATACTGTTGATTCTGTGATAAATGTTACAAACACTGATAATGTGCTTCATATCGAGTCCTTAACAGTTGAAAACAAACGATTGTCAAACGAACTTTCAAATGCAATACGTCGTCTTAATTGGTGTCAAAAAGATATTCACGATCAACAAATTGCTTTTCAACACAAAATCGCCCAGTTGCATACAAAATCTTCTAATCCTAAAATTGAGCAATTGGATGATCAAAACGTGTCTTTTAAGTGTCAAATCTCAAAATATGAACAAGAACTTGTAAAAGTTAAAAAGGAATATGGTGTCATATTTGATTTACTCAAAAAGACTCGTGATGAAGCATCAAATGAACTTGATCATTATCTTGCACACACTAAAGAAGTTATGCATTTTGCTGGAAATGTTCGGTCTGAAAATCAAGATCTGATTCACACTATCCTCAAGTTAAGAGAAATGTTAGGAAAGTATGAACAACTTCCGCCAACCATCATTAAGAGATTAGCCCCAGTAACACTTAGTACTCATGAACCTAGAATCTCTACTGCCAAATCACAAGTAGCTAACGTGCTTCCTTCTACTGAAACAGGAATAGTTGAGCCTTTTCCAAACGTCCGCACTTCACAGCCTAGGAGCACTCAATCGAAGAATAGGAAGTTGCGACCTAAGAAAAGATCAATCAGGAATGCTAAAGTAGAAGAACACCCTAGGACTATGAATAAGACTCACGTTGCCTCCACTATAGATATTGCGTCTGGCAAATGTAATAGAAATAGTGATGTAACGAATGCTAAACCGTTAAGTACTTTTGATATTCAGTCGGATGCACCTTGTGTTATTTGTGGTAAAAGTATGAATTTTGATTGCCATGATAAATGTGTTGCTAAAGCTATCATCTCTCGTTTAAGGAATCCTAAGAACCGGAATACCTCTAGGCCCACTAATCTTTCTAAGTCTGTGCTTGGTAGACCGCCATCTTTAGATTCTAAGAAACGCATTGCTGTCCCTGTAGCTCCAGTGTCACCTCCTAGGAATGTAGTACCACCTAGTGCATTCACTAAGACTAAAGCAAATACTAGTTGGAGATGGCAGAAATGGATATATAACACGCTAGGATTTAAGTGGATACCTAAAGCTATTGATGTGTGTATATCTACTATAACTGCTACGGAACCCTCTAACATTTCGGGTTCCAAATCTACTTCTATTCCATCTGTGTCGTCTGTGTGTAATGCAGGTGATACAGATCATTCTCTGGATTGTTGATAGCGGATGTTCCCGACACATGACAGGCAATCTTAAACTGTTATCAAACTTTATTGCAAAGTTCATTGGCACTGTCAGGTTCGGGAATGATCACTTCGCAGCTATCATGGGCTACGGAGACTATGTCAATGGGAACATCGAAATTAGCAGGGTTTACTATGTGGAAGGCCTCGGTCATAATCTGTTTTCAGTAGGTCAATTTTGTGATGGAGATTTGGAGGTTGCTTTCCGGGAGAAAACTTGTTTCATTAGTGATCTACAAGGAAATGACCTTATGTCTGGATCGCGTAATTCTAGTCTCTACACTATCTCTATGAAAGACATGGTTGCTTCATCTCCCATATGTTTACTTTCAAAGGCAACATCAACAAAATCCTGGCTATGGCACCGTCGTCTCTCACATCTAAACTTTCAAACCATCACCAACCTTGCTCGACACAAACTAGTTGAAGGACTTCCACGGTTTCGGTATTCTAAAGATCACCTTTGCTCAGCTTGTGAACAAGGCAAAAGCACTCGTGCTCATTTTCCTTCAAAGGTGGAACACAGCTCTCAGCATGTGCTTCATCTTCTTCACATGGATTTGTGTGGCCCGATGCGCGTGCAAACGATCAATGGCAAACGCTACATCTTAGTAATTGTTGATGACTATTCACGCTGGACTTGGGTCTACTTTCTTCGAAGCAAAGATCAAGCTCCACAGATGATCATCACCTTTCTCACGAAAATACAAGTTCAGCTACGTAACACCGTTCGCATAATCAGAACAGATAGAGGCACTGAATTTGTTAACCAAACCCTTCGTGAATTCTATGAGAAAGGGGGAATTCAGCATCAAACATCTATTGCACGTACACCAGAACAAAACAGAGTTGTCGAAAGATGAAACCGAACGTTAGTGGAAGCTGCAAGAACAATGTTAATTAATGCTAAACTTCCAGATTACTTATGGGCAGAAGCTGTATCTACTGCATGCTATACTCAAAACCGAATCTAAAACACTTTCATGTAATTGGATCTCTTTGCTATCCGAATAATGATCGTGATGACTTTGGAAAGCTCAAAGCCAAAGCTGACATTGGAGTCTTTATCGGATACTGTGATAATTCAAAAGGTTTCCGAATCTGTAATCGTCGTACAAAACAGGTGATGGAAACGATTCATGCTCATTTTGATGAACTTACAGAAATGGCTTCTGAGTATAACAGCTTGGAACCCGGACACAACCGCTTAAACTTCCCCCAAACCCCATCATCAGCTGAACAAAGCCCCCAGCTTACTCGTCAACAAATGGAAAGGTTATTTGCTCCGCTGTTCAGTGACGATATTGATGAACGTGCTCCAGGTGTATCCGCTGTTTCCGCTGCTCAACCTGATAATACTCTTATACCTGATACACCTGCTACAACAACTACTGTTGCAGATGCACCTACAACAGTTGACTCCACCACAACAGTTGAACAAACCGCTTCCAACAATGATGAAGCTGCTGATGATGTTCTGAATGAAGTACCCCCACCTGCAGATTTTGATCCAAATGCGTTCTTTAACCCGTTTGCTAATGAGACTGCTGCACCAGATGTCACAGAATCTTCAACAAGCCATTTGAATCCTCAAAATCTGCACAATGTATACCAACATCAACCCTCCACACATCGATGGACGAAAGACCATCCTCTGGAAAACATTATTGGCAACCCGAATCAACCAGTCGTTACAAGACAACGTCTTCACACAGACGGTGAACATTGCATTTATGCACTCACTGTCTGCCAATCTGAACCTAAAAACATCAAAGACGCAATGACAAAAGACAACTGGATTGAATCCATGCAAGAAGAACTCAACCAATTCAAACGTCTTGAAGTATGGGAACTGGTTGAAAGACCAACAGGAGTCTACGTCATTGGTCTAAAATGGATTTGGAAAAACAAATTGGATGCTGAAGGAAATGTTATCCGAAATAAGTCACGTCTGGTGGCTAAGGGTTATCGTCAGGAAGAGGGAATAGACTTTGAAGAATCTTTTGCTCCGGTTGCTCGTCTTGAGGCTGTTCGGATATTTCTCGCGTTCGCGGCTCATATGAATATGACGGTCTATCAGATGGATGTCAAAACTGCGTTTCTCAATGGACAACTTAAAGAAACGGTTTATGTCAGCCAACCAGATGGATTCGTTGATCCTGAGTTTCCGAATCACGTCTACAAACTGAACAAAGCTCTGTATGGTCTCAAACAAGCTCCTCGGGCATGGTACGATAAGCTATCATCCTTCCTCATTGCTAATAATTTCACCAAAGGTTCGGTTGACCCAACTCTTTTTATACAATATCACGGGGCACATATCTTAATTGTTCAAATTTACGTGGATGACATCATTTTTGGGTCTACACATAAAAAGTTTTCAATCGCTTTTGCAAAACTAATGAAGAAAAATTTTGAAATGTCCATGATGGGTGAACTCACGTTCTTTCTCGGACTGCAAGTTCATCAATCACCCCGTGGTATTTTCTTGAGTCAGTCCAAATATGCCCTTGAATTGTTAAACAAATTTGGAATGAAAACCTGTGACACTTATGCCACACCAATGGCTCATACCAAGAAGCTAGACGCTGATTTACATGGGAAATTAGTAGACCCTACCAAATACCGAAGTATTATTGGGTCTCTCATGTATCTAACAGCTAGCAGACCTGATATTGTCTTTGCCGTTTATCTATGCTCCCGTTATCAGTCGCGACCAACTGAAACCCACCTCTCTGAGGCTAAAAGAATCCTCCGATACATCAAGGGAACCATTAACTTGGGGATCTGGTATCCGAAGGATTCTGGTTTTGAACTAATCGCTTTTTCAGACGCTGATCACGCAGGATGCTTAGACTCAAGGAAAAGTACTTCAGGAGCTCTACAATTTCTTGGTGATAAACTGGTGTCTTGGCAATCAAAGAAGCAGGATTGTACATCGCTGTCATCAACCGAAGCAGAATATGTAGCCATGTCCGCGTGTTGTGCTCAAGTCATCTGGATGAGAACACAACTCAAAGACTATGGTTACGTATTTGACAGAATCCCGATGTACTGCGACAATCGGAGTGCCATTGCGATCTCGTGCAACTCAGTTCAACACTCGAAATCAAAGCACATCGATCTTCGTTATCATTTCATCAAGGACCACGTGGAACAGGGTACAGTTGAATTATACTTCGTGGGTACAGAATACCAATTGGCAGATCTTCTCACCAAAGCCTTGCCTCCCGCTAGGTTTAATGAGTTGGTCCACCGGATTGGTATGAGGTGTTTGACTCAAGAGGAATTGGATGACCTCCTAAAACAGTCTTAAAAACCTGTCAAACACCAAAATCTCTTTTGTAAATAATTTTTCAAAAACAAAATACAAAAATATAAAACCTGATAAAACAACAAAAATATTCTTCTAATCTCCAATCTTTCAACATGGCAAGTACATTTCTTCCTTCAACACTATAATCTTTCAAAATTTAGTATTTTTTACGATCAAGTGTTGAGGGGGAGAAAATTATAACTTTAACTGTTTCAAATCATCTGTGTACTTGCATGTTATCTTATCTCGGTTGTTTCTTTTAACAAATGGTGGTAAAGTTTCTGGTACAATGACACTCCTCGGACTAAATTTATAACCTTTCATTATTTCTTAAGTCGAGGGGGAGTGCCGTCAAAGTTCCATTCCTAGAAACTTAGACTAGAGCTCACGAACCCGAATACACATACCCGAAGACAAAGAAACTTATACCATCAAAGTAGCAGATTAAGTCTAATAGCCAAAGAATAACCCCGATGTATACTTTTCTCTCCCCCTGAAGAAAGTGTATGAAGCTCAAGAACCCGAAGTACCCGAATGCCCAAAGAGAGAATAACCGATAACATTGAAGAAGCAGGCCGAATCACTGATTATCTCTGCGGGTGACAATCTCTGCGGATGTCAACTCCGGAATAAGTGATTATATCTCTGAATCACTGATTAAGCACTCAAGTGAAACAGCTGAGCATCCCCAATGTACACAATCTCTCTCCCCTGATGATTGTGATAACATCAAAATCATCACACACTTGTGTACCTCTTTCATCTTCAGAAACTAACTCTAACATCACTTCCCCTACGTAGTTGGAATAAGAACACTAAACGCCTTGATGAGTAAAACCTTGAGTTTCTCTGCGGTCATGACATTTGTCTTCCCGGGATATCTTCAATCACTTAGAAGAATTAAGTTCATCAAGTTTACTCGCCATGAGTCAAACCTTGAGTTTCTCTGCGGTAATAACATTTGTCTTCCCGTGATATCTTCAATTACTTAGAAGTATTAAGTTCATCAAGTTTACTCGCGTTTAGATACATGTCTCCTTCCCCCTTGCTGGTTTTGATACTTCAGAATCAACAACTCTATGTAAGCTCGTATACATGAAATCTTTTGAGAAGAACACTTGTAATCTTGTAGGAATCAACTTGCTGAAGTAGAATGCGAGCAAGTCTAATTGGGGATTAAATCTGACTTATCACTCTCCCCCAATTAGTGCTCTCCCCTAAACCGACAATCTTTTAATAAATGCCCAGATTAAGAAGAAGTCTTTAGATAATCAAATGCAACTCGTCTTTAGTCTTCTAACATGTAGCAGATAAATGTAGAACCGACTGTAGACTCGACCTTCTTCAAGATTGTCCGAATGGGGAATAGAATGTTAACATCTTCAACTCACACCAAAAAGCATCCCACCAAAAAGCATCCCAATTAACTTACATCTTGCAAATCCCCTTAACTAAAATCCCTCCCAATCAAACAAGAACAGAAAGATGTTCATCAAGGAAATCAGCAATCAGGCCGCAACGAACACACAAGATGGTAACACCAAACTACCAATCACATCAAACAAGAACAGAGAGATTGTTTGGAATCATCATGTTGATGTATACGTGAAGCATTAACCGGAAGCACTTTGTCGATAAACTCATCAATCTGAGTGAAGATGTCAACCAACGGCTCTTAAGAAGAAACTCCATGTAAAGATGACCCGATAAGAAGAAGCTCGGTTCTTACATGAGTTTGGAGCCGTATGACCATATATTCTCATAAGTCAATCAACCATGCAGAATTATCACACTTCTTCTCCCCCTCAAGAATTGCATACGGAGATGCCATTCTTGATTAAATAAGTGAAAATCATCCGAATGTTCTATTCACATTTCTCTCCCGTAAAATAAGCACACGATGTCGCCATCTTCATTATAATCGAGTAAGTGGAATGAGAAAACAATCAGTGGTAGCCCGGTTCACTTGATGACTGAAGCGCATGGAAAAAGCATGAAGCATGTTGATGAGAATGGTCATAATAAGAAGATTTCTCTTCTTCAGAAGATAAAGCGCACTGAGGCGTACACTTTTCTTTTCTTTGAGAACGAGGCATGAACTGTTGTGTTCATACGTCATAAGAAGATTTCTCTTCTTTATAAGATAATGCGCACTGAAACGTACACATTTCTTTTCTTTAGAGAACGAGGCATGAACTGATGTGTTCATACGTCATAATCTCTCTCTTTTCAATCTCTTGGCAAACTTGTAATCAACACCATTATCATTCAGTAGGCTCTTTGTCGTGACAGCTGATGGAGAAAACCCAATATGATGAATTTGACCCTGAAGTAAACTATCCCGAACTCGTGACTTAAACTTGCACATATGTAACAAAGAGCGGTGCCGAGACTTCATGCCCATTTGAATCTCTAAGTACTCTATACTCTTCAACCAACCAACCATCAAGTATAAGACATACATCACCTCTTGAAAATCTACAATTAAATGTGACACTGAGCACTACAACGTAACTCCTTAAAGTGATAGTTATTTTTGTGGCAAAAAGAGCCCAATTTCCCCTCGTGGTAAAAGAAAAAGACTCCCAAAAGTAACTAGATTTCCAAGTCTTCGTTTTTGGAAAATAAGCTCGAACAAGGATCATGAAGAATCTTCATCCAACCATCCCCGATACCTTCAGATACTAAGTACACTCGCCCGTGATATTTCACTTCAACCTCAGATAAATAATAGTGAATTAACTCCATTGTCACATCTTGTTAAAAGCTCAAATCTAGCCTCCTTTGATCTTAAAAGTGAACTTTGATAATGGTTTCATCCCGACCATGGTTAAAAGCACATAACCCCGTAAATCCTTGTAATAACCAAACTGCCATGAAGACAACCCAAACACACACCCAATTCATGAAGTACACCCTTTTATCCCTTCTTCGAAGTAGAAACCGTAGCACCAGCATCAAAAGAGATCTCGAAATACACTTTCCTTTCTCCAAGATGGTTCCATCATTACGGGATTTTACAACTCTATGGTTTAAACCGAGAAATAGTTTCTTTCGCGGGATTTTACAAAACCAAGAATAAACCATAAGATAGATCCGGAAATGCACTTTACAATTACCAGGATGTTTCCACTGTCACGGGATTTTACAAGTCTATGATTTAAACCGAGAAATAGATTCTTTCGCGGGATTTTACAAAATCAAGACAAAACCGTAAAAAATGTTAGCTAGAATGTGTTATGACAACTTTGGTTTCGGTGAATATCTGTTTTAGGGGAACATGCAGCGGTTCATCAGCGGTTCATTATCCAACATCAACAAAATCATCAACCATCCAATAAACACTTTGGTAAACACATCATTCACGCATTCTGTCGGCTAATGTTGTGACCTCCTGGTGAAGTAAATCCGATAAGCCAAACTTGATCATGAAGTTAAATTCCCCAGATTTGTTACTTAAACTTGTACTCATCCTTGTGAAAAAGAAACGGTGTACCCAATGTACAAAACCTCTTGACGTATCCTCAACTGCGTGAGACACCGAAGTGATAGTTACGTTGTGGGTTAAGTGAGAAAGAATCACAACCGTAACTAAATAGCCAAGTCTTTATCACACTCAATAAAAGCCCAAACAAGTCATCTTCGCGAAAGGGAAGAAAGAAAGAAGACGAAAATAAGTAACCGCGCCCGGAAAACCTCACTTCAAAGCCAAATGAGAAATATCGTACAACACAACCCCGTAGTCAACATTGTTCAAACATCAATTCAAGCCGTGAAATATTATCCTCCGTGAAAATGAATAATCCAAAGTATCAAACCGCATAATTCAAAAATTCTCATCATCACACCAAATCACATTATCAAATCTCATCATCAATCCGCAACCCACGTCATATAGTCCATTGACCAATTCATAACATTATTGAGTAACCGTATTGCACCAATTCGCAGCCCAACATCCATCATATAAATCAAAGCCCGGTCCAAGACATACACACGGCCCATGTAAACAAGCCTC
Source organism: Chrysanthemum makinoi (assembly GCA_910596185.1). Classification (NCBI taxonomy): domain Eukaryota; kingdom Viridiplantae; phylum Streptophyta; class Magnoliopsida; order Asterales; family Asteraceae; genus Chrysanthemum; species Chrysanthemum makinoi. The sequence goes on along the minus strand of OU343217.1, from coordinate 181,208,484 downwards.
ATATTCGTTCCAAATCAAGAATAAAACAAAATCCCATAAACCAACACTAATAACTCAGAACCTTATAAATCATCACGACAAATCACATGGCCTTATACACTTAACAGATAAAAAATCTGGATGTTCCACACGGCCCAACATATTAATACCCGATTCAATCCACATCCCGTTAAAGCCGGCCCATTCACTCATACTTGCACATGTAGAGTATACGGCCCAAGTAATTGAAGAGACATCCGATCCAAATACTAAACAACCCTAAAAATTCGGGTATATATCCCACGACCTCACACACCTTTATCATTTTGACAAACCCTAAAAATCCGTAACCCAAGACACAATAACAACCGCCACCATCCACATCACAACTCAGATTAAAATTGAACCCACCAATATATCTGATGTTACTTTTGATCTCGTGTAACCCCAATATATCACAAAGGATAATCCGCCCTCATAACAGCCAAAACGCTCTAAATCATATATCCCACTTCTCCATCCAGGCTCCTTTGTCTCCATTGATTGTGATAATAATCATGACCTTGCCACAGGGATGGCGTGGTGCTTTGATTTGCCACAGGGTTGGCTTGAGGACTTCCATGAGTTCAGACTCAATCATATCAAGGTAGGTGTTAGGAACATGTTTTATTATCAAGTGTAGGTCATTTCATTTGTAATAGGTCGTTAATAATTATGGTTTATAAATGTTTGTATTTAGTTTCACAGCTCATGTAGTAAGCCCATGAGCTGTGATAGAAGGTTCTTCTAGAACCAAGGGGAAACTCCCCTACTTATGTAAAGACTATAAATACCCCCTCCCTAGAAGGGAGAGGGTTGTTGGTTCTAATTGCAATTATCATTTTCACTAATCATTCATTAGTTCCTTCCACTTTCTCTCTCTATAACTTTCTCTCTCTAGAAATACATATTGTTGTGATAATATGGTGACCTAACAAGTGGTATCAAGAGCCAAGGGATAGTTTAGGTTAATATTGATTAGATTTAATAGAAATTCGTACTTAAAAACGTGTTTTAGATTGAAATTTATGGACTTTTTGGACTGAATACGTGTTTCTGCGAGTTTCTGCACATTTTTTATGAGTTTCTGCGAGTTTGGCGAGTTAGCCATGAATTTCTGCGAGTTTCTCATGAGTATCTGCGAGTTTCTCCTTGAAGTTTAGCGAGTTTCTGTCTGAATTTCTGCGAGTTTGCAGAGTTGGCGAGTTTCTGTCTGAATTTCTGCGAGTTTGCAGAGTTGGCGAGTTTCTGTCTGAATTTCTGCGAGTTTGCAGAGTTGGCGAGTTTCTGTCTGAATTTCTGCGAGTTTGCAGGGTTGGCGAGTTTCTGTCTGAACTTCTGCGAGTTTGCAGTTTGGCGAGTTTCTTCCTGCGAGTTTGAAGTTCTGCGAGTTTCTTGTCTGCGAGTTTCTTGCTAGCACGTTTGGATTTCTGCAACTTTGTTTTTCTTCTACTCATCTACTTAAGTCTAAACAACCTCAACCTGAATTATCCTTAACGATCAACATCACTTCACAAATATGTCTCAACCACCATCATCCAACTATTTTCCTTACACTCATAATCAACCACAACAACAACAACTAAGTCCACAACATCAACAATGGAATCAACAACAAGCAATTTATCAACAACAATTTAATCAACAATATACTCCAAACCATCCTCAACAAGGACCACAACGAACGTCAATGGTTCCACAAATCCCTCAACAACAAACTTGGTTCTCTCAAATGTGCGAAGCTGTTACAAGTCAACAATCGATTCATGAAGCTGGTTCGGATACTCGTCCTCCAATGCTTACACCTGGAAATTATGTGCAATGGTCAAGTCGATTTCTAAGGTATATGGAACTTAAGAAACCTCATGGTAAGTATCTAAAGAAGGTGATATTAGAAGGACCGTTTCAAATGCCAACTGAAACTGTTCCCGGCGATCCTACAGCTGTTCCACCGAGACCCGATACTATCACAATTGTTCCACTTAGTCGTTTAACACCAGAACAACTACTTCATCTTGAAGCTGATGAGCTTGCTATGCAACAAATACTTCTTGGAATTCCTAATCCGATTTACAAAAGTATTGATGCATAGATAACTGCAAAAGCTATGTGGGAACAAATTCATCTTTTAATGGAATGCACTGAACTGAATAAGATCGACATGGAGTCTAAGTTATATCACATCTTTGATGTGTTTACCATTGAGCCTGGGGAATCACTTGAATCATATTATCATCGTTTCACAAATGTGGTCAATGATTTGCATCGACATAAGATTGATCTTCCAACAATTGTTATTAACACCAAGTTTCTGAACTCATTAGGACCGGATTGGCATAAGTATGTTACGTTTGTTCGACAAGTCAAGGATCTTCATGAAGTCAAGCATGGATTATTGTATGATTATCTGAAACATCATCAATATGAAGTTATCAAAGATAAAGAAGCTCGTGGCACACATGGTTTCCCTACACCACCCATTGCTGATCAGATTGCTCTCATGGCACATGGTTATCCAACTCCTTACCCAAAGTCAAATCATGCTTTCGATCAACAACAATGTCACTTTAGTTATGCTCCACCTACACCTTCTCATCAACTCACACCCGCAGGTGATTCTAACAATGCATACTCTGCTCAACTCAATGATGATCAAGTTGATGCCTTTGAAGCATTAAATCATGGAATGGCCTTTATTGCTAAAGCCTTCTCCAAGTTCTCTACTCAGTCAAACAATCGTCTTCGTTCATCATCAAATCCCAAAAGTCATGCTGTTATACAAGGTGGCAAAGTTGAGGTTCAAAACAGAACTAGTGGTCGTCGTATGATTACAAGTGGGTATTCTGGTAATTCTGGAAATGGTCAAACATCAGCAGGGGGATCGGGTAATACTTTCAAGAGAAATGTTCAAGTTGTGGAAACAGGGGATTCACCGGCTTCAGGATCTACTATTCGCTGCTATAATTGCAAAAAGCAAGGACATCTTGCTAATGCTTGTCCTGAACCACGAACAAGAGGAGGAGATTACTATAAGCAAGTCATGCTGATGGCATACAAGGATGAAGCAGGAGGAGAACTCAGTGAAACTCAACAAGGTTTTATGGCAGATACTCTCTCTGATGATGAATATGAAGATTTGGAAGCAAATGCTGCAGTTATTTTGATGGCAAATATGCAAGAACATCACATCAGTCAAACAGAGAATGGACCAGTCTATGACACGGACGGTCTATCTCAGGTACCTGACACTGATATATGTCTCATAAATGCAATTGTGTCTGCATCTGCATCTGATGAGCAGCAATCTGTTCAACATGAATCATCATTTAATCATAATGAAGTTGATCAAATTAACCCCGTGGTTACATTTGATGACTTAAGTGATGATGAAAATAATGAGCATATTGAACAGAGTGAAGCAATTCATGGTCCAGATTCAGAATATCTGACTTCATTACTTCTGCCATTTCAAGCTCAAACTGCAAAATGTAATGAAATAAACCATAACCTTAGGGCTGAGATTACCTCCTTGACTGCTGAACTTGAGAGTTGTCGAAAACGGATAAATGATTTTGAAACAAAAAACACCCGAGAAACAAGTTTTGAAGTGGCTTTTCAAAAATCTTACGTTAACGAACAAAATCTTCAACATCAAATGCATGAAATTGGTAAACTTCAGCCAAAAGCTGACATTGGAGTGTTCATTGGTTACGGCGTTTCTGAATGGTCAACTCCGTGAAGAAGTTTATGTGGGTCAACCGGACGGGTTCGTTGATTCAGATCATCCTAACTACGTGTACAAGCTCAAAAAGGCTCTTTATGGTCTTAAACAAGCTCCACGGGCATGGTACGACAAACTGTCAAAATTTCTTCTCGCTAATCAGTTTACCAAAGGAACTGTTGATCCAACATTTTTCATTCAACGTCACGGGGAGGATATTTTGATTGTTCAAATTTATGTTGATGATATCATTTTTGGTTCAACACATAAAAAGTATTCAAACGCTTTTCCAAAATTAATGAAACAAAATTTTGAAATGTCCATGATGGGTGAACTAAAGTTCTTCTTAGGACTTCAGGTTCATCAATCTCCCCGTGGCATATTTCTAAATCAGTCCAAATATGCTCTTGAAATCTTGAAGAAACATGGAATGACCAGTTGTGATACTTATAACACACCTATGTCTGTAACCTCACCAAAGCTGGATGCTGATTTACATGGGAAAATTATTGACCCTACAAAATACCGAAGTATTATTGGGTCTCTCATGTATCTAACAGCCAGTAGACCTGACATTGTATTTGCTGTATATCTTTGCTCCCGTTATCAGTCAAGACCAACTGAAAGACACCTCAATGAGGCTAAAAGAATCCTTCGCTACGTAAAGGGAACCATTCACTTGGGAATCTGGTATCCGAAGGATTCTGGTTTTGCACTAATAGCTTTTTCAGATGCTGATCACGCAGGGTGTTTAGATACACGCAAAAGTACATCTGGTGGTGTTCAATTTCTCGGAGATAAACTGGTGTCTTGGCAGTCAAAGAAACAAGACTGTACATCTATGTCATCAACAGAAGCAGAATACGTTGCCATGTCAGCATGCTGTGCTCAGATAATTTGGATGAGATCACAACTGATGGACTACGGTTTTGTATTCGACAAGATTCCGATGTACTGTGACTCCAAGAGTGCCATTGCAATCTCCTGCAACACGGTTCAGCATTCCAAGTCAAAGCATATCGCTCTCCGATATCATTTCATCAAAGAGCATGTTGAACAGGGTACAATTGAACTATACTTTGTGGGTACTCAATACCAATTGGCGGATCTATTCACCAAAGCCTTGCCACCAGCAAGGTTTACTGAGCTTGTCCATCAAATTGGTATGCGGTGTTTGACTCCAGAAGATCTGGAAAATTTAATCAAACGTTCTTAAAACGTCAAACACCAAAAACATTTCTTTGTAAATACATATTTCAAAATAAAAATACAACAATATAAAATCTATACAAAACCCAAAAAGATTTTTTATTTTTCATTTTTCATTAAAAAAAAAAAAAAAAAACGTTTTTAATACTCTAGGGACTAAAAGTGTCATTTTCTCATTCCACTCCCTTTAAAACCTTAGTTTTTATTCATTCTTCAAATACCCTTCTTTCTCAAAATACCAAAACTGCTGCTGCTAAACTCCATCCGATCTTTCCAAGTTTTTTTTATATACTCAAATCACTTGTAAGTCTCTTTTACTAATTGTTGTGATTTAGTTTGTTAGACATAGGTTTTTTAATCATGATTATGCGAATCTGGTCATAGGTCATGCGCATCTGTTCATAGACTTATTCATCACGATTTCTTTTCATCATAGTTATTAATCACGAATCTGTGGAATTATTGATGAAGAATCGTTTACCTATGGTCTGTACTTGATTGGATAGTCTTTGATTGTTTTTTCTGCGATTATACCTATGTTCGTTAGATGAATAATTGCGAGTTAGTATTAACATAGATGATTATTTGTGAGTTTCCTATACTTTTATGATTTTTTGCAAGTTTAGGGTTTGATTTGTATGAATAATGGCGAGTTTGCCAACAAGTATGGATTTTTGTGAGTACTAAAACTGGCGAGTTTATCATGGTTATGAATTTTGGCGAGTTTCTCACAGCTTTAGATTTGGCGAGTTTGTCATAAATATTCTGGCGAGTTTGCCATGGTTTAATGAATTTTGGCGAGTTTCTCACAGCTTTAGATTTGGCGAGTTTGTCAAAAATATTTTGGCGAGTTTGCCATGGTTTAATGAATTTTGGCGAGTTTCTCACAGCTTTAGATTTGGCGAGTTTGTCAAAAATATTTTGGCGAGTTTGCCATGGCTTAATGAATTTTGGCGAGTTTCTCACAGCTTTAGATTTGGCGAGTTTGTCAAAAATATTTTGGCGAGTTTGCCATGGCTTAATGAATTGTTTGGCGAGTTTCTATTAGTTTAGATTTTGGCGAGTTTGTGTTGCTTGCGAGTTTCTTGTTGTGTGATTGATTAATGGCGAGTTTCTACCTGCCCTATGATTATTTGCAAGTTTGTCATTGGTTCAAGGTTTAAGGACATGTTTGTGCGTTTAAGGTTTAATAATAGAGTTTAATGAGCATTTAGGATTCCCTTAATAAATTTTGGCGAGTTTGTATACTTGTTATTCTTCAAGAATTTGATGTTCCTAGTGTGTTTCAAGTGAGTCTTAGCAAGTATGACTTAGTTAATTTTGAGAATTTCAATCATAAATGATTTTGTGTGTTTGCATTGTTTGTATGTTAGGATCATATGAGTTATCTCTCTAACATGTCATTACCAATTCTTGGATATCTTGGTAAATGCTTTGTTTCAGGTCTAAACATGTCTCAAGGATCTCTCACAAAGAAAGACATGTATCCCATTGACGATGAACGCAATATTGCGCTTTCAAACTCTCGTATTGATTTCGAACAACTTCTATGCCATCCCACGTGTCAGATTATAGTGGAAATTCTTAAGAAGCACTTCTGTAGGCATCTTCTGACTTTATCTGCAAGTGTCCCTGCGATCTACTTGCATCAATTCTGGCATTCACTCAAGATAAGTAACGATTCCACCATCATGACAGTCCAGATTGACAGAACTCCAGTTGAATTTGATGTTAGCATTCTTCGTCATGTTCTTCATCTTCCTCTTGAAGAAACAAAGACCAACACTTCATTCATACCATCTCCATCGTTTTCACAAATTGCATTATCTCTTCGAAAAATGGGTTATGATGAGTCTTCTCAACCGCTGTCAACCAGTTCTGACGTAAACCGGAAATTCATTCCCCAACCATGGTTATCATTGTTTACCATACTTAGTCATTGTGTTACGGGAAAAGCTACAGGCCATGAACACCCTCGCTTGGAACTACTTCAAATCTTCTGGGGTATCATTAATACACAACACCTTGATTATGCACAGCTAATCTGGAATGATATGATATATCAAGCACGGCAGTTTACCAATAAGAAAGGGTATAAAATTCCATTTGCTCGTTACACCAAGCTTCTTATTGAATACTTCATGCAAGTAGATCCAAGCATCGACAAACGAATAGCAAGTGCTGATCAGTATCATACTCCTCACATGGATCATGTGCTTAAAACTGTTAAAGTTCAAAGCACTAGCACAACAAACAAAGGCTTAAGAATTCCTGATCGTCTCTTTAATGATGGCATCAAGCTGACTACCGCTTACAGGGACTATGATCAAGCAGAAAAAGCAGGAACAGTTGGCATTATTTCTAAAGGTAGAAGAAGGAAATCCACTGCAAAACACAAGCAAACCTCACTGATTGATGAAGATTTGTCCAAATCAGAACATTTTGCTGAAGAAGAACAAGTCCATCATCACGACGAAGATGCTAACCCTACAGAAACTCAAAGAATTCTCAAAGTGAAACAAGAAAAAGCTGCAAGACAACGTGGTAAAACCATCAGTAGTCAAACTCTACTACTTCAATCTCCTCGCACTCACAAACAAGACCAAGCAATTCTGAAGAAAACCTTGGCTATCACCAAACGTCATCACCAAGCTGATCTTGAAAGGTTGCAGAAGAAGGGTGCAGGATCAGTTTCTAAGATGATTTCTGAACCACTTCAACAACCCATGAATGAATCAGAATCTTCCGAAGAGGATAACTCAATTTCTGCAGCACACTCTTCATCCAAAGATGAATCTGATCAATTCATTCGTTCTGATAATGAAGAATCTGTCAACAATGATGAATCTGAGAATGATGATTCTGATGATGTTTTCGTTGTGAAACCACATTTGCAAGGTGACGCTCATAACCAACAATCACTAATACAACCACCTCCAGCATCCTCAGATCAACAGTCAAAGACGAATGTTCCTTCCAAAACCACTTTTAAGATCAGGCTCCCTTCTCGACAAACATCTGAAGCAACTGAGAAAGATAAATTTCAAGACATTCAAGCACAGCTCACTTCTCTTCAAACCCAAGTTCAGACACAACAAAAGCAACTTCAAGAACAACATCAACAAATTCAGAAGTTTCCATTACCAGAGCAGATTGAGGAAATCCTTAAACAGGTTCTTCCTACAGAGGTCAAGAGTTGCATTAATGAAGTTCTACCATCGGCCTTACGCACATATGTTAAAAACAAGCTTCAAGGTGCTGTAGCCACTCATCTTCAAACACACCCGATAACCCTTGAAACAAAACCTTAAACGTTGCCTGTCGTTGATCTCAAAAGTCAACTTCTGGAGAAGATAATTGATGATGATGAAGAAGTGGAACTTCGAGACGCTCTACTCAAATCCATGAAGAGGGCTGATAAGAAAAGTGCATCTGCATCGTGCAAGGATATCCCGCCTCGTAAACGCAGACCCGATGATAAAGATGATGAGTCACGTCCACGCGACAAACGTTCCAAATTCAATGCACCGTCATCTTCAGTTTTTCAAACCACTTCTCATGATATTTCACCTGAAGATGAAATTCAACCACAATCTTCCAATCAACCTCCACAACAGACTGTCTCTCAAGTCATATCCCAGCCACCATTCAACATGCAACAAGATGATGCTCCAGAATGGATTGACTCTTCCACGACTCAGTTTGACTGGTTTGAAGATATGGTTGATGCTCATCCAGAAGATGATCTTCCTAATGAAGCTTCCATTGTGGGTTTCACAAAGAATTTGAAAAAGATCATGAAGGTGCAGAAACTTCAGTTGTCTCACATTGCCACTATTCGCCGAGCAGGGTTTACACAATTTAAGACTTCCACAACTTCCAGGCTTCAATTTGAATACAATCTTGAGGAAGTTGCACGAGCAATGTCTGAGAACATTACTTGGGATGTTTCGCTGCCCTCCAGTGCTCCCAAAACATTCAAGTTTCATGACTATTCTCAACCTTTACCACTCATGGGTCATACTCACAATCTCAAGGTACCCACACCTTATTTTTTAATCATGATCTAGAATATCTAATGTATGGAAACACAGATCCAGAGAAACGGTATGCAACATCATTGTCTAAGTTTCATGCTGCGGTTTACACTCAAGAGGGAATGGAGGAAGAAGTTGCTGACTTGTTTAGTTCTTCGGTTGTTAATTATAATGATGAGGCAGAACTTGGCATCTTCCACTGGCCTAATATGCGTAAATGGTTTTACAAATGGCGGCTCACATTCACCTCCAAACACAAAGTGTGTTATAACCACCGGATCTTGTCCATTAAAAGTGCAGAGATTATGGATAAATACGGGTACAATTTTTTAACTAACATCAAGGTTCGCAGAGCTGACGACAACGAGTACACTTTCAACGAAGCTGACTACAGGTTTCTGAACCTCAACGATATCGAAGATATGTATCTTCTCAAAGTTCAAGGAAAACTTGAGCATCTTCCTGGAAGCTTACAATATGATATCTTCAACTCAATCCTCATTATTATCCGCAGTCTTGTCATTAAGTCAAGAGTTGAAGATCTTCATCTTGGTGTTGAAAGTTATCAGAAACGTCTGAATCTTACCAAACCTGATCTCCAACCACCCGGCATTTATGACCAGCAACCGTATACATTCACCACAACACCATTTGGATTACACTTCATCCGGAACAACATCGTCAAATACATGAGATATGAAGAAATCCACAAGTTCAGTGACGATACGTTGACACAGGTAAAGGTTGAGCTTGTCAACATTCTTGAAGATCTGAATGCGGGCAGAAAACAACGTTGGTTGCGGAACATGACATGGAAGAGAAGCGATGTTAAGCAAGCTGAAAAGTTTGTCAAGAAAATTGATTCACGACTCAAGTTCCGAGTTCAGATGCGACGACTTGAAGGCTATGTTGGAGGAAGAGCAAGGGTTCCGAATATCTTGACGTTTCGTCGACCTGAATGAAGTACTGCAGTTAGTTAGTTTATTTGGAACATTACTGGAACATTTCAACATCTGTCTGTAATAACTCTAACTCTTTACTTTCATTCGTATGCTTATCTTAATTGATTATGTTTTTCTGTTAAACCTTGAGCTCGAATTTTTTCACAAGCACAACAAATCTGATAATATGTTTTTTACAACCTGTAATAAACTGTTTCAAATTCGACTCAAGAAGGCTACCTCTTGAATATGCTTCCATATTTGAGGGGGAGTACTTTTGTTCAACGAAAACAAAATCTGATTCCACGAAAGGACCCTGTGGTACGTTTCAGTGCCTCAATCCTAATTAAAGGAGCGAAAGCTTCTTAACTGTTTAAAACAAAATCTTTGTTCAAAATCAAATGTTCTTGAAATCCGTTTCTTCCCAAAGGAATTTCAAACACCTCAAAAAGCATATTTTAATCAACATGTTTTTCAAAAACAACATTCATATGCTATTTTTGAGGGGGAGAAATGTGATTAAAATTGTTGATCAGGAAGTTATGGAATCTCATAACGTGCTCGACTCAGATATCACCAATGAATTGACGATCTTTGAATGTCAGAAATCGAAAAGATTTGTCTTCCAAGACTTATCTTAGTAGAATGTACCAATCCGAGACACTCTTGATTGACATGAACTTTGACGGGTCTAACCTCCTTTTCAAGGAGAGTTTACATCTTCAAGGTAGTTATTAGAGCTAGTTGTCACCTAAAATCTGATAATGGAACTCTTTAACTATACAATGTAACCGTGTCTCGCGGGGAATTGTCTATCAAAAGTCGATCAATTCAAAAGTGCGAACTCTACCCTCTCTGTGCAGATTTCAGTCAAAACTCATAAGCACATGTGGAGGGGGAGTATTTCTGAAAAACCAAAAACTCTCAAGGTGTTACCAAAACATGTTTTTCATTATAAACATCTTGAGAGATTTTTCAAGAAAAGGTTTTTTGTGGTAACATAGGATAGTCATGGGGTTAAAAGGTGACTAAGTTTAGGAATAAACGTCCTATGATCCGCCAGAGCCGAAGGGATCTACCCAAGGACATCACAAATAGTTAGTATCTAGAAGTCCTTAGGTATGATTGAAAAAGGAGAAAATGAGAATCGGAGAAAGAAGGAGTTGAAGAATTAAAAAGAAAAGTTAAAGAAAAGGGTGAAAAGAAATAGCCCTCCAAATTATTCAACTTAGGGCAGACACCGGGTTCAATTCATATGCTACTGGTTGTCACAAGATGACACTGGTATTGAAGACAAAGTCGTCATGGACCCAGTGACGCAATGCACTAAACCTTCTAAGCCACTCAAGTTCTCTTAAAAGAGCTTATTTCATTCTCACAGGGAACCCTACGTAATCTATCGACTCTCTCTTAGACATTGTTGGTATTGAAGAAGGAGACCCTCTCCCTAGTCTCTGCTTAGGAAAATCAAAGTGCACTAATCGAGTCTAGAGCCATGAGATTCATCAAAAGATCTCTTAGGAACACTTAAATATTTCATCACTTGTTGTTCAAACAATAAGAACACAAGTGACACTTTTCCAGAGTCCTACGAAGATCTTAGCAATCTGCCAGAACATTTATGAGGGGATTCACAATTGTGATCCTCAGTGATTGAATGGAAATTCCTGCCAGGGTCAACATCAAACAGCCCTGACAGCAGGTCACTTCGGTAACTCCTTGTGGGTTACGCTTAGTGTGTCTCAAACGGTCTACAGTCGTGGGGTGATGCTTCGGTATACCTCAGCGACTCAACTGAACTGTAGGTGTATTTCGGTACATCGCGTTATCTCACTTGTGGGACTCCAGTTCAGGAACAGCCTTTGTGAGAATTAGAGATGTGCTTTCACACTATGCTGTTAACACTCTCGAAGTTCAAACTTGTAAGCGCTGGATTATTTCTAACCCATGTTTTATGTTTTCTTCTTATGGATGCTCACGGGTGGAAAAGATCGTGCAGACACTTCACATGCTCATACCAACATCAACACAAATTGAAGTTCTCTCAAAAGGCAAAGAAAATTTCAGAAAGATTCTACATCAAAGTCAAAGAATCTGCAAAGTTATGAGATAAAGATCAAAGTTAAAGAATGAGAGCTTCAAATATATGAATCACAAACTTCATCAGAAGTATGAGAATGCTGGAAATGACTTTCATCACTAACAACAAAGATGTTGATAAAAGGCAGATTTCACAACTGATCACAACAACAAGAACAAAGAACAAAGATTCAAAGAATCAAAGACGTCACAAGCTATGAACGCCAAAGAAGTTCAAGACGTCAAACGACCTAAGCAAGACAACAAATGATGACCAACCCTTAGGGGGAGATTGTTAGGAACATGTTTTATTATCAAGTGTAGGTCATTTCATTTGTAATAGGTCGTTAATAATTATGGTTTATAAATGTTTGTATTTAGTTTCACAGCTCATGTAGTAAGCCCATGAGCTGTGATAGAAGGTTCTTCTAGAACCAAGGGGAAACTCCCCTACTTATGTAAAGACTATAAATACCCCCTCCCTAGAAGGGAGAGGGTTGTTGGTTCTAATTGCAATTATCATTTTCACTAATCATTAATTAGTTCCTTCCACTTTCTCTCTCTATAACTTTCTCTCTCTAGAAATACATATTGTTGTGATAATATGGTGACCTAACAGTAGGTAAATAAATTATCTTTGTTACTTTGAACCAACGAACGATGGAAGGAGATAAAACATAATTGTTATTTCCTTTTTCATAAGATGTTCGAATAATATCAACGATGCTTAGCATCAATAAAATCAATGATGAAATGTTTTTCGTGTATAAGACTTGTAGCATTCGAGTAATCACGAAAATACATATGAGATTCTTTAGGTTCGTTTTGGTCAATGATGATGTTGGTTCGAACCAAATATGAGACTTTTGATTGATTGACCCCTTCATTTTAATTTCTTTCACACGAACCAAAAGAGATGAAGTGACACACTTGTTATATTAATCTCTTAATCATTCGAATATTATCAATGAATATGCTTTCGGATCTATGATGAAAGTCCTTTGTGGTGGTGTGACTCTGATAAGGTCATTAAAACACCTCTTAGCCATAAAACAAGGAATATGAGATCAATTTTCTGTTTTCGAATGGTTTTAGTTATAGTGGATCTGTGATGGGTTAGTTTGTGAACTTGGATCTTCAAGGTCTTATTAAACATTGATGTACATGTTGGAATCACTCCTAAACCTTATTCAAGTGTTAGTTACTCATATGTAATAGTTAGCTTATTATGGCCTTTATGTTTGTTATTAGCCTTAAGCTTATGTAGAAGGCCCATGAGCTTAGGCCCAAGCCCATAGGTGTAAGGGAAGGAGTAGGAGTGTTTCCCTAGCTCCTTGCCTATAAATACCTTATGTAAACCTTCATTTGAAGGTTGGTTGTTCAAGTTATTCTCTCTTTCACATACCTACGCCTAACCGTCTTTAATGTCGTGTGTGTGTGTGTTAGATCTTGTTCAATTGCCTCTCTATCTTTCTTATAAGCTTGTGTGGTAAACCTTGTGACCTAACAGTGGTATCAATCGCCAAATAGTTGGGTGAACAAGTTTGTTTTTGAAGGTTTTTTTCTTGGTCTTACGCGTAAAGTTAACGTATTCTTTGGTTCGCTTAAAAACTTGTTTTTTACACTTTTTAATCCAAGATTCTTGTACTTTCAACGTTTTAAGGTGTTAACATACTTGTTTTTGGCAAAAAGTTTCAAACTTTATGCGTGGATCATTGTTTTTGAGCTAGTTTTTATTCGTGGGTGTAGTTCTACGCATAACTGTTTTAAGGGCTTTGGATCATCAAGTTTCACACTTTTGTGTATTTTGGTGTTATTGAAGCTATTTTATCACACAAAAACTGGTTTAGAAACACTTTTGGACAGAATCGAAGTTACGAGCATTCCTACGCGTAGTAAAACCCTAAAACTACGCGTAAGTGCCTCCTTGGTTTGATCTTCATTTTCGTGGTTTATTCCGTGTTTTCTTACTTGGATAAGTCTGAAAATACGTCGACTTTGGATATCTTTTGCACTGTGATAGTGTAAAAGATCATTTGGGCAAAAACCCTAAAATTACGCATAAGCATAAGCTTACGCGTAGAAATCCTACGCCTAAGATCTTTCCTACGCCTAAGCCTAGTCTTACGCATAAGAAAATCCTACGCCTAACTTTCTACGCCTAACTTTTGTCTACGCCTAACTTTAGTGTTTTTTTCCCACTTACGCGTAAGCTAAATCCTACGCGTAACTCCTTATTGTTACGCGTAACTTTGGTGTTTTTACGCATAAGTGCTACTTGGTTCTTGTCTTTTCTACGCTTAAGGACACTTCATCAACAAAGGTTCATTCGACTACAAAGATCCATTTTTATCAACACAAGTTTATCAACATGTCACAACCACCATACTCTAACTATTTCCCTTACACTTATCCTCATCCTCAACGTCAACAACAACTAACTCCACAACATCAACAATGGAATCAACAACAAGCAATTTATCAACAACAATTTAACCAACAACATACTCCACAACTTGCTGCAAATCCACAACCTCAAATGGTTCAACCACCACCAAGTCTTCAAGTTCAACCGTACACAAATGACTTTAATCAACATCCATCAAGGATCACTATGAGGGAACCCACTTGGTTTGCAAAGATGTTTGAAACTTTAAGCAGCCAACAATCAATTCATGAGGCTGGATCACTTGACAGACCTCCAATGCTCACTTCCAGAAACTACGATCAATGGGTGATAAGGTTCTTTAGGTTTTGTGATCTAAAGAAGCCACATGGAAAGTTCTTAAAGAAGGTTATCTTGGAAGGTCCATTTGAGATGCCTACTGTCATTGTACCCGGAGATCCAAATGCCATTCCACCAAGAGATGAACAAACGAACATTGCTACTGTTGCAGACTTGAATCCTCAAGAACTTCTACACTATGAAGCAGATGAGCTTGCAATGGAATATATCCTCCTAGGATTACCAAACCTAATTCTTCGTAGTGTTGATGCTCAAAAGACTGCAAAGAAAATGTGGGATCATATTCGTCTTCTTATGGATGGATCTGTACTCAATTAGGAAGATTTGGAATCCAAAATTTACTTGGCTTATGAACACTTCATGATTGAACCTGGAGAGACACTCGAGTCCTATCATCACCGATTTTCAGACATCATCAATGATTTGGATAAACACAACATCAACATGCCAAGAATTGCAGTGAATACTAAGTTCCTAAGTAGTCTTGGTCCTGAATGGGAGAAGTATGTCATTTTTCTCCGTCAAGCGAAAAACATGCATCAGTCTACCTACGGATTATTGTACGATTACTTGAAGCCTCATGAAAAGGAAGTTGATAGGGAAAGGATTCTCCGTGCTCAAATTGCTCCACCGACACATCCAGAAAATCAACAACTTGCCTTATATGCTCAAAACGGTTATTCTCCTCAACCAGCAACTCAACCAACTGCTACAATCACACCACATGATCCTTCACAACCTCCATCTCAACAAACTCAATTGGTTCCATACAACAACAACAATGCTCAAGCTGAAGCTAATGAGGAATCTGATCCGTTCGAAGCACTGCAACAAGGATTTGCTATGATTGCTAATGCCTTTAGCCGTTATACCAACAAATCCAACAACCGTATTCGTTCCTCATCTAATACAAGGAATCAAGCTGTTGTGAACAATGGACGAGTTGAAGTTCGGAATCGTGGTTATGGTCGTCAGATGGGCGGTGGTCAAGGGTTTAATGCTGTGGGTAGGAATAACAATCGAGCTCCAGTGGTGGAACAGGGAAATGCTCAGAATGGGTTGAATGGTCTTCGATGCTACAACTGCAATGAGAAGGGACACCTGGCTAATGCATGCCCAAAGCCAAGGACTAGGGGAAGTGCTTATTTCAAAGAGGCTCTTCTTTTGGCTCTTAAGGATGAAGCTGGTGGATCTCTCACAGACAAATAACAGAGTTTTATGGCAAATGCAGAATCAGATGATGATATGGAGGACTTGCAGGCCAATGCAGCTGTTATGTTGATGGCTAATATGCATGAGTTACACATGAGTGACACAGGCCCAGTGTATGACACTGATGGCTTGTCTCAGGTACCCGAACAAACCATATTCATCTCTGATCTACTATCTCCGCCAACATCTGAATCCGGCAAGGCTCAGAATGTTCAAAATGAGTCGTCCACATCTCATTCCGACGATTTTCAACTAGACCCCGTAGTTATATTTGACGATCAAGATGACCAAACGGTTTCCCTTGATAATCAAATTGACTCCGTGGTTATACTTGAGGATCTCTGTAATGATCATGTTGTGACTCACGTTGAACACGCCGAACTTTTGCCTCATCCAGATTTTGCTCGTTTAATACAAGACCAACAAACCATAGTGGAAGAATGTCATGCAATTAATCAGGACTTGAAAAGTAAAAATGCACTGTTAACAAAGGATTTTGAATGTTTACAAAAGCAACTCAACTTTTTCAAAACTCAAGAAAAACGTGAAAAAGGTTTTGAAGCAGCCTTTGCTAAATCTCATCAAAATGAAAAATATTTAGAGCGACAGATGCGTGATCTAGCCGCTTCGAAGAATGCTTTGTTGTCTGAAATAGAACAACTGAAACATGAACATAAAAAGCAAATTAACGCTCTCACCTTGGAAAATCAAAAAGCTAAGGATGAGTTGTTAACTTGTCAAAAATAGTTCTCTGCATACAAAAAGCATTCAACGAAACGAATAGATGATCATCTTGAAGAAATCATCGGCTTGCAAAACAAACTTAAAGAGTTTAAAACTGTTGTTTACAAACATGGCGAGTCGGTCACAGCCATTGAAAAGTTTACTTTAAAACCCAATCCAAATGGATATGGACCGAATCTTGCTGATTACAAACCTAAGCTTTCAACAAAAGCATTCAAACCAAATCCTGAAGTTTCCAGTGCAGAATATAAAGTTGATAATTCTGTTATGAGTGTTGTTGAATATCATCGTCAAGAGGAATTAGATGCAGAAGACGAGAGTCGATCAAAATTAGAAAAAGTTGTTTACAACAAACCTTTTAACTATTCAAAAGCGGTCACTTTCGTCACACCAACGAATTCTTCTAACACACCAAGGGTGATCATCAAAACACCTGAGTATTCTAATGTTAATCCCCAACCAGATTATGCACAAATTTATGGTCCTTTACCTTCCATCAGTGAAGTAAACTCAAAACCTGAAAATCGAAAAATTCTTAGATATTTTGACATTTTCATGGCTGACCTCAAAATTTTACAACATGAGATAGAATATCGTTCTGAAATCAAAATTGATCATTTTCAATCGCCTTTGGCGCGAGAACAAAGAGACATTTTTCAGAAAAATCTTTTACCTAACGTTAAAAATTTGAAAAATTGTGCATTAGCCTGGGAAAAGGATTTTCATAAGGAACTTGGAGTGATGAAGGTCATTTTCGAGAAAACAGAAACATCTATTTCAAACACTAAACGTAAAAAGAAAATGTTGAGAAAAGATGTTGATCGACTCTTGGAAGATGTCATCTGTGCTGATGTCCATAATGCTGTGTTATTGAATTCTTTGTCATATGCATTTGATCATACCTCTGCTGATACTGTTGATTCTGTGATAAATGTTACAAACACTGATAATGTGCTTCATATCGAGTCCTTAACAGTTGAAAACAAACGATTGTCAAACGAACTTTCAAATGCAATACGTCGTCTTAATTGGTGTCAAAAAGATATTCACGATCAACAAATTGCTTTTCAACACAAAATCGCCCAGTTGCATACAAAATCTTCTAATCCTAAAATTGAGCAATTGGATGATCAAAACGTGTCTTTTAAGTGTCAAATCTCAAAATATGAACAAGAACTTGTAAACGTTAAAAAGGAATATGGTGTCATATTTGATTTACTCAAAAAGACTCGTGATGAAGCATCAAATGAACTTGATCATTATCTTGCACACACTAAAGAAGTTATGCATTTTGCTGGAAATGTTCGGTCTGAAAATCAAGATCTGATTCACACTATCCTCAAGTTAAGAGAAATGTTAGGAAAGTATGAACAACTTCCGCCAACCATCATTAAGAGATTAGCCCCAGTAACACTTAGTACTCATGAACCTAGAATCTCTACTGCCAAATCACAAGTAGCTAACGTGCTTCCTTCTACTGAAACAGGAATAGTTGAGCGTTTTCCAAACGTCCGCACTTCACAGCCTAGGAGCACTCAATCGAAGAATAGGAAGTTGCGACCTAAGAAAAGATCAATCAGGAATGCTAAAGTAGAAGAACACCCTAGGACTATGAATAAGACTCACGTTGCCTCCACTATAGATATTGCGTCTAGCAAATGTAATAGAAATAGTGATGTAACGAATGCTAAACCGTTAAGTACTTTTGATATTCAGTCTGATGCACCTTGTGTTATTTGTGGTAAAAGTATGAATTCTGATTGCCATGATAAATGTGTTGCTAAAGCTATCATCTCTCGTTTAAGGAATCCTAAGAACCGGAATACCTCTAGGCCCACTAATCTTTCTAAGTCTGTGCTTGGTAGACCGCCATCTTTAGATTCTAAGAAACGCATTGCTGTCCCTGTAGCTCCAGTGTCACCTCCTAGGAATGTAGTACCACCTAGTGCATTCACTAAGACTAAAGCAAATACTAGTTGGAGATGGCAGAAATGGATATATAACACACTAGGATTTAAGTGGATACCTAAAGCTATTGATGTGTGTATATCTACTATAACTGCTACGGAACCCTCTAACATTTCGGGTTCCAAATCTACTTCTATTCCATCTGTGTCGTCTGTGTGTAATGCAGGTGATACAGATCATTCTGGATTGTTGATAGCGGATGTTCCCGACACATGACATGCAATCTTAAACTGTTATCAAACTTTATTGCAAAGTTCATTGGCACTGTCAGGTTCGGGAATGATCACTTCGCAGCTATCATGGGCTACGGAGACTATGTCAATGGGAACATCGAAATTAGCAGGGTTTACTATGTGGAAGGCCTCGGTCATAATCTGTTTTCAGTAGGTCAGTTTTGTGATGGAGATTTGGAGGTTGCTTTCCGGGAGAAAACTTGTTTCATTCGTGATCTACAAGGAAATGACCTTATGTCTGGATCGCGTAATTCTAGTCTCTACACTATCTCTATGAAAGACATGGTTGCTTCATCTCCCATATGTTTACTTTCAAAGGCAACATCAACAAAATCCTAGCTATGGCACCGTCGTCTCTCACATCTAAACTTTCAAACCATCACCAACCTTGCTCGACACAAACTAGTTGAAGGACTTCCACGGTTTCGATATTCTAAAGATCACCTTTGCTCAGCTTGTGAACAAGGCAAAAGCACTCGTGCTCATTTTCCTTCAAAGGTGGAACACAGCTCTCAGCATGTGCTTCATCTTCTTCACATGGATTTGTGTGGCCCGATGCGCGTGCAAACGATCAATGGCAAACGCTACATCTTAGTAATCGTTGATGACTATTCACGCTGGACTTGGGTCTACTTTCTTCGAAGCAAAGATCAAGCTCCACAGATGATCATCACCTTTCTCACGAAAATACAAGTTCAGCTACGTAACACCGTTCGCATAATCAGAACAGATAGAGGCACTGAATTTGTTAACCAAACCCTTCGTGAATTCTATGAGAAAGGGGGAATTCAGCATCAAACATCTATTGCACGTACACCAGAACAAAACAGAGTTGTCGAAAGACGAAACCGAACGTTAGTGGAAGCTGCAAGAACAATGTTAATTAATGCTAAACTTCCAGATTACTTATGGGCAGAAGCTGTATCTATTGCATGCTATACTCAAAACCGAATCTAAAACACTTTCATGTATTTGGATCTCTTTGCTATCCAAATATTGATCGTGATGACTTTGGAAAGCTCAAAGCCAAAGCTGACATTGGAGTCTTTATCGGATAATGTGATAATTCAAAAGGTTTCGAATCTGGAATCGTCGTACAAAACAGGTGATGGAAACGATTCATGCTCATTTTGATGAACTTACGGAAATGGCTTCTGAGTATAACAGCTTGGAACCCGGACACAACCGCTTAAAATTCCCCCAAACCCCATCATCAGCTGAACAAAGCCCCCAGCTTACTCGTCAACAAATGGAAAGGTTATTTGCTCCGCTGTTCAGTGACGATATTGATGAACGTGCTCCAGGTGTATCCGCTGTTTCCGCTGCTCAACATGATAATACTCTTATACCCGATACACCTGCTACAACAACTACTGTTGCAGATGCACCTACACCAGTTGACTCCACCACAACAGTTGAACAAACCGCTTCCAACAATGATGAAGCTGCTGATGATGTTCTGAATGAAGTACCCCCACCTGCAGATTTTGATCCAAATGCGTTCTTTAACCCGTTTGCTAATGAGACTGCCGCACCAGATGTCGCAGAATCTTCAACAAGCCATTTGAATCCTCAAAATCTGCACAATGTATATCAACATCAACCCTCCACACATAGATGGACGAAAGACCATCCTCTGGAAAACATTATTGGCAACCCGAATCAACCAGTCGTTACAAGACAACGTCTTCACATAGACGGTGAACATTGCATTTATGCACTCACTGTCTGCCAATCTGAACCTAAAAACATCAAAGACGCAATGACAAAAGACAACTGGATTGAATCCATGCAAGAAGAACTCAACCAATTCAAACGTCTTGAAGTATGGGAACTGGTTGAAAGACCAACAGGAGTCTACGTCATTGGTCTAAAATGGATTTGGAAAAACAAATTGGATGTTGAAGGAAATGTTATCCGGAATAAGTCACGTCTGGTGGCTAAGGGTTATCGTCAGGAAGAGGGAATAGACTTTGAAGAATCTTTTGCTTCGGTTGCTCGTCTTGAGGCTGTTCGGATATTTCTCGCGTTCGCGGCTCATATGAATATGACGGTCTATCCGATGGATGTCAAAACTGCGTTTCTCAATGGACAACTTAAAGAAACGGTTTATGTCAGCCAACCAGATGGATTCGTTGATCCTGAGTTTCTGAATCACGTCTACAAACTGAACAAAGCTTTGTACGGTCTCAAACAAGCTCCTCGGGCATGGTACGATAAGCTATCATCCTTCCTCATTGCTAATAATTTCACCAAAGGTTCGGTTGACCCAACTCTTTTATACAATATCACGGGGCACATATCTTAATTGTTCAAATTTACGTGGATGACATCATTTTTGGGTCTACACATAAAAAGTTTTCAATCGCTTTTGCAAAACTAATGAAGAAAAATTTTGAAATGTCCATGATGGGTGAACTCACGTTCTTTCTCGGACTGCAAGTTCATCAATCACCCCGTGGTATTTTCTTGAGTCAGTCCAAATATGCCCTTGAATTGTTAAACAAATTTGGAATGAAAACCTGTGACACTTATGCCACACCAATGGCTCATACCAAGAAGCTAGACGCTGATTTACATGGGAAATTAGTAGACCCTACAAAATACCGTAGTATTATTGGGTCTCTCATGTATCTAACAGCTAGCAGACCTGATATTGTCTTTGCCGTTTATCTATGCTCCCGTTATCAGTCGCGACCAACTGAAACCCACCTCTCTGAGGCTAAAAGAATCCTCCGATACATAAAGGGAACCATTAACTTGGGGATCTGGTATCCGAAGGATTCTGGTTTTGAACTAATCGCTTTTCAGACGCTGATCACGCAGGATGCTTAGACTCAAGGAAAAGTACTTCAGGAGCTTTACAATTTCTTGGTGATAAACTGGTGTCTTGGCAATCAAAGAAGCAGGATTGTACATCGCTGTCATCAACCGAAGCAGAATATGTAGCCATGTCGGCGTGTTGTGCTCAAGTCATCTGGATGAGAACACAACTCAAAGACTATGGTTACGTATTTGACAGAATCCCGATGTACTGCGACAATCGGAGTGCCATTGCGATCTCGTGCAACTCAGTTCAGCACTCGAAATCAAAGCACATCGATCTTCGTTATCATTTCATCAAGGACCACGTGGAACAGGGTACTGTTGAATTATATTTTGTGGGTACAGAATACCAATTGGCAGATCTTCTCACCAAAGCCTTGCCTCCCGCTAGGTTTAATGAGTTGGTCCACCGGATTGGTATGAGGTGTTTGACTCAAGAGGAATTGGATGACCTCCTAAAACAGTCTTAAAAACCTGTCAAACACCAAAATCTCTTTTGTAAATAATTTTTCAAAAACAAAATACAAAAATATAAAACCTGATAAAAACAACAAAAATATTCTTCTAATCTTCAATCTTTCAACATGGCAAGTACATTTCTTCCTTCAACACTATAATCTTTCAAAATTTAGTATTTTTTACGATCAAGTGTTGAGGGGGAGAAAATTATAACTTTAACTGTTTCAAATCATCTGTGTACTTGCATGTTATCTTATCTCGGTTGTTTCTTTTAACAAATGGTGGTAAAGTTTCTGGTACAATGACACTCCTCGGACTAAATTTATAACCTTTCATTATTTCTTAAGTCGAGGGGGAGTGTCGTCAAAGTTCCATTCCTAAAAACTTTGTTTGGTAACCAAAATGGAAGTTAAATGGCTTTGTTTGAAAAAGGAAAAGGTGGAGGGACTAAAACTGTCAAAATGTTAAAGTTATTTTTAATAAAAACACCTCCCACCTACTTTTTACTTCACATTTAATACACACAACCATATTCATCCTTCGCCTAAGATTGAACCAAGAAATCCGTTGTTTTGATCATCATTTTGTAAGTGTTTTAATGATCTTAACATGTTCTTAAGCTAAGGTTTTTAATCTCATGCAAATCCAACGGCTAAAAAGTGTGTTACGCGTGATTATGTGTTCTACGCATAAGCGTATGAACACATAATCATTATGTGTGTGTTTTTGGTTATATGGATAGTGTCAAAACGTTTCTTATACATCAAGTACACCATTTTAACCATTAAAACCCACCCATAAACACTTATTAATGATTTTTGAAAATTAGGGTTTATGTGTCGATTTGGGTTTTTCCAAATGTGAAGTGTTTTGGTCTAAAAGATTGTTGGGTTATGGTCATATGAGGTTGAATTGATGATTTCCATGGTTGTTAACCACCCAGAAACACTAATTGTTTGACAATTTGAAGTTAGGGTTTAAAGTTCATAACTTTGGGTAATTTTGATTTACAACGAATTAGATGTTAATACTTGGCCTAAAGACTCTAACAACACTCTAGACCTACCAGAATTTGTTTGATGCATATCCCATGGCTAGAAATGATACGCGTAAGTCTTAAACCTTAGGGTTTTGACCTACGCGTATAACTTTCTACGCGTAATTGTGTTATGAATGTTCATGCCTTAACTTGTTGATAAAATGATGTTTTGTGTTAATGTTAATGATTTGATGAACTTATTTCATGTCTTGCTACGCATAATATTCAGAATCAAGGTCATTTGAAACTCTACGCATAAGGATTACCCTACGCGTAGTCAAGTTATGCGTAAGAATAATTCTACGCATAACCATTACGCGTAAGGTTCTACAATGGGACTACGCGTATCCCGTGAAGGATATGCGTAAACAGTGACCTCTACGCATAAGGTCTACTCTTACGAGTAAGCCTTACGCGTAAGGTATATATATACGCCTACGCGTAAGCCCTACGCATAAGGTCCCCTTTTCCTACGCGTAACATTTCTACGCGTAAGTTAGGATCCTTCGCGTAAGCTTTCGTCTACGCGTATATCATCTCTGTTTACGCTTAACTTTGCCAAAACTACGCTTAAGCCTGGATTGACCTTCATAATGAATTGTTACGTGTACAAACTTGTAAATAAACTAATCATATCGTCACGAATCCAATAATGTCACTAATAAACTTAAACGTTTGATATGTTGTGAACAATAAGTGATAACATAAACTTTAAAACCTAAAGTTAACTAACTCACGAAACATTTCACGACGTCATTGAACTATTAGACAAACAAGTGACTTAGGACTCGTAACAATCATTGACACTGTACATTCAATAACTAGACAATAAGACCTTCTGTTGACTAACACTATGTCTTTCGATATGTTGGTTCTTTTGGCTAATGTTATTTCAGATCACGACATGGCTGAACAAATGAATGTGGATGCATTCGAAGTTCTTACAATTGCTGATATCTTTCCAGAGGGTTATCCGAGAAAGATTGGAAAGAACAACCTTAGGGTTGACTTTGACACCCTCACATGCTCAGAATCTTCTTGTCTCATTGCAGTGGATATTCACAGGAATCATCCCTACCAGAACATGCTCTCACACTCGCCACTCCAGAGGTCTACATTCAACAATTCTGGGATTCTATGCAGAGGATCACTGGTCAAAGTGCCGTGAATGTGACACTTAATCACAAACAAGTCACTATCACTCCTGCTGACTTACGGGCTGTTCTCATCATTCCCGACATCGCTCCAACCGACTTCTTTGCTACCCCTACTGAAGAGACAGTCCTGAAATTCTTGATAGATATTGGTTATGATGAAGCTTCAGGAATCATTACTAAGCACTCTCACGTGGAGCTGAAGTATATTACTCAACCATGGAGAACACTCTACATGATCATCACCAAATCGGTCTCTGGTCGTGACAGTGGCTATGAGCATCCCAAGCTCATGGAACTGCAAATTTTCTGGTCGTTGATCAACAAGAAGGACATTGAAATCGAAGCACTGATATGGGAGGACATGATGCTATTTCACAAGAAGCTTGGCTCCAAGATTCCCTATGTCAGATACACCAAACTGTTGATCCAGAGAGATCTTGGACTTCATCCGATATCCCCATGAGGCTCAATGACCCAGATAATCACGACATATTGACTGAACCCATATTATCTGTCAGAATCAAAGAATCGTCAACAAAGAAACAGGTACGGTATTACCTGATCACCTTCTAACTACCGAAATCAAAAAGCTTGAAACATATAAAAGGTATCGGTTAGCCGTAAAAGAAGGCAAAGTTGGTCATCTTGATGAAAAATCTTCTGGTACTCCTACTCGGAGGACCGTAAGAGGCGTGCTGGAAGTGTCACAAGTACAGATATTTATAGGAAGCTTCCCAAAAGGAATCCTCCTCGTAAAAGGATTGTTCCCGTAAAGGAAGCCGAACCTATTCCCACACCTGAACCGCAAAGAAAGCTTGTGGACGAAAGCTCTGAAGTACTGACACATGATGAAGAGATTACTTACTCTGACCTGCAACCGTAACACCTCCTTCAGCAGCTAAACCTTCAAGTCCGCCAGACAAAGAAAAAGGGAAGACTCTTGTACTTGTACCTTATGATGAAAGCTCGGAGAGTGATAAAGAGCCACCGGAAAATGTTTACAAGAAGACGATCAAATTCCTTAGACACCAACACAAGGCTGAAGAATTTGCTAAAGACCAAATGGGTGGTCCCGGAGGATCAAGTGGTGTTGCCCACTCTGAACCATCTCCGATGCGTTAATCAACCCGATAAGGGAGCTGGTGCCACCACTCTTGTGCAACAACAAAAGCTTGTGGAGGATACTATCAAATATGAGTTTGAGGAACCGGAAACTGAGAAGTCCGAAAAAGATAAAGATGTTGATTATGATACGTTTCTTCTAGATAGTCCTGTACGATCAAAGGAAGAAACCTCTGAACCTCCGAAGGATCCAGAGTCTCCTCATATCTCTTCATCATCAGATTCGTCTTCTCACTCTTCACCACCACCATCAAAGAAGTCAACCAAATCATCATCCAAATCCGTGAAGAAACCATCTAAATCTTGGATTTCTCAAGCTCATGAACGGATTACCAAAGCTGTCAAACAAGTCAGAAAGAAAAACGTGCTCAACAAATAGCTGAATTTCTTTGTCGATCACATACAAGATCTGTATGACGAGCATGAAAAGATGAAAGGAGAAAGGAAGTTTGTTCAGGAATTCATGAAAAATCACCGTCAAGAGGAACTGAACGAAATGATCGAAGGCTACACGAAAAAGTACCTTCCGGAGTACGTTCCTAAAGTCACAAAGGAGTTGTTCACCAAACAACTTTATCCAAATCTTATGCAGATCGCCAAGCAAACTATTCGATCAACGCCCTTAACCGTCACAATCGATCCAACCGATCCGGTGTTTTCTCGATAATGAATTGGTGGCCAAGCTTGTTACACAAATGTCTGCACGATCTGGGACATTTACTACTGATGAAGGAAAGCTGTTTCAAGCATTGCTGGACTACCAACTTCAAGAAGCTTGTAGATTCGAAGCTGAAAAGTCTAAACGCCCTAGAGACGATGAAGACAAGGATAAGGATAAAGACTCGCACCTAAACGTCGAAGCAGTCTGGTGAATCTTCTTTGATGCAACCTCCTCCACAACGGCCTCCTGTTCAACAAAAATCTCCTCCTCGTTCTTCTACTGAAAAACCTCCGGACGATTCCGAGTTACCACCCCCGACTCAGAAAACCGATGATCACTTTGAGTATAGGGTGGTGACGATGAAGAGGTCCTTGAGCCCCAACAACAACCCACCTCTCCCAAACAAGTTCAGAAACCAAAATCATCATCTAGGCCTTAGAAAAAGAAGAAGAAGACGCCTGACCGACGTCGTATCATGGCTAGATGACGATAAAATAGAGGAATTTGAATGGTTTGCTAATCTTGTTAACAACACTCCCTACCCTGAAGAAGGTCAGGATTTGGTAGACGGTTCTACATTGGAGCATGCTAAAATTCTGCAAGAAAAGTTCCATGTGAAGAAAATGACGAAATCTGAGCTGAAGCGAATCAAGAATGAAGCGTTTCAACTTCTAAAAGACAGCTCTGAAAGTGCCCTCGAGGTCGAATATCACCTTGAAAACATTGCTCGAGCTATGTCTAACAACATGGATTGGCTCAACCCCGAAGCAAACATTGACTTCACACAAAGGGACAACCCTCCATACTACACCGATTGGACCAAACCTCTACCAACACTTGGCCAACCAAATGAACCAAGGATTCCTTTCAGATATTTCTTCAACAAAGACTTGGATTTTCTTTTACACGGTGGCGATGATTCAAGAAAATACGCTACATCGTTGACACTTCCATTCCCCGCAGCTGCCTACTCAAACTGCATAGCCATTGAGGAACGTGCCAATCACTTGTTCTCCAACACAGTGGAAGCATACGACCGAGATGCATTGTATAAGATTCATCACTGGCCGAACGCCCGAATCTACTACGAAGCTGTCAGGTTCGAAGTCTCAACATGCGTGTATAGTTCTAAGGATATCGTTGCCATCATACACGTTGACCTTTCGTCTAAGTGGGACTACACATTCCTAAAGAAGATCGTAGTCAAACGACAAGATGAACGGGACTATGCTTTCTCTGGAGCTGACTTTGAGAATTTGTCTCTCAATGACATCGAAGACATGTACCTTGCCAAGGTACATGGTCGCATGAGACAATTCTCAACCGCAGTACAACGCGAATTTATCAAGTCACTTCTCATCTTCATAAGACGCATTGTCATCAAGGAACGTGTAGAAGATCTCCACCTGGTTGTTGAATCTTATCGACGTGTCAACTTCACTCCTCCAAAGCTTGATCTTCCCGATATCAACCACCTATCTCAATATACACTCATCAGAAAACCTTTCGGCGTTGTTTACCGTAGTGAACTTCAAAGAAACTGCTTAATGGCGTGTAGCGAACTCCACAAGTTCGGGATCATACTTTGAAGCTGGTTAGGGATGGATTGGCATACAGGTTGAAGGATATACGCCAGAAAATTGGGTCTCCTAAGCGCCGGAATTCTCAGGAAAGGAGGGATGTGAGACGGATCATCACAATGATTGATGAACGGTTGTTTCGAAGGGATCAGTTCAGACGATTGGAGAGTTATGTCGGTGGTCGGCCTAGGATTAACATAACCGGCTTTCAACGCCCTGTGCACACCCCTGGGAACATCACTGCACTTCCTGGTACCCCTTGAATTGTTTTCTTCATATAATTTTGGATGTTTGATTAATTATGTATATGGCTTGTGCACACATTACAGTGTACAACCCGTACTTGTAAATAAAGGACCCTGTGGTACGCTTCAGTGCCACAATCCTTATAAAAGGAGCGAAAGCTTCTTACTTTTGAGTAAAACCTATCAAACCTTTCACTTTTCAAGGTTTTGCTCAAAAGAACAAGTACTTTCCCTTATGATTTTCAAAACCTCAACCGTTTATATCACTCGTTGAGGGGGAGTACTTGACTTAAAACTTTGTTCAAAATTGTTCACAGTGGTCATTCTTCCCGCAACACTCGAAATGGTCATATTTATTCTCAACTTTTCAAAAATAACATAACATATGCCATTTTTGAAGGGGAGAAAATACGTGATAAGAAATATGTTGTGTAAAATGCAAATGAATCTTTGTGCTATAGACTTAACCCATGAATTGACGAGATCTTAACTGTTAGTAACTCGAAAAGACTTGTCCGGGACGGGTAATAATTTCAAGCTAGTTCGCTAGTGATGTAAACGTGTCTCGCAAAGGACTTGTCCGAGTAGAATGTACCATTCGAGAAACTCTTGGTAGACATGAACTCTGACGGGTTTGACAACCTCTCGAGGATTGTCTACACCTTCAAGGTAGTTATTAGAGCTAGTTGTCACCTAAAAGCTGACAATGCAACTCTTTAACTATGCCACGTAACCGTGTCTCATGAGGGATTGTCTATCTTGAGTTAATCAATTCAAAAGTGCGCGCTCTTTCCTCACTGTGCATTTTAACCGTTAAAACTCTTAAGCACATGTGGAGGGGAGTATTTATGCAAAATCTTATCTCAACAAGTGGTACTAAAATGTTTTTCATTCACAAACACTTTGAGAGATTTTTCACATCATGGTTTTATGGCAACATAGGTTAGTCATGGAGTTATAAGGTGACTAAGGTTAGGAATAACCGTCCTATGATCCGCCAGAGTCGGAGGGATCTACCCAAGGACACCACAAATAGTTAGTATTTAGAAGTCCTTAGGTATGATTATAAAAAGGAGAAAATGAGAATCGGAGAAAGAAGGAGTTGAAGAATTAAAAGAAATGCAAAGAAAAGGGTGAAAAGAAATAGCCCTCCAGATTATTCAACTTAGGGCGAATCGGGTTCAATTCATATGCTACTGGTTGTCACTTAGTGACGCCGGTATTGAAGATTAAAAGTCGTCATGGACCCAGTGACGCATGCACTAAACCTTCTTATCCACTCAAGTTTCTCTCAACAGAAGCTTGTTTCATTCTCACTGGGAACCCTACGTAAACTATCGGCTTTCTCTTAGAGATTGATGGTATTGAAGAAGGAGACCCTCTCCCTAGTCTCCGCTCAGGAAAACCAAAACGCACTATTGAGTCTAGAGCCACGAGATTCATCAAAAGATCTCTTAGGTACACTTGACATTTCATCACTTGACATTCAACAATAAGAATTTCAGTGGTACATTATCGAGTCCTTCACAGATCTTAGCAAACTGTCGAGAACATTTATGAGAGGTTCACATTTGTGATCCTCAGTGATTGAATGGAAACTCCTGCCAGGTCAACATCAAACAGCCCTCGACAGCAGGTCGCTCGCAACTCCCCGTGGATTGCGCTTAGTGGTCTCAAACGGTCTACAGTCGTGAGGTGATGCTTCGGTGTACCTCAGCGACTCATCTCAATCGTAGGTGTACTTCGGTACATCGTGTTATCTCACTTGTGGGACTCCGATTCAGGAACGGCCTTTGTAAGAATTAGAGTTGTGTTTTCACACTATCCTGTTAACACTCTCGAAGTTCAAACTTGTAAGTGCCGGAATCCGCTTATTACTAACCGTTTTAATGTTTTCTTCTTATGGAAGCTTCGGAGCGGAATGATCGTGCAGATTCTTCTCATGCTCACGCCAACATCATCACTAATGGAAATTCAATCCAAAAGCAACACACAAATCGAATGATTCTTCATCAATCAAAGAATCTACAAAGTTAAAGACTTAAAGAACTCCATCAAGATCTTGAATTCCAACGTCAAAAGAGCGTGTGAGCATGTTGAAGAATGACGTGGAGACACCGTGGAAGCAGAACTGAGGCAGACTTGATGCTGACGACAACAACATACTATCACTTTCATCACAAAGAACAATGATCAAAGAACAAAGTTAAAGATGACGTCAAAGCATAACCGTTCAAAGTAAACTATCTCTCTACACTGGGAGATTGTTCAAATCAAGGCAATTCTTCTCACAAGAAAGAAGAATGTCAGAAGGCGTCAAAGCTACTATTACATCAACGCCTTCACCGTTTTTCATCACCAACACTTGAGTGTTTGTTACTCATATGTAATAACACTTGAGGGGGAGATTGTTGGAATCACTCCTAAACCTTATTCAAGTGTTAGTTACTCATATGTAATAGTTAGCTTATTATGGCCTTTATGTTTGTTATTATCCTTAAGCTTATGTAGAAGGCCCATGAGCTTAGGCCCAAGCCCATAGGTGTAAGGGAAGGAGTAGGAGTGTTGCCCTAGCTCCTTGCCTATAAATACCTTATGTAAACCTTCATTTGAAGGTTGGTTGTTCAAGTTATTCTCTCTTTCACATACCTACGCCTAACCGTCTTTAATATCGTGTGTGTGTGTG
>OU343217.1:181161636-181177701 GCA_910596185.1 Chrysanthemum makinoi | reverse complement strand
AACTTTTGCATGAAACCTTGTGACATGACTTTTAACTTATTTTTAATTTTCTAGAGTAGCTTGGGGTAAAATTTACTAAAAATAACGAAATTCACAAAATCAATTATATAAGGGTGTGTTTGGTTTTGTGACATGCGACCAAAAAGAAGAGCAGAATTAAAGCGAGATATAAGGGCTTCTTAACTAGTTTATGGGGGCCTTTTGTAGTATCCTAGGAGCTTGTTAAAAGGGCTAAATGGCTGGGCTTAAGGGTTGCGGCTTCTAGCTTAAAAGTTGGGCTTAGGAGAGGTGCTTGGCTTGATTTTATAAAATATATATAACAGCTATTAAGATTTTGATTAAAACTTGCGTTCGTTTTGCGTTTTCAGGATCCGTGCTCCTGAGTTTTTGAAGAAAACGTCATTCCGGACAACTTTCGTGTTTTAACTTTTTCATGAAATGGACCAGAAATGCCTCGTTTCGCGTCCCTAAACATTCTGTCATAGAAAGTTTTTGACAGCTTTTGTGGTGACTTCTTTTGGTCGTATCTTTTGACTCAATAACCCGTTTTAGGTGATTCAAAAGGCCACGTTTTCCATGAAAAATCCTTTTTAACAGTATGTACTTGATATTAAATGTGATAACGAAATTGAATGAGTTTGAAAGACTTACAAATCGTTGGTACTCGTTAAGGAAGGAAAACAATCAAAGGACTACAAAAACAAAACCAAGCCTTCCAAGACTTCTAGGCACTCTTCCTTCCCCCTCCTTTGGACTAGAATTTCAGTGAGTGAGAGTGTGTTTATGTGGTGTGTGTTTCAAAGGGTGATAAGATAAAATGGGAATGTATGGGTTGATTTATATAGGGTGAAGGATTAGGGTTTGTATGGCTACATATAGGAACACTTGTTCAAGAGAACATGGAACATGGTGTTGATAATATGTCCATACATTAGGTTGTTGGTTTGAATGGTTCAAAAGACACCATGTATCTCCATTTTTAACCAAGGGTAGAAGAGGAGGGATGATGTGTCTAATTTATGTTCATATTTTAAGTAGTTGATTCAAATGGTTTTTACGTAGAACACATTTACTTGTTTTGCTCCATTTAAATTGAATGGGTTAGGAAGTACCACATGAAAGCTTGACAAGTTTGATTTGTTGTAGAAAATAAAAAGAGACGTGATGATGTGGTTGAATTGTGTTCTTATATATCATAATTATAGTTTAGTTTAATTAGAAACAAGTTAAGGTTAGTTTAGCTTAAGTAAATGACATATTTAATATACATGCATAAGATAGTTGTACCACAAGCATTAGATAGTGGTACATTAGGTTTCAAAAACATAAGGAAGTTAATTTTAGAGGCTTATGCATTATAGGGTAGTACCTTGTGTCTTAAAGTAAGTACATTGAGGTTATAATGTAATCTCTATAAGTATTAAACTTTTATGCATTAAAGACTTGTACATGAGCTTGAAAGGCTTGTACCTGAGTATTTTATAAAAATTATGTACATTTTAATTAGGATTTGTGATTTTATTTACGTAAAATCATGGAATTGTAAATTAGGGCTTGTTACGGGTAATAACGTGAAGTTAGGTTTTCGTGCCTTAAAAACTTGTACATTAGCTATAAAATATTGTACTTTAGCATTTATAATTTAGTTGTGCAAAATCATAGTTATAATAATTTAGGGTTTCGTAAAAACTCTAATAGGTAGAAAACGTTTTGTTTGAACGTTTAATAATCGAACGTTAACGAAATAACGTAAAGTGGTAAATGAAAGTTGAAAACTTTTATAGTTAAACATATAAAGATGTTTATGTTTATTAAAGATGTGAGTTTCATCACATTGGCTAGTTGTTGTGATCAATAAATGGATATCGTTTCTTAATTAAAAAAAATTGGACGTAGAAAATGGATAAGTATTATTTCGTTAGAATATTATATTAGTTTAATATGAGGTGATATTTACCGGTGGTTACAACAAGCTCTTCTCAACGTCCTTCTGCTAGTGATAAACCTCAGGACTCTGCGTCTCCACCACCATCGGAGAAAACTGGTGATCATTTCCAATACACAGGTGGTGACGACGAAGAGACTCCTGAGCCCCAACAACCGCTTTCATCTACAACATCAACCAAGCATCAACCAGCATCATCCTCCAAGCCAAAGAAGAAGAAGTATACCTCAGTTGTATCATGGTTGGATGAAGATGACACTGCTGAATACGAATGGTTTTCCAAGCTTGTTGATGCCACCCCTCAATTACCGGAAGACCAAGAACCGGTAGATGGCCGAACCATGGAGCACGTCAAGAAAATTCAAGAAAAGTACAAACTGAAGAAGATGACGAAAGGGGAATTACGCCGAATCAAGAACGATGCATTTCAACTGCTTAAGGACAGCTCCGATAGTGCTATTAAAGTCAAATATCATCTAGACAACATCACACAAGCTATGTCCAACAACATTGATTGGCTCAACCCAGAATCAAACATTGACTTCACAAGACCAGATAAGACTCCATACTACACTGACTGGACTAAGCCACTACCAACCATTGGTCGACCTGATCAACCCAGGATTCCCTAACAATACTTCTTCAACAATGACCTGGAATTTCTTCAACACGGTAGCGATGTAAGCAAGAAATACGCTACGTCGCTCACCCTTAACATCCCAGCAGCAGTCTTCTCTAATAATGTTGCCATCGAGGAAGAAGCCACAAGAATATTTGTTGAAAATGTGGTGATTAATGATCTCGATGCACAATATGGCATTCATCATTGGCCTGAAAGAAGAAGACTATACTACAGAAACTGCCAGGTTCTGAAATCAAACAAAGAGGTGTTCAGTGACAAACGGATCATTGCTATCATGAATGTCAGTCTGGCTACGAAGTGGGGTTACTCATTCCTGGAGGAAATCAAAGTCAAACGCCAAGAAGAGCAAGAATATGGTTTTACTGAAGCTGATTTTCCGAGATTGTCACTTAATGACATTGAAGACATGTATCTAGCCAAGGTACAAGGTAGGATGAGACATTTCTCCACAAACATCCAGCTCCGGTACATCACGTCTTTGTTGATATTCAGTAGAAGCAAAGTGATCCAGGAACGTGTTGAAGATCTTCAACTTGTTGTAGAATCTTACCAGAAGAAAGTCAATCTCACTAAACCGCTGCTACACTTTCCCGATATCAACCAACTCTCTCAGTACACCATTGTAAAGAAACCAAAGTTTGGAGTTGTTTACCGCAGTGAACTTCACCAAAATTGTCTAATGGCGTGCGACGAGCTTCACAAGTTATGTGATCATACTCTTAAGAAGGTCATGATGGGTTAGCGTATCGATTGAAGGAGATTCTCGAAGGAATTGGGTCGAAGAAGCGTGGAATTCTAAGGAAAGGAGGGATGTGAGGAAGATTATTAAGAGGATTGATGAAAGGTTGTTTCATCGTTATCAGATGCGAAACCTTGAGAGCTTTGTGGGTGGATGACAGAGTTTTCCTCTTACCGGCTATCAACGTCAAGAGAGAACTCCCGGTCTTATTGAAGGATTGCCTCGTACTCCTTAATTTGTTTCTTTGATTGCTATTTGGATGATATGTTTTGTATAATTGACAATGGCATGTGCACACATAACAGTGTACAACCCGTACTTGTAATGAAAGGACCCTGTGGTACGCATCAGTGCCACAATCCTTATAAAAGGAGCGAAAGCTTCTTACTTTTGAGTAAAACTTATCAAAACATTCATTTTTCAAAGTTTTGCTCAAAAGAACAAGTACTTCCCCTTATGTTTTCAAAACCTCAAAAGTTAATATTACTTGTTGAGGGGGAGTATTTGCTATAACTAATCTTTGTTCTCAAAACGTTCTTTGTAGAAATCTTCCCACAAAACTCGAAATGGACATATTCGATATCAAAATTTCATCAAAAGTAACATTTATATGCCATTTTTGAGGGGGAGAAAAATTGGGTGATACAAATATGTTGGAAATTGTGATTGAATCTTCGTGCTAAGACTTAACCCATGAATTGACGAGATCTGAATTGTCATACATCGAAAAGATTTGTCTTCCAAGACTTATCCGAGTAGATTGTACCTCTTCGAGAAACTTTTGATAGACATGAACTTTGATGGGTTTGACAACCTTTCGAGGTTTATCCACACCTTCAAGGTAGTTATTAGAGCTAGTTGTCACCTAAAAGCTGACAATATATCTCTTTAACTATGCAACATAACCGTGTCTCGCGGGGAATTGTCTATCTTGAGTCTATCAATTCAAAAGTGCAAAGCTCTACCCTCACTGTGCAGATTTCTCTCTAAACACTTGAGCACATGTGGAGGGGAGTATTTCTGAAAATACAAAACTCTCGAAGTGTTATAAAATGTTTTCACTCATAAGCACTTTGAGAGATTTTTGAGAAAATGGTTTTATGGCAACATAGGATAGTCATGGTGTTATAAGGTGACTAAGTTTAGGAATAAACGTCCTATGATCCGCCAGAGCCGGAGGGATCTACCCAAGGACATAGTTAGAATTTAGAAGTCCTTAGGTATGATTATAAAAAGGAGAAAATGAGAATTGGAGAAAGAAGGAGTTGAAGAATTAAAAAGAAAAGTAAAGAAAAGGGTGAAAAGAAATAGCCCTCCAAATTATTCATCTTAGGGTAGACACCGGGTTCAATACATATGCTACTGGTTGTCACTAGATGACACAGTTATTGAAGATTAAAGTCGTCATGGACCCAGTGACGCATGCACTAACCTTCTGCCCCACTCAAGTTTCTCTCAAAAGAAGCTTGTTTCATTCTCACAGGGAACCCTCCGTAAACTATCAGCTCTCTCTTAGAGATTGCTGGTATTGAAGAAGGAGACCCTCTCCCTAGTCTCCGCTCAGGAAAACCAAGTTTCTCTCAAAAGAAGCTTGTTTCATTCTCACATGGAACCCTACGTAAACTATCGGCTCTCTCTTAGAGATTGCTGGTATTGAAGAAGGAGACCCTCTCCCTAGTCTCCGCTCAGGAAAACCAAAGCGCACTATTGAGTCTAGAGCAATGAGATTCATCAAAAGATCTCTTAGGAACACAAGAAATTTCATCACTTGTCGTTCAACATTAAGGACGCAAGTGATACTATTCTAGAGTCCTACACAGATCTTAGCAATCGGTCGAGAACATTTATGAGGGGTTCAAAACTGCGATGATCCTCTGATTGAATGGAACTCCGCCGGGTTCAACCTCAAACAACCTCGACAAAGAAGGTCACTCGGTAACCCCTTGTGGGTTACGCTAGTGTTGTCTCAAACGGTCTCTACTGGGTGATGTTTCGTGTACCTCAGAGACTCACCTGAACTGTAGGTGTACTTCGGTACATCGTGTTATCCTACTTGAGGGACTCCAGTTCAAGAACAGCCTTTGCTAGAATTAGATATGTGTTTTCACACTATGCTGTTAACACGCTCGAAGTTCGAACTTGTAAGTGCTGGAAATCCTACTAAGAAGATTCCTTTCAAGAATTGAGTCCTGAAGATGTGGGTCATTACTTGAACTTGTTCAATGTAATGCCAATTGTCCCTTATGGGATTTGGATGGCTGATTCGCCCAACCAAGGTGAATGGAATCAAGACATTCATCAGAAGAACAATCGTAGTGGTCAATTCTCTAAGAAACGACCACAGTGATCGATTGGTGTTTATTACTAACCCATTCTTATGTTTTCTTCTTATGGATGCTCCTGGAGATGATCGTCGATTCTCCACATGCTCATACCAACAATAACACTATTTGAAGTTCTCTTTGAAAGGCAACAAAAAGTCGAATGATTCTTCTTCAAAGCCAAAGAATCTACAAAGTATTAAGACTAAGAGAACTACATCATAACTGAAATCCAACGTCAAAGAGCGTGTGAGCATGTTGGAGAAGGACGTGGAGACAACTGAGCAATGAAGCGGACCTGATGCAGACCAAAACAACATAACATCACCATATCCACACCAGAACAAAGAACAAAGAATACGAAGACGTCAAAGCTCAAAACTTCAAAAGAAACAAGATCCTCACACTGGGGAGATTGTTAGAATCAAGGCACTTCTTCTCACAAGAAAGAAGAATGTCAGAAGACGTCAAAGAAACTGCTATTACATCAACACCAACAACTTTTCAAGATTGCTGGAGTCACTTATTAATTACCAACACTTAGGGGGATTGTTGGAATCACTCCTAACTTGTATTTCAAGTGTTAGTAATCAATATGTAATAGGTTGCTTAATTAGGCTTTTATGTTAGTTATAAATGGAAAGGCTTATGTAGAAACCCCATAAGCCTTGGCCCATGTCCAATAAGGATGGAAGGAACTAGTAGTGTTGCCCTAGTTCCCTTCCCCTATAAATACTCTTGTAAACCTTCCTTAGAAGGTTGGTTGTTCATTTGCATTCATATCCTACGCATAACATTTACATATTATCATACGTGTGTGTTTGTTCTTGTTCAACCAATCTCTACTTCATCTTTCTTCTTACATATTGTTATTTGTGTTATATTATGGTGACCTAAAAGATTCTATTCTTGCTACTGGGGGCTCCCACAGCATCAAAGACTCTAGGATTCTTGGCAGTCCAACTTTCAATGATATCTTTTCCTTTTTAAGTTCTTCCTGAAGAGCTTGATTTCTTTTAACTAGTTCAGTGTTTTGAATTTGCAGTGTGACAGCCTCTAGCTTAGCTTGCTTTAAAAGAAGCATTCCATCCCTACACTTGTTTAATTCAAAACTTAACTTGTTGTATTTTGAAAAAAGATTTAATCGTTGCTCTTCTACAAACTTAAGGTCAACATTGATATAGTTCATAGAAGACTGCCAATCAGAGTCATCATCCATCGAAAGTAAAATACTTACCTTCTTCATTGTGATGTTGACCCATTCTCCATTACTGGCGTGATTCTTTCCAACAGCTAGCTTGTCCTCTTCTGAGAGAGCCATCAGTGCACTGACTTGCACCATTTCATCCTCTGAGGAGACTGGCTCTTCATCCCAGTCGAAGACTTCAGCAACAAGGCCCTTGTTTTTACCCTGCACAGATTTAACAGTTTTTGTTGTTTCTGAGGGAGTGGCCTCAAGCGGTGCTAGCTTAGCTTTGACTTTCCAGTACTTAGCTTCAAAATAAACAGTTTTATTTTGATCAGATTTGTTTTGAAATTTTTGATGAGACTGATAGATTTTTGATTGAAATTTGCTAAAGCTTCCGAGGACTGATTTGACCCTGATGGTTTGTAAAAGGGTTCAGAAATTGTTTTTGAAAAACAGTCTTTGGCAAAATGACCTCTTTTGTGACACTTAAAGCACCCAGTGTCCTCAGTAGCTTTAGCATTTGAAAAACCTTTGTTTCTTTTTATAAACCTCCGAGAGTTAGCAAGGAGTGCCCTTTCCTGAAATTCGATGTTCCTGTCATTTAGGTACTCCTCACTTGATCTCTCATCAGGCTCATCAACTGAATTTTCCTGAAAATCTTGAACCACAATGTTAGAATAAAAAGCAGTAGAAATTGGTGTTGAGGTGGTGGTCAGGGACTTCTTGACTTCCTAAGACTTCTTCAAGTCAGGGTATCTTCTGTTGATGAGGTTTTCCTCATAGACGAATTTCCCATATATTTCAGGAAGTTCAAGATTGTAGATATAATTGGCATTCCTAAGTCCCTGAGAGAAATTCAACCACTTCTCAGGGAGACTATTGACAAAACCAACATTGATTTCATGTTCGGACAACTTAACACCATCATTTGACAATTCATTTAACAAAGTTTTGTACTGGGTGTAAGTTTGAGACAGAGTTTCTGAGTCCTTAGCCCTGAAGGTGTTATACTCAAGTTTCAGGTCCATAATCCTGTTCTCCTTGGTATCTGAGGGACCTTCATGACTGTGGACCAGGTCATCCCAGGTTTTTTTAGCTGTACTACAGCCAATAACGGACTTCATGACATCATCAGGAAGACAAGATATGATGATGCTTTTGAGCCTTTGGTCCTGATTGACCACTCTTCTCTCGTCATGAGTCCACTGAGCTTCGGGTTTAGGCAAACCTTCAGCAGTCTTTGGGATAAATGGACCTTCATTAATACACTTTATGTAGTAAGGTTCCATCCCAGTCAAATAGCAAAGCATTCGCTTTTTCTATTTGTTAAATTTACCAACTTCGAGTAGAGGGGCAACAACTTCGAGTCGAGGGGCAACAGCTTTTTCCATTTGTTAAATTTACCAACTTTAAAGTGCACATCAATTTCAGTGATTCTTTCGGGAAAGAGATCAATAATAAGAAGTATAGTAATGGTGGGTAACTCAAACGTATTAGGTTTGAGCACCGAGATCGTTCCGAACGAGGGTTGAATGGAATTTTCAACTCACGTCGCGATTATCGGGATTTGAATGGGAAAAGGGGATAATTTGATGTTTCTAAACTACGGGGCAAGGGAAGCATAAAAGGGAAATTACACTACGGGGAATCCTAAATACGCGAATAAAACTAAAATGAAACGCAAATAAAATGCAACTAAGTCTAATCTACATCCTAAATATGATCTAAAATTATTTTTAAACTAAAAATGCAATTTGAAAACTATCCAATAATTAAAACTAATTTTTATGATTTTTCTAGAATTTATTTGAATTAAAAACTAATAAAAACTAATTAAATTGATAAAAATTATAATTTGAACTAGGAAAATTATGGAAAAATATTTTTTTGGCTTTTTATATTTTTATTAATCTAGGAAAAATGAAAATTTATTTTTTTGAAGCTTTTCTGATTTATTTGTATTAAATGCTAATTAAAAGGATTAAAAACCTATTTTAATTGATAAAAATAGCAAACAGGTAGAAAAAATTATGAAAAATTCAGGGAAAATCTAAAATATTATTCTAAACCTAGGAAAAATCAGAAAACCTATGCTAGTGTGCACGAAACCAGATCTGTGGTGAAAAGTGCTTATAAATAAGCACTTTAAAATAAGCAAATGAGCATAAACAAGCACCAAATGAAAGCAGAAGCTAAAGTGTGCTAAAACTACTTAAATGCAATCTATTCCAGCTGATCTAAACCTCTAATGAACAAACTTCAATGATTGATACTAATTGCTATTTAATCCAAACAGCCTCTAAGGTCCTAACTTTAAGCTAAAGCCACAGCTTATCCAATAAGCAAAACTGAAAACCAGATTTTAGAACCTCAAGACCACCAAGCAAAGAACACTTGTACCAAAATTCAGATCCTAATAAGCTAATATGAGACCTGTGCAAGGTCTGCAACAAGCCTGGTTCACACTCAATGAATGCTAAGTGTGAACAGGGGAAATGAAGGCTTATTGAACAGCTTTTAAAAGGCTTATAGAAAATTCATAAAATTCCACAAAAATCAACTTTAAAAACTTGACCAACTGAAGATTCTTATCCCAAAATTTCATTAACTTTGAACCATAAATGAGTTCATGAAAATTCCACAAACTTTTGCAAAAACTTGATTTTCCACTTTTGACTTTAAAAACAGATTTGCAATTTTGACCCAACTGAATTTTGAGATCAATTTGTTAACTAATTATGATGTTATATGGTAAAATTATACTGAATTAAGCTATATTAATGATCCTACTAACTACTTCTAATCTGTGCTACTCCTAATCTCAACTGAAAATCAAATTAGAAGAGATCTAAACTGATTTTGACTATAACAGTTTTAAGGTGCAATATTACTGATGTAACTGACTACTACTAATCTAATAGAGACTAGTGCATCAAAACTTAACCACTAAAAATTCCTCAAACTCAGATTTAAGAGCAAATCCAAACACTACTTTAACTAACTATTTTTGCTAATTACTCTATCTTAATCCTAACTTCAAATCAAAACAGCAACTACCTAAGTTTTAACAATCAAATAGCTACTAACAATTGATCTAATTATGATAAATAAGCTACAGCAAAGAGTAACACAAAAGTGCAGCAAAACAGTTATGAGTTTAGACTGAATTAGTACTCACATGAAGTCCAGCTTATTTGCAGCTTATCTCAAAACCTAACAACACTTTTCTAAACCAGAACCAATCCAAATCCAACTTAGCTTAACCCAAATCCAGCTCCATACCAATTTGAGACTACAAGTTGACTTTAGTTGACTGATGAGAGTTTTTGAGAGTGAATTGAGATTGAAACAGAAATAGGCTCACTATAAGCTATTAAAAGCTTAAATGAACTTAATGGAACAGTAGCATAAGCTTTAGATAAGCTCATAAGAGCTTGAGAGTATTTTTTATTTTTCAACTATTTTTCTGATTTTTTTTATATTTTTGATTAAGATGAAAACAAACTGCAATTACTTTTAGATTAAGCTAAAATTATTTGAACAACATTAATCAGCAATAATCAGTAACAATCAAGGATTAAACAAGGATTTATAGAATAAAGATAAATTTCATTAAAACTTTAAAATTGAGAGTACAAGAACTGAATTAACTTTAAAACATTAAAAACATAAATACTGAATTAAAATTACAATTTAGCTACTAAAAATGAAGGTAAGAAAAGGTGTCCTCAATTCGTGAATGAGAGGGTCTTTATATACTTGAGCTTCAAGCCTTAGAAGGATCCAGAAACTGTTCTTGTGCTTTCTCTCAGTCCCTCATAGCCCTTGGATTAAATCCCATCAATCATCAATCTATCTCAGCCATTGATTTGATGTGCCACGTTCTTTCCACCAATGAGAATGCAAGGATTTGATGGAATGACACACGGATTGCCAATGTGGCATCCGTGTGTCAGTGGGTGTCAGACGAAAGTACCAATTTGTCCTTGATTTAAGTTAATTGCTCTAATTGATGAGAAGGGTGTTTTAGGGTTCTTAGATATTTCTGGGTAAAGAGGAAAAAGGGTAAATATTGGGCGGGTAAATTTTTTTATGTTATTTTGTTTTCGTTTGACTTGTTGACCACAGGTTTAAGTGAAACCGGGTATGGGTTTTTGGTTTTGGACCGGGTAAGGGTTGGACTTGTGGTATTTGTTTGGGCCTTGGGTAAACTTTGGGCTTTAGGAGTAGTATTAGTTTAGGCTTAGGACTTAGGATATAATCCATGTGGTATCTAGGGACTAAAAGTGACAAACTGAATTTTTAGGGACCAAGGCTGTAAAATCTGAAAATGTGATCCAAGGGCTAATCTTGACAATCTCAAATATTCCAAGGACTAAACTTGCCAATTTTGAATCTCAAAGGTATTTTCTGCCAAGTGCTGAAAGTTCAGGGACTGTTTCTGACACTTCTCCAAAGTTGATCATATCTTACAGAAATCATCTTCTCATCATGAAAATCTTCACATATGCTCAATTCTGACCTTCCGGCTCAGCTTTAGCACTCTTTATCTCTCGTGCTCGAGTTTTTGTCAGATTTGGCTTCTTTTTGTGTGTTTTGACATATCCGTACCTGCACATGCACAAACTCAAGAAAACAGCAAATATTAGCTATAAACGGCTCTTTCTTGGTTATTTTGGGTTTAATTTGATAAAGAAAAGATATGTGTTTTAGCACATATCATTCAGCCATTAGGATCCTGATTTAAAATTGTTTTGAGCGGCTTAAAAAAGGGTTTTATAATCAGCCGGCTCTGATACCACTTGTTGTTCCTGTTTCACAATCGTATAAAAACAGATAAAGCAATAAATGAACAGATTGTGAACTATGACTAAAAGTAATGTAAGTAAAAACACACTGGTTAATTTTCAACTTAATATTCTTTTTTAGAAATAAATCAAAAAGAATACATTACCCAAGTACTTGCGGAATAGTACTTGGGATTGAAATGACAAAGTATGGTATCTCCTCACTAAGCTCAGGCTAAATCTGAGCACAACTACAAAGGAACCACTGAGCTATCTCAGGGACAGAGTTGTATTTGAGGAGTGAAAGATGGCTTGTGTGTGTGTTTTACAATTAATCCAAAAGCTTGAATAATTCACTCCAACTCTTATGTTATTTATACAAGTATGGTTTTTAACTCTATCCTAGAGGACAAACTGACAGGTTACAGAAGACAAAATACTTATGTATTTTGTCTCTGTTTACAAAGGCTATATTTGGTAAGGGACAAAGCCACTTTCTGCTTGTCAGCACTGAAACTGAGCCTTTCGGGGAAAGTTAACTTCTTGAGGATAAGCACTCCGTCTTATTCGCTTCAAGCTTAACTGTTTTGTCCCGCCCATTCTTCAGTCTTCATAGCCTTCAGTCTTCAGTTTTTAGTTTGTCTTCAGTGTTAGTAGTTGATGAGGAGTTTCAGGATTTAGTGAGTTATTGTCATCACTCACTGAATCCACCATCTTCTTCTTGACTCAGTCTTCACCCCTTAAGTTCCGCCTTACTGAGTGGAGAGACTTCTTCTTTGTCTCTTACTGAGTATCCTGAAGATAGCTCACTGAGATACTATGCGCTCAGTGACTTGTTAACGTTTAAGGGTTTAAACACTTGGGGTATTTTCTATTCAAATTCTAGATTTAAGGGGTTTGGGTATTTACTGAACCCAACACAAGTCCTTTTAAGAGGAACTTTAGTAGCTTGGGAAGTTTAGTAACAACCAGTAGCATATGTATTGAACCAGGTTTCTGCCCTAAGTTTGAATTATTGGAGGGCTATTTCTTTTCACCCTTTTCACATTCAATTCTTTTTCATTCTTCAACCCTTCAAGCTTACGAGACTTCATTACTAGAACCTTGTTGGGTTTGTTCCAGTACTAGCTCTGTCTCCATCGACACTCTTCCATTATTCTCATTTTTCTCCTTTTTCAATATACCTAAGGACTCCACACTATCTAGTGGATTGTCCCTGGGTAGATCTCTCCGGCTCTGGCGGGATCGTGGGAACGAATACCTAACCTAACCATCCTTATATCTTCATGCATAAAATAAATTGGTCGGTCTTTTGGTATTTTATATCACAAGTACCTTGATTGATTTTCAAATGGTTTTCAATTGATTTAAATTATTTTTGAAAGCCTTTTGAGGAGAAAGTGTGACTTTCTTTTAAAACATTTAACTCATAAGGAACAGATTTTGAGACTTTAAACTCCATTGTACAAACATGCTTAGGTATCTTATGAAAACACAGCATAAGCCTTGGTCTGGATCCAATTGTACAAAAAAAATGTTCTTTTTGATTATCCAAATGTAGACCTTGT
Source organism: Chrysanthemum makinoi (assembly GCA_910596185.1). Lineage (NCBI taxonomy): Eukaryota > Viridiplantae > Streptophyta > Magnoliopsida > Asterales > Asteraceae > Chrysanthemum > Chrysanthemum makinoi. Next base: position 181,164,509 of record OU343217.1, on the reverse strand, counting down.
TCGTTTACGTGCCAATTGTTTAAAGAATAACCTTTTGAATTGTTTGAAATCATTCTCCCCCTCAATCAATGACGTAAGTTGTTGATTGAGTGATAGAGATTATGACAAATGATAAGTCCAGATGATTTTCAAAATAAAGTCCGAGTTATTTTCAAAGCAATTTTATTTTCATTAGATGACAAATATTTTTCAGAAAAATATTTAGAAGGAGAAATATCTGTGAGGAAACATTTGTCATTTTGGCGACAAACTTTCCTTATGAACTTTTGTTTTTAGAATCAGAGCATGAGGTTTCAAAATTAGATTAAGCATGGCTCTGTTCTTTCTTTTTTTTTAAAAAGGGTTACTGCCTGAAATGACAATAAACCTGCATTTTTCTCCATCTCATTTTTTTTTTAAATAAGGTGTTTATTATTTCTGTTCGAACTTCATCTAAAGACCCATGCCATTTTTGAATGACAGACCAAAGTCCGTAGATGTTATCGAAACCAGATACAAAGATATAAAGAAAACAATATTTTTTAACTTTTTCAAAATTTTCTGATTTTTATGGGTTTTGAAATTTTATATTTTTCTATTTTCTTTTTGTTGGTTTTATAATTTTGTATTTTGCTTTTTGATAATATATGTACAAAGATTAGATGAGGAAACACCTTTACTCCTCGTCTTCCTCCTGAAGACGTTTGAGTGTCTCAAGTTGTAGGCTCTTCAAGCCAAGTCGTGGAACGATAAACTCAAACCGTTCTCTAGGAAGAGCTTTAGTGAAGATGTCCGCTAGCTGATATTCAGTCCTTACGAAGTATAGTTCAACCACACCTTTCTCCACTTGTTCCCTGATGAAGTGCTGTCGCATGTCAATGTGCTTTGCTCTTGAATGTTGAACATTGTTGCAGCAGAGAGCAATCGCACTTTTATTATCACAATACAGAGGAACTTTGTTGAATACAAAGCCATAGCCAGATAATTGGGATCTCATCCATAGGATTTGAGCACAACAAGATGACATGGCTATGTACTCAGCCTCTGTAGAGGATATAGATGTACTCATTTGTTTCTTTGAAGACCAGTTTACTAACTTATCTCCTAAAAACTGAGCACCTCCGGACATACTTCCTCATGTATCTTGACACTCTGCATGGTCTGCATCTGCATATGCTGTTAGTGACATATCGGTGTCCTTCGGATACCAAAGTCCCATGTTAATGGTTCCTTGGAGATACCGAAAGACCCGTTTAACCACTTCAATGTGCTTTTTGGTAGGCTTAGCCTGGTATCTAGCACACCTGCATACAATGAACATAATATCATGTCTACTGGTTGTGAGGTACATTAGGGATCCAATCATACTTCGATATTTCGTTTGATCAACCATGATCCCTGAGTGGTCCTCATCCTGTTTTGTACGCTCCACCATGAGAGTGTCAACAGGGTCACAAGAATCAAATCCAAATTTCTTGAAAATTTGTTAGGAATTGGAAATTTCATAGTGAAGTGTCGGTCACCCCAAATATAATTTAGCATAAGTTAGCTCGTAGACATATCGTTAGTTTTCAGTTTATTAGTTAATTATTAGTTTAGTTTAGCATAGTGTAACACCGTGGAGGAAGGACGGGTCTTTACCCACTGTATATACCTGATCCACAGGCCGTCAGGAGGTCGTTTAGTTTGTAACCTATAAATATCCTCTACCTTCCAAGGTAGAGGGTTGGAAGTTCTAATCTAACCTTTTCCACTTTTGTTTATCTCTCTAGAATTCACTCTCTACTCTCTTCATCTCTCTAACCATGGCATTCATATATTTTCATCATCCTAGACCACCCGAATCATCTAAACAACATAAATATTCACGATCCTACAAATGGTACCAGAGCCTAGGTTGTGTTGTTTTGTTGATTCGAATGGTTTTTAATGCGGCTTGGTTGGTTTTTGTTAGGCGGTTTATGTGGTTTTTGTTGTATGCGGTTTGATTCGAATGGTGCTTGGTAACTTGTTTTGATGCGTGGTTGATGCGGTTGTGATTGTGTTATAAGCATATGACGAATGTGGTGTTACTGGTTTTATGGGTGTTATCAGCTTTAGCATGTTAACAGTTTTTGTTGAATCCTTAACACTTAAAATGGTCTAACTGGTTGAGCATGTTATAAATTGTTATCTGTTTTTACTGGTTCTTAACCGTATCAAAGTAGTGTTAGGTTTTATGGTGATCTCTATTTTCAGGATTTCTAAGCTGCTGGTCACATGTGAAGTTTTGAATGCGTTTTTGGTCAAGTTTCATCTTAGCGAGTTGTCATAAACTCTTTGAAGCGAGTTGTGTTTATGTTGTTTGTCTTAACTCGCATTTTTGAATGCGAGTTGCCATCGTGTCCAGATTCAGTGAATATGCTATGCGAGTTGGTCAGGTCAAATGCGAGTTGGTATGGTCAAATGCGAGTTGGGTTTCTGGTCCAGCTTTAATGCGAGTTACTTAACTCGCATATGGTTTATTTGCACTTGCTTTTTAGCGAGTTGCTGCTGATGCGAGTTGCACTCAACCCGCTTTTGAGCGTGTTGTTACTTATGCGTGTTGTTAACTCGCATATGGTTTATTTGGTATTGAAGCGGGTTGGTAACAAAAGTTGAAACTTGAATCAGAAGACTAGCGACTTGACTGATATGAATAAGAAGATGAAGAAGTAATACAACCTAATTGTCGACCTAATGAGACCTATACCAACTCAAGACTCAAATCTACAACTGCTAACCTCTTGTTCCCACATCAATCACCAAACATACACATCATAGATCTCAGTTGATTGCTTGTGTACTGTAAGGTCACAAGGTTTACCACACAAGCTTATAAGAAAGATAGAGAGGCGATTGAACAAGATCTAACA
>OU343217.1:181132779-181161536 GCA_910596185.1 Chrysanthemum makinoi | reverse complement strand
CTAACACAATAAAATAACGATCCTACAATTGGTATCAGAGCCAGGTTATTGTGTGTATTTGATTTGTGTGGTTTTCGTATCATGTTTTGAAGCTATTTTTAACATATTTTTCGGACTGAAATATTTTTCTTATTCATTGTGTTAAACAGTTTCTTATTATTGTTTGAAATGGTCATATTATGTCTTTTGCTTACTCAGTTTTATGCATCCGTTTTTGTGTCATAAATATGTCCAAACTATTTTTTTGTATAACATCTTTTGAGATGTTTTGTACCATTATTTGAATCAGTGGTCAACTTTTGTGGTCTTAAACTTGGTCTCAAATATATGGTCACATCTGCTCATCTTCACATGGTCAAACAGGGCAAAAAGGAAGCATTTTATGCAGTTTTTCTGAGTAACTATGAATGTGGTTGGAAATATGGTCGGAAAACTCATCGGATAATGTCAAATATCCAGTTAGCGACTTGTCAAAACTGTTTTTTTTTTCTTGTTAGCGAGTTGACTATTGAGTCACTTGCTGTCGTGGCGACTTAGTCGTAGCGACTTGTCGTGGCGACTTAGTCGTAGCGACTTGTCGTGGCGACTTGAGTCGTAGCTACTTGTCGTGGCGACTTAGTCGTAGCGACTTAGGTTAGCGACTTGGTGGCGACTTGTGAAAAGGTAGAATAAGAATATTGACCTCGACCACAAGACAAACAATTCACCAACATCATCTCGACCTCTATTTCAACAACATCATCAGTCAACAATATCCGAATATAACTTAACCTACAACTAGACTCACTCCAAGACCCACTTTATCACTACATCTAAACCAAGACTCAAAATGAAACCACTAATCTCAGATTACTATCTCGTTTTTAATGAAACATCAAGACTCTAAGGTCTTTCTAACGAGAAAGAGCTCTTCATCGATCCAAAAGGTTTTTCATGTCCGAATTTAAAGAAAATATTTTTAACTACTTTGCTAAATCTGTTTTCCTTGATTCGTTTAATTGGAAAACGACTTAACATGCAATAATACCTACCCGAGACCCATGAGAGGATCTTGAAGCACCATGACTTGTCCTTGATTCGTTCCATAATGGAAAAGTAAAGGTAAGGTTGAGTATGAATGACTCGTTTGAATTGTGATGATTAGGAGATGAGATGCTACTGTGATAAGCTGTGAGATTGAGATGTGATGAAAATTGTTTTTAGATCTATCTTTGGTGAGAAAAGTTAAGTGGTAGGCAGTATTTCTGTTAAAGAGTGATTAGGTTTTGCAAATAATGTGAGAAACATTAGGGTAACATGCTCTTATATCCGGACTTTTCAACTGCTTAACATGGATCGGGTCTAAAGATTTGTCGTGGTTCTTCAAATGTTTTTTTGGATTGCTATTGGGCTTAACAGATAGATCGTGTGGCTATTTGAAAATAGGCCTCATGTGTTTATTTTAAATCACTATCATGAATTGATACGAGTGATACGTTGATACGTCAAAATATGAATTGACGTATCTCTCCATTTGATACGTCAAAAATAATGAATTGTGTGGTTATTTGATACGTCAAAATAATGAGTTATGAATTGATAATGATGATGAATGGATACGAGTGATCGTGTGGTTATTCGAAGTATCTCTCCATTTGATACGTGATATGTGATACTTGATATGTGATACGTGAGTGATATGTGGTTATACATAAGTTTATTCTTATATCGTGTGTGGGCCGTCGGTTTTATACATGGGGACTTGGGTCTTGTACTAATTTCGTCCAAACACAATGATGCAATATTACAAATTTGTTGTTAAGTGAATTGCTTATCACAACCTTGTATTGCATGTCCTTTTAAATTTGAATGGGTTATCATCTCATTTGTATGAAGACGGAAAGATGGTGCTACTAAAATTATTTGATGTCATCCTAGTACAAAGTGGTGGTGTTAAGTTGTTCTTATTTGGAATTGGATGCTATGTGATTTGGTCTATTGGGCTTCTCAATCATGGGTTTTTGTCGATAATTATTCTTGAATATGAACTCCGAATTGATGAGATCTAATAATGAGATTGGTTGAAGAGATTTGTCGATCATGAGCTTTGATGATGTGAGTTAATGAGATGTTGAGATTTGTTGTGGTTTGCAAATTGGTACTTTGGTGTATACATTTTCACGCAAAATATTTTGTCAATGCTTGAATCATTATTGAAACTTGGTTGACTACGGGGTTGTTTGGACGGTATCTCTTATTTGGATTTGAAGTGAGATTTTCCGGGCGCGTTCACTTATTTCGTCTTCTTTCTTTCTACCATTCCGCGAAGATGACTTGTTTGGGCATTTATAGAGTGTGATAAAGACTTGGCTATTTTAGTTCCGGTTGTGATTCTTTCTCTTAACCCACAACGTAACTATCACTTCGGTGTCTCACGCAGTTGAGAATACGTCAAGAGGTTTTGTACATTGGGTACACCGTTTCTTCTTCACAAGGATCAGTACAAGTTTAAGTAACAAATCTGGGGAATTTCTCTTCATGGTCAAGTTTGGTATATTGGGTTTACTTCTCCATGCGGTCACAACAATTGCCGACAAAATGCGTGAATGATGTGTTTTCCGAAGTGTTTATTGGATGGTTGATGATGTTGATGATATTGGATAATGAACCGTGCATGTTCCCCTAAAGCAGATATTCACGAAATCAAAATTGTCATAACACATTCAAGCTGACATTGTTTACGGTTTTATCTTGATTTTGTAAAATCCCGCGAAAGAACCTATTTCTCGGTTTGAATCATAGACTTGTAAAATCCCGTGACAATGGAAACATCCCGGTAATAGTAAAGTGCATTTCCGGATCTATCTTACGGTTTATTCTTGGTCTTGTAAAATCCCGAGAAAGAAACTATTTCTCGGTTTAGACCATAGAATTGTAAAATCCCGTGATGATGGAACCATCACGGAGAGAGAAAGTGTATTTCTGGATCTTATCGATCTTTGGTGCTACGGTTTTGCTTCAAGAAGGGATAAAAGGATGTACTTCATGAATTGGATGTGTGTTTGGATTTTCGTCATGGCAGTTTGGTTATTACATGGTTTTACGGGGTTATGTGCTTTTTAACCATGGTCGGGATGAAACCATTATCAAAGTTCATTTAAATGTTAAAGAAGGCTAGAATTGAGCTTTTTATCAGAAGATGTGACAACGGAGTTAGTTCACTATTATTTATTTGAGGTTGAAGTGAATTATCACGGGCAAGTGTACTTAGTATCACGAAGATATCGGGGATGGATGGATGAAGATTCTTCATGATCATTGTTCAAGCTTATTATCAAAAGCGAAGACTTGGAAATCTAGTTATTGTTGGGTGACTTTTACCTTTTCTTTTACCACTTGGGGGAATTTGGCTCATACCACTACAAAATAACTATCACTTTAAGGAGTTACGTTGTAGTGCTCAGTGTCACATTCAATTGTGGATTTTCAAGAGGTTATGTACGTCTTATACTTGATGGTTGGTTGGTTGAAGAGTATAGAGTACATAGAGAGTACTTAGAGATGCTAATGGAAATCGGCACCGCTCTTTGTTACATGTGTGCAAGTTTAAGTCACGAGTTCGGGTTAATTTACTTCAGGGTCAAATTCATCATATTGGGTTATCTCCATCAACTGTCACTTCAAAGAGCCTACTGAATGATAATGGGGTTGATTACATGTTTTGCCAAGAGAGCTGAAAAGAGAGAGATTATGCCGTCTGTTCACATCAGTTCAGGCCTCGTACTCCAAAGAAAAGAAAAGTGTCGCTTCAGGTCGCTTTATCTTCGAGAAGAAGAAATCTTCTTATTTATGACCATTCTCATCAACATGCTTCATACTTTTTCCATGTGCTTTAGTCATAAAGTGAACGGGCTACCAGATTGTTTTCTCATTTCACTTGCTCGATTATAATGAAGATGGCGACATCATGTGCTAATTTTGCGGAAGAGAAGTGTGAATAGAACATTCGGATGATTTTCACTTACTTAATCAAGAATGGCAACTCCGTATGCAATTCTTGAGGGGGAGAAGAAGTGTGAATTTTTGCATTGTTGATTGATATTTGAGAATATAAATGGTCATACGGCTCTAAACTCATGTAAGAACCGAGCTTCTTCTTATCGGTCATCTTCACATGGAGTTTTTCTCTTCTAAGAGCCGTTGGTTGACATCTTCACAAGCTGATATGAGTTTATTGACAAAGTGCTTCCGGTTAATGCTTCACGTGCACATTAACATGATGATTCTGAACAACCTTCTGTTCTTGTTTGATGTGATTGTTTGCTTGGTGTTACCATTTTGTGTGTTCGATTGCGGGTGATTCTGATTTCCTTGATGCACATCTTTCTGTTCTTGTTTGATTGGGAGGATCTTAATTAAGGGGATTTGCAAGATGTAAGTTAATTGGGATGCTTTTGGTGATGTTCTTGTGTTTTTGGTGAAATGAAGATGTTAACTATCTATTCCCCAACTGGACAATCTTGAAGAAGGTCGAGTCTTCACTCGGTTCTACATTTTCTACATGTTAGAAGACTAAAGACGAGTTGCATTTAACGATCTAAAGACTTCTTCTTAATTCATGGCATTTATAATACAGATTGTCGGTCTAGGGGAGAGCACTAGTTGGGAGAGTTTGAAATGCCAAATTTAATCCCCAATTAGATTTGCTCACATTATTCAGCAAGTTGATTCTCACAAGAGTTCAAATGTTCTTCTCAAAATTTCTAGTATACGGGCTTATAATGATTTGCTGACTCTGTAGTGTCAAAACCAGCAAGGGGAAGGAGACACACATCTATACGCGAGTAATCTTGACTAGCTTAATACTTCTAAGTGATTGAAGATATCCCGGGAAGACTATTGTCATTACCGAAGAGAAACTCAAGATTTGACTCATAGCGTTCAGGTGTTTTTATTCCAACTATGTGGGGGAAGAGATGGAAGAGTTAGTTTCTGATGATAAAAGAGGTACACAAGTGTGTGATGATGCTATCGCATTCATCAGAGGAGAGAGATTGTGTACATTGGGGATGCTCAGCTATCTCACTTGAGGGCTTAATCGTGATTGAGAGATATAATCACTTATTCCGAGTTGGACATCCGCAGTGATTGTCATCCGCAGAGATAATGTGATTCGGCCTGCTTCTTCAATGTTATCGGTTGTTCTCTCTTTGGGCATTCGGGTTCTTGAGCTTCATACACTTTCTTCAGGGGAGAGAAAAGTATACATCGAGGTTATTCTTTGGCTATTGGACTTAATCTGCTACTCCGATGGTATAAGTTTCTTTGTCTTCGGTATGTGTATTGGGTTCGTGAGCTCTAGTCTAAGAGGACGCATCAATTCAACTACGTGGGGAAGTGGTCTCTTGACACCTTTTGGAATGGATTGCTTGAGACGTCATTAGAAAGAAATTTGAGAAGATTGTTTTATCGTGGGATGATACTTTCTTTGTTATTCTTGTTGATGATATAACCCCGAATGGAGAACCTTGATTATCGTTCTTAAATGGAGCAGTGGGATTTATGACAATGGTGTGCTTTTGTGCACCTGGCTAAGGAAAGCTTGAAATAGAGCTTCGAATCTGCTCATCTAATGGATCTTCGGTTTGGGGAAGCTGCCAAAGTATTTTTTCTCGAAGGCTCATGTTCTATCTTCTATTCTGGAGCCTTGGAAGCTTTGGTGGTGAATGTTTAAGAGATGATGATTTCTTCTTCAACAACGGGGCTACTTGATATCCTTATCTCGGTACTCGTATCATCATCTTCTTATACTATATCATCTACTCTATCCTTGTATATATTTATCAGAAAACAAAATACAAAAATATAAAACCAACAAAAAGAAAATAGAAAAATATAAAACCATCAAAAAGAAAATAGAAAAATATAAAACCTTCAAAATCCCATAAAAAAATCATAAAATTTCAAAAATATGTTTTCCTAGACATGTCTTCTGGTATCGATAACATCTACGGTCTTAGAAATGTCATTCAATAATGGCACGGGACCATAGATGAAGTTCGAGCAGGAGGTGTAAATATTTCTTTCCAAAACATGTCACAAAATATGGCTTACAGTTATTTCAGACTGTAACCCGCGCTTCAAAAAAAAATGGCTTGCAGTTACTTCTGACTGTGACCCGCGCTTAAACAATGGTTTGCTATTATTTCTGATAGCAACCCGCTCTTAAAAGGAAGGAAAGTGCCACGCTTAAACGTTTTTCACAAATTTCGTGCACTTATCCTAAAACAAAATGAGGAAAGTATGTCGAAGGACTGCTGTTCCTACACAAATGTTTTTCCGTCTATAATTCTTGAGAAAATATTTGTTGTGTTTCAAAATGGTGGTAAAATGAGTTGCTTGAAAAAATCAATCGGATCGAGTTTTCGTATTAATTCGCAAAACTCAATCGATGACTTCAGCACTTTTAAAACTTTTCAAGAAAAAGAGTCATTGATTGAGGGGAAGAATATTTTTCAAATTTATATCATCTAACGGACTTTCTTAATCATCCTACGTGCTTATTTGAAAAATATAATTGCCTATGTTGAAGGACTAGGTTTCTAGGATGTGATTTGTTAGGTTTAGATGATTTTAGATTGATGAACATTATTCCCATGCTTTATATGAACTGATTGATATGTTGAATTGACTTTTATTAGTCGATTGTTGTTATGGGTGATGTCGACCACCATATATCTGTATGTGTGTTCACTAACGCATATGCGAGTATATCATGGATATAAGAATGTTCCCGATCCGGATCCCACTAATGATGATGATTGGATGCCAAAAGGAAAGGGTAACTATTTCTTGGGTTGACAAATGAAGAAACGGAACTTAATTGGACTTCTATGGAGAGTTGGCATAAATGCAGCGTAAAGAGGTCTCCTTTGCATCACAGATGGTTTTCTTTTAAGTGATTGAAGAAACAGAGCTTAATTTGACCTCGGTTGGCATTCAAAATGCAACGTAAGAAGAAGTCTCACTTTGCATGACGGTTTTTCTTCCAAGCCCTACAACAACAACATCAACAAAAGCGACTCAACCACCTAACGTATCTTTGTGAAGGATACCATTTTTAAACAATTTTGAATAATTTGATTAAATTGTTTTGAAAATGGAAAATATTGTTTTGAAAATATATTGGACTAATTTTTGAAAATCACCGGACTTCTTGTTATCAAAACCTAAGTCACTCAATTATTGACTTCTATCATGGATTGAGGGGCAGAGTGATTTAATTTAAAATATTTTCAAACAATATATCTTCAAAAGAGTCCGTTTGTACGAAATTATGTGGTGATCTAAAGATTTAATGTTATGTCATGGTATGATTTTTCTTTTGAATCAAGGTCTTTCAAAATGAAATTTTTTCTGTTCTTGTTTGATTGTGAAATTGTTTTATTTTACTTAAAGATCTCTTAAAACTATCATACCTGACACTAACAATCTTTAATGTCTTAAAATGGTCCTTATCTGTCATTTTTCAAAGTTAAATCAAGCCACGTCTTTCCCCAAAGTTTTCTAAATGATTTAAATCAGTTGGGATCACAAATCTCAAATGGTTTGATATTTCTGATCGGGGTATAGATCGTGATTTAAATCTCAAATCTGTTTTAAATGGAATTGGTTTTAGTCCTTTAAAGGCACTCCTGCCTCCATGTGCCAAACGATTTCAAATACACAATGCACATGTTGAGGAGGAGGATTTATCCAAAAACAGATGAGTATTTAAACAAGGCCACATTTTCTCCCATGTTTTCTAAACCTAATTAAATCACTTGGGATCCAAAATCTCATAGGGTTTGATATTTTTGATCGGGGTAGAATTTGTGATTTAATAATGAAATTTGATAAAAGGTGATCGTTTTGATTTAATTGTGCAGGTTGCTCTCTCATATGTGCTAAACGCTTTCGAATCTTGAAGCACATATTGAGGGGAGCATTTTAAAGGAAAATAAACTATCGAGGTACAAAAGCTTTTATGTTTTAACATAGAGTACCTTGATTGAGTTTTCAAATGGTTTTCTTAATGGCTTTTATGATTCGTGGATGTGCTTCAAAAGAACTCTTGCCTCTATGTGTTAAAATGATTTCTCTTATCCTATGCACATATTGAGGGGAGAATTTACCAAAGAAATTCAAATGGCTTTTCTAAGGAAAATGTGATCAAGAAATTATTTCAAAGAAATTATTTCAAAGAACTCTTGCCTCCATGTGCCAAACAATTTCAAATCATATGCACATGTTGAGGGGAGCATTTCTAAAATGATCAAAACTATTAAGGTACAAAATGCTTTGATCTCGTATCACAAGTACCTTGATTGTTTTTCCAAATGATTTTTCAATTGGTTTCATGAAGGAAAGAACAATACCAAAAGACCGACCAATTTACTTTATGCATGGTGTTATAAGGATGGTTAGGTTAGGTATTAGTTCCCACGATCCGCCAGAGCCGGAGGGATCTACCCAGGGGACAATCCACTAGATAGTGTAGAGTCCTTAGGTATATTGAAAAAAGGAGAAAAATGAGAATATGGGAAGAGTCTTGGTGAGACAGGCTAGTTCTTGGAATAAACCCAAACAAGGTTCTAGTTATGAAGTCTCGGTAAGCACTGAAGGGGTTGAAGAATGAAAAGAAATGAATGTGAAAAGGGTGAAAAGAAATAGCCCTCCAACAATTCAACCTTAGAGGCGTAAGAAAACCGGGTTCATTACATATGCTACTGGTTGTTACCAAGGTAACACTGGTATTGAAGACAAGACATCATGGACCCAGTGATGCACTGCACTAAACTTCCCAAACTACTCAAGTTCCTCTTAAAAGGGCTTGTTTCATTCTCACGGGAAACCGACATTATCTATCGACTTTCTCTTAGAGATTGTTGATATTGAAGAAGGAGACCCTCTCCCTAGTCTCGGCATAGGAACCAAATGTGCACTAATTGAGTCTAGAGCCAAGAGATCATCCACAATATCTCATTAGGACACAAAATTCTTGAGACTTCTGTTTCACACAATGTAGAAAGTAAGAATATATTTTAAGAGTCCTACGCATTATCCTTGTGGTATTGCCGGAACATCCGAGTGATATGTAAAATATTCACAATGAAGATGGAAATCCTTCTAGAGCCAACATCAAACAAGCTCTTGGTGGGTGACATGTGAAATCTTGCAAAAGATCAAGCTTGTGACAACTGGATAGAAACAATGGGGCGATTCATTCTTGAATCAACCTTGGTCCAGGAATGGAATTGACGAGTACTTTTGGAAAACCCATTCGATGTGCAAATCTTCTTTTCTCTAGCACGTCGAATGTGTATTCATTTTCAAACACAAAAGTATCTCTGATTGAAAAATACTTTTAGAAAAACCGTTCGATGTGCGAATCTCTTCTTTTCGCTAGCACGTCGAATGTGTACTCATTCTCTAATACAAAAGTATTTTGATTGAAAATTGATCTTTTCATAAAACCTTCGTCGTATTGCAAAACTCTTTCTTCAAGCAATACGCGATTGTTTTCAAATCATTTTTCATCAATCAGTGAATCTCAATTCGCTAGTTCACTCACTCCGTGTTGTCTTCTTTGAGACGTTCGGTTTGAGAACGGCTAGAACATTTGCGAAACCTCAAGGAGATTCTTAGGAATCCTACGATCACAGGCGATACTTGTACTGATCAGCGGGAACCGTGGGCGTGTACCTCAATTCTCGAAAGTGATCAAAGACACTTTCGTGTGTTTTATTAGCTAACTGTTGTTTGCGGTACATTTGGACGGTTGCGGTGATCGAATTGAGAGTCAATCCAAAGCCGCATGCTCACGCATCCGCACTTAATTTGAAGAAATCATGATGGTGCATATCTACATAATCTGCTCGATATTTCATACTATGCTTACCTTGCTACAAATATCATAAACCAGTAAGGCTTCCGCTACTCTGATGGAAAGATGTCATGATTCAAAAGTGTGAGCATGTCGGTCCAAAAGTCACAACTTCACATGATGGCAACACAATAAAGGGTGATCCAGAGATTTACTGTGGTTGATGATCTCAATGAAAGCTCGAAGATCATCAAAGATGTGGATCAATTCAAAGACCTCCACTCAAAGTACAAAACTATGCGGACTTTGAAGAATCGCTACAAAAGCACAAAGATTGCGGAAATGAAGAATTCATGTCTACGAGCTCAAGAACAAAGACAAAGATAGAATGCTAGGATGCAAAATGTATTTCATGGGGTGACCTCCTTAGGGGGAGATTGTTAGGAATTAGAAAATTCTATGTTAAAGTGTCGGTCACCCCAATTATAAGTCTAGCATATGTTAGCTCGAAGACGTGTCGTTTGTTACGTTATTAAGTAGTTTATTTGTTATTTATTAGTTTAGTTTAGCGTAGTGCAACACCGTGGAGGAAGGACGGGTCTTTACCCACCTGTATCCCCGATCCACAGGCCGATAGGAGGTCGTGTATTGTGTTAGTATAAATACCCCTTCCATCCATGGAAGGGGTGGTGCTTCAATTCAATCTAACCTTTCATTTGTGTAAACCTCTAGCAAGAACACCCTCTCTCTCTACTTTCTCTCTAAAATGGAAAACATGTATTTTGATCTCCCAAGACCACCCGAATCATCTAACACAATAAAAAATAACGATCCTACATTAAGCCCCTTCACGCAACTTATTAGAAACTCATAGAAAGAAGATAGAGATAAGCATGGGGTGCCCCACGTAAGCGCGCCATCGTTTTTGGATTACCGAAGTCGCTAGCTTGACTCGATCCCCTAATTCAATTGTCCTTGGGGAAAGTTTGAGATCCCGACAAACCATAGATGGATGTCCCTCCAAAATAATGTTTAACACGATGACCATTCACCTTGGAATTTGGGCCATCAACAGAAAGCCCTACCGCTCCATGGGAAAGCCCGAAAGCAACGGTGAATGGTCCGACCAACGGTTTTGAGTTTTCCGAGAATATCTTCAAGCGAGATTTAAAGAGGAGAACTTGATCACCAACGTTGAAAACGCGGTTTTGATTTCAAAGATCATGAATCCTCTTAGTCTTCTTTGAAAATCAAAGAAATTCTCGAAGCCTGATCCTAAGCTCATTTAATTCATTCAATTGAACTTTCCTATGATCACCATGGTCTTAAGATCAAAGTTTTCATGTTTCAAAGCCCGTAATGCCTTATGCTCGAAAGCTCTGCAAGTGACAAGCTTTTCCATACACCAACTTAAATGGGGTGCACTGATGGGTGTCTTGTATAAAGTGAAAGCCCATAATGCATCATCTAACTTATCGGCCCATGAAGCTCGACATTTTCCTACGGCCCTTTCTAAAACTTTTCAAACCACGATTGGAGACCTCAACTTGTCCGCCGCTTATGGGTGATACGCCGTAGAAAGACGATGGGTAACTCCATATTTAGCCATAACTTTAGCGAATTGTTCATTACGTAAATGGGTACCATGATCATCGATGATAGCACTAGGTGCTCCGAATCGGGAAAACAAATTCTTCAAAAACTTAACAACCACTCTCGGCCATCATGGGAGCGCCTTCGCTACAACCCATTTAGACAAGTAGTCGACGGCCACGAGGATATACTTATTACCCTTAGATGAGGGAAATGGCCCCATAAAATCGATGTCCCACACGCCAAAAAATCTCGCAAACTTGAATAGCATTTGTGGCATTTCATCCTTTGCGAATTTTCCTTGACGCTGGCAAGAATCACAAGACTTAACTAAATCATGAGCATCTCGATATATGGTGGGCCAATAAAATCCAAAATCAAAAACCTTCTTAGGGTGTAGCTTGCACCATGATGGCCACCAAGGTCCTATGGCAAGCATTGAGAATATCAAGGGCCTCTTGCCATGAACACACCGCCGATTACTTGATCCATTAAATCTTAAACTAGTAGGGATCGTCCAAATAATGCTTAACATCTTTGAAAAATTCTTCCGGGGGATCGACATCCCTTTCACGATGAAATGCCGCGATGGTAGTTTGCAAAGTCGGCAAACCATGAGGTGTTTGGTCTTTCTTAGCAAATCCCAAGTGTCTCAAGAGGAAATGTTTCGCGATCTCCTTTTTATCGAGCATACTTTGATGGGATTCTCAAGTCTAGAAAGGTGATCGGCCAGAAGGTTCTCCCTCTTTTTGTCAAGAATAGTAAATATCAAACTCTTAGGAGAACCCACCGGCATCGTGGCTTAGCATCTTGCTTTGAAAAGATACTTAGGGCGTAATGGTCAGTATACACTATGGTCTTTGATAAGACAAGGTAGGGTCAGAATTTCTCAAAAGCATAAACAACGGCTAATAATTCCTTTTCAAGAGTCGCGGTAATTGTGTGGGCCTCTACAATGTCTTACCTCGCATAGTGTATGGGTTGAAAATGTTTCGATTTACGCTATCCCCAAGACGCCCCAATTGCATAATCACTGCATCACACATGAGCTCAAAGGGCAAAACCACCGCAACTAAGATCGGAGCTTCCGCTAGTTTTTTTGAGAAAATTAAATGCTTCAATGCATTCATTGGTGAAGATAAACGAGCATCTTTCGGAGGAGATGGGTCGAGGGCGGGCTATCTTAGAGAAATCTTGATGAAACGCTAGAAAACCGCATGACCCAAAATCTCCTCGAACCTTTGACCAGAAGGGATGGGGAGTTTAGCTATAACGACGACTTTAGCTCGGTCGACCTCAATCCCAGATTTTGAAATCTTATGGCCGAGGACAATGCCCTCTCGAACCATGAAATGGCACTTCTCCCAATTCAAGACCAAATTGGTTTCTTCACATCGCTTGAGTGATGCGGTCAGATGGGAGAGGCAAGAAGTGAAAGAATATCCATAAACCCAGAAATCGTCATAAAAACTTCCATAGACTTCTCGATCATGTCATGAAAAATAGCCATCATGCACCTTTGGAACGTACCGAGCATTGATAAGCCAAATGGCATTCGTTCGGAAGCAAACGCTCCATAAGGGCAAGTAAAAGTCGCTTTGATCTTGGGGATCGATCGAATTTGAAAATAACCGAAAAACCATCGAGGAAGCAATAGAACTCATTCCCCGCTAAACGCTCGAAAGCATCCGATCCATAAAAGGTAGCGGTAAATGGTCCTTACGAGTAGCATCGTTCAATTTTCGATAATCAATACACACCCTCCATCCGGTGACGAGGCTGAAATCAACTCATTATTGTCGTTGGCAACGACGGTCATCCCTCCCTTCTTCGGGACACAATGGATAGGGCTAACCCATGAGCTATCGGAGATTGGATAAATGATTCCGGCGCCGAGGAGTTTAAGAACTTCCTTTTTGATAACGCCATGAATTTTTGGGTTAACCCTACGTTGTTGAACACGTTTACAATCATCCTCCATCAGAATTTTGGGGTACGTAAACGAGGATTGATTCCTTTGATATCGAATTTGCCAAGTTTATTGCATTTTATGTTTTCGGGACATTCAAGTGCGGTTTTCCTCATCTTTCAAGTTTTTAGCAATGATGATGGAAATTTGGTTCTTCAAGAAAAGTCGTATTCAAGATGAGGAGGTAAATCTTTGAGTTCGGCTCGGAAGCTTTTCATCGACGCTTGTACTTCGAGCTCTTCGATCGTAATTTCTCTCGAGGGAGTGACGGTAATGGATCTTCATTTAACAATTGCTCAAGATAACGGATATCTCCTCCTAATCATAAAAACACCATCATCAATTCCTGTGGAATCGATTCATCATCAGCAAGAAATTCATCGATCTCTTCCAAAACGAAATCACCTCCCTCGAATGGAGTGAGAGAGGGGAAGAACGGCAATAATCGGTTCAAGATGGTTCAATATTTTCGTATGAATGGTGGATTACCACCATAAAATGAAGCTTTTGAGCATACCGTAGCAATATCAAGAACGTCGATTCGATTAATAGAAGCATCATCATAGTTGGAGGAGTATCTCGATGGATGGTTAATATTAAACGAGACGGTTTCCTTGTTAGATCGTAAAGTGATTTCTCCTTCATAAACATCAATCATCGCACAGCTCGCTTAAGAAAGGTCTCCCGAGAATAAGAGGTACTCGGGGGTCAGCATCAAAGTTAATGACAACGAAGTCGGCGGGAAAATGAAGTGGTCCTACTTTCACATAGACGTCTTCGGCGATTCCTTTCGGAATAGAAGTTGAGCGGTCCGCGGGTTCAAGAGTCATCTTAGTAGGGGTAAGATCCGGAGAGAAAGCTTGTAGATCGAAAGGGCATCAAATTAATTTGCGCCAAGATCGCCAAGGCGGAGCATTTTACTATTCTCGAAACTCACAAGGGATAAGAAATTTGCCGGGTCTCCTAACTTTTCGAAGTTTTGAGGAGCACCGCCGAGCAATTTCATTCAACTGTTTTCGCAATTTCGCCAACTTTTTCCTTACTCACTAAATTTTTGATCATAGCGCAAATTTCGCATGGAAGTAAGGCGCTTCGGTGAAACCGATGTTAAAATTCAAGGATTGAACGATTTCAGCAAATTTCTCCATTTGGTTTTTGGTTTTATCACGAACTTTTCTGGAAGTCTAGAAGGAAAGGAAGTGTGGTTTAAAGTAGTTCGGAACATCGGTTCCTAATCGGAGTCGAACGATCTAGGTGGGACCGTGCGGGTTGCACATTTTCAATAACCACGGTTCTCGTTCTCCTCCCTCACCAGCGAGTAGGAAACGATGGTCCATCATAAGCCTTACCACCGTGGTTATAGTTTAACTCACCCTTCGGGTCAAATGGTGTCACTTGGAAGAGATCCCAACTCGAGGGTTGACTTATCTTACACAAAACAAGATTCAACATGTTCTAAGTTTATTCTCAAGCATCCAATTTGTTGTTCTAAAGTCGAATCTCATTCCTAAACTCATTGCTTTGTCTAGTCAACTAAGATTGAAACTCGCTTTCAAACTTGAAATGAAGTTTGCATTGTGTGGATGGTAGCATTATTGTGTTGAACGTAATTCGTGAATTCATTTGAAGGCAAAGGCGGAGCTTGATAGCTTGAATTTGATACCCTTGATTGTAATTGACCCTTGATTCGGTATTGATTTCAGGGGCTTTGAATTGTTTTTGAACATTTGGTCCACTAACTTGATTCTCATTAAAACGAAGTTCCATTGTTCGATTGAGAAAATACCGGAGGTACCATTTGATTACTAACACGAGGGTTTGGTTCAACTTGAGGATCTGGTATACCTCCTCGTTGCATTAGCTTCGAAAGGATTTCCATTTGGCATACAATTGTAGTAGGCATGCGGGTCACCACAAGTAGTACAAGTCGCTTCCACCGCTTTGACTTGAGCGGGTGGAGAAGAATTAATCTTAGCGGTATTAATCTTAACCAAAGCCCTAATCATATCCGAAGCTTATCAATCTTAGCATCGGTGCTAGACGTATTTTCGTAGACAGGACGATGGTGTAACACTCACTCGCAGCAACCGATTTGCTACGCGAGGTACGAACTTTAGATTTGTTCTCAATAATCGACAAGGCATCTCTCGTTGATCGGGTCAATAAATTACCACCCGCCGGATTGGAGAAGTCTTGATCGGGCCTCATTCAAACCGTTATAAAACGATCAAGTTGGTGTAATTTCAAAACCATGATGGGACATTGCCTAAGCAAATCTTTGAACCGGTCCCATGCCTTACTAAATGATTCATCAAATCTTTGTGTGAATTTTGTTATTTCATTTTTAAGCTTGTTGTTTTAGACGGTGGGAAGAATTCGCCACGATTTTGACACTAAATTCTCCCATGGTTATCGATCGAGGGGGTAGTTTTTCGAGCCAAATCCGGGCGGCCCCTCAAGTGAAAACGGGAAGAGTAGTAGCTTGATAGCCTCTTCCCGAACGCTACTGGTACTTGATCAGACGCGAGCTTGTTGAATCGTCGGATATGAGAGTGAGGATCATCCCTCTCAATCCGTAAAATGGCTTGACGAAACCAAATTTATCAAACCATGTTTAAGCTCAAAGTTATCGGCAACGATTGCCGGACGACGATGGCTCTCTCCATAACCCCGGTGGGTGCTGGAGTTGCTCTATCATAGATCGTTGTCCTCCGCCATTTCGATGACGTGGGCGAGTCGGATTAGTTCGAATCTCGGTTCGACTAATGGAGCACGCCTATTTCGCTTTCTAATTGTAGCGGCTTCACATATCTCCTGAAGTTATTAGAACGAGTGAAAGCATGCACTTTCAAAACCAAGGCAATTAAAACGAACGGTATTCAAAACATTGAACTTAACCAATAATCCCAAGTGAATAAATCACCTCTATAAGACAAACGCACAAGCGAGCAGAGAAGCTTTTTAGGTCAGCGCGAAGCTTATTAAAAACCGCTTCTTTCACCGCAATTTAATGTCAGACCGTCCTTATACCCACCACACACTTTGTTTATCAAATAGAAATAAATCGACTCACAAGCGACACAAAGGCAAGTTTTTGATCTTTGGGAACTTACTAATGACAACACCTCCGTTGAGAATGTTATATAATTGATGTATTCTATTTTAGCTCAAAACAAAAGAGAAAATCTTTTGTATTTTTAATGTGATATATATATATAAAAGAAAAAGGAAAATATTTTTTACTTTTTTGATTTTATAAAAAATAGTAACTTCACAAAGGAAGGATCTCGAGTCACTAATCGTCAAACCTTTAACGATATTATCGCGACACAACCTCCAAGAAACAGGGCCTGATTCGTTGAGGTTTAGGGGTGTGTATGGATAAAACCACAATATCGATATCAAAAATAACCACAAGGAATGATTTAAAATCCCTTTAGGAAAAAGGATAATGAATCAAAACCCGTGAGTGATAGTGATACGGATTTGGAAATCCGAGTCGTTTCCCAACGAGGTGTGAATGGGCAATGATTCGCTCCGGAACGGTCAAATTTTATCACACGGTACCGAACACTTGTGAATGGCCGACCGTAACAAACTTAAAACAAGCCGGGCTTAATGCAATGAAGATCCGAGAGTATAGTGTTTCCGGGTCGTTATATCCCAAATAGCTATTCAAGAATCACCCAACTATAAGTGATCGAGAGATTTGAACTAAGAGATTTTGAATTATTATAACTACAGAAATAGCCTATAATTACAAAGGCTTAAATGCAAATTAAAGGAAATTAAAAAGATAAAAAATATTAAATAAACGCTATCACTATTTGCAAAATGATGTTTTTGATTTTTTCTTTTATAAAACTTAAATTAAAACTACGTAACGTACAAATGAAAATATGAAATTGAAGCAGTATTAACCCTAAAAGTATGAAAATGATATTTTTACAAACCTAATGATAAAAGAAAATTTTTAGAAAAATAAAATTATTTTTATAACTATTTATCTAATTATTATTAATTAAAAACTATTTTTACTTATTAAATAATAACCTAAAATACAAGAAAATATAAAATAAAGCTAGAAAAATGAAATTATGACTTGGAAAAATCTAAAATAACAAAAGAGAATTTTCAAAACTATTTTTGTATTTTTCTGATTATTTTTGTATTTTATATTAATTAAAAACTATTAAAAACTAATTAAATTGCTTAAAAATACAAATTTAACTAAGAAAAATCTGGAAAAATATTTTTTTGACTTTTTATATTTATCTTAACTTAAGAAAAATGAAATATTATTTTTTTGAACCTTTTCTTAGTTAATTGTATTAAATGCTAATTAAAATTGCTTAAAAACTAATTAAATGAAGAAAATACCAAACTGACCTAGAAAAATCTGAAAGATTCAAGATAAGTCTAAAATAATATTTAGAATCTAGGAAAATATATAAAAACAGGTGTGTGGGATTATAACTCTATGCCAAATGCTTATAAATAAGCACTTAAAATAAGCAAATGGTCACAAATGCACACCAAATTGAAACGTAAGCTCTAATATGCTAAAAGTACTCAAAAGTGACGAATCTCAACTGCTCTTAACCTCTGAATAGCAACCTACACGATTTGTATTTTTGAGTTAAAATGCTAAAAACAGTTTTAAGGGCTACTTGCAGCCTAAGAATAAGCCACCTAATAAGCTAGAAAATGAAAAACAAAAGTGGGAACCTCAAGAGGACCTGGCTAGCTATGTCTAAACTAAAATTCAGACCAAGATGAGCCTGGATGAGTCAAGTATACCAAGACCCCTGTGCAGACTCAGTTATACACTAAGTCAGTGCACAGGGGAGATAGGACCTATTTGACAAGCCATTTTGAGGCTTGTAAAAATTTACAAAAATTCAATAAAAATCACAACAAGTAATTAGACCAGCTGAACTAGAAAAATCCCAAAATTCACTTGATTCGACCCAGAAATGAGTCAATGATAAATCAACAAACTTTGGTAAAAACTGAGATTTTCAACTTTTTTGACTTTTGAAACAGAATTGAAATGTTGACTTTGGTGAACTTTGAAACCAATTTGTGGATTGATTATGATGTATTGGGATGAAATAATATTACTGCAAGCTATTTCTATGAGTTTTGAACATAAAACAAGCTTTTGAATTACCAAAATCCTAACAGACTTGCAGTTAAGAAAGATTATATGGAGATTTGACTATAGAGTGTGCAGACACAACTTTATGACTAAAATGAGTACCAATAAGCTCAATAAGCCTAAAACAACAAGTCACAACCTATAAACAAACCTTAAACACATATTTGCTATTTAAACCAAACACTACTTAAAATCACTAATTTGCAATTAAAATGAAATAACCACTGAACTAGTTCATTCTACCACTTAAACTAAATCTAGCCACCCTAATTATAACTAAATAAACAGGTCTGAACTACTAATGATCACAGATTCAAATATAAGCATAAAATGCAATACTAAATTAAGAATGGAAATGAGAATAATACTCACAAGGCCCCAGGTTATATTGCAGTTTAAACCAGAACCATTCCTACTCTAACCTAGTCTATTTCACCCCATCCAATGCTCTGCATCACCCAAATTCCAAAACCAAGTCCTATTGAGCCTCAGTTTGACTTTTGTTGACCAAGCACCAAACTTGGTTGAATCTGCTTTATGAGCTTACTAAAAACTTTAATAAGCTTAAGTGAGCTTATTTGAGTTCCAAAATAAGTCACTAGAAGTTTGCATATAATAACATGGAATTAGATTTTTCAACAGTAAACACAAGAACATAAATTTTAGCTAAACTTTGAAATTGATTCTTAAAAACAGATTACAATGATAAAATAACTTGAGTTTGGATCATAGAAACAAAAGATTACAGATTTTAAGCTAAACTAAGACATTGATAAAAAAATGACATTAAGGAAATTTTAAACTAAATTCTAGTGCTTCTCCTTCTCTTTCTTCCTTTTATATACCAAAAGTCTTCTCCTATTCCTCTCGAAAGCAGCTTCCCACTTTTCATTGGGGCCATTGGATAGCTTGAACCATATTTGGTCAGTTATCATATTTGGCCAAATTGTATTTTTGCCAGCAAGTGAATGGGGTAAGAGGCATTTAATGCTTCTTGGAAGGTAGTGAAGGGGACATGGATGTGTGAAGTCGGTGAGGGATGGGAGGTTGTGGTTGCAGAGAAGCAATGGAGAAGCGCGCCGGGGTTGGTTTGACTGGGGTTTAATATTGCAAGGGGGTCCAAATTGCAAAGGGTCACAATGGTTTGGCAGGGGGTCACAAGGGTTATGACATGGTCCAAAGGTTTAAGGGTTTTAATAAACAAGGACTATTTGTGCAATTTCTGAAAATCAAGGGACCAAGGCTGCCATCTTTGCAAAGTTGCTCCAAGGGACTAAAAGTGACAAGCTCCAATAGTATAAGGACCAAACTTGACATTTTCAAATTTCCAAGGACCATTTTTGCCAATTTTTAAACTTGAAGGACCAAATTTGTAATTTCTCAAAACTTTTGATATTTTTCACCAAAGGACTAATTTTGAAAACTTATGATTTTAAAAGGACCTTTGGTGATTTTTCTTTTGAAATTAAGTGCTCAGTGGACTATTTCACAACTTTTGAAATTCGGGGGACTGAAACTGCCAATTATGCAAACTTAGCTCATTTTTCATCTGATTTTGAACATTTTGCATCCGAAACATATAAAATGCAATTTTGGAATATTTTCAGATTTTGATGCATTTTCGAGCATTTTTAAACGCTTTAGCTCAGATTTAACCAAAATGATGAGTATTTACACACTCATCAATCCCCCACACTAAACTATTGCTACTCCCTAGCAATCTTTTGAGAAAAATTTAATGGATTTGAATCTCTTTACCAAAAGCCATTACTTCTGGAGTAGCCAAATGTTTCAGTTCAAGTAAGAACCATGGTACACCGATAACCATGTGATTTTGAGCAAACCACCACCTTCCAACGGATTTGATTTGTTCTACGAAGCCGTGGTGCTCGACTAGCCAACTCTTTAGATAAATTATCAATATTATCTTTGGTGAGCTGATTACCAATTATGGTTTTTCCATTGCCTTTACCACAAGCCATAACCTTGCGGGCAAACAACTCTTCACTTTTTAGGATATGGTGAGCTCAATACCATACAATTTTGGGCAAATTGCAAGCCGTCAACGGATTTGAGATATCTTTACCAAGAGCCGTTTGCTCCGGATTAGCCAATCCTTGTTTATTTATTACGGCGATGATAATCAGAACTGAGTAAGTGAAAAACACTTACTCCAAAAAAATATTTTGGCCAAAAATGGGGAATTAGGCGGTATAATTACATGATAAAATTCGTGAGAATTCCCCCACACTTAGAAATGAATATTGCCCTCAATATTCAAAGCACTGTTATGCCAAACAAAGAACGTAAAAGGGAAATACTACGGCCATTATTTGAAAGATTTTTTTTTGAAACTTGCATATATATATATATATAACATGTGGGGCAACCCCCCCACACTAGGGTGGTAGAAAGATAGAAAGAAGTCAGAAATATGGGTGAAATACCATATGGCATGCTATTGTTTTGATAACGAAGTCTAGCTTGACTGATCCCCCTCTCAATTCATTGGTTCATGAGGAAGCAAAGTGGAAGAAACAATCTCCATCGGACTTTCATTCAAGATGTTTGGATAAACATTGAAGTACGTGAAACAATTGAATTATGTGAAACCTTTTCTAAATTAATTGAATTAAATGCTATTTAAAAAGTCCTAAAAACTAGTTAAAATTAAGGAAAATACCAAACAATGATGAAAAATTATGAAAAATTCAGGTAAAGTCTAAAATATTATTCTAATTTTGTAAAAAATATAAAAACTAGGGCTTATGTGAGAGATTTTTAAGCTGTAGTGAAAAGGGAGTCTTAATAAGCTACTAGAATAAGCTACAAGCTACCAAATTCAACTAAATGATTAGCAGAGCTAAATTACACTATAATAAGCCTAATGCAACTAATTAATACTACTCTAGACCACTAATGATGCCTTACTAAGATTTGAGCTTATGAGATTAATACTATCCAAACAAAGATTTATGGGGCACCTTTAAGCACATGCATAAGCAATCCTAATAAGCTAAGGGGAAAAACATATATTGGGTTTTCAAGATCACCTAGCAGACTACACATGGACCAAAAATCAGCTCCTAATGAGCTCAAATGAACAAACTAGCTTAACTGCAAGTTTGTAAAAAGCAACAGTTTGCTGTTACAGGGCAAAACCAGGCTTGTTCAAGTGCTTATTTCTCTATCCAAAAAGTTTCCAAAAATTCAATAAAATTCAGATTTCACTTCTTGACCAACCAGGCTAGAACATACCACAATTTCATTGATTTTGGTTCAGAAATGAAAGCATGAAAATTCAACAAAGTTTCCTCAAAACTGGTTTTTCAACTTTTTGACTATTTTGTGACAGACATAAGATTTGACTTTTATGAGATTCAAATGCAAGTTTTGTACTGAGATCAATGTTATAAGATGTAATAAGACCAAATTAAGCTACTCCTATAGTTTCTAAACCTACCTTAAGCCATTTTAGTTACTAAATCCTAACAGTTTTTAAGCCTAAATGCTTTAATGATTATTTTGACTTTTTTTTTAAAACTAGCACAAACTTAAAACTAATATGACTGAATTGAGACTAACTAAGACTAAAGCAAGAAACATTAACCACTAACAAGCACTAAATATCAAAATAACCACTGATCCAAACGCTCCTTTAAGCTACTTAATAAGCATATTAAACTAATTAATCCTATTCCACAGTGACAGAGATCAAAACAAATGTTTAACTAATATTCTAATAACGTCAAATCAAGCATCAATAACAAGCAAATATGATTAAATCATCAAGACAGTTTTGAAACCAAAGATTATCAATACTCACTTTGAGGTCCAGAATATTTTGACAAAGATAACAAGATTAACCCAACATTAAATCATCAACTAACAACAAATCATCATCAAGATCACCCCATATCCATCTCTGAACCAAAGATAATCAACAGTTTGACTTTTATTGACCAAGGACTTTGTGTATGTGAATGAATGAAATGAAACAAGAACACTAAATAAGCTCACAAATGTAGTAAGTGAATGAGCTTATTCCACTCTTAAAAACACCATTATTCAACATGAAAAACTGAAATGCAAGATTGTAAAGAAACTTGGAATTTTATTAAAACTGAAAATAAGAGTACACTGAAATCTGAGATTACATAGAACTTAAAAGGAAATGATTTTAAAACAATACTGAAATCGAAACATAAAACATAAAACTTAATTAAAAGGAAATTAATGCACCAATTGTAGAGGATGCCAAGGGGTCTATTTATAGCCTTCAAGCAGCTTGGGATCCCTTTAATGGAAGAGCCTAGAATGCTTATCCTTATCCTCAGCCTTCTGAGTCATCATCTCCAATCATTAGCCTCCAAATCACCCAATGATGTATTGCGTCCAATGATGGAGCTCTGTTTAGCCACGCTGGCATTATATCCTGACAAGTCAGAGGGTCTAGAAGCTCCTTAGGAAAGATGCTAGTACGAGGTTGTACTTGGGTAAACGGTGGTGGGTAAATGGAGGGTAAATGGTTAGAAGGAGGGTTAACAGTAAAAGGAATTTGGTTTGGGCGCGTTTGGTTTTGTATCTGGGTTTTTAATATTTATTTGACCGTGAGTGTTTGTTTGACCAGGGGTGGGTAAATAGGTTTAGTTAATAAACGGGTAAAAGGGTTGGGGATCCGGTTGTGTATTGGATTAGCTGGACCGGGTAAGGGTTATATGTGTTTGGGCTTTGGGTTATTTTGGGCCTAAGGTATAATAGACATGGACTTTGGACATGATATGGACCCATTAGGTGATATAAGGACCAAGAATGTATAAACTGAAAATCCAGGGACTAGATGTGTAATTCTGAAAATATCTTTGAAGGATCATTCTTGTCATTCTCAAATAAACCAGGGACCACTTTTGCCATCTTTGAAAATTCCAAGGACCAAACATGTCAGTTCTTAATCTTCAGGGACTAAAACTGCCATTTCTTCAAACTTGATTATATCTTTCAAATATCAACCTCTAGCATAAAATCTTCATAGATGCTTAATTCGACCTTCCGGCCAGCCTTTAGCTCTCTTAATCTCTCGTGCTCTGGTTTTCATCTCGATTTCGCTTTCATTTTATCATATCCATAATCGCACAAGCACAAACTTAAGACAACAACAAATATTAGCAATAAACGGCTCTTTCTTGGTTATTTTGGGTCAGTTTTGATAATGAAAAGATATGTGTTTAAGCACATATCAGGATGCTATTAGGAACATAAAAACGCCAAGGCAAGTTGTTCATCGGGTTCAGATTAATTAAAGTCACATTTCATTTATAAACCTAAAGCACCAAGAAAACCGAAGGAAACTAATGATAATACGGCTCGTTTCACATCAAACCCGTTGATGTATTAAGCTCTATGGTAGATGAGGAGGAAGGTGGTCGAATCCTCCCTACCGTGATGAAAAGAGCCAAGAGGAAGGTAATGGGAATAAGGATAAACATGCGGGTGCACCTATTGATTCATTTGGCAGTCCTAGTACTACATCTATGGTTGAAAATATTAATAATCTAGAAAGTCAAATACTTGATTGGAAGCTTGTGCTATAGGGTGTGTTAGTGCAAATATTACGATATTTAATCTATACATTCTCATTTGTTTTGTTGATGACAAACATGTAACTTGTAATACATAACGTAAAATGTATAAGTTACTTGTAGTTAGATCTTCTCTCAACATACTCTCAACACCTCTCGACGACTCAAGTCCTTGTATGCTACAACACACCAGCATACGTTTGTTATGTTGCATTATGATCAAACCCCCAACAAACCAATAAACATGTTTAATATGTGTAACAACTAGTGTTTACATATTGGGCAAATATATACATAACTAGTATGTAATATAATGGGTAATATAAATGGGTAGAAACTTAAGTATTTGACCCATTGACCAAATACGTTGAATGTAGTTGGGTAAAACCCAAAGTCCATGACCCATACCCATTGCATGACATCATGCATAAGTCATATATGGATAATATCCATGACCCATGGTAGTGACCCATACCCATATGACTAGATACATTGTACTCATTAGATACATTGTATCTAAAGGAATACCCATGGACCAACTCAAAACCATGACCCATAACCCATGGTTTCAACCCATAAACTATGGGTGAAGAGGAGCTGCACGATCCCTCGTGATGACCCACGGATCCCTGGATTTACAAAGCCGGATCCTCCGAAGGGATCCTTGGCGTAACATTTTTGGTCTTTTGCTTATAAATAGCAAACCACTTCTTACCATTTCTTCACACTTTCACACATGGTTTCTCTCCACCTAGGATACTTAGATCATCAGGAAACATGTAAACCACCCTCATCTCATATGATCATAATGCTTCTAACTCTCATTTTGTAAGCATACTCGGTGATCCTCCAAAGCAAGCTTAGAGATCTTGCTTCCTTACCTACTGAAGTGATCACTCATCACAAGATACAAGCACATGAAGATCTTATACAACAAGCTTGGGAAACTTGTCATCTTCATTCATAAAAGACTAACTACATCATGCTTTGAGTTCTTGATGTTTAGTCTAGGAGTTTATATCCATTAGACACATTGTCTTAGATATTGTCTAGTATCATATTCTTGTATCTATGACTAGACTAGATGGTTTATGTGTTTGTGCCATAAAACACAAGGTTTTTTATGTTGGGCCACAAAACATAACGGATGTCATAGATGTGTCAAAGGCATTAGTGAAGAGTGCCAAAGATCCGTGTTGAAGGCATTAGTGAAAGGGTCAAGGATCGTGTAAATGCCATTAGTGAAGAATGCCTAGGTCGTATAATCGATGAGGTGCATCGTTATACATATAGTATTTGTTTAGATCCAAGGATGGTGATATCCTTGATGGTGTTGTAACAAGGAGTGATCTCCTTGATATTAGGTGTTGTGTTGTGAAGGGTAGTAGTTCCTCCATAGTAATGGAACTAGGTACTTAGCCTAGTACCTAATAAAAGGTAGGCGACGTTGTGATAGGATTAGTTCTCCTAAGGTGTGAAAGAACTCGGTGGTTAGCCTAGCACCGTATAAAGGGTAGGAGACATTGTGATAGGTGTGGTTCGCCTTGGTGTGAAAGAACTCTGATTAACTTTGTACCTAAAAGGGTGTTAGCGACGCAGAAGGCTTCTCCGCCACAAGGAGTTGGTGTAGTGATTACGAACTCTCGAGTAGGTGACTCGGGAGTGGAGTAGGGCAAGGAAGGTGTCCTTGTAGCCGAACCACTATAAACGTGTTGGTTTGTCTATCCTTTTACTTATCGCTTTACTCTTATTCTTGCATTATATTGTTTATTTTCTATGTGGTTGATGTCTATATTTGTGACATATACTTGGTCTTTCATATAGTCACAAACTATATTTAACA
The DNA here is from genome assembly GCA_910596185.1 of Chrysanthemum makinoi. Classification (NCBI taxonomy): domain Eukaryota; kingdom Viridiplantae; phylum Streptophyta; class Magnoliopsida; order Asterales; family Asteraceae; genus Chrysanthemum; species Chrysanthemum makinoi. The sequence continues at coordinate 181,135,547 of OU343217.1, read as the reverse complement.
CTTTACATATTATGACACGCTTGATCAAGAAAAAGCAACCGGACTAATAATGGTGAAACTTGATTTATAATGAACCATTAATCTTACGGAATCTTATGTGATGTCAAGGGTTGGCCTACATGCCGAAGCGCTTAAATGCATCCCGCGTCGAGATTAGCAAATGCGATGGTTTATACTATATTTGATACAAAAGTTTTAAGTTTGAAATGGAACGTGATTCACCCCCCACGCTTTCACAATTGGTATCAAAGCGGGTTGGCTCTAGTTTTTAAAACAAACGGTTTTCAAAACGAGTAAGGTCCTTGTATCAAATTCTTGGTGAAGTCAAGCATAATATGAAAAGTGTTTTGTTGATTTTTCTCTTTGAAGTTTTGTTGTTAGATATCTTGTTTATCAAGCTTGAATAAAGGTAAAATGGATAATATAACTTCACTAAAAAGTCTACAAAGGTTAAACCTTTTGTCGGGTCAAAACGCATTTTGTAATTTCGTGGTCGATCCGCGGATCCCTCAAGTTACACCGACGGATCCTCAAGCAAGGGATCCGTGGGATCCGTGGTACGTAAGACGTTTTGTCAATTTCGTAAATTCATATCTTTTAACCGTAAGTCGTTAAGTCGCGGCCACATATCGCTTTTAAAGGTATTTGAGTCTACTTTCATTTAAAATGATTTCATAAACTGATTCAAAACAAAAATTTACAGAATCATTGATCTATAATAGAAAGTCATTTTTGGTCATAACTTTTGCACAACTTTTGATCTAATTGGAGACGGATGTTTTCATCTTTGAATAACAATGTGTCCTCTTTGAAATTAAGGTTTTGATCATATTTATAAATATAAAAGAAACTAATCAAGCTTGGTATACATGTTTATATTTAACACAAAGCGATGAAAAGAACTTTCATATGCTATGATAAACGATAAATTATCTTCTTTGCATTACTTGATTATTTGCTCATCTCAAATAGCTTGTGTGCTTATTTGATTGAGTAACCTATGTGGTTTCCTTACCTTGTTATTCATTCTCTTGCTTGTCGATTTAGTAACTTTCTACTAATCAATGTGCTACTTGAAGGAGTGTTTGGGATAACATCTAGTTGTGTAAAAAATGTTAGTTTTATAAATTGAAAAATGTTTAAAACATATAACACACCTAATGGCTTTTTGATTGAGTTTGTCATGTGTGCAACATAAATGTTTTATGTGCTTATATGATTTCTTGATTTCATATTTTCTTGTATCGTTTTCTAAAACAACAAGAATGTACATCGGATCATAACCTACACTTGTGTTGATGATGTACTCTCCCGCTTTCCTTTTCATGATCGCTTTCCAAGCTTCATAGTAGGATTGACAACTTGATTATTTCATCCGATATACTCAAGTAAATTATTTTGCAAACGCAAATATAATTGTTCATATCCGAAAGTCCAAACTTGAGCTTTCCAACAACATATGTTGAACTAGCTCATCCAACCATTTTTTTGTGTTCACCATATGGACAACTTTTAATTTTTTTTGACACCTTTGTCACCTTAGTTGTTTCAAGTATATTATTAATAAAAATGAAGCAAAGTATCATCATTGTTACTCTTCGATAGACCATTATAGGAATATAAATTTTCCTAACTTGAGAATGAATATTGGAGAACTTATTGCACTAGAAACTCAATTTGGCCTAACGGTTGAATTGCTTCCTTGATAGAAGTTGGGTATGTGGAATCACTGTAAAATGGTCGTGTTTAGCCGTAATTGAGCACCACTAGTAATAGTCTCATATTCATTCTCTCACCTGAGAAATTTATACTCCTATGTTTTCCTAAAGTAACTTTACAATGGAAATACTTTGCATTGTCTTAGGATTACTAATCAAACAAGTTGTAAAATTAATTTTTCTTTTAATTAATCACAACCACTTGCCTCATCAAGCGATTATCTTGCTTTGATCGAGAAGAGCTACATGACTTCATGGACTAAGCTCATTGTATGCTAATCACCATCCGTAATGACTAGATTGTCCTAAACTAGCACCTCACAACTCTTTTGTCTTGAACACCATCTTGTGCTCTTTTCTTTCTAAACACATACCTTGCATGTCATTGTTAGTGTAAATGATTTACTAATCTAGACCGCAACTGTTTTGGGCTAGTTGAATAGTGCTTGTTAAGTTTGCTAAACTTTGTGTTATTTGTGAGCTCGATCTCATTTGATTGCCTATATGTTACCTCTACATGCTCTCTTTGCTTTGCTTAATGTGTATACATGTATACTTGCTGTAGAAATCATTAGTTTCATATTCGAAACATAGAGTAAAATTATGCAACTATTCTCATAAGAAATCTGTTTCCCAATCCCTTAGATGTAACTAGACGGATCCCTCAAGTGAAGGATCCTTGGGATCCGGTGACGAAGTTCCTTTGTAGCCACCTTGCATCAATCCAACATTTTAGACCTTATTGGATTAGTTAAACATGCTACATTATGATCACTTAAACCTCCCTTAGGCTCATTTGATCTCACATTCACTCATGGATGACTTAGGATCACATTCAAGTATTTTTGATTTTCATTAGTTTAAAAATCACCATCTTTCCGCTCCAATGTTTACACATTGTTCCTCTCATCTCAAAACACCTAGTTTGATATTTCTCTCAATTTTAGCAAATTGATTTTAGTCATCCTTACCTCAAAATAGGCCAAAAACTAATTTTTAATTTCTTAAGATTTTTAAGGAATTTTCCAAATCTCTCTCAAGTCATCATCT
>OU343217.1:180964819-181132679 GCA_910596185.1 Chrysanthemum makinoi | reverse complement strand
AAATAACACTTGAGGGGGGAGATTGTTGGAATTACCCTAAACCTTATTCAAGTGTTAGTTACTCATATGTAATAAGTAGCTTATTATGGCCTTTATGTTTGTTGCTATTATCCTAAGCTTATGTAGAAAGCCCATGAGCTTAGGCCCAAGCCCATAGGAGAAAGGGAAGGAGTAGGAGTGCTGCCCTAGCTCCTTGCCTATAAATACCTTATGTAAACCTTCATTTGAAGGTTGGTTGTTCGCTATATTCTCTTTTCACATACCTACTTCTAACCGCCTTTAATATCGGTGTGTGTGTGTGTGTTAGATCTTGTTCAATCAGCCTCTCTATCTTTCTTATAAGCTTCAGGTGGTAAACCTTGTGACCTTACAGTACAAGCAATCAACTGAGATCTATGATGTATGTTTGTGATTGATGTGGGAACAAGAGGTTAGCAGTTGTAGATTTGAGTCTTGAGTTGGTATAGGTCTCATTAGGTTTACACAATTAGGTTGTATTACTTTCATCTTCTTATTCATATCAGCCAAGTCGCTAGTCTTCATTCAAGTTTCAACTTTTGTTACCAACCCGTCAATACCAATAAACCATATGCGAGTTAACAACACGCATAAGTAATAACACGCCAAAAAGCGGGTTGAGTGCACCGTGACAAGAATAACTCGCTAAAAAGCAAGTGCAAATAAACCATATGCGAGTTAAGTAACTCGCATTAAAGCTGGACCAGAAACCCAACTCGCATTTGACAATACCAACTCGCATTTGACCTGACCAACTCAAGATAGCATATTCATCAATCTGACACGATGGCAACTCGCATTCAAAAAATGCGAAGTTAAGACAAACAACATAAAACACAACTCGCCTTCAAAGAGTTTATGACAACTCGCTAAGATGAAACTTGACCAAAAACGCATTCAAAACTTCACATGTGACCAGCAGCTTAGAAATCCTGAAAATAGAGATCACCATAAAACCTAACACCGCTTGATACGTTAAGAACCAAGAAAACAGATAACAATTTATAACATGCTCAACCGCTAGACCATTTTAAGTGTTATGATTCAACAAAAATCAAGTAATTATGCTAAAGCCGATAACACCCATAAAACCAGTAACACCACATTCGCTAAGGCGTTTATAACACAATCACAACCGCATCAACCACGATCAAAACAAGTTACCAAGCACCATTCAATCAAACCGCATACAACAAAACCACATAAACCGCCTAACAAAACCAACCAAGCCGCATTAAAAACCATTCGACCAACAAAACAACACAACCTAGGCTCGTACCATTTGTAGTGGATCGTGAATATTTATGTTGTTTAGATGATTCGGGTGGTCTAGGATGATGATAGTATATGAATGCCATGGTTAGAGAGATGAAGAGAGTAGAGAGGAAATTCTAGAGAGATAAACAAAAGTGTAAAAGGTTAGATTAGAACTTCCAACCCTCTACCTTGGAAGGTAGAGGGTATTTATAGGTTACAACTAAACGACTTCCTCGAATGCCCTCGTGGATCAGGTATATACAAAGGGTAAAGACCGCCCTTCCTCCACGGTGTTACACTCACGCTAAACTAAACTAATAATTAACTAATAAACCTAAAACTAAACTATATGCTCCTTACGAGCTAACTTATGCTAAATTATATTTGGGGTGACCGTATTAATTTCACTATGAAATTTTAATTCCTAACAAATTTTCAAGAAATTTGATTTGATTCTTGTGACCCCTCGCTGACACTCTCATGGTGGAGCTGCATAAAAACAGATGAGGACCACTAGGATCATGGTTGATCAAACTAAATATCAAGTATGATTGATCCCCTAATGTACCTCACAAACCAAAGAGACATGATATTATGTTCGATTGGTGCAGGTGTGCTAGATACCGTGCTAAGCCTACCAAAAGCACATTGAAGTGGTTAAACGGTCTTCTCGGTATTCCAAGGAACCATTAACATGGGACTTTGGTATCCTGACACCCGATATGTCACCACAATATGCAGATGCGCACTATGCAGAGTGTCAAGATACATGAGGAAGTATGTCCGAGGTGCTCAGTTTTTGGTAGATAAGTTAGTAAGCTGGTCTTCAAAGAAACAAATGAGTACATCTATATCCTCTACAGAGGTTGAGTACATAGCCATGTCATCTTGTTGTGCTCAAATCCTATGGATGAGATCCCAATTATCTGGCTATGGCTTTGTATTCAACAAAGTTCCTCTGTATTGTGATAATAAAAGTGCGATTGCTCTCTGCTGCAACAATGTTCAACATTCAAGAGCAAAGCACATTGACATGCGACAGCACTTCATCAGGGAACAAGTGGAGAAAGGTGTGGTTGAACTATACTGTAAGGATCAATATCACCTAGCGGACATCTTCACTAAAGCTCTTCCTAGAGAACGGTTTGAGTTTATCGTTCCACGACTTGGCTTGAAGAGCCTACAACTTGAGACACTCAAACGTCTTCAGGAGGAAGACGAGGAGTAAAGGTGTTTCCTCATCTAATCTTTGTACATATATTATCAAAAAGCAAAATACAAAATTATAAAACCAACAAAAAGAAAATAGAAAAATATAAAATTTCAAAACCCATAAAAATCAGAAAATTTTGAAAAAGTTAAAAATATTGTTTTTATATCTTTGTATCTGGTTTCGATAACATCTACGGACTTTGGTCTGTCATTCAAAAATGGCATGGGTCTTTAGATGAAGTTCTAAATGTAAATAATAAACACCTTATTTAAAAAAATGAGATGGAGAAAATGCAGGTTTATTGTCATTTCGGCAGAACCCCTTTTTAAAAAAGAAAGAACAGAGCCATGCTTAATCTAATTTTGAAACCTCATGCTCTGATTCTAAAAACAAAAGTTCATAAGGAAAGTTTGTCGCCAAAATGACAAATGTTTCCTCACAGATATTTCTCCTTCTAAATATTTTTCTGAAAAATATTTGTCATCTAATGAAAATAAAATTGCTTTGAAAATAACTCGGACTTTATTTTGAAAATCATCCGACTTATCATTTGTCATATCTTCTATCACTCAATCAACAACTACGCATTGATTGAGGGGAGAATGATTTCAAACAATTCAAAAGGTTATTCTTTAAACAATTGGCACGAAACGTAACAAGGTCTACATTTGATAATCAAAAAGAACATTTTTTGTACAATTGATCCGGACCAAGGCTTATGCTGTGTTTTCATAAGATACCTAAGCATGTTTGTACAATGGAGTTTAAAGTCTCAAAATCTGTTCCTTATGAGTTAAATGTTTTAAAAGAAAGTCACACTTTCTCCTCAAAAGGCTTTCACAAAATAATTTAAAATCAATTGAAACCATTTGAAAATCAATCAAGGTACTTGTGATATAAAATACCAAAAGACCGACCAATTTATTTTATGGCGAAGATATAAGGATGGTTAGGTTAGGTATTCGTTCTACGATCCCGCTTGAGCCGAAGAGATCTACCCAGGGATAATCCACTAGATAGTGTGGAGTCCTTAGGTATATTGAAAAAGGAGAAAAATGAGAATAATGGAAGAGTGTCGATGGAGACAGAGCTAGTACTGGAACAAACCCAACAAGGTTCTAGTAATGAAGTCTCGGTAAGCACTGAAGGGGTTGAAGAATGAAAAAGAATTGAATGTGAAAAGGGTGAAAAGAAATAGCCCTCCAATAATTCAAACTTAGGGCAGAAACCTGGTTCAATACATATGCTACTGGTTGTTACTAAACTTCCCAAGCTACTAAAGTTCCTCTTAAAAGGACTTGTGTTGGGTTCAGTAAATACCCAAACCCCTTAAATCTAGAATTTGAATAGAAAATACCCCAAGTGTTTAAACCCTTAAACGTTAACAAGTCACTGAGCGCATAGTATCTCAGTGAGCTATCTTCAGGATACTCAGTAAGAGACAAAGAAGAAGTCTCTCCACTCAAAGAAGGAACTTAAGGGGTGAAGGCTGAGTCAAGAAGAAGATGGTGGATTCAGTGAGTGATGACAATAACTCACTAAATCCCGAAACTCCTCATCAACTACTAACACGAAGACAAACTAAAAATGAAGACTGAAGGCTATGAAGACTGAAGAATGGCTGGACAAAACAGTTAAGCTTGAAGCGAATAAGACGGAGTGCTTATCCTCAAGAAGTTAACTTTCCCCTAAAGGCTCAGCTTCAATGACAAGCAGAAAGGTATTTCTTTGTCCCTTTACCAAATATAGCCTTAAACAGAGACAAAATACATAAGTATTTTGTCAGAATCTGCGTCAGATTGTCCTCTAGGATAGAGTTAAAACCATACTTGTATAAATAACATAAGAGTTGAGTGATTATTCAAGCTTTTGGATTAATGTGAAACACACACACAAGCCATCTTTCACTCCTCAAATACAACTCGTCCCCGAGATAGCCTGGTTCCTTTGAAGTTGTGCTCATTTAGCTCCCGAGCTTAGTGAGAGATACCATACTTTATCATTTCAATCCCAAGTACTATTCCGCAAGTACTTGGGTAATGTATTCTTTTGATTTATTTCTAAAAATAAGGTTGAAAAATTAACCAGTGTGTTTTGTTTACATTACTTTTAGTCATAGTTCACATCCTATTTATTGCTTTATCTCGCTTTATAATGGACAGAAACAAAGAACAACAAGTGGTATCGTGAGTTTCCTGATTATAAAACCCTTTTTAGCAGCTCAAACAATTTTAAATCAGGATCCTATCGGCTGAATGATATGTGCTAAAACACATATCTTTTCTTTATCAAATTAAACCCAAAATAACCAAGAAAGAGCCGTTTATAGCTAATATTTGTCAAGCTTTGAGTTTGTGCATGCAGTGTGCCGGACATGTCAAAACACACAAAAAGAAGCCAATCGACAAAACTCGAAAGCACGAGAGATAAAGAGTGCTAAAGCTGAGCCGGAAGGTCAGAATTGAGCATATGTGAAGATTTTCATGATGAGAAGATGATTTCTGTAAGATATGATCAACTTTGAGAAGTGTCGTAAATAAATCCCTAACTTTCAAAGACTTGGCGGAAAATACCTTTGAGATTCAAAATTGGCAAGTTTAGTCCTTGGAATATTTGAGATTGTCAAGATTAGCCCTTGGATCACATTTTCAGATTTTACAGCCTTGGTCCCTAAAAATTCAGTTTGTCACTTTTAGTCCCTAGATACCACATGGATTATATCCTAAGTCCTAAGCCTAAACTAATACTACTCCTAAAGCCCAAAGTTTACCCAAGGCCCAAACAAATACCACAAGTCCAACCCTTACCCGGTCCAAAACCAAAAACCCATACCCGGTTTCACTTAAACCTGTGGTCAACAAGTCAAACGAAAACAAAATAACATAAAAAATTTTACCCGCCCAATATTTACCCCTTTTCCTCTTTACCCAGAAATATCTAAGAACCCTAAAACACCCTTCTCATCAATTAGAGCAATTAACTTAAATCAAGGACAAATTGGTACTTTCGTCTGACACCCACTGACACACGGATGCCACATTGGCAATCCGTGTGTCATTCCATCAAATCCTTGCATTCTCATTGGTGGAAAGAACGTGGCACATCAAATCAATGGCTGAGATAGATTGATGATTGATGGGATTTAATCCAAGGGCTATGAGGGACTGAGAGAAAGCACAAGAACAGTTTCTGGATCCTTCCAAGGCTTGAAGCTCAAGTATATAAAGACCTCTCATTCACTTAATTGAGGACACCTTTTCTTACCTTCATTTTAGTAGCTAAATTGTAATTTTAATTGGTATTTATGTTTTTAATGTTTTAAAGTTAATTCAGTTCTTGTACTCTCAATTTTAAAGTTTTAATGAAATTTATCTTATTCTATAAACTTGTTTAATCCTTGATTGTTACCATTATTGCCGATAATGTTGTTCAAATCATTTTAGCTTAATCTAAAAAGTAATTGCAGTTTTGTTTTCATCTTAATCAAAATATAAAAAAATCAGAAAAATAGTTGAAAAATAAAAAATACTCTCAAGCTCTTATGAGCTTATCTAAAGCTTACACGCTTCCATTAAGTTCATTTAAGCTTTAATAGCTTATAGTACTCAGTTTCCTCTGCTTCATCTCAATTCACTCAAAAACTCTCATCACCAACCAAAGTCAACTTGCAGTCTCAAATTGGTATGGAGCTGATTTGGTTGCCAAGTTGATTTGGATTGGTTCCGTTTAGAAAAGTGTTGTTAGGTTTTGAGATAAGTCGCAAATAAGCTGGACTTCATGTGAGTACTAATTCAGTTCAAACTCATAACCTGCTTTGCCGCACTTTGTGTGTTACTCTTTGCGTGAGCTTATTTATCATAATTAGATCAATTGTTAGTAGCTATTTGACTGTTAAAACTTAGGTAGTTGCTGTTTTGATTTGAAGTTAGGATTAAGATAGAGTAATTAGCAAAAATAGTTAGTTAAAGTAGTGTTTGGATTTGCTCTTAAATCTGAGTTTGAGGAATTTTTAGTGGTTAAGTTTTGATGCACTAGTTTCTATTAGGATAGTAGTAGTCAGTTACATGCTAATATTGCACCTTAAAACTGTTATAGTCAAAATCAGTTTAGATCTCTTCTAATTTGATTTTCTCTGGCTTGAGATTAGAGTATACAGATTAGAAGTAGTTAGTAGGATCATTAATATAGCTTAATTCAGTATAATTTTACCATATAACATCATAATTAGTTAACAAATTGATCTCAAAATTCAGTTGGGTCAAAATTGCAAACTGCTTTTAAAGTCAAAAGTGGAAAATCAAGTTTTTGCAAAAGTTTGTGGAATTTTCATGAACTCATTTATGGTTCAAAGTTAATGAAATTTTGGGATAAGAATCTTCAGTTGGTCAAGTTTTTAAAGTTGATTTTTGTGGAATTTTATGAATTTTCTATAAGCCTTTTAAAAGTCGCTCAATAAGCTCATTTCCTCGCTCACACCTCTGATTCATTGAGTGTGAACCAGGCATCTTGCAGACCTTGCACAGGTCTCATATTAGCTTATTAGGATCTGAATTTTGGTACAAGTGTTCTTTGCTTGGTGGTCTTGAGGTTCTAAAATCTGGTTTTCAGTTTTGCTTATTGGATAAGTCGTGGCTTTAGCTAAAGTTAGACCTTAGAGGTTGCTTTGGATTAAATAGCAATTAGTATCAATCATTGAAGTTTGTTCATTAGAGGTTTAGATCAGCTGGAATAGATTGCATTTAAGTAGTTTTAGCACACTTTAGCTTCTGCTTTCATTTGGTGCTTGTTTATGCTCATTTGCTTATTTTGAAGTGCTTATTAATAACCAGTTTCACTACAGCTCCGATTTCTTGCACACTAGCATAGGTTTTCTGATTTTTCCTAGGTTTATAATAATATTTTAGATTTTCCCTGAATTTTTCATAATTGTTTCACACTGTTTGCTATTTTTATCAATTAAAATAGGTTTTTAATCCTTTTTAATTAGCATTTAATACAAATAAATCAGAAAAAGCTTCAAAAAATAAATTCTTCATTTTCCTAGATTAAGAAAAATATAAAAAGCCAAAAAATATTTTTCCATAATTTTCCTAGTTCAAATTATAATTTTTAGCAATTTAATTAGTTTTATTAGTTTTAATTCAAATAAATTTAGAAAAATCATAAAATTAGTTTTAATTATTGGATAGTTTTCAAATTGCATTTTTAGTTTAAAAATAATTTTAGATCATATTTAGGATGTAGATTAGACTTAGTTGCATTTTATTTATGCTTCATTTTAGTTTTATTCACAGATTTAGATTCCCCGTAGTGTAATTTCCCTTTATGCTTCCCTTGCCCCGTAGTTAGAAACATCAATTATCCCCTTTCCCATTCAAATCCGATAATCGCGACGTGAGTTGAAAATTCCATTGCTCGAACGATCTCGGTGCTCAAACCTAATACGCTTGAGCAATTCCACCATTACTATACTTCTTATTATTGATCTCTTTCCCGAAAGAATCACTGAAATTGATGTGCACTTTAAAGTTGGTAAATTTAACAAATGGAAAAAGCTGTTGCCCCTCGACTCGAAGTTGTTGCCCCTCTACTCGAAGTTGGTAAATTTAACAAATAGAAAAAGCGAATGCTTTGCTATTTGACTGATGGAACCTACTACATAAAGTGTATTATTGAAGGTCCATTTATCCCAAAGACTGCTGAAGGTTTGCCTAAACCTCGTTTTTCTCCGATGACCTATGACGAGAGAAGAGTGGTCAATCAGGACCAAAGGCTCAAAAGCATCATCATATCTTGTCTTCCTGATGATGTCATGAAGTCCGCTATTGGCTGTAGTACGCCTAAAACTCGATGACCTGGTCCACAGTCATGAAGGTCCCTCAGATACCAAAGAGAACAGGATTATGGACCTGAAACTTGAGAAATTAACCTTCGTGGCTAAGGACTCAGGGAAACTCGTTTCAAACTTACACCCACATAAAACTTTGTTAAATGAACTGTCATATGATGGTGTTAAGTTGTCCAAACATGAAATCAATGTTGGTTTTAATAATAGTCTCCTGAGAAGTGGTTGAATTTCTCTCAGGGACTTAGGAATGCCAATTATATCTACAATCTTGAACTTCCCGGAATATATGGGAAATTGCTCATGAGGAAAACCTCATCAACAAGATACCTCACTTGAAGAAGTCTTGGAAGTCAAGAAGTCCCTGACCACCACCTCAACACCAATTTCTACTGCTTTTTATTCTAACATTGTGGTTCAAGATTTTCAGGAAAATTCAGTTGATGAGCCTGATGAGAGATCAAGTGAGGAGTACCCAAATGACAGAACATCGACTTCGTGAAAGGGCACCTTGCTAACTCGAGGTTTATAAAAGAAACAAAGGTTTCAAGTTAAAGCTACTCGAGGACACTTGGTGCTTTAAGTGTCACAAAAGAGGTCATTTTGCAAGACTGTTTTTCAAAACAATTTCGAACCCTTTACAAACCATCGTGGTCAAATCACCCTCGGGCTTTAGCAAATTTCAATCAAAACCTACGGCCTCATCAAAATTTCAAAACAAATCTGATCAAAATAAAACTGTTTATTTTGAAGCTAAGTACTGGAAAGTCAAAGCTAAGCTAGCACCGCTTGAGGCCACTCCCTCAGAAACAACAAAACTGTTAAATCAGTGTGGTAAAACAAGGGCCTTGTTGTCAAGTTCGACCGATGAAGAGCCGCCTCCTCAGAGGATGAATGGTGCAAGTCAGGCACGATGGCTCTCTCAGAAGAGGACAAGCTAGCTGTTGGAAAGAATCACGCCAGTAATGGAGAATGGGTCAACATCACAATGAAGAAGGTAAGTATTTTACTTTCATGGATGATGACTGACAGTACTCTATGAACTATATCAATGTTGACCTTAAGTTTGTAGAAGAGCAACGATTAAATCTTTTTCAAAATACAACAAGTTAAGTTTTGAATTAAACAAGTGTAGGGATGGAATGCTTCTTTTAAAGCAAGCTAAGCTAGAGGCTGTCACACCGCAAATTCAAAACACCTAACTAGTTAAAAGAAATCAAGCTCTTCAGGAAGAACTTAAAAAGGAAAAGATATCATTGAAAGTTGGACTGCCAAGAATCCTAGAGTCTTTGATGCTGTGGGAGCCCCCAGTAGCAAGAATAGAATCTTTTAGGTCACCATAATATAACACAAATAACAATATAAGAAGCAAAGATGAAGTAGAGATTAAGCTGAACAAGAACAAACACACACGTATGATAATATGTAAAATGTTATGCGTAGGATATGAATGCAATGAACAACCAACCTTCAGGAAGGTTTACAAGAGTATTTATAGGGAAGGAACTAGGCACAATACTAGTTCCTTCCATCCTTATTGGACATGGGCCAAGGCTTATGGGCTTTCTACATAAGCCTTTCCATTTATAACTAACATAAAGCCTAATTAAGCTACCTATTACATATTGATTACTAACACTTGAAATACAAGTTAGGAGTGATTCCAACAATCCCCTAAGTGTTGGGTAATTAATAAGTGACTCAATCTTGAAAGTTGTTGGTGTTGATGTAATAGCAAAGCTTTTGACGTCTTCTCACATTCTTCTTTCTTGTGAGAAGAAGTGTCTTGATTCTAACAATCTCCCCAGTGTGAGGATCTTGTTTCTTTTGAAGTTTTGAGCTTTGACGTCTTCGTATTCTTTTGTTCTTTGTTCCGTGTGATATGGTGATGTTATGTTGTTTTGGTCCGCATCCTTATTGCTCAGTTGTTCCACGTCCTTCCAACATGCTCACACGCTCTTTTGACGTTGATTGAAGTTATGATGTAGTTCTCTTAGTCTTAATACTTTGTAGATTCTTTGGCTTTGAAGAAGAATCATTCCACTTTTTGTGTTGCCTTCAAGAGAATTCAAATAGTGTTATTGTTGGTATGAGCATGTGAGAATCAAATGATCATCTCCCAGGAGCATCCATAAGAAGAAAACATAAGTAATGGGTTAGTAATAAACACCAATCATCATCGTGGTCGTTTCTAGAGAATTGACCACTACTTATTGTTCTTCTCGATGAATGTCTTGATTCCATTCACCTTGGTTGGGCGAATCAGCCATCCAAATCCTATAGGACAATTGGCATTACATTGAACAAGTTCAAGTAATGACCCACATCTTCGTGACTCAATTTTGAAAGGAATCTTCTTAGTAGGATTTCCAGCACTTACAAGTTCAACTTCCGAAGGCAGCTAATGCGATAGTGTGAAACACATATCTAATTCTAGCAAAGGCTGTTCTTGAACTGAGTCCTCAAGTAGGATAACACGATGTACCGAAGTACACCTACAGTTCAGGTGAGTCTCTGAGGTACAATCAAAACATCACCCCACTCCATCAGACCGCTTGAGACAACATTCAAGCGCAACCCACAAGGGGTTGTATCAAGTGACTACCGTCGTGGTTGCTTGAGGTTGAACCCGGCAGGAGTTCCATTCAATCACCGAGGATCATGTGCTTGAACCCTCATAAATGTCTCTCGACATTGCTAAGATCCGTAGTAGACTCTAGAATAGTATCACTTGGCGTCCTAATGTTGAACGACAAGTGATGAAATTTCTTGTGTTCCTAAGAGATCTTTTGATGAATCTCATTGCTCTAGACTCATAGTGCGCTTTTGGTTTTCCGAAAGGAGACTAGGAGAGGGTCTCCTTCAATACCAAAGAATCTCTAAGAGAGAGCCATAGTTTACGAGGGTTCCATGTGAGAATGAAACAAGCTTCTTTGAGAGAAACTTGGTTTTCCCGAGCGAAGACTAGGGAGAGGGTCTCCTTCTTCAATACCAGCAATCTCTAAGAGAAGCCGATAGTTTACGGAGGGTTCCCCGTGAGAATGAAACAAGCCTTTGAGAGAAACTTGAGTGGGGTGTATGTTAGTGCACAAGGCCACGGGTCCATGACTAACTTTAATCTTCAATAACTGTGTCATCTAGTGACAACCAAAGAGTATATGTATTGAACCCCGTGTCTACCCTAAGATGAATAATTTGGAGGGTATTTCTTTTCACCCTTTCTTTACTTTTCTTTAAATTCTTCAACTCCTTCTTTCTCCAATTCTCATTTTCTCCTTTTATAATCATACCTAAGGACTTCTAAATTCTTAACTATGTCCTTGGGTAGATCCTCCGCTCGGGCGGATCATAGGACATTTATTCCTAAACTTAGTCACCTTATAACACCATGACTATCCTATGTTGCCATAAAACTATTTTCTCAAAAATCCTCAAAGCGAGTGAAAACATTTTATAACACTGAGAGTTTTGTATTTCGTAAATACCTCCACATGTGTCAAGGTTTGAGAGAAATCTGCACAGTGAGGGTAGAGCTTTGCACTTTTGAATTGATAGACTCAAGATAGACAATTTCCCTGAGACACGGTGCTATGTTGCATAGTTAAAGAGATACATTTTCAGCTTTTAGGTGACAACTAGCTCTAATAACTACCTTGAAGGTGTGGATAACCTCGAAAGGTTGTCAAACCCATCAAAAGTTCATGTCTATCAAAAGTTTCCTCAAGAGGTACACAATCTACTGGGATAAGTCTTGAAGACAAATCTTTTCATGTATGACAATTCAGATCTCGGCAATCTATGGGTTAAGTCTTAGCAACTAAGATTCAATCACAATTTCAACATATTTTATCACCCAATTTTTTCTCCCCTCAAAATGGCATATAAATGTTATTTTTGATGAAATTTTGATATCGAATATGTCCATTTCGAGTTTTGTGGGAAGATTTCTACAAAGAACGTTTTGAGAACAAAGATTAGTTATAGCAAATAATTCCCTCAACAAGTAATATTAACTTTTGAGGTTTTGAAACATAAGGGGAAGTATTTTGTTCTTTTGAGCAAAAGTTTGAAAAATGAAAGTTTTGATAAGTTTTACTCAAAAGTAAGAAGTTTTCGCCTCTTTTATAAGGATTGTGGCACTGATGCGCAATTGTGGTCCTTTCATTAACAAGTACGGTTGTACAATCGTTATGTGTGCACATGCCATTGTCATTATTATACAAAAACATATCATCCAAATAGCAATCAAAGAAACAAATTAAGGAGTACGAGGCAATCCTTCAATAAGACCGAGCTCTGATAAGCCGGTAAGAGGAAAACTCTGTCATCCACCCACAAAGCTCTCAGGTTTCTCATGATCCTGATAATCTATGAAACAAACCTTCATCAATCCTCTTAATAATCTCTCTCATCCCTCCTCCTTTCCTTAGAATTCCACGCTTCTTCGACCCAATTCCTTCGAGAATCTCCTTCAATCGATACGCTAACCCATCATGACCTTCTTAAGAGTATGATCACATAACTTGTGAAGCCTGCCGCATATTGACAATTTTGTGAAGTTCATCAAGTGGTAAAACAACTCCAAACTTTGGTTTCTTTACAATGGTGTACTGAGAGAGTTGGTTGATATCGGGAAAGTGTAGCAGCGGTTTAGTGAGATTGACTTTCTTCTGGTAAGATTCTACAACAAGTTGAAGATCTTCAACACGCCTCGATCACTTTGCTTCTAACAATATAACAAAGACGGATGTACCGGAGCTGGATGTTTGTGGAGAAATGTCTCATCCTACCTTGTACCTTGGCTAGATACATGTCTTCACGTCATTAAGTGACAATCTCGGAAAATCAGCTTCAGTAAAACCATATTCTTGCTCTTCTTGGCGTTTGACTTTGATTTCTCCAGAATGAGTAACCCCACTCGTAGAGCCGTGATCGACATTCATGATAGCAATGATCCGCTTGTCACCAACAACACCTCTTTTTTTGTTTAATCGTAACCTGGCAGTTTCGTAGTATAGTCTTCTTCTTTCAGGCCAATGATGAATGCCATATTGTGCATCGAGATCATTAATCACCACATTTTCAAATAAAATATTCTTGTGGCTTCTTCCTCACATGCAAACATTATTAGAGAAGACCGGCTGATGTTAAGGGTGAGCGACGTAAGGCATTTCTTTTTGCTTACATCGCTACCGTGCTGAAGAAGAAATTCAGGTCATTGTTGAAGAAGTATTGTTAGGGAATCCTGGGTTGATCAGGTCGACCAATGGTTGGTAGTGGCTTAGTCCAGTCAGTGTAGTATGGAGTCTTATCTGGTCTTGTGAAGTCAATGTTTGATTCTGGGTTGAGCCAATCAATGTTGTTGGACATAGCTTGTGTGATGTTGTCTAGATGATATTTGACTTTAATAGCACTATCGGAGCTGTCCCAAGCAGTTGGAAATGCATCGTTCTTGATTCGGCGTAATTCCCTTTCGTCATCTTCGCTTGTAATTTCTTTTCTTGAATTTTCTTGACGTGCTCCATGGTTCGCCATCTACCGTTCTTGGTCTTCTCCGGTAATTGAGGGTTGGCATCAACAAGCTTGGAAAACCATTCGTATTCAGCAGTGTCATCTTCATCCAACCATGATACAACCGAGTATACTTCTTCTTCTTGGCTTGGAGGATGATGCTATTGATGCTTGGTTGATGTTGTAGATGAAAGCTGTTGTTAGCTCGTGAGTTCTTCACAAGCCACCACCGTATTGAAATGATCACCGCCCATGGTGGTGGAGAAAGAGAGTCCTGAGGTTATCACTAGCAGAGAAGGATTTGAGAAGAGCTTGTTGTAACCACCGGTAAATATCACCTCATATTAAACTAATATAATATTCTAACGAAATAATACTTATCCATTTTCTACGCCCAATTTTTTTAATTAAGAAACGATATCCATTTATTGATCACAAATAACTAGCCAATGATGAAACTCATCTTAATAAACATAAACATCTTTATATGTTTAACTATAAAGTTTTCAACTTCATTTACCACTTTACGCTATTTCGTTAACGCTCGATTATTAAACGTTCAAAACAAAAACGTTTCTACCTATTAGAAAGTTTCTACGAAACCCTAAATTATTATAACTATGATTTTGCACAATTAAATTATAAAAGCTAAAGTACAATATTTTATAGCTAATGTACAAGTTTTTAAAGCACGAAAACCTAACTTCACGTGCTATTACCGTGAACAAGCCCTAATTACAATTCCATGATTTTACGTAAATAAAATCACAAATCCTAATTAAAATGTACATAATTTTTATAAAATACTCAGGTACAAGCCTTTCAAGCTCATGTACAAGTCTTTAATGCATAAAAGTTTAATACTTATAGAGATTACATTATAACCTCAATGTACTTACTTTAAGACACAAGGTACTACCCCTATAATGCATAAGCCCTAAAATTAACTCTTATGTTTTGAAACCCAATGTACCACTATCTAATGCTTGTGGTACAACTATTCATGCATGTATATTAAATATGTCATTTACTTAAGCTAAACTAACCTTTAACTTGTTTCATTAAACTAAACTATAATTATGATATATAAGAACACAATTCAACCACATCATCACGTCTCTTTTTATTTTCTACAACAAATCAAACTTGTCAAGCTTTCATGTGGTACTTCCTAACCCATTCAATTTAAATGGAGCAAAACAAGTAAATGTGTTCTATGTAAAAACCATTTGAATCAACTACTTAAAATATGAACATAAATTAGACACATCATCCCTCCTCTTCTACCCTTGGTTAAAAATGGAGATACATGGTGTCTTTTGAACCATTCAAACCAACAACCTAATGTATGGACATATTATCAACACCATGTTCCATGTTCTCTTGAACAAGTGTTCCTATGTGTAGCCATACAAACCCTAATCCTTCACCCTATATAAATCAACCCATACATTCCCATTTTATCTTATCACCCTTTGAAACACACACCACATAAACACACTCTCACTCACTGAAATTCTAGTCCAAAGGAGGGGGAAGGAAGAGTGCCTAGAAGTCTTGGAAGGCTTGGTTTTGTTTTTGTAGTCCTTTGATTGTTTTCCTTCCTTAACGAGTACCAACGATTTGTAAGTCTTTCAAACTCATTCAATTTCGTTATCACATTTAATATCAAGTACATACTGTTAAAAAGGATTTTTCATGGAAAACGTGGCCTTTTGAATCACCTAAAACGGGTTATTGAGTCAAAAAAGATGACCAAAAGAAGTCACCACAAAAGCTGTCAAAAACTTTCTATGACAGAATGTTTAGGGACGCGAAACGAGGCATTTCTGGTCCATTTCATGAAAAAGTTAAAACACGAAAGTTGTCCGGAATGACGTTTTCTTCAAAAACTCAGGAGCACGGATCCTGAAAACGCAAAACGAACGCAAGTTTTAATCAAAATCTTAATAGCTGTTATATATATTTTATAAAATCAAGCCAAGCACCTCTCCTAAGCCCAACTTTTAAGCTAGAAGCCGCAACCCTTAAGCCCAGCCATATTTAGCCCTTTTTAACTTCTCCTAGGATTACTACAAAAGGCCCCCTACAAAACTAGTTAAGAAGCCCTTATATCTCTTTAATTCTCGCTTCTTAATGATGTCACAAAACCAAACACACCCTTATATAATTGATTTTGTGAATTTCGTTATTTTTAGTAAATTTTACCCCAAGCTACTCTAGAAAATTAAAAATAAGTTAAAAGTCATGTCACAAGGTTTCATGCAAAAGTTATAAAGTTTTAAGGTTTGAAAACAAGATTTTCAATTTGTCAAAACTAGCCTAAGTAGCCCTTTTCGACAATTAATATCTTGCTAATTAAAAAGTTGTAAAGTGTGAGAGTTACACCATTTTAAAGAGCCCGCTGCAAGGATTTAAAGCCCCAATAACGTCTTTAAAAGCTCTTATAGTCTCTTTTATAATCAACCAAAAAGAATGTGACTCGTGAGATTTACATAAAAAGACCTTGCATGCATTTTTCAAAATTTGAGTTGTAGGAGTTATAGAATGTTATATAATGACATAAAAAGAGTTAATTAACATATTACAATGTCCCTAGGTGACACCGTAAAAGTTAATGGGTTAAAAATGACTTTTTATTAAACCGCGACGTGGCCAAGTGACCATGTTCACGGGTTTGTTTCTCCCTAAACCAAAGATAACTAAAATATGAGACCTATACCATCTTAAAGAGCTTACAGCAAAGTGTTTAAAGAATCAATCGCGTCGTAAAAATATTAGCTTGTCTCGTGTAAAATCTGTCCTCATTTGGGCCTGTTATCGCCCAAAACCAATACTTTTCACAAAGGCACCTAAACCCCTTACTTTGGGAAATCATTGCGACCAAACCGTAAGAGCTTAAGACCTCTAGTTTGAACCATTAGAAAGACTACCGGACAAACTATTGAAGGGATCAAGAAAGTAGTAAAAACCTTTTAAGGCCTCGCTTTTATTTACCCGCACTTTTGTCAATTTAGGCCTAAAACAAGTGAATTTTTCTTATAAAATTACAAGTATAAAAATTATAATTTTTGAAAGATAAAGTTTTCTTGACTAAAAAATAATTTTTCAAAGTTAATTATACAAGGGTTGATTTTGTCAATAACCCATAGTTGAGGGTTTAAAGTGTCCTTTTGAAAGTCAAGGGGTAAAAACTGTAAGTATTTAAAATTGTAAATTATAACATTTTGGAAACATAAAATATTTAACAACTTGGGTTTCGATAAAATTTATTATCCATCATCCGAGCCATAAAAATAAGAACGATAAGTATTGCTAATTTTTGAAGCGACTTCATGTTACCTAACTTTCGATAAAGCATCGTTATCACATAAACTTGAACTCGAATACTAAAAACATGACATACTAACTAAGGTCACGAGTCGGAGCAGTTTATTCACATTACTTAATTTGTTTTCCATCCAGACTACTGTAACATCGAGGTGATTTTCATAGCCCATGCTTTTATGCGTTTTATACTATTTTTGGGGGAGATACATGCTCAATTACCTATTTCTACTTTCACAAGTATTCTAAACTTTTTCATATTACTGTGAGTTCATGGCCCCTACCTTTACATATTTTTAAACTGTTTTGGGGGAGATACATGCTCAATTACCTATTTTTACTTTCACAAGTACTCTAAAGCTTTTACATACTACTATGAGTTCATAATCACACTTTATACGTTTTGCTACAAACCTGAACACTAGTACTATCTGTATGCGATCCTGATTGTTATTGCCTAAGTTATACACTATTGCCACTGAAAGTCCCTCATATCATGAACCATTAATAACTTTACAAGTGAACGCGAATATAGTGAATAGATCTATTGGCAGTTGACGCCCCATTTGTGTTAGCCGGATAGGTAACCAAATGCACTTTATTTGAGAATACTAGGAGAATGGCAAACTCCTACCAGAGGGCATTGTTGCTCTCATCATTATTATGATGTTTGTAACTTATGTCATTATTATGACGCGTTCGTGTTAAGGTTTGCGTTCATGAGACTTAAGGCAATACATACTGTGTTGCAATGATACAAATGCTGCAACTACTGAATTTATGGGTATAACAACGTAGCCCACTACTTATTTTATCAATATTTGTATTTATTACAATAATCGCTCAAACTCTAAACTACTGAACTCAACTGTTTTATCTATAAACTCTATGAACTCACCAACCTTTGTGTTGACACTTTTAGCATGTTTATCTCAGGTTCATTATTTACGAGTATGACACGGAAGGGCACGGATACTCAAGAAGGCTATATTATCATTCGAAAACTTATTTAATAAACTGTAAAACCATTGGGACCTCATTTTGTAAACTCTGATATTTATATAAATCGAATGATAAATCTTTTAAAACGACATAATTAGAGTTCATTTTCTATCATTATAACTGTTGAGCCATGAAGTAACACCCAACTTGAATTCCGCTGCGTATCACGAAATTTGGAGGTGTTACACTTGTGGTGGTGGTGGTCCTTGGGGTTGGTGGAGGCATAGATGAGGATTCACCTGTTTTCTTCTGACGTTTAGGCTCTGAATCCTTGTCTGCATCATCTTCGTCTCTTGGTTGTTTGTCTTGACCAACTCCTTCCTTGCAAGTTTGCTTTAGTTGATATGCAAGCAATGCCTCAAAAAGTTTTGATTCATCAGAATTGAAAGTTCCAGATCGGGAAGACATCTGCATGATCAGTTTTGAAATCAAATCAGCATCAGTGACAACAGGATGTGGAACTGGTCTGATTTGCATCATTGCTGGTGTAGTTGAAAGTGTATGCTTGACCAATGACATCAGATATGGGTAGAGTTGCCGTGCGAACATTTCTTTTGTGACTCCAGGGACGGTGTCGAGAAGGAACTTATGAGTGTAGTCCATAATCGTCTTGTCCATTTCACCCTGAATATCTCGGTTGAGGAATTGCTGGATCTGGTCTCGTTCCGCCGAGAACTCGTTCATCAAATTACCGATTAAGTTAACCCTGTCAGCTAGCTGATTTAGCTTTTTGTTAACCACATTTCGTTTCCTTGCTTGCCTGACAGCCTTAACAATCTTGGTTTTGGCACGTGATGTCCAAGTGTCAGTGGGTTTCTTGATTGATCTGGATGAAGATCTGGTGGTAGCATCTTTGGATGGTGGTGTTGATAAATGAGATGATGAATCTCAGGGTCTTTAGGTGGCTCAGAAGATTGTTCCGGTTTATGTTCTGGATTATCTTGAAGATAATTATCAGCTTCCTCTTGAGCTCTTGCCTCTTCCTCTGCTTTAGCCCGAGCTTCTTCTTCAGCCCTTTCTTTAGCTGCTTGCTCAATGTCTTCATCTGTTATCTTTTCATTCTTCTCATTTTCATCTTCTTCAAAGTCGAATATGATTTCATCCTCTTGCTGCTGTTGCTCTGTTGATTCCTTAGTGGTGGTACCAGTTCTCTTATCGGCTTGATTAACCGCATCAAAAACTGGTGTGGTTAGTGCACCACCACTGGAATCTCCAAGGCCTCTGGTTTGTTGACGATTAAATTCAGAAGCAGCATGCTGTAACCTTAGCTGCTTGAGAGTCTTGTGATAATCTCTCTCTTCATCCTGTGGTTCATCATCAGAACTTTCTTCTTCCTCCTCAGTAACTGGAGTCTTTCCCTTGTGTGATTTGGGACTGAGTGGTTGGTCATCGGACCTCAGCGAGGTTGTTTCAACAGTAGCAGATTCAGAATAGCGAACCACCTCATCAGACTCAGTATCCTCAGAGTCTTCATCCTCTAGTTTAAGTTTCGGCTTAGGATTAGGGATTGCACCCTTAGATGGGACTTTTATTTTGAGGCTTGGACTCCTTTTAGGATACTTGAGGGCACTCCCAGTGCTTTCTACGATTCTAGCGCTGCCTGATCTTCTGGTCTTCTTGACTGGAACGGCAGAAGTCTTTTCATCCATAAACCCTACTTTGCCTTTACTCACAGCTTCAAGGTATCGACGATACGATGGTAGAATTTTGATATCATCGGTGAGAAGGCAATCCAGTAGCACTGCTCCTTGCTTCTTTGTTGATGAGTCTTTGAATTTGACAATGTTTAATGTGGGATCATACAACGCAGAGTGATTGTAGGATCGCAATATTATTGTGTTACGATGATTCGGGTGGTCTTGGATGATGGAAATACATGTTTGACATAGTTAGAGAGAGAAAGTAGAGAGATGGTGTTCTTGGTAGAGAGTTTGTTCAATAAAAATGAAAGGTTAGATTCCAAGCCACACCCCTTCCAAGGATGGAAGGGGTATTTATAGTTACATGACTACACGACCTCCTGACGGCCTGTGGATCAGGTATACAGTGGGTAAAGACCCGTCCTTCCTCCACGGTGTTGGTCTAAACTAATCTATGCTAAAACTAATCTAATAAACTACTGAATAACGTAAATAACTACAAGTCTACGAGCTAACTTATGCTAGATAATATTTGGGGTGACCGACACTTCACATATGGAATTTCCAATTCTTACCAATCTCCCCCTAAGGGAGGTCACCCCATGTTTTACATATTGAATCCTAGCATTCTATTCTTGACTTTGTTCTTGGGCTCGTAGACTTCAATTCTTTAATTCCGCAATCTTTGTGCTTTAGTAGTGACTCTTCATTGTCTGATTATTTTGTACTTTCAGTGGAGGTCATTGAACTGATCCACATCTTTGATGATCTTTGAGCTTTCTTCGAGATCATCAGCCACAGTAAATCTCTGGATCACCCTTTATTGTGTTGCCATCATGTGTTGTTGTGACTTTTGGACCGACATGCTCACACTTTCTGGATCATGACATCTTTTCATCAGAGTAGCGGAAGCTTTACTGGCTCATGATATTTTCAGTGGCGTAGCGGAAACATAGTATAAAAATATCAGAGCCAGGTTCTGTAGATATGCACAAGTCATGATTTCTTCAATTAAGTGTGGATGCTGTGAGCATGCGGCTATGGATTGACTCCTCAATTTTGATCAGCTGCAACCGTCCAAATGTACCTGCAAACAACAGTTAGCAATAAAACACATGAAACTGTCTTTGATCACTTTCGCTGAATTGAGGTACACGGCCCACGGTTCCCCGTTGATAAGTACAAGTACTGCCTGTGATCAGGTAGGATTCCTAAGAATCTCCTTGACAGGGTTTCGCAGCTGTTCTAGCTGTTCTCAAACCGGAACGTCTCAAAGAAGACAACACGGAGTGAGTGAACCAGCGAATTGAGATTCACTGATTGATGAAAAATTGATTTGAAAAATAATCGTGTATTGCTTGAAGAAAGAGTTTTGCAATTCGACGAAGGTTTTATGAGAAAGATCAATTTTCAATTACAATACTTTTTGTATTATAAAAGAGTACACATTCGATGTGCTAGAGAAAAGAAGAGATTCGCACATCGAACGGTTTTTCTAAAAGTATTTTTTCAATCAGAGATACTTTTTTGAATTTGAAAATGAATACACATTCGATGTGCTAGAGAAAAGAATATTTGCACATCGAATGGTTTTTCCAAAAGTATTCGTCAATTCATTTCTTGGACCAAGGTCGATTCAAGAGTGAATCGCCCCATCGTTTCTATCCAGTTGTCACAAGCTTGATCTTTTGGAAAGATCTCACATGTCACCCACCAAGAGCTTGTTTGATGTTGGCTCTAGAAGGCTTTCCATCTTCATTGTGAATATATATAATATATCACTCGGATGTTCTGGCAATACCACAAGGATAATGCGTAGGACTCTTAATATATTCTTACTTTCCACATTGTGTGAAACAGCAAGTCTTCATTAATTTAGTGTCCTAATGAGATATTGTGGATGATCTCTTGGCTCTAGACTCAATTGTGCACATTTGGTTCCTATGCCGGAGACTAGGGAGAGGGTCTCCTTCTTAAATATTAACAATCTCTAAGAGAAAGACGATAGATAATGTCGGTTCCCCGTGAGAATGAAACAAGCCCTTTTAAGAGGAACTTGAGTAGCTTGGGAAGTTTAGTGTAGTGCGTCACTGGGTCCATGACGTCTTGTCTTCAATACCAGTGTTACCTTAGTAAACACCAGTAGCATATGTATTGAACCCGGTTTCTGCCCTAAGGTTGAATTATTGGAGGGCTATTTCTTTTCACCCTTTTCATATTCATTTCTTTTTCATTCTTCAATCCCTTCAGTGCTTACCGAGACTTCATTACTAGAACCTTGTTGGGTTCCTTCGAGTTCTAGCTCTATCTCAGTCCGCACTCTTCCCATATCTCACTTTTATCCTTTTTTCATCATACCTAAGGACTTCTACACTATCTAGTGGATTGTCCCTGGGTAGATCCCTCCGGCTCTGGCTGGATCGTGGGAACTAATACCTAACCTCACCAACCTTATAACTCCGTACATAAAGTAAAATGGTCGGTCTTTTGGTACAGTTCATTCTTCCTTGAAACCAATTGAAAAATCATTTGGAAAAATCAATCAAGGTACTTGTGATACAAGATCAAAGCATTTTGTACCTTAATAGTTTTGATCAGTTAGAAATGCTCCCCCCTCAACATGTGCATATGATTTTGAAATTGTTTAGCACATGGAGGCAAGAGTTCTTTGAAATAATTTCTTGATCACAATTTCCGTGGAAAAATCCATTTGATTTTCTTTGGTAAATTCTTCCCCTCAATATGTGCATAGGATATTTGAAATCATTTTATCACATAGAGGAAAGAGTTCTTTTGAAGCACATCCATGATCACAAAATCCATTAAGAAACCTTTAGAAAATCAATCAAGGTACTTTATGTTGAAACATATAAATCTTTGTATCTTGAAAGTTTGTTTTCTTTTTGAAATGCTCCTCCTCAATATGTGCTTCGAGATACGAAAGCGTTTAGCACATATGAGAGAGTAGCCTGCACAATTGAATCAAAATGATCACCTTTTCTCAAATTTCATTATTAAATCATAAATTCTCCCCCGATCAAAAATATCAAACCCTTTGAGATTTTGGATCCCAAGTGATTTAATAAGGTTTGGAAAACATGGGAGAATATGTGGCCTTGTTTAAATACTCTTCTGATTTTTAGATAAATGCTCCTCCTCAACATGTGCATTGTGTATTTGAAATTGTTTGGCACATGGAGGCAGGAGTGCCTTTAGAGGACTAAAACAGATTTGAGATTTAAATTACGATCTCTCCCCCGATCAAAAATATCAAACCATTTGAGATTTGTGATCCCAACTGATTTAAATCATTTAGAAAAGTTTGGGGAAAGACGTGGCAAGATTTAATTTTTGAAATAGACTGATAAGGATCAATTTAAAACATTAAAGATTGTTAGTGTCAGGTATGATAGTTTTTAAGAGATCTTTAAGTAAAATAAAACAATTTCACAATCAAACAAGAACATAAAAAATTTCATTTTGTAAGATCTTTGAGTATTAAAGAAAATCATACCATGACATAACATTAAATCTTTAGATCACCACTTATTCAGTCCAATTAATTTTCAAAACAATATTTTCCATTTTCAAAACAATTTAATCAATTTTTTTCCAAAATTGTTTAAAAATGGTAACATGCACAAAGATACGTTAGGTGGTTGAGAAGCTTATGTTGTTGCTGTAGGGCTTGGAAGAAAAACCGTTTGCGGATGCAGTGAGACTTCTTTCGTTGCATTTAAATGCCAACTGAGGTCAATTTAAGCTCCGTTTCTTCATTTGCTGATGAAGAAAACCATCTACTGATGCAGTGAGACCTCTTACATTGCATTTTTCCATGCCAACTCTCTATAGAAGTCCAATTAAGCTCCGTTTCTTCATTTGTCAACCCAAGATATAGTTACCCTTTCCTTTCGGCATCCAATCATCTTTATTTATGAGATCCGGATCGGGTACATTATTATATACCAATATACCTGCATACGTTAGTGAACACACATACAGATATATGGTGGTCGACATCACCCAAACAACAATCGACCAATAAAAGTCAATTCAACATATCAATCAGATCATAAAAGGTATGTGAATAATGTGTTCATCAATCTATAATCATCTAATCCTAACAATCACATCCTAGAAACCTAGTCCTTCAACATAGGCAATTATATTTTTTTAGATAAGCACGTAGGATGATTAAGAAAGCCCGTTAGATGATGTAATTTTGAAAGACATTCTCCCCCTCAATCAATGACTCTTTCTTTGAAAATTTTAGAAGCGCTGAAGTCATTGATTGAGTTTTCAATTATTTCGAAAACTCTGAAACTGATTGATTTTCAAGCAACTCATTTACCACTACTTTTTGAAAACAACAAATATTTTTCTGAAGAATTTTAGACGGAACAACATTTGTGTAGGAACAGCAGTCCTTTGACATACTTTCCTCAATTTGTTTTTAGGAAAAGTGCGCGAGATATTTGAAAATTGGTTTAGTGCAGCACTTTCATTTCTTTAAGAACCGGTTGCTATATGAAATAATAGCAAGCCATAGTTTAAGCACGGGTTACAGTCTGAAATAACTGCAAGCCATAGTTTCGAAGCCCGGGTTACAGTCTGAAATAACTGTAAGCCATTTGATTTGTGACATGTTTTGAAAGGAAATATTTACACCTTCTGCTCGAACTTCATCTATGGTCCCGTGCCATTGTTGCATGACATTTCTAAGACCGCAGATGTTATCGATACCATAAGACATGTCTTGAAAAAAACATATTTTTGGTATTTTTAAGTTTTCTGATTTTTATGGGTTTTTGTAGGTTTTATATTTTTCTATTTTGTTTTTGTTGGTTTTATATTTTTGTATTTTGTTTTTGAAAACTATTTACAAAGATAGAATAGATAATATAGTTTAAGAGGATGAAGATACGAGTACCGAGATAAGGATATCGAGCAACCCCGTTGTAGAAGATAGAAGTCATCATCCCTAAAACTTTCACCACCAAAGCTTCCGAGGCTCTTGCATAGAAGAAAGAAATTGAACCATCTGAAAGTGAGACTTTGGCAGCTTCCCCCCAAACCAAAAATCCTTTAGCTGAGCAGATTCAAAGCTTTCTTTCAAGCTTCCATTAGCCAGGTGCACAAAGAAGTACACCATTATCATCGATCTTGCTGATCCTTTTAAGAATAATCACCGTGATTCTTCGTTCGAGGTTATATCATCCAATAGAACAGCAACGTATCATCCCACACATAAATAACTCTTCTCAAATTTCATTACCACTGAAGTCTGAAGCAATGCATCCCCAACGAGTTGTCAAGAGACCACTTCCCCCAAGTAGATGAATTGATGCAGTCAGTCTCTTAGACTAGAGCTCACGAACCCGAATACACATACCCGAAGACAAAGAAACTTATACCATCGAAGTAGCATATTAAGTCCAATAGCCAAAGGATAACCCCGATGTATACTTTTATCTCCCCCTGAAGAAAGTGTATGAAGCTTAAGAACCCGAAGTACCAGAATGCCCAAAGAGAGAATAACCGATAACATTGAAGAAGCAGGCCGAATCACTGATTATCTCTGCGGAGGACTATCTCTGTGGATTTCAACTCCGGAATAAGTGATTATATCTCTGAATCACTGATTAAGCACTCAAGTAAAACAGCTGAGCGTCCCCAATGTACACAATCTCTCTCCCCTGATGATTGCGATAGAATCAAAATCATCACACACTTGCGTACCTCCTTTATCACCAGAAACTAACTCTTCCATCTCTTCCCCCACATAGTTGGAATAAGAACACTAAACGCCATGAGATAAACATTGAGTTTCTCTGCGGTAATGACCTTCGTCTTCCCAGGATTTCTTCAATCACTTAGAAGTATTAAGCTCTTCAAGTTTACTCATTTTGCATTTAGATGTGTGTCTCCTTCCCCCTTGCTGGTTTTGATACTTCAGAATCAGCAATACTCTATAAGCCCAAATACAAGAAATTTGTTGAGAAGAACACTTGAACTCTTGTGAGAATCAACTTGCTACGGAAGAATGTGAGCAAGTCTAATTGGGGATTAAATCTGGCTTTTCACTCTCCCCCAATTAGTGCTCTCCCCTAAACCGAAAATCTGTTTGATGAATGCCCAGATTAAGAAGAAGTCTTTGGATAATCAAATGCAACTCGTCTTTAGTCTTCTAACATATAGCAGAAAATGTAGAACAGATTGTAGACTCGACCTTCTTCAAGATTGTCCAGTTGGGGAATAGATAGTTAACATCTTCATCTCACCAAAAGCAGTCCAATTACCTTATATGTAGCAAATCTCCTTAACTAAAATCCCTCCCAATCAAACAAGAACAGAAAGATGTTCATCAAGGAAATCAGCCCCGCAACTGGAAGCACTTTGTCATTAATCAAATCAGCCCGTGTGAAGATGTCAACCAACGGCTCTTAGAAGAAACTACATGTGAAGGTAACCCGATAAGAAGAAGCTCGGTTCTTACATGAGTTTGGAGTCGTTTGACCATTTATTCTCAGAAATCAATCAACCATGCAGTAAATTCACACTTCTTCTCCCCCTCAATAATTGCATACGGAGTTGCCATTCTTGATTGAATAAGTGAATATCTTCAACAAATGTATTCTATTCACACTTCTCCCCCGCAAAATTAGCACAGGATGTCGCCATCGTCATGATAGTTGAGCTAGTGGAATAAGAAAACAATCAACAGTAGCCCGGTTCACTTGATGACTGAAGCGCATGGAAAAAGTATGAAGCATGTTGATGAGAATGGTCATAATACGAAGATTTCTCTTCTTCAGAAGATAAAGCGCACTGAAGCGTACACTTTTATTTTCTTTGGAGAACGAGGCTTGAACTGTTGTGTTCAAACGTCATGATGTTGAAGTACGAGGCCTGAACTGATGTGAACAGAAGTCATAATCTCTCTCTTTTCAGCTCTCTTGGCAAGACATGTAATCAACCCCATTATCATTCAGTAGGCTCTTTGAAGTGACAGCTGATGAAGAAAACCCAATATGATGAATTTGACCCTGAAGTAGACTAACCCGAACTCTTGACTTAAACTTGCATATATGTAACAAAGAGCGGTGCCGAGACTTCATCCTCCATTGAATCTCTAAGTACTCTATACTCTTCATCCAACCAACCATCAAGTATAAGACGTACATCACCTCTTGAAAATCCACAATTGAATGTGACACTGAGCACTACAACGTAACTCCTTAAAGTGATAGTTATTTTGTGGTGGTAAGAGCCTAATTCCCCCAAGTGGTAAAAGAAAAGGTAAAAGACACCCAACAATTACTAGATTTCCAAGTCTTCGTTTTTGATAATAAGCTCGAACAAGGATCTTGAAGAATCTTCATCCAACCATCCCTGATACCTTCAGATACTAAGTACACTCGCCCGTGATATTTCACTTCAACCTCAAATAAATAATAGTGAATTAACCCCGTTGTCACATCTTCTGGTTAAAAGCTCAAATCTAGCCTCCTTTGACGTTTTAAGTGAACTCTGATAATGGTTTCCATCCCGACGAGGTTAGAAGCACAGAACCCCGTAAAACCATGTAATAACCAAACTGCCATGACGAATATACAAACACACATCCAATTCATGAAGTACACCCTTTTATCCTTTCTTCGAAGCAGAAACCGTAGCCCCAGCATCAGAAAAGATCCCGAAATACATTTTCCTTTTCTCCAGGATGGTTCCATCATTACAGGATTTTACAATTCTATGGTTTAAACCGAGAAATAGTTTCTTTCGCGGGATTTTACAAAACCAAGAATAAACCGTAAGATAGATCCGGAAATGCACTTTACTATTACCAGGATGTTTCCATTGTCACGGGATTTTACAAGTCTATGATTTAAACCGAGAAATAGGTTCTTTCGCGGGATTTTACAAAATCAAGACAAAACCATAAGCAATGTCAGTTCATGTTCAGACAACATTGGTTTCGGTGAATATCTATTTTAGGGGAATATGCAGCGGTACATCAACGGTTCAATATCCAACATCAACAATATCATCAATCATCCAAAAAACACTATGGTAAACACATCATCCACATATTCTGTCAGCTATTGCAGTGACCACTTGGTGAAGTAAACATGATATGCCAAACTTGATCATGAAGTGAAATTCCCCAGATTTGTTACTTAAACTTGTACTAATCCTCGTGAAAAAAAGACGGTGTACCAAATGTACCAAACCTCTTGACATATCCTCAACTGCGTGAGACACCGAAGTGATAGCTACGTTGTGGGTCAAGCGAGAAAGAATCACAACCGTAACTAAATCGCCAAGTCTTTATCACACTCAATAAACGCCCAAACAAATCATCTTCGCGAAAGGGTAGAAAGAAAGAAGACAAAAATAAGTAAACGCGCCCGGAAAAAACTCACTTCAAATTCAAATAAGAAATACCGTCCAAACAACCCCGTAGTCGAATTTGTTCAATTAATTCAAGCTGTGACAAAATATACTCCGTGAAAATGCATAAACCAAACTATCAAGCCACATAGCACATCAAATCTCATCATCACTCCAAATCATATCAATAAATCTCATCAACCAATCTCATCATTAAATCACATAAATCCGATCTCATATTAAGAAGCCCATCTGACCGTCATTCAAATCCAATCACTTATACACCCGTTATGATAAATTTCTTTTCTCAAAAATTAAGCACAAGCCGTGAATTTGTATCCTCCGTGAAATATTATCATGACAAAAATACTATTCTTTTAAGAAATAAATAAAATTTGTATCCTAAATTTTTTATAATAAAAATTCAGATAACAAATTTTATTGATTCACTTTAGCCCAAAGAAAAAAATCCGACCCATGTAGCAGTCCAATAACCAAATCGTCAATCCAAGAAGGTGAAAGGCCCACGAATTACCAAACCCATGATCCACATCAAACTTGATAATTCTCGGCCCATCAGATTAATCAAACCTAGGTCCATGTACAAGTGATACTCAATC
Organism: Chrysanthemum makinoi; assembly: GCA_910596185.1. NCBI lineage: Eukaryota > Viridiplantae > Streptophyta > Magnoliopsida > Asterales > Asteraceae > Chrysanthemum > Chrysanthemum makinoi. The sequence goes on along the minus strand of OU343217.1, from coordinate 181,103,852 downwards.
CAATACTTAACCTAATAATACGGGTATATAAAGCACATAACTAACACACATTAACCCTAAACCTAATCTCACTTGTACGCCCCCACCTTATCAGTTTCACTCAAACTGAATCTGAGAGAAAGAAAGTACGCTTCATTTTCTCACAAACAAATCAGCCCCCATGTCCTGATATCTCTACTTCACGTACCAAGGAACCCAAATCATGCTTCATCCAACTTATCCGCCCCGTATTTCTTTCTTCAGTATACACAAAAAGGAATAGTCAATTAATCTATCACCAAAGATTATATCATTATTCCAACTCTCGAATCCTTTCGTGTTTATCCTCGCCACAGGGATGGCATGAGGTCTTGGGATGGCTTCCACGAAAGATGATGACTTGACTCGATCTTCAAGACCTAATAAGGGTCTTGGGTAGGTTTAATTTGTTCACGTTTTGTATTGAGAACCGAATAAAAAGAAGATTGAGACATAGGTCTTGGTCTTTCTTTGATAAATTCAAATATTAATTGAGGCTTTGTCTTCATAAATGATTAATGATGAAAAAGATTCAATTGAAGAAATCTATAACAGATTTCACAAAAATTGAATCGATCTAAGATCACTTTTAGTTTTCTGTTTTTGATATGACTCGAGTCCAGGTCTAGTTTGATATTGGAGATGGGATTCAATGAGGTAGGATAGATTTAGATTTTATGAATTTGGATTTCGGATATGTTATGGGCTGATGATATTAGATGACTGAGTTCATGAGTTGTTTGGTATATGGTCTTTTTGTGTTAAGTCGTGGTCATTTGTTTCAGTTTACGCATAAGTTGTATCACTTCTTCTTCATCTCATTCAAGTCGCTAGACCTTATATTGACAAGTCGCTAACAATTTTTTCAAAGCAAGTCGCTAACAATTTATTCAAAGCAAGTCGCTAACAATTATTTTTCAAAGCAAGTCGCTAACAATGACACAAATCGCTAGTCTCAAATCGCTAACTTATAAATATAAGTTGCTATGTCATTTTAAAACATAAGTCGCTAATCTGTTAAACGACAAGTCGCTTGCAAGATATTTGAATTTTTCCGATGAGTTTTCTGACCATAAAAATCCGTTCAGCTTCAAAGTTACCCAGAAAAAATTCATAAAAACTGCTTCTTTGCTTCTTTATCCAAGTTTGACCATAGTTTGACCAATATAAGAAAAGCATATGGATATTCAGTTTAGACAAGATTCAACAAAGTCACAAAAAATAGTAAACAGGACTGTTTGTTGGACAAAAAACAGATTATTTAACTTTGACACAAATCAGAAGTAACTTTTGTAGAGACTGTTGGACAATGACCAAATACAGATATTGTTACCCAAGAGACCAGATGACTTTTCAAACCAAAAGGACACATAAAAATCAGTTAAAAGCTGTTTTACCAAAACAAACGGAAACAAATTTATTCCAACCATAAAACATATAAAAACAGTTTTTAACAAGGTACAAAAGACCACAATAAATCAACACAACACAACAACCTGGCTCTGATACCATTTGTAGGATCATAATATTATTGTGTTACGATGATTCGGGTGGTCTTGGATGCTGGAAATACATGTTTGAAATAGTTAGAGAGAGAAAGTAGAGAGATGGTGTTCTTGGTAGAGAGTTGGTTCAATAAAAATGAAAGGTTAGATTCCAAGCCACACCCCTTCCAAGAATGGAAGGGGTATTTATAGTTACAAGACTACACGACCTCCTGACGGCCTGTAGATCAGGTATACAGTGGGTAAAGACCCGTTCTTCCTCCACGGTGTTGCTCTAAACTAATCTATGCTAAAACTAATCTAATAAACTACTGAATAACGTAAATAACTACAAGTCTATGAGCTAACTTATGATAGATAATATTTGGGGTGACAGACACTTCACATATGGAATTTCCAATTCCTAACAGTGATTGTTGGGGTCAAGGGAATGTCCCGATGTTTCCCAAGAATATTTTGGATCAACAGCTTAGTGTATCTGATAAAAGGAACTTTTGTCTCGGGCTTCTTGAGATGGGACATCATGTCTTCCCATATCAGACTAGCAAAGTCGATATGCTGCTTGTTGACCATGCCCAAGAAGGTTTGCAGATGCATAAGTTTGGGATGCTCGTGACCGCTGTCTCTTCCGGACACAGACTTGGCGATCATAATATATAGTGTTCTCCAAGTTTGAGGAATATTATTTAGATACATAGAGGAATCTTTGGTGATGACCCCTGCAGCTTCATCATGTCCAATGTCGATCATGAATTGAATGGTGGCCTTTTCACTTGGAGTTGCCACATAGTCAGCAGCCTCGATAGCAGGTAGAAGAAGAATTGACCAAATATCTGCAAAAGTAATGGTGAATTCCTTATCATTGAGGGTCACAGTGACAACGTCTTTGTTGATCCCAGTTGAGCAAACGATCTAATATAGAAACTGACTTAGAATAAAAGATTATTAAGTATTACGCGAAATTTAACACTTAATCTTAAGAAGAAGAACAGTTAACATTCAACACCTCAATATTATTTCTTAATACGAATACTCTTACAGTATTAGGGTTTTGCAACCTTGAAGTGTATCGACCTTAGATATAAAACTTTCACATATATCTAATCTAACCTAGGACCTCCTTTTATAGACTAAGGAGTCCTTTACATAATACAATACGTAACCTACAAGATAAATATCTTTACCATATTTATCTAATACAATAAACTAAACCAACTATACAAAACACTAGCAGTGGTTACAATATATCATCCGTGGTTACACACTACTACTAGCCGTGGTTGTCTTTATCAGCGGTTACATTCTTCTGTCCGTGGTTATATCAAACCTGTCCGTGGTTCCAGAACTTAAAGTAATTCATGATTCAAGGAACTAAAAACCCAACAATCCTCCCCTAAACTTGATACATTCCAACAGAATTCTCAAGTTTCCTTTAAGCTCAAAACATCTGAAATGGAGGATGTAGCCAAACACTTATGAGATTTAAAGATTGTCTCATATTTCTTCAACAAATCATAGGCTTGACCATCATAAGGTAACAGCATCTTGATAATACCGTGTTTCAACATCTCGAGCAATAATTTCTGGAGACTTATTCAACTGAGGATAATCACCTTCTACAAGCATGTGAATAACTTTTCCAAAACGTTAAAACATGAACTTTACAAGTTTGATATAAAAACCATCTTGTTACAGTACCATTGTAGAGTCCTTTCCACTCAAGTTCATCATGAGTTGGTTCAAATAAAATCTTCAAATTATAATAGACCAGTCTCTCATGATAATCATTTGGATGTACTTCACCAAACTTATTCTTGTAAAGTATCCAAAGATTCATCAAATCATCTCTTTCAAAATATTGAAGCATTTGTGAAAATTTATTATACTCATAAACTTCATTGTTGAGTCTTTGAATTTTCCAAACTCCTTCACTTCCATCATTAAGGTAAAACTTATAAGAAACAATTTGATTAACATCTGCAACTTCTTTCAATCTTTTAGAATCGATGTCTCTTGAATCTTATATTTTCTCTTTCTTTTACTTTGCATCCACTCATCATGCTTCTTAATCCACTCTTCATCCTTCTCAGAATTCATTGGACAGTAATCATCATGATTAATCTTCATACATCTTTCATAAATCTCAAGAATTCTTTCAAATGAACATTTACTAAGATTTTCAGAAATGTGAATGCCTGAATTCTTAATAATTTTCATTAGTACATTCCTCATCTGTGCCATTGAAAGAGGTTTCTTTCTTATAACTTGCTTCCTTTCTTTACCAACTTTCCTTGCCCATTCACCTAAAAGTCTAGCTTTTTCCTTATCATCCAATAAATTCCATTCTTATGCAGTAAATTCATCATTTATTTGTTGAGAAGCTTCAAGAAAGTTTTGTGATTCATACCATATAGCTAACATTCTCTGACTAGCTTCCTCTTCTTTCTGCTTTCTTTTCTCTAAAGCTTCTTCTTCTTCAACTATTATGTTCTTTGCATACTCTGCATCATAAGCTTCTTGTTCTGCTTTAGATTTAAACTTTAGTTCTGGTACTGCAACCCCTTTACCTTTTCCAATATCAGATTGAATCACTTTCTTCTTCAAAGATTCACCAATAACTAAACTTTTTCCTCTGGGTTTGGGTTTAGTTGCAGTAGATAGAACAGATAACACAGGTGCAATAATAGGTGTAGAAATAGGTGAAGTTTTGCTTAGATTTATCAATGTACTAGCAGCTTCTTTCTCAACTTCTTTAGACTTAGGTGGTGATACAGAGAGAGTTGTGACAACAGTGGAAGTGGTTATGATAGTAGTAGGTATAGTTGCCATGTCTGTTACATCAGCAGTGGTTAGAAGAGTACTAACCGTGGTTTCAGACATACCATCAGTGTTTGTGTTCTGTACTACATCTTCTACAACTTTCTTCACATTTTCAAGAACTGCCTCATTCCCATCTTTATCAGATACCAAAAATGTTTGATCTCCACTATCAACATCTTCTTCCATAGATACATTAACAGCCTCCCCTGAATTCTTGCCTTCATTCCTCCCCTGTTTGGATACAACCTCCATATTCAGAGCTGGAGAGGAGTTCACCTTCTTTTTCTGTCCCCGTAGCTTCCTTAAAACAGCAATCCCAGGCCTTTTCAGCTTCTCCAAAACCAAAACCCTGTGCTTCAATCTCCTAATATCCTTACCTTGAAACACAACAACCCTGTAGAGAAATCGTCTCCTCCATCTTAGTACATTTAGCCGTCAATTCATTTAAGCGCTCAAGAATATCCTCCCCACTTCGACCTGTGTGAACTGGTCCGAGAGGTGGTTCATTGGAAAGTCATCATGTACAAACTCAGAATCCGTCAATTCATGTTCAGGTTCCAACCTATCCTCATCACTTCGAGCTGTTTAATCGCTTCCGAGAGGTGAATCCTTGTATATAAAAACATAGCATCGCAATCGAGCCTAACATCTATGCACCCTGTATTAGCCAAGTGGCTAGGGATTCCTCCACCTGTGTTAAGTTCCAAGGAACTCTCCACATTAGGAGTTGCCAAAGGTTGGGTCTTATTTATGTTTCCACTATCCTGACCAACATCTAAGCATGTATCAGTAGTGGAAGCCCTTCCAATCATGTCACCTTCACCACCTGTGACAGCCTCATGAGCAACACCACTAGCACTAGCCTGAGGTAGCTCAGTGTCCTTCAATCTCCTAGTGAAAACAATGGTTGTATCAGTGGTTTGAGGTTGACTAGAAATGGGTTGAGATACACTATCAGCAGTTACAGGTATTCTATCAGGGATTAGAGTTAAATCAGCAGTGGTTTCAGTTGGTGTAGAATCCTCATCAAACTCATGATCAGTGGGCAAAGGAATCATATGAGGAAATAAAGGAACATCTATAATGTTTACATTTTATGGCTGATTCCTCATATGTGCAAAAACCTTAGAAAGCATATGATTTACTTCATACTCCTGAGTATGCTCAACAGGCTCCTCTATTTGACTTTCCACAAGCAACTGAACAAACCTAGGATACAAATAGTATTTACCCTTTTTCCTAATGTTTTGAACTAGCCCCTCCTGTGGTCTTATTACTCATACACATCAATAAGGTGTGAATAAGAAACTTCCATTGTTTTGAAAACAAACTCTTAAAATACTGTACCTTATCACCTCTGTGGGTATAACCTAATCTTTCCAAACCAGCCACAATCTCAACATCTGAAAGATTATCAACACCATGAGCATCATCAAACTTTAAAACATCCCTAATGATCTCCTCAGAAACAGAAATAGCATTCTCATCTACAACAGTGCGAAACACTTCTACTCCATCAACCTTTTCAAGCTTAGCATTCCTCCAAAACTGATGTATGTAGGCTTTAAAAATGGTTGGTGTAACAGTTAAGGCATAGTGAATAGGACTGTGAACAAGGAAATCAATCATTTGATGAAACCCTTCAGATCGATCATTCTTTGTGAGAATAGCAACAAGATTATGTGAAGTGGAAAACCTTTCAGCCATTGTGATGAATGATGGTTATGATGTGGGTTTTGTGAATTATGCAAAGATAAGTGATTAGGGTTAATAAGAGCGCCAATAGAAGTGGTTTGAAGATCAAATAAATGATCCATCCGTGATTTGGGGGAAATAATATACTTTTGCAAAAGTTACCCAGCAGCCCCTGTAGTATCCAACTCTAACGAAATGCTATCCGCGGTTGTAGAACAGCTATCCGCGTTTAGACACAAACCATCCGTGGATAGAAAGTAGCACTTTAACCAAACTTCCAAGAGTTATAGAAAGCAAATCTGTGTTAGGAAAAGGAGATCTCACAAAAATATGAAGGATTACACAAACTTTTTTTTTTTTTTTTTTTTTTTAATTTTATAACAAACATAAGCAACTAACACATCAGCTCCTATGTGCACAAATGCTTCATACCTGCAAGATAAAAACACAAAACAAACACAGAGAAGAAGGTTATGGTTATCAGTGGTTAGAAAAAGCCATCAGGGGATACAAATGACCTATCCGCAGTTAGAACAAGTAAGTCAATATGGTCAACTTTTTTTATTAATATCAGTCCAATACCCAAGAATCTCATTAACTCCTCAACCATATTTAACCTGCCCCTCATTTACTTCCAAAGTCCATTACACTACTTATATAAAGAACCCAAAACTCATATAACGCACACACCAATTAACATCAAAACCCTAATTACTCCAAAATCCACAATCAACTCCAATCACCATGTGGAACCCTAGTTGGAATAAACCAGAAGTTGTCGATCTAACATCCTCCTCATCCTCATCATCATCAGAAGAAGACACTAACCCATGGCAGTTTTACCTCCCTCCACAAGAAACAAGACCAAGAAAATCCCCATTTCTTCCATCATCAGAAGATGATAGTGTGGTGAATCCAAGTGAAGCATCTGAGGACTCTGATGACTCCTCAAAGAAGAGAACTTCAAACCCCCAACCTTCATCATCCCAACCCCAAACAAGACCACGAGCAAGAAACCCACCACTCCCAAACAACAGAGAGGTGGTTCTTGGTCTACCAGCACCAGGTTGTGGTGCTTCTTCACATATCGTAAGGGGTAAAGGAAAAAGGAAAATGGAATGATGCTTTTTGGTGAAACCAGCAGATGCAAGTATGATATGACTATGTCCTTTGTGCTTCATCTACTGTGGTCATCGTCATCATCTTCGTTTTCATCAATCCATCCTTCCCATTTTGATCCTTAGCTTTTTGTCGCACCGTCATGCATATGACAAATGCATATCCAAGAATCGGAAGGAACTATGTGAGAAAGGATAGTAGTAGGAAATCATGTATAGAAGTAGTCTTTTAATTTGCACTTGAAGTTTCATTGTAAGCTGTAAGCTGTAAACTGTTTTGATGAATGAATGAACAATTAACTTCAGTACTTCTTTAGCTTCTATAATGATCTTTCTTGTATCTGCAAAAGTGTTAGTGGAAAAACAGGACAACTAGCAGTGGTTTGAACCAAACTATCAGTGGTTAGAAACAAACTATCAGTGGTTAGAAACAAAATAGCAAAACTAAGATTTCATAATAACAGTTCAATACATATACAAACTGGTACAAAACAATTTGAGAGTTTAGAGATTAATCATTCCAATACTAACAACAAGATACTGAAACCTTCCCACATCAAAAGCTTTGGTGAGAAGATCAGCAACATTGAAATCAGTATGGAGTTTTACCATTTGAATCAACCTTTTCTCATTACAATCTCTAATAAAATGATGTCTTATCTCAATATGTTTAGTTCTAGAGTGTAAAACAGGATTTTTAATGATGCATATTGTACTGTTATTATCAATGTAAATCTTAGTATGCATAAAATTGTACCCAAAATCCAGAAATTGATTCTGAATCCATAGAACTTGACCACAGCAACTAGCAGCAGCCACATATTCAGCTTCAGTTGTAGAATTTGCCACAATAGTTTGCTTTTTACACTGCCATGAAATAAGTCTGCTTCCCAAAAACTGACATCCTCCAGTTGTAGACTTCCTATCCAAACTAGCACCAGAATAGTCACTATCTGTGTAGGCCACCAAGTCAAAAGGAGAATCCTTTGAGTACCAAAGGCCCAATTTAGGATGACCCTTAAGATACCTAAAGATTCTCTTAACAACATTCATGTGTGATGAATTAGGTGTGACTTGAAATCTTGCACACACACATACTGAGAACATAATATCTGCCCTAGATGCAGTGAGATACATCAAAGATCCAATCATGGACCTGTACAACTTCTGATCAACTCTGGTACTTCCATCATCAGGTAGCAATGGTTTCTGAGTCTCCATTGGTGTACTAGCACTCTTCACATCCTGAAACCCAAACTTCTTCAAAACATCTGCTACATACTTATCTTGACAAATGAAGATACCATCAGTCCTTTGTTGAACCTGTAGTCCCAAAAAGAAAGTGAGTTCTCCCATAGAACTCATCTGAAACTTATCATGTATAAGCTTCTCAAAATCTTTGCATAGCTCTTTATTGGTTGAGCCAAAGATGATGTCATCTACATAAACCTGAACCAATAAAATATCATCTTTGTGCTTCCTTATGAACAAAGTTTTATCAATCAGTCCTCTTTTAAACCCATTGTCCATCAAATAAGTGGACAGGCACTCATACCATGCCCTAGGAGCTTGATGCAAACCATACATAGCCTCCTCACCCTCGTAGACCTTGTCGTTGATCAGATCTTCAAAACCGGAGGTTGACAAACATAAACCTCCTCATCAATTATGCCATACAAAAATGCACTTTTAACATCCATTTGATACACAACAAAATTTTTGAATGAAGCATAAGCTAAAACAATCTAATAGCCTCAATTCTTGCAACTGAAGCAAACACTTCATCATAATCCAAGCCTTCAGTTTGTGTGTATCCTTGAGCAACCAACCTTGACTTTTTCCTCACAACAATACCTCTTTCATCTCTTTTGTTTCTGAACACCCATTTTGTCCCAATTGCCCTCTTACCATTTGGAAGTTCTACCAATGTCCAAACCTCTTGAATTTTGAACTGAAGAAGCTCCTCTTGCATTGATTCTACCCATCCTTCTTCAGATAATGCTTCTTCAACTCTCTTGGGCTCCTTTTGAGACAGAAAACAAGCAAACATGCAATTTTGCAGATCTTTATGACTGTTTCTTTTGTGAAGTGATCTTGCAAAGAACCCATGTTCAGGAAAGGGTTCTGTGTTCTTAACCTTGCTTCTTGTTTGAACTGGAGTATTCAAGTTTCCAAGTATTTGTTCCTTGGGATGAATCTTGTGTATCCTTGTTGAGGTAACAGGACTTTCATGAATGACATGTTCCAAATTTGTTAAATCAGCATTGAAGAAATCATCCATGTCTTCATCATCAGTAGGAGTATCAATTTCAATCAAAGCAAGCATATCAGGATCATGTAGATACTCCTCCTCACCATGTAATGGCTTTGCATGTGGTCCATAGAAAGTACTACTATTAGTACGTACATCCGGGATTTCACTTGTAATGATAGTGGTAGAAGTTGTTGGCTTAGCAGTGGTTGTATTAACTCTATCCGTGCTTATTTGTGGCTTATCCGTGCTTGCAGACTGCTTTTTCTTCTTTTCAATTTCTTCTACCAACACTGAATTATCTTTCAATAACTCATCCTTATCATGATGATGATCACCATTGCCTCTAGTATTCAAGACATCATCATCAGTGGGACCTTGCTTATCAATGATGGGTGAGACTGAACAAGCTTTCCACTTTTCAAACAAATAGAACTCTTGAGGAGAATCAGCTTCCTTAGAAATTGCTTCTGCACCAGAATTCTTTTGAGTACCTGCATCAACATTAGTGGAAGTTCCTGCAATGATAGGCTTATAATTCATAGATTTGTTAGCATATCAATGTTAAACAGCCAGTCTGGTCCTTTGGTCTCAACACAAGGAGTCTTTTCACTAAATTGAACATGTAAGTTCTCTTCAACAATTTTAGTCCTCCTATTGTATACTCTAAAGGCTTTACTATTTAAAGAGTAGCCTAAAAAGTATCCGTCATCAGCTTTTTCTTGAAACTTTCCTAGGTAGTCTATGGTATTCAAGATAGTAACAGGACACCCAAAAGGTTTTAGGAATGCAATCATTGGCTTCCTATCATGTAACAGCTCATAGGGGGTCTTGTTATGAGGCTTCACTACCTTACTTCTATTCTGCACATAACATGCAGTGCCTACAGCTTCAGCCATAAGGTAGTTGGTAACTTAGACTCTGACAGCATAGTCCTAGCAGCCTCAATTAGTGTTCTATTTTTCCTTTCAGCTACACCATTTTGTTGTGGTGTTCTAGCAACACTAAACTGTCTTTCTATACCTTTATCTACACAAAATTGATTCATCACAGCATTCTTAAACTCAGTTCCATTATCACATCTGATTATCTTTACTTTATGATTTACTAGATTTTCTATCTTAGTAATGAAACTCTTGAGAACTTCACTAGTTTCACTCTTAGCAGCCAAAAAGTAAACCCAAGAAAATCTACTATAATCATCATTGATAACTAGGCAATACTGCTTATGGTTCAAACTCTTGACAAAAGTAGGTCCAAATAAGTCCATATGAAGCATAAACAGTGGTTGTGTAATGGTGTTAACAGTTTTGGACTTACAAGAAGCTCTATGTTGTTTTCCTTTTTGACAGGCCACACATAGTTCCTTACACTCAAAAACCTTAGAAGGTAACCCTCTCACTAAGTTCCCTTTAACCAGTTTATTGATTGTTTTGTAATTGAGGTGACCTAATCTTCTATGCCATAACTTAGACTCATCCACAGATGCTTTAGCAAACAAACAAGTTAAGGACCTATTAGGAATTACATCTTTAAGATCAAAACAATATATATTTTCCTTCCTAGGTACCCTAAGTTGTATAAACTTCTCATCGTGCATCTTAAACTCAGTGAGACAACACCACACACTCATTTTCACCAAAAGTACCCAGTTTTTCTTATCACACATTTGAGAAACACTGAATAAATTGTACTTAAGTCCCTGTACCAAGTAGACTTTTTCAAAGTCCAAATTCCCTGCTCTGATTGTGCCTCTTCCAAGTATCTTTCCTCCCTTTGGATCATTGCCAAATGCCACATATCCTCCATCAAAAGCTTCAAAATCCTCCAGGTTGCTCCCATCCCAAGTCATGTGCCAGAGCAACCACTATCAAAAACTCCTTTGTCTTTTAGCTCATCTTGTAGATTGCCCGACACATGAAATTAAACAAGTTAGTTCCTTTTGTGGACCCAAGCCAATACTCGACTTGGGTCGGCCCTGTGCATCAATATAATCAAATTTGTTTAGGTCCATTGATGCACAGTTGACATGATGTAAAACCTTGGTCTTAGGTTTCCATTGCCAACTAGCTGAGGCCTTAACAAAGATAAAATGATTTCCAACCACTGTTCATCGTTTATCACCTTTGGAATATTTAAAACTTCTTTGTTATCTGTGGTGATTTTTGGCTTATCAGTGGTTTGATTTTGCTTAGCCGTGTTTACACTTTGCTTAGCAGTGGTTGGAACCCATTTGGGAGAAGTAGTGACAATTGATTTTGTATTCCCTTTCCTCATTAACACTGCTCTAGGAATCATGTTTTTGTTAGGATGAGGGTTTGTTTTCTTTGAAAAGTTTTGGTGATTTACCCTCTTCTAATGATTCCACACTTGTGGTCTGTTTTTATAACAATTTCTCTGTAAGTGCTCAAAACTACCACAATCATAACAAGCTTTCTTGACACATTGAAACTCACTACCTAATCTATTAGATATTAGGCCATTAAACTTTCTCTGATTGCCCCTAGGTATATATCTTTTCATTTGGTCCCTAGGTATTTCCTTGTATTCTACCACTTTCTTAGTAATTTGAGCTCCAAATCTAGGTACAAGGTTAGCTTGTCTAGTATCAACTTTCTTAAGAGGTTCTAACTTTTCAGGCTGTGTTGATACTTTACTATCTTCCTCGAACTCGATTCCCAATCTTCAATGATGGGAGCATCGATGACGTAATCGAACTTATCTTAGGTGTCCCAGTCTTACTTATTCCTTTAACAGGTTTGTTAAAACTGAATTCACTACTAAATGACAGTTCTTTAGCAGGTGGTGCATGTTGCATAAGAGTGGGTGGTGGCATATTGTTGTATCCTATCCCAAAACCCTTTTTCATTAGATGACTCTCTATAGATTTATGAACCAAATCAGAAGCAAATTGTGTTTTAGCTACCCTAACAACATGTTTTTCTTTTTCATCTAGGGCCTTTTGTTTTGCACTCTCTGCCAGTTCAAGTTTCTCTTTAAGCATTTTAATCTCTCTATTCTTAAGATCAATTTCACCACCTAATATATTGATCTTATCTACATACTCAAACTCACATTTAATACAGTATTTAAGCTTCTCCTCCACACTCTCTAGACCAACTCTATAACCTAAGTTATCCATAGTCAGTCTTTCTACTTCTTTCCTCATACTCTCAGTGATAGCTTTTTGAGATTCTAAGTTATCATGACATGATTTAAAAGAACAGTTAGAATCATTAGATACCTCATAATCTGAACCAGAAGATGAAGCATAGGCCATGAAAGCAAACTTATGCTCTTTTGAAGCTTCACTAGCAAGAAAATCTGCATTGGGTCCTTCTTCAATTTCATCACTCCAGTCATAATCACCAAGACCATCTTGAGCCACTAATGCAAGAAGGAGCGCACTCTTCAGTGATCTTATTAACACCTTCAATCCTCTTAGGAGCTCGACATTCCCTTGCAAAGTGACCCTTCTTCTTGCAGCTGAAGCACTCCATCTTGCTTTTGTCGAACCCAGCTCTCCGTTGACCATCATACTTAACTTGTCTTCCAGTCCTCCTCAGAAACTTCCTTGCTTGGAGAGTCAACATTGCCATTTGCCATTGAAGATTAATCTCTTCAAGATCATCAGGATCAATTTGATCCAGATCTTGATTCAACACAGTAACACTAGTAGTTAAATCAGCCAGAAAAGCACAAATTGCACCATCACTGACATTATCACTAACAGTGGTATTGTTTGCAATAGCCGTGGTTATACCATAGGCAGCAGTGGATACATCTTGTGGGCTCTTGTGATTAGTGGATACAAAAGCAATGTTCTGATTAGTAGAGGATGCACCAGCAATGTTATTCTCAGACTCATAGACTTTCAAGTTGTTATAGAGATTGTCCAGAGTCATCTTATCAAAGTCCACCTTATTTCTCCACACAATCGTATGAACAGCCCATTTTGGAGATAAACTTCTAATGAACTTCAAATTTATATCTTCTTGAATAACATAATAGTCTACTGACTTCAATTGGCTGATCAGTTTTTGAAGCCTTGTTGTAGTGCCATCAAGCTTTTCTCCACTAAGAGCAGTGAAGTTTTCTAGTTGATGCTTAAGCATATTTTTCCTTGACTTCTTGGTGGCTTCATTACCAGCAAACCTTGTCTCAAGAGCATCCAGTAACTCTTTGGCAGACTCATATTGTTCAAAATCCAAAGCATATTCATTAGGTATTCCCATAGAGAGAATACTATGAGCTTTAATCTCCATCTTTCTCTTAGCCTTGTCAATTTCACTAACAATAGTAATTTCTTTGCCATCATCACCCTTCCTGGGAAGAGTATCACCTTTTTCCACAACATCCCAGAGAGCATAATCAATCATGCGAATATATTGCCTTATTCACATCCTCCAGATTTGGTACTCACCATGCTTGAGCATGGGTACCTTTGAAGCAGTTACCATGTGAGTTTCGTCAGACATCTTATCTTCCTTGAACAAAACTTAACTTGACCTCTTCTTGATTACAGTTTCTAGATCACAAGCTCTGATACCACTTGTTGATCCCAGTTGAGCAAACGATCTAATATAGAAACCGACTTAGAATAAAAGCTTATTAAGTATTACGCGGAATTTAACACTTAATCTTAAGAAGAAGAACAATTAACATTCAACACCTCAATATTATTTATTAATACGAATACTCTTACAGTATTAGGGTTTTGCAACCTTGAAGTGTATCGACCTTAGATATAAAACTTTCACATATATCTAATCTAACCTAGGACCTCCTTTTATAGACTAAGGAGTCCTTTACATAATACAATACGTAACCTACAAGATAAATATCTTTACCATATTTATCTAATACAATAAACTAAACCGACTATACAAAACACTAGCAGTGGTTACCATATATCATCCGTGGTTACACACTACTACTAGCCGTGGTTGTCTTTATCAGCGGTTACATTCTTATATCCGTGGTTATATCAAACCTGTCCGTGGTTCCAGTACTTAAAGTAATTCATGATTCAAGGAACCAAAAACCCAACAGTCTTGACCATCCACCTTTTTCATTGTGTGCCAAAATTGATGAATATAGATTTCTGGCACAGTTGTAGAGTTCGTAAGCTTGGTGTTGTAGGGATGAGTGGTATGTGCTAAAATACATACCTTTTCTTTACCAAATCTGACCCAAAATAACCAAGAAAGAGCCGTTAATGCTTAATATTTGCGTGTTTCTTGAGTTTTTGTATGTGCAGGTACGGATATGACAAAACAGACAAAAGAAAGCCAAAACCGAAGAAAACCGGGCACGAGAGAAAGGAGAGTGCAAAAGCCGATGCCAGGATGCTATTTCATGGACTTTGGTGCTTAAAAAGATTGATTTACGGAATTATGGATCATGTTTGGGAGTTTCACAAGTTACCCGTCATTATACCACAATTACACTTTTACCCTCAATCCCAAATATTAAACACACCCCTCAATTATCCTATTTACCATATACACCCTTGTACCCTCATTTAACCAAATTCCCAATTTCACCCTTACACTTTTACAAATTACACCATTTATCCTTGAAATATCCAATCTTTACATCAAAGGTCTTTAATGATTAAATCCTAATAACAAAAAAAAAAATTAACCAAGCCCAATCCAATATATCTCCCAAAACCCGGTCCAATCATAATACCCACAACCCATTTCATTACTCCATAACCCGTATACCCGTGACCCGCCCGTACATTACCTATCCCCTTATACCCAGTCAAAGAATAATAAAAGTTACCTTACCAGCATTTTACCTCCATTTACCCACCACCGTTTACCCAAGTACAACCTCGTACTAGCATCTTTCCCAAGGAGCTTCTAGACCCTCGACTTGTCGGGATAGAATGCCAGCGTGGCAGAGCTCCATCATTGGACGCAAACATCATTGGGTGATTTGGAGGCTAATGATTTGGAGATGATGATTCTGAAGGCGAGGATAAGGATAAGCATTCTAGGCTCTTCCATTAAAGGATCCCAAGCTGCGAAGGCTATAAATAGACCCCGGCATCCTACAATTAGGTGCATTATTTCCTTTTAATTAAAGTTTTATGTTTTATGTTTCGATTTGATTGTTTTTCATTTCCTTTTAAGTTCTATGTAATCTCATATTTGATGTACTCTTATTTTCAGTTTTAATAAAATTCCAAGTTTCTTTATAATCTTGCATTTCAGTTTTTCATGTTGAATAATGGTGTTTTTAAGAGTGGAATAAGCTCATTCAACTTCACATAAGCTGTTGTGAGCTTACTTAGTGTTTAACTATTTCATTTCATTCATTCACATACACAAAGTCCTTGGTCAATAAAAAGTCTGTGGATTATTTTGGTTGAGATGGATATGGGGTGATCTTGATGATGATTTGTTGTTAGTTGATGATTTAATGTTGGGTTAGTACTGTTATCTTTGTCAAAATATTGTTGGACCTCAAAGTGAGTATTGATAATCTTTGGTTTCAAAATTGTCTTGATGATTTAATCATATTTGCTTGTTATTGATGCTTGATTTGATGTTATTAGAATATTAGTTAAACATTTGTTTTGATCTCTGTGCATCTTGTGGAATAGGATTAATTAGTTTAATATGCTTATTAAGTAGCTTAAAGGATTTTGGATTAGTAGTTATTTTATATTTAGTGCTTGTTAGTGGTTAATGTTTCTTGCTTTGGTCTTAGTCTCAACTCAGTCATATTAGTTCTAAGTTTGTGCTAGTTTTAAAGAAAGTCAAAATAATCATTAAAGCATTTAGGCTTAAAAACTGTAAATATTTAATAACTAAAATGGCTTAAGATAGGTTTAAAAATTGTAGGAGTAGCTTAATGTGTGCTTATTACATCTCATTTCATCAAAATCAGTCCTTAAATTGCATTGGAATTTCGTAAAAGTCAAAATTAACAACTGTCACAAAATAGTCAAAAGCTTGAAAAACCAGTTTTGAGGAAACTTTGTTGAATTTTCATGCTTTCATTTCTGAACCAAAATCAATGAAATTGTGGTATGTTCTAGCCTGGTTGGTCAAGAAGTGAAATCTGAATTTTATTGAATTTTTGGAAACTTTTTGGATAGAGAAATAAGCACTTGAACAAGCATGGTTTTGCCCTGTAACAGCAAACTGTTGCTTTTTACAAACTTGCAGATAAGATAGTTTGTTCATTTGAGCTCATTAGGAGCTGATTTTTTGTCCATGTGTAGTCTCGGTGATCTTGAAAACCAATATCTGTTTTCCCCTTAGCTTATTAGGATTGCTTATGCATGTGCTTAAAGGTGCCCCGTAAATCTTTGTTTGATAGTATTAATCTCATAAGCTCAAATCTTAGTAAGGCATCATTAGTGGTCTAGAGTAGTATTAATTAGTTGCATTAGGCTTATTATAGTGTACTTTAGCTCTTCTAATCATTTAGTTGAATTTGATAGCTTGTAGCTTATTCTAGTAGCTTATTAAGACTCCATTTTCACCACATCTTAAAATCTCTCACATAAGCCCTAGTTTTTATATTTTTTATAAAATTAGAATAATATTTTAGACTTTACGTGAATTTTTCATAATTTTTCATCATTGTTTGCTATTTTTCTTAATTTTAACTAGTTTTTAGGATTTTTTAAATAGCATTTAATTCAATTAATTCAGAAAATGTTCCAAAAAAATAATTTTTCAATTTTCCTAGATTAAGAAAAATATAAAAAGCAAAAAAATAATTTTTTCAGATTTTTCCTAGTTTAATTTGTAATTTTTAACATTTAAATTGTTTTAATTCAAATAAATTCGAAAAATCATAAAATTAGTTTTAATTATTAGATAATTTTCAAATATCATTTTTAGTTAGAAAATAATTTTAGATCATTTTAGGACCTAGATTAGACGTAGTTGCATTTTATTCGTTTTATTTTTATACGTTTTAGTTTAATTCGCGTATTTAGGATTTTCCGTAGTGTAATTTCCCTTAATTGTTTTCCATTCCCCGTAGTTTTAATATAATCAAAAATCCAAAAAATCGAGCATTTTAATACCAAACCTTTCACGACGTTGGCCATTCACGCCTCGTTGGGAAACGACCCAGATTGTCTAATCCGTCTCACTACACATCACTCACGGGTTTTGATTGCTTATTCACTTATCCTAAAGGAATACTTAATCATACCTTGTATATTTTTTATATCGATATTGTGGTTTTATCCATACACACACACACCCCTAAGCCTACATCGAGAATCAAATTTTGGCCCGCTTTGAGAGGTTGTGTGCGACAATATCGTTAAAGGTTTGACGATTAGTGACTCGAGATCCTTCCTTTATGAAGTTACTATTTTTATAAAAATAAAAAAAAGTAAAAAATATTTTCCTTTTTCTTTTATATATATATATATCATATTAAAATACAAAAAGATTTTCTCTTTTGAGCTAAATAGAATACATCAATTATATAACATTCTCAACGGAGGTGTTATCATTAGTAAGTTCACGAACCAAAGATCAAAAACTTGCCTTTGTGTAAACGGTCGATTTATTTCTATTGGATAAACAAAGCGTGTGGTGGGTATAAGGACGACTGACATTAAATTGCGGTGAAAAGCGGGTTTTTAATAAGCCGCTGGCCGACCTAAAACTTCTCCGCTTGTGCGTTATCTTATAGAAGTGATTAATTCACTTGGGATTATTGGTTAAGTTCACTGTTGTTTTCGAATACCGTTCTTTTTAATTGCCTTGGTTTTGAAAGTGCATGCGCCTCGTTCTAATAACTTCTGACCGATATGAAGCCGCTACAATTAGAAGCGAAATAGGCGTGCTCAATTAGTCGAACCCGAGATTCGAACTAATCGGACTCCCCATTGTCGAAATGGCGGAGGACAACCGATCCATGCTAGAGCAACTCCAGCACCCGAGGGTTATGGAGAAGCCATCGTGTCGGCAATCGTTGGCGATAACTTTGAGCTTAAACAGTTGATAAATTTGGTTTCGTCAAGCCAATTTTATGGATTTGAGAGGACGATCCTCACTCATATCCGACGGTTTAACAAGCTCCGTCTACGATCAAGTACCATAACGTTCGGAAGAGGCTATCAAGCTACTACTCTTTCCCATTTTCACTTGAGGGGGCCAGTTTGGCTCAAAAAACAACCCCCTCGATCGATAACCACATGGGAGAATTTAGTGTCAAAATTCGTGAATGAATTCTTCCCATCGTCTAAAACAACAAGCTTAAAAATGAAATAACAAAATTCACACAAAGATTTGATGAATCATTTAGTGAGGCATGGGACCGATTCAAAGATTTGCTTAGGCAATGTCCCCATCATGGTTTTACTGAATTACACCAACTTGATACGTTTTATAACGGTTTGAATGAGGTGATCAAGACTCTCTCAATGCCGCGGGTGGTAATTTGTTGACCGATCAAGAGAGATGCCTTGTCGATTATTGAGAACAAATCTAAAGTTCGTACCTCACGTAGCAAATCGGTTCTTTGCGCCAGTGAGTGCTACACCATCGTCCTAAATCTTGAAAATAAATCTAGCATCGATGCTAAGATTGATAAACTACGGATATGATTAGGGCTTTAGTTAAGATTAAGACGGCTAAGGTTAATTCTTCTCCACCCGAAGTCAGCGGTGGAAACGACTTGTACTACTTGTGGCCGCATGCCTACTACAATTGTACCTTAGATGGAAATCCTTTGAAGCTAATGCGTGTAACGGAGGTAACCAATACCGTCCTCAAATTGAAACAAACCCTCGTGTTAGTAATCAAATGGGACCTCCGGGATTTTCTCAATTGAACAATCAGAATCGTTTAATCAGTCAAGTTAAGTGGACCAAATGTTCAAAACCAATTCAAAGCCCACGAATCAATACAAACCAAGGAGCTAATTACAATCAAGGATATCAAGCTTCGAGTTATCAAGCTCAGCCTTTGCCTTCAAATGAATTCACAACTTACGCTCAACAACAATGCTACTACCATCCACTATATGCAAATCGATTTGAGTTTGAAAGCGAGTTTCAATCTTATTGACTAGACAAAGCAATGAGTTTAGGAATGAGATTCGACTTGAACAACAAATTGGATGCCAGAATAAACTTGAGAACATGTTGAATCTTTTTGTTGTAAGATAAGTCAACCCTCGAGTTGAGGATCTCTTCAAGTGACACCATTCCCAACCCGAAGGGTGAGTTAAAAGCTATAACCACACGGAGTGGTGAGGCTTATGATGGATCATCGTTTCCTCGGTGAGGGAGGAGGAACGAGAACCGTGGTTATTGAAGAAAATGTGCAACCCGCACCGTCCCACCTCGGTCGTTCGGACTCGATTTCGAACTTAGATGTTCCAAGACTACTTTAACCCTCACTTCCTTATCCTTCTAGTTCAAGATCAAAGGATTCGTGATAAACCGAAAACAAAATGGAGAAATTTGTTGAAATCGTTCAATCCTTGAATTTTAACATCAGTTTCACGACATTACTTCTCATGCCGAATTTGTATGATCAAAAATTTAGTGAGTAATAAGGAAAAGTTAGCGAAATAGCAAAACACAGTTTGAATGAGAATTTTCGGCGGTGCTCATAAGAAACTTCCGAAAAGTTAGGAGACCCGAAAAATTTCTTATCCCTTGTGAGTTTCAGAATTGTGAAATGCTCGCTTTGGCCGATCTTGGTGCGAGTATTAACTTAATGCCTCTTCGATTTATAACAAGCTTGGGATCTACTCCTACTAAGATGACTTGAACTCGCGGACGCTCAACCTCTCGAAGGAATGGCGAGGATGTCTATGTGAAAGTAGGACCACTACATTTTCCGCCGCCGGTTACGTGGTTGACTTTGATCTCGATTCGAGTACCTCTTATTCTGGAGACCTTTCTTAAACGGTAGTGCGATGATTGATGTTTATGAAGGAAACCGTCTCGTTTAATATTAACCATCCTTGTACCTCCAACTATGATGATGCTTCTATTAATCGAATCGACGTTCTTGATATTGCTACGGAGGAGTATGCTCAAAAGCTTCTTGATTTTATGAGTGGCAATCCCACCATTCCTTACGAAAATATTGAACCATCCTCTGAACCGATTATTGCCGATTCTTCCCCTCTCTCCTCTCCGTTCAAGGGTGATTTCGTTTTAGGAGATCGATGAGTTTCTTCGATGATGAATCGATTCCACCGAAATTGATGATGGTGTTTTATGATTCGGGGAGATATCCGTTATCTTGAGCAATTGTTAAATGAAGATCCATTAGTCACTCCTAGAAATTACGATCGAAGAGCTCAAAGAATAAAACGTCGATGAAAAGCTTCCAGGCGAGCTAAAAGATTTACCTCCTCATCTTGAATACGCTTTTCTTGAAGAACCAAACAACTTTCCCGTCATCATTGCTAAAAACTTGAAAGATGAGGAGAAAACCGCTTTTGAATGTTCTTGAAAATATGAAGTGCCATAAACGGCAAATTTCAATATCAAAGGCATAAACCCTTGTTTTGTACTCACAAGATCTTAATGGAAGGGATTGCAAACCGTTATTCAAACAACAACATAGGGTTAATCCGAAAATTCATGGTTTAAAAGGAAGTTCTTAAACTCCTCGACGCCGAATCATTTATCCAATCTCGATAGCTCATGGGTTAGCCCTATCCATTGTGTCGAAGAAGAGGGAGGATGACCGTCGTTGCCAATAACAATAATGAGTTAATTTCCTACGCCTCGTCCGGATGGAGGGTGTGTATTGATTATCGAAAATTGAACGATGCTACTCGTAAGGACCATTTCCCGCTACCTTTTATGGATCGGATGCCGACGTTGGCGGGGAATGAGTTCTATTGCTCTCGATGGTTTTCGGTTACTTTCAAATTCCGATTGATCCATGATCAAAGCGACTTCACGTGCCCGATGGAGCGTTTTCTTACAAACGAATGCCATTTGGTTTATGCAATGCTCGATGCGTTCCAAAGGTGCATGATGGCTATTTTTCATGACATGATCAAGAAGTCTATGGAAGTTTTTATGGACGATTTCTCGGTTTATGGAGATTCTTTCTTCTTCTCCCTTCTTGACCACATGCTCAAACGATGTGAAGAAACCAATTTGGTCTGAAAGATGAGAGGGCATTGTCCTCACGTATAAGATTTCAAAATCTGGATTGAGGTCGACCGGAAAAGTCGACGTTATAGCTAAACTCCTCATCCCAATACGTCAAAGGTATTGGAGCTTTTGGGTCATGCCGGTTTCTATGCCGCGTTTCATCCAAGATTTCTCTAGATAGCCGCCACCAAATCTCCTCGAGAAGGATGCTCCGTTTAACTTCACCAATGAATGAGTTGAAGCATTTAATTTTCTCAAAGAAACTAATGAAGCTCCGATCTTAGTTGCCGGGATTTGCCCTTTGAGCTCATGTGTGATGCAAGTGATTATGCAATTGGGGCGATTGAAGCGTAAATCGAAACATTTTCAACCCATACATTATGCAAGTAAGACATTGTCTGAGGCCCAACACAATTATCGACTAAAAGGAATTATTGGCCGTTGTTTATGCTTTTGAGAAATTTCGACCCTAGCTTGTCTTATCAAAGACCATAATGTATACCGACCATTACATGCAAAGTATTATCTTTTGGCAAAGCAAGATGCTAAGCCACGATTACTTCAGTGGGTTCTTCTCCTTCAAGAGTTTGATGTTACTATTCTTGACAAAAAGGCGGAGAACCTTGCTGCTGATCACCTTTCTAGACTTGAGAATCCCCATCAAAGTGTGCTCGAGAAAAAGTAGATCAACGAAACATTTCCTCTTGAGACACTTGGGATGATTGCTAAGAAAGACCCAAACACCCCATGGTTTGCCGACTTTGCAAATTACCATGCGGGCAATTTCATCGTGAAAGGATGTCGTCCCATGAAGAAAAAGTTTTTCTAAGATGTTAAGCATTATTTCTGGGATGATCCCTACTTGTTTAAGATTTGTGCGGATCAAGTAATCCGGCGGTGTGTTCATGGCCAAGAGGGCCTTGATATTCTCAATGCTTGCATAACGGACCCTTGGCCATCATGGTGCAAGCTACACCGCTAAGAAGGTTTTGATTCGGTTTTATTGGCCTACCATATATCGAGATGCTCATGATTTAGTTAAGTCTTGTGATTCTTACCAACGTCAAGGAAAATTTCACAAAAGGATGAAATGCTACAAAATGCTATTCAAGTTTGTGAGATTTTTGACGTGTGGGGCATCGATTTATGGGGCCATTTCCCCATCTAAAGGTAATAAGTATATCCTCGTGGCGTCGACTACTTGTCTAAATGGGTTGAAGCGGCGTTCCCCACAATGAGCCGAGTGGTTGTTAAGTTTTGAAGAATTTGTTTTCCGATTGAGGAGAACCTCGTGCTATTATCGATGATCGCGGTACCCATTTTTGTAATGAACAATTTGCTAAGGTTATGGCTAAATATGGAGTTACTCGTCTTTTACGGCGTATCACCATGCAACAGCGGACAAGTTGAGGTCTCAATCGTGGTTTGAAAAGTTTAGAAAGGCCGTAGGAGAAAATCGAGCATGGGGAATAAGTTAGATGATGCATTATGGGCTTTCGCGCCACAAGACACCCATGGTGCACCCATTTAAGTTGGTATATGGAAAAGCTTGTCACTTGCCCATCGAGCTCGAGCATAAGGCATTCTGGGCTTTGAAACATGCAAACTTTGATCTTAAGACCACGGGTGATCATAGGAAAGTTCAATTGAATGAATTAAATGAGCTTAGGGATCGGGCTTACGAGAATTCTTTGATTTTCAAAGAGAAGACTAAGAGGATTCATGATGCTAAAATCAAAAACAGCGTTTTCAACGTTGGTGATCAAGTTCTTAACTCTCGCTTGAAGATATTCTGGGCAAACTCAAAACCGTTGGTGGGACCATTCACCGTTGCTCAGGTTTTCCCTTATGGAGCGGTGAGCTTTCTACCGATGGCTAAATTTCAAGGTGAATGGTCATCGTGTTAAACATTATTTTGGAATCCCATCTATGGTTGTCTCGGATCTCCAAACTTTCCCCAAGGACAATTGAATTCGGGGATCGAGTCAAGCTAGCGACTTCGGTAATAAAAAGAGATGGCGCTTTGGGAGGCACCCATGCTTATCTCTATCTTCTTTCTATTTTCTAATAAGTGACGGCGTGAAGGGGTCGACCTCTTATTTCGTCGTTTGGTTTTGTGATGTTGTGTCCAGGATTTTCCCGATATGAAGACTCTCGTGCTCGAAGTTTGTCATTTTCTCCATTTGAGTTTCATGTTCGATCTTGATGGAAATCGATATCCTAATCTTATCGACTAACGTTTATCTGAGCATACTTAATATAAAACTTTAGATTTTCGTTGATACCGCCTTTAAACATTGAGGACAATGTTCGTTTTAGTCTGGGGTGGGTAATCTTGATTTGATTTGACCGCACTTGCTTGTTTTTAAATTGTATACTCGCCTCGTTTTCCTTAGAAAATGAAAAAATTGTGCTATAAATGAGAAAATTTTAAAAAAAAATTTAAGCTTTTGTTAAGTCTTTTTGATTGAAAAGTTTGCTAGTCTCTTAGACAAGAAGCTATAAAATAAATTCTAGCTCACAGGCCAAGAATTTGAAAGTTTCCACGGTGACTTTAAATATGCATGACTTAATTTCATTTAGACAAAGCATTTAAGTCAATATATATGTTTGACACCTTGTTGACTTTCCGTTTGAGGCGAGGGTAGAATGACTTGTAGAGTGTTGAGCCCTAGCTTGTTCCCTTAACCATAGATAATCTAAAAATTATGGCTAAGCATCCGCGGATCTCATTATTTGGGATTTTAAATTTGCGGAGATCGAGGAATGATAGAGTTACTTATGAGTTTAGATGCTAAGCGTGGAGTAGTTCTCTTTTCGAAGGTACTTATGGCTTATTGTTCCCACAAAATTGTTTCACCCCATATTTGTTAATAATAATTAGAGATGTTGAGTTTTGAAGCGATTATCTATTCTTCTTTAGAGAATTCTTGCCCATGAGAGTTGGGTACACATCAAGGTCTGTCAGGTGTTGTGATTGTAATAGACAATATTCGATAGTTTCGCTATTGTTTCTATTGTTATAAAGCCGTAGGATTGAGTTTAACAAAATTAACATGAAATAAAGCCCAAATGTATTAAAGTTGAAAAATCAAAGCCATAAAAGTTGTCATAGACTTCCAAAAAGCGAGAAATCAAAGTCATAATAAGACTTACGATAAAATGGTAATCCCGTTGAGTTAGTGGTTGAAAAGACCAAGGGCTGAATTGCAAAATGCAAATGTGCGAGAAATAGTGTTAAGCCAAACTTTGAATCGGGAGATATCCTCTAAATCATGTTAAATTAGGACCTTGATGTGGATCTCATTCTTGTGTGCAATGGTTTTCGAGGGAAGGTGGATAACTAATTAGCGACTTAACTTTATATCTTTATCGGAATAAAAGTTATCGAAACGAGAAACTTGAAGAAATTCAATTCTCACAAAAATAAAAATCTAGAGGAAAATAGGAAAATGGGAGAAAAAGGTAATTACACAAGTAACTTCCATGGGTAGTGTTAGCATCTAGAATCATATTTAACAATGATTTCGATTTTACGGTTTGGGAGCTTGTGAAAAATCGGGACGATGTATTCTATCCGTATGGTCACTTCACAGCGTGTTGTGTTTCCTACTCCGTGATCCTAACGTGACGTTTGAAAAATGTTGGAGTTATTGATCGACATGAAAGTTCAACAAACCGTCACTCATAATCGAATGTGCTTAATCATAATATCTATATGTGAATTAAAAGGTAAACGGGGCGTTTTAGAATTAAGGTTTTCTTAATCTCTTTTGAGGAATCTTTACTTTTCAGGTTTAGTAGAAAGAGATTGAAATCCTTAGTTTTAGAAGCGTGAGTTGATTACATGCGTGAGGACGACAATGGTCTCGTCTGGGGTATTTTTGGTGATAAAATACATACCTTTACCATCGACCCAAAATAATAACAAAGAAAGAGCCGTTAATGCTTAATATTGTTTCTTGAGTTTTGTATGTGCGGAATACGGATATGACAAAACAGACAAAAAGCCAAAACGAAAAACCGAGCACGAGAGAAGGAGAGTGCAAAGCCGATGCCGAGGATGCTATTTCATGGACATTGGTGCTTAAAAAGATTGATTTACGGAGTTATGGATCATGTTTGGGAGTTTCCAAGTTACCGATCATTATACCACAATTACACTTTTTACCCCTCAACTTTCCCAAAATAACCAAACACCCTCAATTATCTATTTACATATACACCTTGTACCCTCATTTAACAAATTCCCATTTCACCCCACTTTTACAAATTACACCATTTATCCTTGAAATATCCAATCTTTACATCAAAGGTCTTTAATGATTAAATCCTAATAACAAAAAAAAAAAAATTAACCAAGCCCAATCCAATATATCTCCCAAAACCCGGTCCAATCATAATACCCACAACCCATTTTCATTACTCCATGCAGTATACAGGCTTGACCCTTACATACCTATGTATACCCGATCCCAAAGAATAATAAAAAAAGTTACCCAACCCATCTTCCCGCGCCATTTACCTCCATTTACCCACCACCGTTTACAATTAACCTAGGTACTAGCATCTTTCCCAAGAGACCAGACCCTCGACTTGTGGGATAGAATGCCGGCGTGGCTAAGCAGAGCTCCATCATTGGGCGGAACATCATTGGGTGATTTGGAGGCTAATGATTGATGATGACTTCGAAGGCGAGGATAAGGATAAGCATTCTAGGCTCTTAAAGGGATCCCAAGCTGCTTGAAGGCTATAAATAGACCCCCGGCATCCTCACAATTGTGCATTAATTTCCTTTTAATTAAGTTTTATGTTTTATGTTTCGATTTGATATTGTTTTAAAAATCATTTCCTTTTAAGTTCTATGTAATCTCGAGATTTGATGTACTCTTATTTTGAGTTTAATAAAATTCCAATTTTCTTTATAATCTTGCATTTCAGTTTTTCATGTTGAATAATGGTGTTTTTAAGAGTGGAATAAGCTCATTCACTTCACATAAGCTCATTTGTGAGCTTACTTAGTGTTCTTGTTTCATTTCATTCATTACATACACAAAGTCCTTGGTCAATAAAAGTCAAACTGTTGATTATCTTTGGTTCAGAGATGGATATGGGGTGATCTTGATGATGATTTGTTGTTAGTTTGATGATTTAATGTTGGGTTGATCTTGTTATGTACATCAAATATTCTTGGACCTCAAAGTGAGTATTGATAATCTTTGGTTTCAAAACTGTCTTGATGATTTAATCATATTTGTTTGTTATTGATGCTTGATTTGATGTTATTAGAATATTAGTTAAACATTTGTTTTGATCTGTCATTGTGGAATAGGATTAATTAGTTTAATATGCTTATTAAGTAGCTTAAAGGGCGTTTGGATCGATGGTTATTTTGATATTTAGTCTTTGGTTAGTGGTTAATGTTTCTTGCTTTAGTCTTAGTTAGTCTCAACTTCGATCATATTAGTTCTAAGTTTGTGCTAGTTTTAAAGAAAGTCAAAATAATCATTAAAGCATTTAGGCTTAAAAGCGTAAATATTTAATAACTAAAATGGCTTAAGATAGGTTTAAAAATTGTAGGAGTAGCTTAATGTGTGCTTATTACATCTCATTTCATCAAAGGTCCTTAAATTGCATTGGAATTTAAGTAAAAGTCAAAATTAACAACTGTAGCAAAATAGTCAAAACTTGAAAAACAGTTTTGAGGAAACTTTGTTGAATTTTCATGCTTTCATTTCGAACAAAAATCAATGAAATTGTGGTATGTTCTAACTTTGGTTGGTCAAGAAGTGAAATCTGAATTTTATTGAATTTTTGGAAACTTTTTGGATAGAGAAATAAGCACTTGAACAAACTGGTTTTGCCACATAACGATAAGCTGTTGCTTTACAAACTTCTGAATAAGATAGTTTGTTCATTTGAGCTCGGTGATTTTGGTCCATGTGTAGTCTGCTAGGTGATCTTGAAAACCCAATATCTGTTTTTTCCCCTTAGCTTATTAGGATTGCTTATGCATGTGCTTAAAGGTGCCCCATAAATCTTTGATAGTATTAATCTCATAAGCTCAAATCTTAGTAAGGCATCATTAGTGGTCTAGAGTAGTATTAATTAGTTGCATTAGGCTTATTATAGTGTACTTTAGCTCACTAATCATTTAGTTAATTTGATAGCTTGTAGCTTATTCAGTAGGCAATGAATCATTTCACTACAGCTTAAAATATCTCATAAGCCTAGTTTTATATTTTTTATAAAATTAGAATAATATTTTAGACTTTACGTGAATTTTTCATAATTTTTCATCATTGTTTGCTATTTTTCTTAATTTTAACTAGTTTTTAGGACTTTTTAAATAGCATTTAATTCAATTAATTCAGAAAAGGTTCCAAAAAATAATTTTTCAATTTTTCTAGATTAAGAAAAATATAAAAAGTAAAAAATAATTTTCCAGATTTTTCTAGTTTAATTTGTAATTTTAACATTTAAATTAGTTTAATTAGTTTTAATTCAAATAAATTCGGAAAAATCATAAAATTAGTTTTAATTCTAGATAATTTTCAAATCATTTTTAGTTAGAAAATAATTTAGATCATTTTAGGACCTAGATTAGGCGTAGTTGCATTTTATTCGTTTTATTTAATACGTTTTAGTTTAATTCGCGTGTTGATTTCCCATAGTGTAATTTCCTTAATTGTTTTCCATTCCCGTAGTTTTAATATAATCAAAAATCAAAAATCGGCATTTTAATACCAAACCTTTCACGGCGTTGATTATTCAGCTTATGGATTGAAGCGACGGATTGTCTAATCCGTCTCCTTCTACTCACTCAGGTTTTGATTGCTTATTCAATTTTCCTAAAAGAATACTTAATCATACCTTGTATATTTTTGATATCGATATTGTGGTTTTATCCATACACACACACCCCTAAGCCTACATCGAGAATCAATGAGTCTTGAGAATATCAACATAGTCTGCATGAAGATCGGCCGGTGAAGTTTCAAAATCGTGTGAGGTTATTCTTTCCAATCAATCTTCTTTGTAATCATTTGGGAAGATATCTTCCATATTGAGCTCATTAGTTGATATTTTCCATGATACGTCCATAATGTGATGAAGGAAAAACCAACATATGAAAAACATTATGTTGAGTAAAATTGTTTTATTGTTCAATTATTGAATTTGTTATGGTAATGAAATTACGAGTCCAAAGTCACATGTTGTCCAGTCCAAAGTTGACGTGATAAGTTGCATTGAGTATCTTAATTTTGAATTTTAAAATTGTCAAATTTTCCTCATTCACTTTAACATTTTAACCATTATTGCTTATTAGTGACATTATGGTCTTGTGACGTTATGAGTAACTTATTACAAGTTTATGCAGCGTAACATTTCATAAGTTAAGGTGGCTTAAGCATGGTTGTAAGCTTATCGTGCTTGATTAACAACCATGCGTGTAGGATTAAGCTTATGCGTGGGAGATCTTCTGCGTAGGAATGGACTCTTTGCATAAAGCTTCTGCGTCTGGCGTAGAGTTCTTTCGTAAAGTGGCAGAGTCCAAGTTCACCTGACAATCCGTACTTTAGGTCATTTCGACCGATTCATGTCTCATTATTTCAACATTTATAGTAAACTTGGTTTACTTTTTCCAATCAGCGTAACCTTGGAGGTTTAGAGGCGAATTCATGATCATGACATCACATACATTTCATATGGACTATGATTAGTCTACATTTCATTGACATCATGTGCATCTCATTAGTTCATTCACGACATTTCATTTCATATTTTACGCGTAATTTTTATATTTAATAATCTTTATCGCGTGAGTTATTATTTGAATATTTAACCGTTACTTTCAAAATGATCCAGTATTTTAAACTTACATTTAGTTCATAAAAACTATATTTTTAGTTTTCCTAGTGTTTCAAATTTATTTGGTATTTATCGTTAAGTTTAATTATTACGTCGTTTTCTTAAAAAAAAAAATGTACGATAATTATTTTATCCTCCAATTTTCACAAGGAAAGTATTTTTACAATTGTTATCATCTCAATACAATCTATTTTGACTTATTAAAAACTTACTTGTACCAAAATTTTCCATTTACCCTACAAGATTTATTTAACACATTTTCTTTACAACTTACAAGTTATACAAAAATATATAGTATTTGAAAAAAAAAAAAAAAAAATATTTGAGGACAACCCTCCAAACCCGGCCATAGGAGGTGTGTTATAGTGGTATGGTTCATGTTTTCTTAATAATTTCACTCAATCTCAAAGTCTTACAACTTCAATAATTTCACATACATTTCATTATTTTCAAAGTGTTAAGAAAACAAATTTCTCTCTTTTGGGTTCTAAAACCGGTACAAACAACAAGAACAAAGGGATCAATTTTTGCTGCAAAATCAAGTGTTTACAACCTAGATTATCCTTTATGGTTTTGAAATAAAACCAAGGATATTTGTTTAATCCCTTTGTTACTTACCTCATCACTATCACTAGTAGGCATGTTTTATCTATTTTCAAGTTTCCTTTTCATTTTCATATGTTTTTCATTTTTGGAGCTTTTATGCATGATATGTGATTTATACCATTTATTTCATGATTTTAGAGTTATATATATATATATGGTCATCCTATAATTATTCCCATGGTATTGGTTGGTCTTGATGGTGATTAGGAACCCATGACACCCTAAGAAGGTGTATGGTAGGATTAGATTAGTTTGGAGTTGATTTGAAGGGATTAGAATAGGTTTTGTCCGAGAAAACTATTTTCGATAACTATATTTTATGTTCTGTCCTTGTTTTGTTTTTCTGGAAAATCCGACAGTAGGCACGACTTTTTGGCCTTGATTTTTAGAAAATATACTTTAAAAGCAATCCGGGTCGCTTGAACGAATAAAACGGACTTATAACGAGAAAGTTATGATTTTACAAGTTTGACGACGAAAATATAATTTTCAGAAATTTCAGCAACATGTTTTATTTGTAATGGGCCAAAACGAGCCTTAAGCTTCACAAATTATTTCGACTTTCAAAATATATTAGTTTACTTCAATACTGGCTAAGGACATATTAAATGAAAACGGATTTGAAACGACAAAGATATGCACTTTTCATAAACTTGCCGAACTAATTTTTCTGCACACAATCAGCCAAAACCACCATCTTTAACCCTTATTATCTTTATGTTCGAGACCTTTTGGACTAAAACTCCTGAACTGAAACTTTTAGATATCGATACAAACTTTCCAAAACCGTCGAGTTCGTTTCTCTAACGATCGACGCATTAATTATTTTACGACTAGTTCTCCAAAGCCATTTTTGGCAATTTCATGATTTTTCCGACGACATTGTTTTGCACGGTGTGGTATTTCTCTAAAAATCATTATAAAACCATTGTAGGATGACATTTTGACGTAAAACATGTAAAGTGATTTTGATTGGTCAAGGCGCCAAAAGAGTATTTTTCACGACGAAAGTAATATTTTCAAAAACTCTTAAATGGTATAAATAACATATCAAGTGCATGCATAACATTACATTGCAACTCATGACATATCATATCATTGATAATAGGTCCCTGAACATCACATTAAAACCTCGGTGTACTCACTTTTGCCATTATTCCAGTTTACCAAGTGAGTTTTCATAGCCCGTTTACATGCTTCGATTATTTTCAAACCCACGGGGAGAATACATTGCACTACATTTTTCTTTGTACGATACCAAGTATGTTAAATTCATTACATTGCTTAAGTTACCGCATTTGCCAATTTGAAAGTCCCCATTACTTGAACATGAACCGTTAATCTTGGAAGCGAGGATGAGTGGATAGATCTATCGAGGGTGACGCCTCCATCCGAGTTGGTGAATCCCAACCAGGAAAACGGATGCATTTCATTTGATAACATTACGAGTTGTCCGGCAAACACTCAAGCAGGGCATACATGATGAAAGTCTAGTTTCGGGGTAATGGGCTTAGAGCAATTGTAACATTATTTTTACGTGACTTGATGGTCATGCATGATAGATACTGTGTAGTCGTGATAAAACATTTACATAAACCTATGATTTCTCACCAACATTATTGTTGACCGCTTTTAGCAATGTATTTGATGTAACTCAGGCATTATCATCATGACATGGTTTAGGGACCTACATTTTGAGTCGCGGCGACGACTTACATTATGTACATTATGGCACTTTATTTCAAAACATCGTTTGGATTTGTAACATATTTGTATTTCCGCAAACTTTGTAAACCTTTTGGGACCGATGTTGTATCAATGTTTTATGAAATATCCAACGATGTGTTTTAAACGGCACTTTAGGTCGTTCAATATAATGTGATGTGGTGCTATGACAGTCAATCCCCGGAATTCCATTCGCAAAACAGTAAAGGGGTGGTGCATTGGTACAGACGTAGAAATGTGTTATAGAGAACTAGTTTGCATCATTGACCCTAGACTATAGCTACATTATCATAGCATCTCATCATTTCATCATAGTACATATTCACTTTTCATGCGGATTCACTTACACTTTATTCGAGATTATTTACTTTTATTTCACATCTGCTGTCACATGTTCAGATTCACATCCCATCACCATATCATCGGACTCTAGCTCGGATGATGTTCCAACTTCATCATGGATGATGTTGCATCACATTCCACTCGAATCGATCTTCCATTGGATCTACTCCAGCCTTCCCACCATCATGACCGACACTGAGACCGAACCCTTCGAGGAGGGCGAGGTTGCACCCACTCCTCACGTTACCAAACTACCACGATCCACCACACCACTACTAGCACCATCACCACCATCATCACCATCTCCATCATATTTTCTTAGAGATCCTTTACCTACGACAGACTTGCCGCCCAAAAGCTGCTCGTTTTGATATCCCTACACCACCATCTCTCGAGCCGAGCCACCCGTTAGGTTTGAGTTAGTGAGAGTTCTAGAGCCGGCTGCCGACAAATTCTCACCGAGGCATTAGGAGCCCGTATTGATAGTCGCAGATCCAGATTGATAGTTGTCACGACGCTTGAGGAACCGGTTTGTAGATAGGATTGAGCCCATTTGAGGAGGTCGAGTTTGAGTGTTAGGCGGGTTTCTATTGACTTGTCACATCGTGAGTATTCGTATCAGCTAGAGGACAGGAGAGTATTGCTTTTCAAGTGGTCGATTGATGAGTTGAGGAGTTTGGTGGATAGTTTGACTACTCCGGTTCGTGATCTTCAGATCGAACGGCAGCACCATGAGGTGCCTTATGTAGACTTTGTCATTGTATAGTTTTGACCATTATTATCCTAGTCACAAGGTGTGTGACGTAGTTTAAAGAACTTGTTGTATTTTGGTTGTTGTACAAACAAATGTATCAAGTATTGACTCTACTATGTAGGAATGGTTATTATTATCTATGATATCGGTCCATGTAGGTCGAAATTTTCATGTATATTATCCACGTGTGTTGTGATTATATTTGTGATATTTCGTTATTGTTCCGCTGTGATTCCATTTATCTTTATGCATGATGTGGTTGTGGATATATTTGTATGATGGTTGTTTCTACTTACGAAGTTCTCATGATTGTTTCATCTTGTGATTTTGAAGAGTTATGGCTTCTAAGAAAGTTACACCTGAAATGACCCAAGCAGAAA
Source organism: Chrysanthemum makinoi (assembly GCA_910596185.1). Classification (NCBI taxonomy): domain Eukaryota; kingdom Viridiplantae; phylum Streptophyta; class Magnoliopsida; order Asterales; family Asteraceae; genus Chrysanthemum; species Chrysanthemum makinoi. The sequence continues at coordinate 181,070,648 of OU343217.1, read as the reverse complement.
TTCAAAAGTTGGTGAATGATAGCATTGCTAATGCTCTAAGAGTCGAAGGGAACAAAGGGTTGCCGCTGGGGCCGCTTAGGCTAGCTATGCATCGTAATGCCGAGGATCCGTTAAGAAATGTTCGTACAAAGATTTCAAGAGTGCTGAACCCACTAAGTTTCGAGGTACCGAGGGAGCTACTGCAATGGTTCGATGGTTTGAAAAGTTGGAATCGGTGTTTTTGCTTTGTAACTGTCCGGTGACAAGAAGGTCAAATTTCTACTGCAGCACTTTACTCGATTGAGCGTTGTCATGGTGGAATTCATACGCTCAACCGATTGGAATGGAGAATGCTTTTAAGCTTACTTGGGAGGAATTCAAGGGCTTGGTGACTAAGAAGTTTTGTCCTCGAACGGAAGTCAAAAAGTTGGAGACCGAGTTCTATGAATTGGTAACCATTGGGTATGATATCTACACTTACATCGGAGATTCCGGAATTGGCCGCTTATGCCCGCCGATGGTACCGATAACGAAAAGTTGCTAGAGGCTTTTATTGAGGACTTCCTAAGTTGTTCAAGGAGATGTGACTTCATTTGATCCACAAACAATTGAGGAAGCTATTCGAGTGACTCATAAGTTGATGGCACAAGTGGTGAAGCGAGGTAAGTACACCACCACCAACCGAACCAACAACAACCCCAACAACCGTTTCAACAATAACCGAGGCAACTACAACAACAATAGCAACAATAAAGCAGTGGGACAACATAGTGGGTAGGAATGCTACTCAACCACCACCCAAAGGCAAGAGGTTGCTAAGGCTTATGTTATGGTCCGAAGAAGGAAAAGGATATACGGGTTTTGCCGGCGTGTAATAAGTGTTTGAGTCATCAATCCGGTCGATGTCCGATCCGTGAAAATTGCAAGAAAGTTGGTCACCGTACTAGGGATTGCAAGTGGCCACAAGTTTACGTTTTGTCAGGGAACCTGGACACTACAAGAAGGATTGTAAGAAGGGAAAGAATCAAGCAAATCCGAATCAAGGAGGTTTGGCACGAGGAAGGGTTTACGTCATTGGAGGCGGAGAAGATAGGGAGGACCGAATGTCATAACGGTACGCTTTCTCAATAATCGCTACGCTTCAGTTTTATTTGATTCGGTGCCGATAAAGTTTTGTGTCCAATACATTTGCACCTTTGCTCAACATTAAACCAACTACATTAGACATATCATACATTGTCGAATTAGCTAATGGTAGCATAGTTAACACCAACACCATTGTCCGCGGTTGCACATTCAATTTTCTTAATCATCCCTTCAACATAGACCTCATGCCCGTAGAAAGCTGGTAGTTTTGACGTCGTCATCGGCATGGACTGGTTATCTAAGCATCGTGTGAAGATCATTTGTGATGAGAAAGTTGTTCATCTTCCCTACAACGGCGAAACTTTGATTATTCGGTAGGAACGAAGTGGAACTAGAATTAGTATCATATCGAGCATCAAAACGGAGAAGTACATTAAGAAAGGTTGTCTTGCTTTCTTAGCCCATGTAACCGAGAAAAAGTCGGAGAAGAAGCGACTTGAAGATGTTCCTATTGTTCGTGAATTTTTCAAGTATTTCCCGAGGATTTACCGACTTCCACCGCACGACAAGTAGAATTTCATATTGACTTAGTGCTGAGCTGACCGACATGCGAGCACCGTATCGTTTAGCACCATCCGAAATGCAAGAGTTGTCTAATCAATTGCAAGAGCTTCTAGACAAAGGATTCATTAGGCCGAGTTCCTCGCCTTGGGAGCACCGGTCTTGTTTGTGAAGAAGAAGGATGGATCCTTCCGAATGTGCATAGATTATCGAGAATTGAACAAGTTAACGGTGAAGAATCGTTACCCACTCCCCAGAATTGATGACTTGTTTGATCAGTTACAAGGTTCTAGTATTTATTCCAAGATTGATCTTCTGGGTTATCATCGCTTCAGTTCGGGAAGAGGATATTCAAAACAGCGTTAGAACACGTTACGGTCATTACGAGTTTCAAGTGATGCCGTTTGGATTGACTAATGCACCGCCGGTATTCATGGATCTCATGAATAGAGTTTGTAACCCGTATTTGGACAAGTTTGTTATAGTGTTCATCGACGACATCTTGATCTACTCCAAGAGCAAAGAAGAGCACGAAGAGCATTTAAGGATGATTTTAAGGCTACTCAAGAATGAGAAGTTGTATGCCAAATTTTCAGTGTGATTTTTGAACCAAGTGCAATTTCTTGGTCATGTCATTGATAGTCATGGACTACAAGTTGATCCCGCAAAGATTGAAGCCGTAAAAGATTGGGCTACTCCAACGAATCCTACGGAAATTCGACAATTTCTAGGACTACAGATACCAAGGTTCATCGGTTTTTCAAGATAGCGAGATTGACCAAGTTGACACAGAAAAACAAGAAGTACGAATGGGGAAAGAAACAAGAAGTTGCTTTTCGCTTGTTGAAACAAAGCTTTGCATGCGCCAATTTTGGACCAACCGAAGGCATTGAGAACTTTGTTGTATATTGCGACGCTCGCATAAAGGACTTGGGGGCTTTTTAATGCAAAACGAGAAGGTGATAGCGATGCTTCTCGACAACTTAAGACTTCATGAGAAGAATTACAACTCATGATCTCGAGTTAGGAGTCGTAGTTTTGCACTCAAGATTTGGAGACACTACTGGTACAAAGTAATGTTGTTTACCGACCACAAGAGTTTGCAATATATTCTTGATCAGAGGGAGCTTAATATGAGGCAACGTCGTTGGTTGGAGTTACTCAACGACTATGATTGTGAAATCAAGTATCACCCGGGAAAAGCCAATGTTGTGGTTGATGCTCTTAGTCGGAAAGAGAGGCCTAAACCTTTAAGAGTTCGATCATTGGGAATGACGATTATTTCTCCTTTACCATCGAAAATCCATGAAGCACAAGTCGAGGCACTTAAAGAGGAAAATCGACCAAGTGAAAAGCTTTATGGTATGCCCGAAAGCGTAAATGGTTTTGTAAAGAGAGCAGATGGAGTATTATGTTTCAAGGATAGAATGTGGGTTCCATTGTATGGCGGAATACGAAAATTGATTATGCATGAGTCGCATAAGTCAAAGTATTCTATTCATCCAGGATCGGATAAGATGTATCAAGATCTTAAGAAGCTTTATTGGTGGCCGAACATGAAAGCGAGATTGCCACGACGTTAGCAAATGCCTTACTTTGGTGAAAGTTGAATATCGAAGCCTTCAGTTTACTCCAACAACCAGAAATTCCTCAATGGAAATGGGAACGCATTACAATGGACTTTGTTACGAAACTTCCTAAGACATCGGGAGGTTACGACGCTATTTGGGTAATTGTTGATCGCCTTACCAAGTCAGCCCATTTCATACCGAGTAGAGAGACTTATTCCATGGAGCAACTCACTAGACTTTATGTCAAGGAAATAGTCTCGAGGAACGGAGCACCAATTTCTATCATTTCCGACAGAGATAGTCGATTCACTTCAAACTTTGGGAATTCATTGCAAGATTCATTCGAACCGATTAGAGATGAGCACAGCAGATCACCCACAAACCGACGGTCAAAGTGAAAGGACCATTCAAACGTTAAGACATGCTAAGAGGCATGTGTGATTGATTTGGAAATGGTTGGTCTAACCATTTGCCATTGATTGAATTCTCGTACAACAATAGTTATCACACCAATATCAAGATGGCACCATTCGAGGCACTTTATGGTCGTAGTGCCGATCACCGTTGTTGGGCCGAGGTAGGACGCACAACTTACTTGGTCCGAAATGGTACGAAACCACGAAAAGATTGTTCAAATTCGTGATAGACTTCGAACTGCAAGGAGTCGACGTAAAAGTTATGCGGATGTTAGACGCAAGGATTTGGAATTTCAAATGGGAGACAAAGTTATGTTGAAAGTATCGCCTTGGAAGGGCGTGGTACGATTTGGAAAGCGTGGGAAGTTAAAACCGAGATACATGGACCATTCAAGATTTTGAGCGAGTTGGTCCGTAGCTTATCGACTTGATCTTCCACCGAACTCACCATGTGCACAACACGTTTCACGCCAAACTTGAAGAAGTGTCTTCGGACGATCGCCGTTATTCCATTGATGAAGTTCGCTTGACGACAAACTCCATTTTGTGGAAGAACCTGTAGAAATCATGGACCGTGAGGTCAAGCAGTTGAAACAGAGTCGTATTCCTATTGTGAAAGTTCGTTGGAATTCTCCGAGGTCCACGAGTTTACTTGGGAACGGAAGACCGGATGCACGCAAGTATCCTCATCTTTTCACCGACACCGTTACACCTATCAACGATTGAATTCAGGGACTGAATTCCTTTTGGATGGGCTTAATGTGACAATCTGCATTTTCAGTCATTTTCGACACGATTCATGTCTCATCATTTCAACATTTATAGTAAACTTGGTTTACTTGTTTCAAATTCGCGAACCTGGAGGTTTAGCGCGAATTCATGATCATGACATCACGCACATTTCATATGGACTATGATTAGTCTACATTTCATTGACATCATGTTATCTCATTATTCATTCACGACATTTCATTTCATATTTTACGCTAATTTTTATATTTTATAATCTTTATCAGTGAGTTATTATTTTTTAACATTTAACCCGTTACTTTCAAAAATGATCCCGAGGTATTTTTAAACTTACATTTAGTTTATAAAACTATATTTTTAGTTTTCCTAGTGTTTCAAATTTATTTGGTATATTAAATCGTTAAAGTTTAATTATTACGCCGCTTTAAAAAAAATTATACGGTAATTATTTTATCACTCAATTTTCACAAGGAAAGTATTTTTACAATTTTATCACCTCAATACAATCTATTTTGACTTATTAAAAACTTACTTGCACCAAAAATTTCCATTTACCCTACAAGATTTATTTAACTTACATTTTCTTTAAAACTTATACAAGTTATACAAAATATATACAAGTAAATGTTTAAAAAAAAAAAAAAAATAAATAATATTTGAGAGACAACCCTCCCAAAACCGCCGGGGAGGTATGGTTATAAATGTTGGTATGGTCTATGTTTTCAATAATTTCACTCAATCTCAAAGTCTTACAACTCAATAATTTCACATTCATTTCATTATTTTCAAAGTGTTAAGAAAAACAAATTCTCTTCTTTTTCTCAAAACCGCCACAACATCAAGAACAAGGGATCAAGATTTTGTAAAATCAAGTGTTTACAACCTAGATTATATCCTTTATATGGTTTTGAAATAAAAACCAAGGATATTTAAGTTAATCCTTGTTACTTTCACCTCATCACTATCACTAGTAAGCATGTTTTATTCATTTTCAAGTTTCCTTTTCATTTTCATATGTTTCTTTTCATTTTGGAGCTTATATGCATGATATGTGATTTATACCATTTATTTCATGATTTTAGAGTTATCTATATATATATGGTCATCCTATAATTATTCCCTTGGTATTGGTTGGTCTTGATGATGTCTAGGAACCCATGACACCCTAAGAAGGTGTATGGTAGGATTAGATTAGTTTTGGAGTTGATTTGAAGGGATTAGAATAGGTTTTGTCCGAGAAAACTATTTTCGATAACTATATTTTGTGTTCTGTCCTTGTTTTGCTTTTCTGGAAAATCCGACAGTAGGCACGACTTTTTGGCCTTGATATTTAGAAAATATACTTTAAAACGAATCCGTGGCAGCTTGAACGGAATAAAACGGAGTTATAACGAGAAAGTTATGGATTTTAAAGTTTGACGATCGAAAAATATAATTTTCAGAATTTTCAGCAACTTATTTTTATTTGTACGGGTCAAAAAAGCCTTGCTTCACAAATTATTTCGACTTTCAAAAATATATTAGTTTACTAATATCAGACTAAGCATATTATACTAGAAAACGGATTTGAAACGACAAAGATATGCACTTTTTCATAAACTTGCCGTAACTAATTTTTCTGCACACAATTAGCCAAAACAACCATCTTTAACCCTTATTATCTTTATGTTCGAGACCTTTTGGACGAAAACTCCTGAACTGAAACTTTAGATATCGATACAAACTTTCCAAAACAGTCGAGTTCGTTTCTCTAACGATCGACGCATAACTATTTAATACTGACTAGTTTTCCAAAGCCATTTTTGGTAATTTCATGATTTTTATGAGACATTGTTTTGCGACGAAAAGTGGTAATTTCTCTATAAATCATTATAAAACCATTGTAGGATGACATTTTGACGTAAAAACATGTAAAGTCATTTTTGAAGGTTCAAGACGTCAAAAGAGTATTTTTCGACGTCGAGTAATATTTTCAAAACTCGTAAATGGTATAAATAACATATCAAGTGCATGCATAACATTACATTGCAACTCATGACATATCATATCATTGATAATAGGTCCCGTTGACGCATCACATTGAACCTCGGTGTACTCACTTTTGCCATTATTCCAGTTTATCCAAGTGAGTTTTCATAGCCCCGTTTTACATGCTTTCGATTATTTTCAAACCCACGGGGAGAATACATTGCACTACATTTTTCTTTGTACGATACCAAGTATGTTAAATTCATTACATTGCTTAAGTTACCGAATTTGCCAATTTGAAAGTCCCCATTTCTTGAACATGAACCGTTAATCTTTGGAGCGAGGATGAGTGGATAGATCTATCGAGGGTGACGCTCCATCCGGTTGGTGAATCCCAACCAGTAAACGGATGCATTTCATTTGATAACATTACGGAGTTGTCCGCAAACACTCGGGGCATACATGATTGAACAGTCTAGTTTCGAGGTCATGGGCTTAGAGCAATTGTAACATTATTTTTACGCTACTTGGTCATGCATGATAGTTACTTGTGTAGTCGTATAAAACATTTACATAAACCTATGATTTCTCACCAACATTATTGTTGACCGTTTTAGCAATGTATTTTCAGTAACTCGAGGCATATCATCATGACATGGTTTAGGGACCTACATTTTGAGTCGCGGTGCCGACTTACATTATGTACATTATGGCACTTTATTTCAAAACATCGTTTGGATTTGTAACATATTTGTATTTCCGCAAACTTTGTAAACCTTTTGGGACCGATGTTGTACTCTAAATGTTTTTATGAAATATCCAACGATGTGTTTTTAAAACGGCACTTTAGGTCGTTCAATATAATTGTGATGTGGTGCTATGACAGTCAATCCCCAGGAATTCCATTCCGCTGCAAAAACAGGTAAAGTGGGGGTGTGACATTTACGCATATCCTTCACAGGATACACGTAGTCCCATTGTAGAACCTTATGCATATAAGTTACACGTAAGATTGTTCTTATGCGTAACGTCTACGCATAAGGTGATCCATAAGCGTAAAGGCCATTTTACCCTTGATTCTGAATTGGTATCGCGAAACACGAAATAGATCAATCATAACACTTCCATTAACAAGTTATTCAAACACTCAACCTCGCATGGCATCAAAGTTAAGTCCAAGTGCCAGGATAGCATTATGCGTAAACATAAACCCTAGTATTTCAAATCCTACTCGTAAGAAATCTAGCCATGGAAAATCCACCAAATGAATTCTGGGACACCTAAGAGGCAATATGAGTTGTTTGCAACAAGTTTTAATATAAAAAACCTCATGAATCAAAAGTACCCAAACCAACGAGTACATAAACCCTAAAGTCTAATTTTGCAAATTTAATGTATCTGGGATTGATTCAAAGGTGTATTTGGTTAATAAAACATGTAACAAACCTATCCCAAGCATCTAATTAGCCTAAAACACTCACACATGAAAGAACCCAAATCCACGCATAAACCCTAAACCACGAATAAGATTAAAAACGTTTTCTGGGTTGAAAATCTTGATGAAAATGTTTGTAAAACATGGTTTTAAGCACTTTGATACTATCATTTTCATAAGAAACATCCCATAGTGATTTCATGTTCTTATGCTTATGCGTAGAACACAAAATCACCTCTAGTTTAAAATCTAACCGTTAGTTTTGAATAAGGTTTAAAACCAATGTTTGTAATCATTTAATGAATCGTTTAACACTTACAAAATTCAGGTTTGAAGCACGGATTGGAGAATCAATTCTTAGGCGTGGATGAAGTGGTTCGAAAAGTTAATGTTTGTAATAAATGATTAAGTGAAATTCGGTGGATAGTTTTGTAAAAAATGAGTTTGAACTTTACACAATAATAGTCCCTCCACCTCATTCAATTTCAACCACAGCCCATAACTTCCATTTTGGTTAAGCAAGACGTGATAGTATGGAAAGAAACTTGACGAAACTCCCCCTCAACTTCAGAAATAGAGAAATTTTACAAATGTGAGTCTGAGGAGAATTGTGAAACAAGAAACGTATCCACCATTATCAAAGATACAACCAATTTGGGTAACATGCAAGTACAAGGTTTTATGAAACTGAAAAATATTTACATTCTCCCCCTCAACACTTGTCCATGAAAAATAATGAAATGTTTGATAGAGCAAGGTGCTAACGGAAGAATTGTACTTGCAGTGTTTGAAGAAATTTAGATAGAAGAATATTTTTGAGTTTTATTAGATTTTATATTTTTCTATTTTTGTTTTTGAAAAAATTTATTTACAAAAGATGTTTTGGTGTTTGACTAGTTTTAAGAATGTGTTAAAAGTTCATCCAGTTCCTCTGGAGTCAAACACCTCATACCAATCCGGTGGATCAACTCAGTAAACCTAGCAGGAGCTAAGGCTTTGGTGAGAAAATCTGCCAGTTGGTGTTCAGTACCCAAAAAATATAATTCAACAGTACCCTTTTCCACATGCTCCTTTATTAAATGATATCGAAGGTCGATGTGCTTGGACTTCGAATGTTGAACGGTGTTTCACGAGATCGCAATAGCACTTCGATTGTCACAGTACACCGAAATTCTGTCAAATACGTAACCATAGTCTTTGAGTTGTGTTCTCATCCAAATGACTTGAGCACAACACGCCGACATGACTACATATTCTGCTTCGGTTGAGGACAATGTTGTACAATCCTGTTTCTTCGATTTTCATGACACCTATTTATCACCAAGGAATTGCAAACCCCCTAAAGTACTTTTCCGAGAATCTAAGCAACCTGCGGGATCAGCGTTTGAAAAAGCTATTAGTTCAAAACCAGAATCCTTCGGATACTAGATCCCCAAATTAATGGTTCCCTTGATGTATAGGAGGATTCTTTTAGCCTCAGAGAGGTGAGTTTCAGTTGGTCGCGACTGATAACGGGAGCAAAGATATACAGCAAATACAATGTCAGGTCTATTGGCTGTTAGATACATGAGTGACCCAATAATACTTCGGTATTTGGTAGGGTCAACCAATTTCCCATGTAAATCAGCGTCCAGTTTTTTGGTATGTGCCATTGGTGTAGCATAGGTATCACAGCTTTGCATTTCATGTTTGTTTAAAATTTCAAGAGCATATTTGGACTGACTTAGGAAAATACCACGGGGTGATTGATGAACTTGCAGTCCTAGAAAGAAAGTAAGTTCACCCATCATTGACATTTCAAAATGTGTTTTCATAAGTTTTGAAAAAGCGTTTGAGTACTTTTTATGTGTTGACCCAAAAATGATGTCATCCACATAGATTTGAACGATTAAAATGTGTTCCCCGTGATATTGTGTAAAAAATGTTGGGTCGACCGATCCTTTAACAAAATTATAAGATAGGAGAAAGGATGACAACTCATTGTACCACGCCCGAGGGGCTTATTTGAGACCGTAGAGAGCCTTGTTCAGTTTGTAGACGTGATTAGGGAACTCTGGATCAACAAATCCTTCTGGCTGACCAATATAGATCGTTTCCTTCAGTTTACCATTCAGAAAAGCGGTTTTGACATCCATCTGATAGACTGTGATGTTCATGTGAGCCGCGAATGCCAGAAAAATCCGTACAGCCTCAAGTCTAGCAACTGGTGTGAAGGATTCCTCGAAGTCAATCCGATCTTCTTGTCTATAACCCTTAGCCACCATACATGACTTATTTCTGATAACCATACCTTCAGCATCCAACTTGTTTTTCCAAATCCATTTACGACCAATAACATAGACCCCTGTTGGTTTTTCAACCAATTCCCATACTTTAAGACGTTTAAACTGATTGTGTTCTTCTTGCATGGATTAAATCCAGTTGTCATAAGTCATTGCTTCTTTAATGTTTTTGGGTTCAGATTGGCAAACAGTAAGTGCATAAATGCAATGTTCACCGTCAGTCTGAAGGTGTTGTCTAGTTACGACTGGTTGATTCGGGTTTCCAATGATGGTCACAAGAGGATGGTCTTTAGTCCAACGATGTGTGGAGGGTTGATGTTGATATACATTATGCAGATTAGGAGGATTCAAATGGCTTGTAGATGATTCCGCAACATCTGAAGAAGCAGTTGCATTTGCGAAAGGGTTAAAGAACGCATTTGGATCATAATCTGCGGGTGTAGGTACATCATGATTCAGAAGATCATCAGCTGGTTCAACGTCATTGGATGCAGTTTGTTCGGCTGTTGTTGTAGAATCAATTGGAGGTGCTTCTTCAACAGTTGTTGTTGTTTCAGGTGTATCAGGGATTGGATTAGTATCAGGTTGAGCAGCGGAAACATTTGATACATCTGGAGCACGTTGATCAATATCATCACTAAACAGAGGAGCAAATAGCTGTTCCATTTGTTGACGAGTAAGCTGTAAGCTTAGTTCAGCTTATGATGGGGTTTTGGGGAAGTTTAAATGGTTATGTTTGGGTTCCAAGCTGTTTTGCTCAGAAGCCATGTCAGTAAGCTCATCGAAATTTGCATGAATCGTTTCCATAATCTCCCTTGTACGACGATTCCAGATCCGGTATCCTTTACAATTTTCACAGTAACCAACGAAGACTCCAATGTCAGCTTTAGCCTTGAGCTTTCCAAAGTTATCACGATCATTATTCAGGTAATAGAGAGCACCGAATACATGAAAGTGTTTGAGATTCGGTTTACGGTTATGGATAAGCTCATAAGGTTTTTTGTTGTGGCGTTTGGTTATCATCGAACAGTTCTGAGTGTAGCATGCAGTTGACACGGCTTCTGCCCACAAGTAATCTGGTAGTTTAGCATTTATCAACATCGTTCTTTCAGCTTTTACTAACATACGGTTTCGCCTTTCAACAACTCCATTTTGTTCTGGTGTCCGTGCAATTGATGTTTGATGCTCAATTCCCACTTTCTCATAGTATTCACGAAGAGTTTGATTTACAAATTCAATCCCTCTGTCTGTTCTAATTTGTCTGACTGTATTCCGGAGCTGAACTTGAATTTTCGTGAGAAAGGTGATGATCATCTATGGAGCTTGATCTTTACTTCGAAGAAAATAAACCCAAGTCCATCTTGACTAGTCATCTACAATTACAAGAATGTAGTGTTTACCATTAATCGTCTGCACACGCATCGGGCCACACAAGTCCATGTGAAGAAGATGGAGCACATGTTGAGAGTTGTGTTCCACTTTTGAAGGAAAGTGAGCACGAGTGCTTTTCCCTTGTTCACAAGATGAGCATAGGTGATCTTTAGAATACCGAAATCTTGGGAGACCTTCAACAAGTTTGTAACGTGCAAGATTGGTTATGGTTTGAAAGTTTAAGTGTGAAAGTCGACGGTGCCACAACCAAGATTTTGTTGATGTTGCCTTAGAAAGTAGACAGATGGGAGATGAAGCAATCATGTCTTGCATTGATATTGTGTAAAGACTTGATGTGCGGTTTCCAGACATAAGATCGTTTCCTTGTAGATCACGAATGGAACAAGTTTTCTCCCTAAATGCAACTTCCAAATCTCCATCACAAAATTGACCGACTGAAAAGAGATTATGACCGAGACCTTCCACATAATAAACTCTGCTAATTTCGATATTCCCATTGATGTAATTTCCGTAGCCCATGATAGCTGCGAAGTGATCATTTCCGAACCTGACAGTGCCAATGAACTTTGAAACAAAGTTTGATAACAGTTTGAGATTGCCTGTCATGTGCCGGGAACATCTGCTATCAACAATCCAAAGGATGATCTGTATCACCTGCATTACACACAGACGACACAGGCAAAGTAGAAGTAGAGGTGGAACCCGAAGAGTTGGAGGGTTCCGATACAGTTACAGTTGAAACACACATGTTAAGGATTTTAGGAATCCATTTAAAGCCAGGTGTATTTTGTAACCATCTCTGCCAAGTCCAACTAGTTTTAGCTTTGGTCTTAGTGAATGTACTAGGTGATATTTTCTTCCTAGGAGGTGAAGTGGGTTCTATGGGTACATCAATGAATGTAGCAGGAACACTAGAGGGCGGTTTACCTAGCACAGACTTAGAAGCATTAGTGGGCCTAGAGGTACTCCATTTTCTATTGTTCCGCTTACGAGATAAGATAGATTTATCAACACATTTATCATGACAATCTAGAAAACATGCTTTTATGACAACCAACACAAGATGCTTCAAACATAACATTCAAAGTATTTAAAGATTCAGCATTCGTTACATCACTTTTTCAATTACATTTGACTAACGCAATATCTAAAGTGGGTGCAACTTGAGTGTTATTCGAGGTCCTAAGGTGTTCTTCTACTTCATAGGTCTTTATCGTTCTTCTCTTACGTTGCAACTTCCTATTTTTCTTGGTTTTGCTCTTAAGTTGTGAAGTGCAAACGTTGGGAAAAGAGGCAACTATTCCTATTTCAGTGGAAGGAAGCACATTAGTATCTTGTGGTTTGTCATTAGGCGTTCTAGAGTCAATTTTAAATTTTCCAGGTGTAAGAACATTAGTGTTACTAGACTTATCTTGTTCATACTTTCTTAACTTTGCTTTCAACTCAACAATAGTGTGCAACAAATCTTGATTTTCAGAGCGAATGTTTCCACTAACATTTAAAACATCTCTAGTGTATGCAAGATGATTATCAAGTTCTTGGCTTCTAAGTGAAGAAGTTGATCAGTAGTAATTTGATCAAGACCGACAATGTTAGTAACATCATCTCTTGGTGGATTAGGATTCGGATCTCCAGGTACAGTGATAGTAGGCATCTAAAAAGGACCTTCAAGGATGACCTTCTTCAAAAACTTACCATGTGGCTTCTTGAGATCACAAAATCTAAAGAACCTTATCACCCATTGATCATAGTTACCGGGAGTAAGCATTGGAGGTCTATCAAGGGATCCAGCTTCATGAATGGATTGTTGGCTACTTAAAGCTTCACACATCTTTGCAAACCAAGAGGGTTCCTTTGGTGTTGTAACATTCATAGCATACTTGGCGGGATACTAATTTTGAAAGTAGGTATAATGTTGTACTTGTTGACGAGGGTTTGGTTGAACCATTTGTTGTGGAAGAGGGTTTGCTCCTTGAGGAAAGTGTTGAAATTGTTGCAATTGTTATGGAGATGGTGGAGGATATTGTTAATAGAATTGTTGTTGTTGTTGAGGATACTCATGAGGAAAGTAGCTAGAGTATGTTGGTTGAGACATCTTGAAACTTGTGTTGATGATGGATCTTTGTTGTCGAATGAAACGTAGAGGTTGTTGATGAAGTAGCCTTATGTGTAGAATAGACCATACGCGTAGTACCCAATTTACGCGTAGACAAGAGTTTACGCGTAGTGATAGCTTACGCGTAGACTTGAGAAAACTTAGCTTAGGCGTAAACTAAAGACTTAGTAGTAGAAACCTTATGCGTAATATTTCCTTAGGCGTAAGACAAGCTTATGCGTAGGAAATGCTTAGGCAAAGAAGTTTCTACGCGTAAGTATTAAGCTTAGGTGTAAAACTAGGGTTTTATCCAAAAATCCTTTACACTTATACCAGTGTAAAAGATATCCAAAGTTGAAGTGTTTTCAGGCTTATCCAAGCAAGAAAACACTGAGTAAACCAACAGCTTTGAAGATCAAGTGATGAATTCCTTATGCGTAACTTGCTGCTTAGGCATAGACTTTGAGCTTACGAGTAAGAATAGGGTTTTACTACGAGTAGAAAGTACCAACTTGCACCAAAACTGATTTTTATGCTCAAAAGTGTTTTGTAAGCTGATTTTAATGATGAAATAGCTTTAATATCACCAAAATAACAAGAAAGTTTGAAACTTGATGATCCAAAACAAATATCACCCTTACGCGTAGAATGAACTACACGAATCAAAAACCAAGCTAAAACTAATCTACACACGTAAAGTTTGAAACTTGATGCAAAAAACTTAAACTTTAACACCCAATAAACCTTAAACCACAAGAATCTTGAGTTTACAAGTGTAAAAATTAAAACTTTTAGGCGTATGAAATGTTAAGCTTATAAAACCCACGCGAATAGAATTTTTCTTCAAAAAACAAAAGTGTTTCACCCAACTAGATGGCGATTGATACCACTGTTAGGTCACCATAATATAACACAAGTAACAATTTGTAAGAAGAAAGATGAAGTAGAAATTGGTTGAACAAGAACAAACACACACATATGATAATATGTAAATGTTATGCGTAGGATATGAATGCAAATGAACAAACAACCTTCTAAGGAAGGTTTACAAGAGTATTTATAGAGGAAGGGAACTAGGGCAACACTACTAGTTCCTTCCATCCTTATTGGACATGGGCCAAGGCTTATGGGCTTTCTACATAAGCCTTGCCATTTATAACTAACATAAAAGACTAATTAAGTAACCTATTACATATTGATTACTAACACTTGAAATACAAGTTTGGAGTGATTCCAACAGAATCATAGGTGAAGATCATCTCCCTGATTCTCATAACAAAGACCAAGGTCCAAAACCATTTGTGTCTGGTGGCATGATTACCAATATGTTGTCATTACCCAAGTCCAGTGATTGGGTTGAACGGGTTAATCCTGAGAGTAAGCTTCCAAATTTCGATTCTAGAAGAATACTAGAGCCTGAAAGCCAAGCTCTAAAGAGCATGCTTGGACTCCCTGATGTGCCCAGTAGTACTGAACACATCTTTGAGTTTGAAGCAGAATCTCAAGCACTGCTTCCACCCCTGAAACCTCTTCATGGTGCTACACCAAGCTCTGAGCTTACTCCATTGCAATTCGACCCTCATACACCAAAAGAAAAGTCTGGACTTGGTAGACCCATCCTGAAAAGACCAACAAAACCAATCCAACAAGTATCAACTCCCACTGAGACTTCCACATCTTCAGTTCCTACTGAAGCAGACCAAATTCAGAAACTGACTGACCTTGTGAGGAAGATGACTGATAAGATGGAATCCATCGAAAAAGATCCCGATTCAATCAAGGAAACAAAGTCAGCCTCCTCTAGTTCATCAAGGTCAAAATCCACCAACAAGCCCAAGCAGAAGTGTGATATGTGCCATTATACCAGTCATACCACTGATAATTGCTACATAATCCTTTTTTGTATGATCTGCAAAAAGGATGATCACAGAACTTCTGATCACTTACAGTATGTAAGTTCATTCAGTGAAGCAAAACATACCAAAGTTGGTCATCAACATGCTTCAACCTCTAAACAAGCTCACAGAAATAGAGCAAAACCTTTTCCTCGCCCACACTATGGCTTTAATGATCAATATCCTGATGATTTTCTCATGAACTCATGCTATGATATTTGCGGAAATCCAGTTCATGAGACATCCCAGCATGACAGTGTCATCCAAGCAAGGAGAAGTTCAAAGCAACCCGGAATCACTGAGTCATCCTCAGTCATTAAATACAAAACATGTGGTAGCACAAGGCACTCAACCACTGACCATGAGTCAATTACCAAATTCAAGCAGACCTTTAGACCCAAGCCCACTAGTATGTGGGTCAGCAAGAGAAACTAATTCAGTTTACTATTTGTGAAGAGACACGCCAGGGAGCCTATTTGGCATCTAGATAGCGAATGCTCAAGAAGCATGACTGGCGTTAAGGAGTATCTGCACAAGTATGTAAAGGAACCAGGACCCAAGGTAGTATTTGGTGATAACTCATCATGTCCCACTGAAGGTTATGGTTCAGTATACTGCAATGGAATAGTTTTCTCTAGAATAGCTTATGTCAATGGTCTAAAATACAATCTCATCAGTGTCAGTCAACTATGTGATGGTAAGTACATTCTGCAATTCAAGGACAAACAAGGCACCATTTTGAATGCCAATAAAGAAGTTGTTTTGATAGCTCCTAGGAGAGATGATGTTTATGTCTTAGACATATCAACACTCTCTCAAGATGGAACTTGTATCTTTGCCAAAGCCACTGAAACTGTCAACTGGCTGTGGCACAAGATACTCTCTCACTTAAATTACAAAAACATCAACAACTTGGCAAAACAAAATAAAGTCCTTGGCTTACCATCACTGGTTTTTGCAAAAGATAAACCATGCTCAGCCTGTGAAAAAGGCAAACACCACAGAGCATCATTCAAAACAAAACAAAATTTCTCCATCAAAAGCTGCCTTCACCTCCTGCACATGGATCTCTTTGGTTTAGTCAGTCCTAGATCAATCCAGCATGAGAAGTATACACTTGTCATTGTTGATGAGTTCTCAAGATACACTTGGGTATACTTTCTTTCCAAGAAGAGTCAGGCAGCTGATACAATAATGTCATTCATAAGGAAAATTGAAAACTAGAATGACATTACTGTTAAACAAATCAGAACTGACAATGGTACTGAGTTCAGAAATCAAGAGCTTGAGAATTTCTGTGATGAAAAGGGAATCTCCCAAAACTTTTCATCTCCTTACACCCCTGAACAAAATGGGGTAGCTGAAAGGAAAAACAAAACTCTCATTGAGGCTGCCAGAACTATGTTAAATGGCTCAGCACTCTCAAAACATTTTTGGACTAAAGCAGTCAAAACAGCCTGTTACACTAAAAATAGGTCCATCATTGTAAAAAGACATAACAAAACCCTATATGAGATATTCGAAGGTAGACTTCCTGATATCAGCTACTTTCATGTGTTTGGGTGTCCTGTGTTCATTCACAACCAAAAGGATCACCTAGGAAAGTTTGATGCAAAAGCTGATGATGGGTATTTCCTAGGTTACTCAATGATCTCTAAAGCCTTCAGGGTGTTTAACACCAGAAGACAACAAGTTGAGGAAACCTTTCATGTCACCTTTGATGAAAGTTCAGAAAGCATCAGATTTACTAATACCTCAGTAGAGGAAATAGGAATTTATGACTCATCAAGATATCCTCCTGACGAGTTCAACACTGAAATAAATTCCTCATATCAAGCTGATGCTGACATCTCATACTATGTCTTACCCCACAACCTTCCTCAACCAACCATCAGTGAAGTCATTGATAATCAATCAGTCCCCACTGGGTTAGGTAATACTGAACCAAATGTTCAGGAACCTGTGATTCAAGAATCCCAACCTGAACAAAGCATCTCAACAGATGATCTTAATGATTCAGTGGCTCCTGCACCTAAACTCACTCCTGAGTTTCCAGCGACCTCTTCAAGCTCAGATCCTAGACCACAATGTAAGTGGACAAAATCTCAGGACATTGATCTTGTAAACATCATTGGTGAACCCACTGAGGGCATGTTCACTAGAAGCATGGCTGCTAAGTTAACTGCAGCTTCAGCCAATGAATGTCTATATGCTGATTTTCTATTAGAAATAGAACCCATAAGTGTCACTGAGGCTCTAAAACATTCAAGCTGGGTTCAGGCTATGCAAGAAGAACTTCAACAGTTTGATAAAAACAAGGTCATGACCTTGATCAAATGTCCTCAAGATGTCATTGTCATAGGAATGAAGTGGGGTTTCAGAAACAAAACTGATGAAAATGGCACTGTCATTAAAAACAAAGCCAGACTTGTAGCCAAAGGTTACAGTCAACAAGAAGGCATTGACTATGATGAGACATTTGCTCCTGTTGCAAGAATGGAAGCCATCAGGATCTTCCTTGCATTTGCTACCTGCATGAACTTCAAAGTTTACAAAATGGATGTAAAAAGTGCATTCGTGAATGGTGAACTCAAGGAAGATGTGTATGTTCAGCAACCTCCTGGCTTTGAGAGTAGTGAATTTCTTGACTATGTCTGCAAGCTTGACAAAGCCCTTTATGGACTTAAACAAGCTCCTAGAGCATGGTATGAAACTCTCTCAACCTTCCTGATTCAAAACAAGTTTGTCAGAATATAGATAGACAACACATTGTTTATTTACAGGACAAAGCAAGATGTGATACTGGTCCAAGTATATGTTGATGAGATCATCTTTGGCTCAACAAATTATACTCTTTGCAAACAGTTTGAAAAACTGATGACAAAGAAGTTTGAGATGAGCATGATGGGTGAACACACTTACTTCCTTGGACTACAAATTAGGGAAACTGATAAAGGAATATCCATCAGTCAAGAGAAATATACCAGAAATCTCTTGAAGAAATATGAGATATCTGACTGTGCCTCAGTGAAGCCACCAATGGTCCCTCCTAACAACCTTGGACCTGATCTCACTGGCAAATCAGTCAATCAAACTCATTTCAGGGGGATTGTAGGTTCACTGAGGTATCTAACTGCTTCTAGACCAGACATACAATTCTCAGTCTGTCTAATAGCAAGATATCAGTCCAATCGCAAAGAATCCCATTTCACTGCAGCCAAAAGAATCCTCAGATACCTGAAGGGAACTCCAAGCCTTGGACTTTACTATCCAAAGTGCTCAGGGTTTGACCTCAAAGGGTATTCTGACTCTGATTATGCAGGCTGCAACATGGACAGAAAAAGTACCTCAGGGTCCTGTCAATTTCTTGGAGGAAAGCTGGTTTGTTGGAGTGCTAAAAAGCAACAATCAGTGGCTATGTCTTCAGCTGAAGCTGAGTATGTGGCTGCTGCAGGATGCTGTGCCAATTTTTTATGGATGAAAAGTCAACTCAGTGACTATGACATCCATTACAAAATGGTACCCATCTTCTGTGATAACACCAGTGCTATTGCAATCTCCAACAACCCTGTCCTTCACCAAAGAACCAAACACATTGATATCAGATATCATTTCATCAGGGACCACATAATGAAAGGAGACATAAAACTTCATTTCATCCCTACTGAATATCAACTTGCTGATATCTTCACCATACCCTTAGATGAACCTACCTTCAGGAGACTGAAATTGGATTGAGAATGCTTGACATTGAAAGTCAACAACCTGAAAATCAATCTCAATCTCAGTAAATTCTCTCTGAAATGGTCCATGCTCCTTGAACAAAACCCCAATACAACCTTCTCACTGAATGAGTAAGACTCATTTAGGGACCCTGACTTTGGATATTGAGCATTGAATGAGTAACTAAATGCACCAAGTATCAGTTACTTAAATGTCCTAGGTTGGTAAACACACCAATTTAATATAGGAATATATGTCTCTCTATCCTGTTGTCATCCATGTCAAGGGTCCCTCAAACCTTACCCCATCCCACTTGGCTTTAAATGCCTCCTCTCACAACAAATATCCTAAGGATATTTTATTACTACAAAATGCACTTTTACTGTGCACTGCAACTGTTCCCTTGAAAACCGGGAAATTACTGCGGATAGTGGAGTGGTGGCATTAAATGAGGTAAATGAAACGTTTTCAAAAACCTGACTTTACAAATCCTCATCTATACAAAATTTACCCCTCTCACCACTCTATAAATACCCCCTTCATAACATCAAAAAACACACACAAATTATTTCCGCAACAAAACGCTGTCAAAATTCTTTCTCAAACCCAGAAATACTTGTGTGTTCTTCAAATCTTCAACCAGTTTTTGCAAAAATCTTCTCTGTAAACCATTTACAAAAGATTTCTTTTCACAAAACTCAAAAGTTTTTCAACTCTTTGATTGTTCTTGTCAAATATTTTCAAAAACCCTAAAAATATTTCAATGGAAATGGCAAGAACACAAAGCCTTCATTTTGCACCTCAGTGGGTAGGTGATCTAGATAATGTTGAATTCAAAACAAACAACGTTATAGCACTTTTGAATACCCCCCTGATGTCCCAGCCTATAATGGAATCATGAAATTTTTATTCAACAGTCCACTTAAACAGGCCTTTACTCAGTCCCTTTCTATATTGTACCTGTTAGGATTTAGAAAATCCGGTAGTTAAAGAGTCGGTCACCTCAAGTATATGTAATCGTTAGAAAGCTCGTAGTCGTAGTCATTTAGTGTTAGTAAGTAGTTTTTTAAGTAACACCGTGGAGGACGGACGGGTCTTTACCCACTGTATGCCTGATCCACAGCCCGTTGGAGGCGTGTCTTGTAAGAAACTATAAATACCCTCTACCTCCCAAGGTAGAGGGTTGGAGCTTCAATACCATTTTTCTTTGTTTCATCAAGTTCTCAATTCTCTCTCTACAACCCAACCCATACGCCTCTATTAAATATCATTTGATGTGTTTATGAAATCCAATATGTCACAAATGGTATCAAGAGCCATGGTTTGATCATTCATCTTACATGTTTTTGGATTTCTAGTGGTTTTTTATGGTTTTTGGGTTTGAAAGAGTTTAGAGTTATTTGCACCATTTGGATCACCTCTAGTGTTAAAGTTTGGATTTTGATTGTACTTTTGTGTATAGAATCATCATAAGTGTTTAGGTTTTGATTTGGAAGGCTTGAATCACTGTGGTTGGATTGTTTTTGGATTGAAAAGTGGTGTTTTTGCTTGTTTTCAAGTGAGCGATTTGAGTCTCGGACACACCTTCTAGCGAGCGATTTGTCCCTGGTTGGAAGCGATTTATGGCTGACTAAGAATCGCTTATTGAAGCGATTTGTCTATTTAGTGGACGTACTTGTGCGAATTGTGTGGTGAAGCGATTTGTCAGCTTAAGCGATTTGTTTATTTAAGCGAGTTGTTAGTTTAAGCGATTTATCTTGGTTAAGAGACTTGTTATTTAAGCAGTTTGTTGGCTTAAGCGATTTGTATGTTTAAGCAACTTGTTTATTGAAGCGAGTTGACTGTTTAAGCGATTTGTCTTATTAAGCGACTTGTACTTTTAAGCGATTTGTTAGTTTGAGCGAGTTGTTTGTTCTGAGCGATTTGCTGACTGAAGCGATTTGTCATTCTGAGCGATTTGGTACAAGTGAGCGATTTGCCTCTTGAGACTTATTGTTTCTTATTGTTACGAATTACGGTTTTCTATTGATTTAGTAAAATCCCGTGAAAGATTCTATTTCCCGGTTTAATCAAAGAGTTATAAAATCCCGTAGAATCTGTAATCATGTCTACCAACTTGCCTACAATCATCTCTTCTGTAGCTGAGGACGTTCAAGCTGCAGGATCAGATACTCGTCCACCCATGTTATACAGAACTGATTATGACTCATGGGCTCAACGAATCAGATTGTACTGCTTGGTTAAGGAAAATGGGGTTAACATTCTCAAATCAATTGATGAAGGACCGTACCAAGTTGAGACTACCAGAGACATACTTGAAACTGCTGCTGATGGCTCAGTGACATTAGGATTGGATAGACCAAATACATATGATGAACTTACTGATAAGGAGAAAAAGAGATACGATGCTGATATTAGGGCCTCAAACATTGTACTTCAGGTTCTACGAAAGGACATCTACAAGTTAATCAATCACAACACTGAAGCCAAAGCAGTTTGGGTCAATGTCAAGATGCTTCTCTCTAGTTCAGAATTAACTAAAGAAGACAGAGAGTCTCAACTGTATGATGATTTTGAGAACTTTAAGATGAACCTAGGGGAAAATGTCACTGAATACTACGTGAGGTTCCACAAGCTTGTGAATGACATGAGGAATATTAAAATGACTATGCCAAATATTCAGCTCAATTTAAAGTTTGTGAACAACATGAATCCCGAATGGAACAAATTTGTCACTTCATTCAAGCTAACCAAAGGTTTGAGGCATACTAACTATGAGCAATTGTATGCATGCTTGCTTCAGAATGAGAAGCATGTTATGTTTGAACGAATGATCCTGGAAAAGTTCAAAACTAATTATGGTGATGCAAGCTCGTCAAATGATTCAACTGCATTCTACACAAATGTAGGAATAACCACCAAAGCATCTCAAGTGATACCAACTGGTAATGGTAATCACAAACTCATTCCAGATCCAGGGTATAAGCCTCTAGATTCAGAAACATTCATGGAAAATCTCGTTAATCAACTGTCTCTTATGGTTAGGCAAAATCTGAATCTTACTCCACACACCAACAATAACCTCAGAACAACATCCAATCCCTACAATCAAGCTACTGTTAGAGATTGAAAGGTAGGGGTGCAGAGTGTGCAAGGAAGACAAAATGCATACCTTCCACATAATGAGCAAGGGAATGTTAGATCTGGATATGGGAATGTTGGAGCTGGATATGGGAATGCTAGTGCTGGACATGGGAATTCTGGCGGTGGTGGTGGATGCATGGGTAATCAGAATCATGGAAGGAACATAGCTCAGGGTCAAGTAAAGCCCATTAAATGTTACAACTGTGGTGGAGAAGGACACATCGCAAGGAATTGCACTCTTCCAAAACATCCACAAAATGCAGAGTACTTCAGGGACAAGATGTTGCTGGTCCAAGCTCAAGACAGTGGAGCAATGTTGAATGAGGAAGAATTGCTATTTCTTGCTGAGGGAAATGCAAGAACTTTTGATGCTGATGTGGATGAACAGCCAGTGTAGGGTATGGGTCAGAACAATCCCAATGCATTTCAAGTCGCAGACTGTGATGCATTTGATTCAGATGTTGATGATGAACCAACTGCCCAAACCATCTTCATGGCTAACATATCACCAATGGTAACTCCAAGGGCTTCTTTACCTAAACAGGCCACTCCATCCAGGGAATCAATCATATCTGAGGTATTAAAACTATACGATGATGTTGATGTGCAAAAGATACACGACAAAGTACAATCAACTGAAATTATTGAATCAGATATTGAAAATATGGGTAATATCAATGTTGTCCCATATGAGCAATATGTGAAACAAAATGAAAGTGAAATTGTACCAAGTAATGCATCTTCTGCAGTCAATGATGACTATATTTGTGATGAATTCACTGCGTGTGCCCCTGATGATTCTATTATTTCTGAACTAAACGCCTATAAAGAACAAGTTGCTATATATGAACAACGTGCTAATTTTGAACCGACTACCCGTGAGCGGAGATGGATGACCAAATGCGTACAATTATCAGAAAAAGCAATTTTAGAGAAGAAATGTTAAAACAAGAGTTAGATTCCTTACGAGAAAAGCTTAACAAAACTGTTAAACAGAAACAAGAACTTCAAGATAATGTGAAAGTACTTAAACAAGAATTTAATGCTAAGGAATCAAAACTTTTAAATGAATTTTCCAGCCTTAAAACTTTGAAGAACAAACTTGAAAATAAATTGTACGTACAAGGGAACACCATTAAGACTGCTCACATGATTACTAAGCATAGAGTTCTAAGTGATAAGCATAGCGTTCCACTTGTAGATGAACCAAATCCTAAGGCGTGTAGTAAGGCTAAAGCAGCTCAAAAAGTAATCTACGATGGAAATGAGATTCTTAAGCCTAGACAGAAACCCACTTGTGCTGAGTGCTCTGAGGAAGATAGAAAATTAGAAGAAGTCTCTAGAAAAAAATTGGATGATAAATTTAATAGTCCCTTGTGCATAAGAGATAAAATCATCGTTAAAACACCAAATTATTCTAAGGATAACTGGATTGCCTTTAATAAATTTAGACCTCAGACCCAGCTGACCCCTGAACAAATTTTCTGGAAAAAGGATCTGGACAAACAAAAAGCTGATGATTTTATTGAAAAGAATTCCCCTTGTAAGAAATTGCCTCCAGCCACAGTGTATCCCCCAAATACACCAATGCATTTAGTGTCTAGAAATCTTCCCACTAATAGCAAGACCTTAATCAGCCTTTACATAGTTTACCAACTATTTGTTGATTTTGAGAAAACATGTAAGAAGAGAATCACACCCACTGGGATAACTGAAGGGGAAAGGGGTTTTGAACAAACTAAAGAATGCTATTTAACTGAGGTCATGCCTTTCTTTAAAAAACTTAAAGGACAATTTGAGAGCCTTCAAAAGGGAATGGGCATAGAGATTAAAGAAATGAAAAAGATGTTTAATGATATGGAATTTGAGGTCAGTATGTATGAACGTGAGCTTAAGAGTAATGAAATAGAGATAAAGAATCTGCACATCATTAATGGTAATCTGATCTCTCAATGTGTTGCTCAAGATGTGTTCTACACTGTTACAAATTGTTCTATTACTGTGTCTCAATTTCATGAATTAAATGTTGCATTAAAAGTTTCCCATGATCGTGTCATTGAGATTGAAACCATAAATTCAAAATTGCATAATAAAGTAGAACAAGATGATCATGATAATTTGGTAAAACATTATTCTAAACTGGAAGTTGAACATTTTAATTTATAACTAAAATATCAACATCTCAAAGAAAATGTTAAAACCTCAAATATCAAGACATCCTCGGATGTTCCTGAGTTTGATGCAGTTTTTGAAATAAACAAACGTGACGAACAGATTCGAGCTCACTGTAACACGATCAGAAGGATGAAAACCCAAATTTAATAATTAAAGGGTGAAAAGAACAATGTGAATGGCTCCCAAATGCCTCCTTCTTTAGATTCTCAGTATTCTCAAACTTTCATCTTCAAAACATCATTAATGTATTACAACAAGAAAATGAAAAGGTTAAACGACACTTTAAAGAGTTATATGATTTAATGAAAGTCACTCATGACAAGAACAATGAAAAAATAACTTCTTTGCAAAAAGAAATTGAGAATTTCAAAACTCAGGTAAAAGGGAAAATGCCACTTGTCTACAATGAGAATGTTGCTTCAAAGGCATTTGCGGATTCTAAGTATGTTGTGACTGTAAAATATATTCCTCCTCACCTTAGAAATAACGAACTTGGGTTTCAAGAATATTTTTCGTACCTTAAGGATAGTCTAGAATGTCTCCGTGAGATTGTCGAAGAAGATAGCATAAATAAACCACTTGATAGTGAAGTTAGGTATGCATGCTTATATGCCAAACGATCTCAGGAACTTTTAGAATGCTTAAGAGCAACATGCCTTAAATCCTTTTGTAAGAAAGATAAAGTCGTTATGCCTTGCTCTATGCCTAGTGTTAAGCATGCAACCCATGATATGCCTTGTTCTGTGCCGAAAGTCAAGCATGTAAACTTTGATGTGCCAGCAAGTACTTCAGATCCCAGCACATCTAGATCATGAATGCATAAAGTAGTAAAACCAACTAATGTTCCCATCATTCCCTCAACAGGAGTAATCAGTGACACTAAGACAAGCGGGTCAAAGCCTCCAGGCAATACAAAGCAAGATAGGACCTCGCAAGCTAAGAGTGATCAATGGAAGAAAGTAGAAGACCACCCTAGGAACAATAAGTTTGTGTTCAATAAGACGAATCATGTTGTTTCTAGTATTAGCTATAAGCGTACTGTAATTAATTCGAATTCTGCTACTTCTTGCAAAACATGTAATGATCGTGTGATATCTGGTATTAATCATGAATGTGTTGTGAATGATGTGAACAATTTTGTTATATCTCCAGTAAAAAATGTTAACGCTAAAAAACAGGATAAGAAGGTCAGAAGACCAAGGTGGAAGAGTGCTAGAAAACATTGGAAACCAACAGGAAGAAAATTTAGTAATGTAGGTTATCATTGGATACCTACTGGCCGTAAATTCAATCTTAATGAGTTGTGCCCTAAATTATCTAGATCAATGCCCATTAGGAAATGGATGCTTACTGGTAGAACTATACCTTTAAGAAGTGAACATACTTTGAATAGGTTTACTGTTACTACTAGTCCGGCATCTACCTCCAATGATTTCATTGACTCTCTTTCTGATGTGGATGTTCCAATCTCGTTTTCTAACCAAGTGGGACCCATTCTCGCATGGGGATCCAAACTATCTAGTCATCCATACTTGTCTATGTTCAACTGCAGGTTGTTCAAATCGTTCTGTGGTACCTGGACTCAGGCTGTTCCAAGCATATGACTGGAGATCGCTCGCGGCTCATGAACTTCGTGAGTAAATTTATCGGGACTGTTAGATTAGGAAACGACCATTTTGGGGCAATTATGGGTTATGCAGATTATGTGGTCGGTGATAGTGTAATTTCCAAGGTATATTATGTTGAAGGTCTTGGTCATAATTTGTTCTCTGTCGGTCAATTCTGTGATTCTGATCTAGAAGTGGCCTTTAGAAAACATACTTGTTTCGTTAGAGAACTTGATGGTGTGGAACTTTTAAGAGGAAAACGTGGAACAAACTTGTACACCATCTCTATCGAAGACATGATGAAGTCTTCTCCAATCTGCTTGTTATCAAAGGCCTCTAAAACAAAGTCATGGCTATGGCATCGTCGTCTCAATCACTTGAACTTCGGAACCATAAATGATTTGTCTAGAAAGGACCTCGTAAGAGGTTTAACCAGACTAAAGTATAAAAAGAACCATCTTTGTTCAGCATGTCAATTGGGAAAAAGCAAGAAATATACCCATAAACCCAAACCTGCAAATTCAGTAATGGAAGTTCTTCATACTCTTCACATGGTTTTGTGTGGACCCATGAGAGTGCAAACTATAAATGGGAAGAAATATGTGTTAGTTGTTGTTGATGACTACTCTCGATTTACTTGGGTTAAGTTTTTTAGGAGAAAAGATGAAACTCTAGATGTCATCATCAAACTTATCAAACAGCTGCAGGTTCGACTTAATAAGACTGTTAGAATTATTCGAACGGACAATGGAACTGAGTTTGTTAACAAAGAACTAAGTCAGTTTTATGAAAGCATTGGAATCAGCCATCAAAGAAGTGTTCCACGCACTCCTCAACAGAATGGTGTAGTTGAAAGAAGAAATCGGACCCTTGTGGAAGCTGCAAGAACAATGCTAATTTACTCAAAGGTTCTAATGTTTCTCTGCGCTGAAGCCATTGCCACTGCTTGCTATACCCAAAATCGTTCCCTTATACACACCTCTCATGGAAAAACTCCATACGAACTTGTCCATAATAGAAAACCTGATCTATCCTTTCTTCGTGTGTTCGGTGCTTTGTGTTATCCAACTAATGATGGTCAAGATTTAGATAAATTAAGAGCTAAGGCTGACATTGGAGTTTTTGTGGGTTATGCATCAAATAGGAAGGGTTACCGAATCTACAAGAAAAGAACTCGAGATATCATGGAAACCATTCACGTCACGTTTGATGAGCTGTCTGGGCAAATGGCTCCAGGAAAATCAAGTTCTGGACCCACTCCTCAATATTCACTAAGTAGTTCCATTAGTTCTTCTCTTGTACAAAATCCCTCACCAGCAATTCCATATGTACCTCCTTCGGAAGATGATTTGAAGAAATTGTTTGATCCAATGTTTGATGAACACTATGAGCCTATTGCTAATGATCAGTCTAATCCATCAACAGAGGCTGCCCCCAACCCAGTCAACGTAGATAACCCTTCAGTTTCTATGTCATTGAGTCAAGAAGCGCCTAATGTAGATCCCTCATCATCATAATCAAATCCTCAATCATCGAGTGTACATCATGGAAATGTTTCTGGCAACTATGGTGGAGATAACCCCTTTGCTACTCCCGAAGATGCTCCATTTGAGAACATATTTGCTCCTGAACCAACTTCAGAACCATCTTCATTAGGAGATTCAAACTCTGCTACCTCAGTCCCTCAACAACAACCACACGAACACCTTAGAAAATGAACACATGACAATCCATTGGACAACATCATTGGAAACCCTTCCCGCCTAATATCCACTCGTAAACAACTTGCAACTGATTCCTTGTGGTGCTTCTTCAACTCCGTATTATCTAAGGTCGAACCAAAAGACGTTAAAACAGCTATGACTGAAGACAGCTGGTTCAATGCCATGCAAGATGAAATTCATGAGTTCGATCGATTAGATGTATGGGAATTAGTACTAGCTCCTGACTGTGCTATGATCATTGTTCTAAAATGGATCTTCAAAGTAAAACTTGATGAGCATGGTGATGTACTAATACCTCAGTAGAGGAAATAGGAATTTATGACTCATCAAGATATCCTCCTGACGAGTTCAACACTGAAATAAATTCCTCATATCAAGCTGATGCTGACATCTCATACTATGTCTTACCCCACAACCTTCCTCAACCAACCATCAGTGAAGTCATTGATAATCAATCAGTCCCCACTGGGTTAGGTAATACTGAACCAAATGTTCAGGAACCTGTGATTCAAGAATCCCAACCTGAACAAAGCATCTCAACAGATGATCTTAATGATTCAGTGGCTCCTGCACCTAAACTCACTCCTGAGTTTCCAGCGACCTCTTCAAGCTCAGATCCTAGACCACAAAGTAAGTGGACAAAATCTCAGGACATTGATCTTGTAAACATCATTGGTGAACCCACTGAGGGCATGCTCACTAGAAGCATGGCTGCTAAGTTAACTGCAGCTTCAGCCAATGAATGTCTATATGCTGATTTTCTATCAGAAATAGAACCCAAAAGTGTCACTGAGGCTCTAAAACATTCAAGCTGGGTTCAGGCTATGCAAGAAGAACTTCAACAGTTTGATAAAAACAAGGTCATGACCTTGATCAAATGTCCTCAGGATGTCATTGTCATAGGAATGAAGTGGCTTTTCAGAAACAAAACTGATGAAAATGGCACTGTCATTAAAAAACAAAGCCAGACTTGTAGCCAAAGGTTACAGTCAACAAGAAGGCATTGACTATGATGAGACATTTGCTCCTGTTGCAAGAATGGAAGCCATCAGGATCTTCCTTGCATTTGCTACCTGCATGAACTTCAAAGTTTACAAAATGGATGTAAAAAGTGCATTCGTGAATGGTGAACTCAAGGAAGATGTGTATGTTCAGCAACCTCCTGGCTTTGAGAGTAGTGAATTTCTTGACTATGTCTGCAAGCTTGACAAAGCCCTTTATGGACTTAAACAAGCTCCTAGAGCATGGTATGAAACTCTCTCAACCTTCCTGATTCAAAACAAGTTTGTCAGAATATAGATAGACAACACATTGTTTATTTACAGGACAAAGCAAGATGTGATACTGGTCCAAGTATATGTTGATGAGATCATCTTTGGCTCAACAAATTATACTCTTTGCAAACAGTTTGAAAAACTGATGACAAAGAAGTTTGAGATGAGCATGATGGGTGAACACACTTACTTCCTTGGACTACAAATTAGGGAAACTGATAAAGGAATATCCATCAGTCAAGAGAAATATACCAGAAATCTCTTGAAGAAATATGAGATATCCGACTGTGCCTCATGGAAGCCACCAATGGTCCCTCTAAACAACCTTGGACCTGATCTCACTGGCAAATCAGTCAATCAAACTCATTTCGGGGGATTGTAGGTTCACTGAGGTATCTAACTGCTTCTAGACCAGACATACAATTCTCATCGTCTAATAGCAAGATATCAGTCCAATCGCAAAGAATCCCATTTCACTGCAGCCAAAAGAATCCTCAGATACCTGAAGGGAACTCCAAGCCTTGGACTTTACTATCCAAAGTGCTCAGGGTTTGACCTCAAAGGGTATTCTGACTTTGATTATGCAGGCTGCAACATGGACAGAAAAAGTACCGCAGGGTCCTGTCAATTTCATGGAGGAAAGCTGGTTTGTTGGAGTGCTAAAAAGCAACAATCAGTGGCTATGTCTTCAGTTGAAGCTGAGTATGTGGCTGCTGCAGGATGATGTGCCAAATTTTTTATGGATGAAAAGTCAACTCATTGACTATGACATCCATTACAAAATGGTACCCATCTTCTGTGATAACACCAGTGCTATTGCAATCTCCAACAACCCTGTCCTTCACCAAAGAACCAAACACATTGATATCAGATATCATTTAATCAGGGACCACATAATGAAAGGAGACATAAAACTTCATTTCATCCCTACTGAATATCAACTTGCTGATATCTTCACCATACCCTTAGATGAACCTACCTTCAGGAGACTGAAAGCTGGATTGAGAATGCTTGACATTGAAAGTCAACAACCTGAAAATCAATCTCAATCTCAGTAAATTCTCTCTGAAATGGTCCATGCTCCTTGAACAAAACCCCAATACAACCTTCTCACTGAATGAGTAAGACTCATTTAGGGACCCTGACTTTGGATATTGAGCATTGAATGAGTAACTAAATGCACCAAGTATCAGTTACTTAAATGTCCTAGGTTGGTAAACACACCAATTTAATATAGGAATATATGTCTCTCTATCCTGTTGTCATCCATGTCAAGGGTCCCTCAAACCTTACCCCATCCCACTTGGCTTTAAATGCCTCCTCTCACAACAAATATCCTAAGGATATTTTATTACTACAAAATGCACTTTTACTGTGCACTGCAACTGTTCCCTTGAAAACCGGGAAATTACTGCGGATAGTGGAGTGGTGGCATTAAATGAGGTAAATGAAACGTTTTCAAAAACCTGACTTTACAAATCCTCATCTATACAAAATTTACCCCTCTCACCACTCTATAAATACCCCCTTCATAACATAAAAAAATACACACAAATTATTTCTGCAACAAAACGCTGTCAAAATTCTTTCTCATACCCTGAAATACTTGTGTGTTCTTCAAATCTTCAACCAGTTTTTGCAAAAATCTTCTCTGTAAACCATTTACAAAAGATTTCTTTTCACAAAACTCAAAAGTTTTTCAACTCTTTGATTGTTCTTGTCAAATATTTTCAAAAACCCTAAAAAATATTTAAATGGAAATGGCAAGAACACAAAGCCTTCATTTTGCACCTCAGTGGGTAGGTGATCTAGATAATGTTGAATTCAAAACAAACAACGTTATAGCACTTTTGAATACCCCCCTGATGTCCCAGCCTATAATGGAATCATGAAATTTTTATTCAACAGTCCACTTAAACAGGCCTTTACTCAGTCCCTTTCTATATTGTACCTGTTAGGATTTAGAAAATCCGGTAGTTAAAGAGTCGGTCACCTCAAGTATATGTAATCGTTAGAAAGCTCGTAGTCGTAGTCATTTAGTGTTAGTAAGTAGTTTTTTAAGTAACACCGTGGAGGACGGACGGGTCTTTACCCACTGTATGCCTGATCCACAGCCCATTGGAGGCGTGTCTTGTAAGAAACTATAAATACCCTCTACCTCCCAAGGTAGAGGGTTGGAGCTTCAATACCATTTTTCTTTGTTTCATCAAGTTCTCAATTCTCTCTCTACAACCCAACCCATACGCCTCTATTAAATATCATTTGATGTGTTTATGAAATCCAATATGTCACAAATGGTATCAAGAGCCATGGTTTGATCATTCATCTTACATGTTTTTGGATTTCTAGTGGTTTTTATATGGTTTTGGGTTTGAAAGAGTTTAGAGTTATTTGCATCATTTGGATCATCTCTAGTGTTAAAGTTTGGATTTTGATTGTACTTTTGTGTATAGAATCATCATAAGTGTTTAGGTTTTGATTTGGAAGGCTTGAATCACTGTGGTTGGATTGTTTTTGGATTGAAAAGTGGTGTTTTTGCTTGTTTTCAAGTGAGCGATTTGAGTCTCGGACACACCTTCTAGCGATTTGTCCACTGGTTGGAAGCGATTTATGGCTGACTAAGAATCGCTTATTGAAGCGATTTGTCTATTTAGTGGACGTACTTGTGCGAATTGTGTGGTGAAGCGATTTGTCAGCTTAAGCGATTTGTTTATTTAAGCGAGTTGTTAGTTTAAGCGATTTATCTTGGTTAAGAGACTTGTTATTTAAGCAGTTTGTTGGCTTAAGCAATTTGTATGTTTAAGCAACTTGTTTATTGAAGCGAGT
The DNA here is from genome assembly GCA_910596185.1 of Chrysanthemum makinoi. Classification (NCBI taxonomy): domain Eukaryota; kingdom Viridiplantae; phylum Streptophyta; class Magnoliopsida; order Asterales; family Asteraceae; genus Chrysanthemum; species Chrysanthemum makinoi. The sequence continues at coordinate 181,038,745 of OU343217.1, read as the reverse complement.
TGACTGTTTAAGCGATTTGTCTTATTAAGCGACTTGTACTTTTAAGCGATTTGTTAGTTTGAGCGAGTTGTTTGTTCTGAGCGATTTGCTGACTGAAGCGATTTGTCATTCTGAGCGATTTGGTACAAGTGAGCGATTTGTCTCTTGAGACTTATTGTTTCTTATTGTTACGAATTACGGTTTTCTATTGATTTAGTAAAATCCCGTGAAAGATTCTATTTCCCGGTTTAATCAAAGAGTTATAAAATCCCGTAGAATCTGTAATCATGTCTACCAACTTGCCTACAATCATCTCTTCTGTAGCTGAGGACGTTCAAGCTGCAGGATCAGATACTCGTCCACCCATGTTAGACAGAACTGATTATGACTCATGGGCTCAACGAATCAGATTGTACTGCTTGGGTAAGGAAAATGGGGTTAACATTCTCAAATCAATTGATGAAGGACCGTACCAAGTTGAGACTACCAGAGACATACTTGAAACTGCTGCTGATGGCTCAGTGACATTAGGATTGGATAGACCAAAGACATATGATGAACTTACTGATAAGGAGAAAAAGAGATACGATGCTGATATTAGGGCCTCAAACATTGTACTTCAGGTTCTACGAAAGGACATCTACAAGTTAATCAATCACAACACTGAAGCCAAAGCAGTTTGGGTCAATGTCAAGATGCTTCTCTCTAGTTCAGAATTAACTAAAGAAGACAGAGAGTCTCAACTGTATGATGATTTTGAGAACTTTAAGATGAACCTAGGGGAAAATGTCACTGAATACTACGTGAGGTTCCACAAGCTTGTGAATGACATGAGGAATATTAAAATGACTATGCCAAATATTCAGCTCAATTTAAAGTTTGTGAACAACATGAATCCCGAATGGAACAAATTTGTCACTTCATTCAAGCTAACCAAAGGTTTGAGGCATACTAACTATGAGCAATTGTATGCATGCTTGCTTCAGAATGAGAAGCATGTTATGTTTGAACGAATGATCCTGGAAAAGTTCAAAACTAATTATGGTGATGCAAGCTCGTCAAATGATTCAACTGCATTCTACACAAATGTAGGAATAACCACCAAAGCATCTCAAGTGATACCAACTGGTAATGGTAATCACAAACTCATTCCAGATCCAGGGTATAAGCCTCCAGATTCAGAAACATTCATGGAAAATCTCGTTAATCAACTGTCTCTTATGGTTAGGCAAAATCTGAATCTCACTCCACACACCAACAATAACCTCAGAACAACATCCAATCCCTACAATCAAGCTACTGTTAGAGATTGAAAGGTAGGGGTGCAGAGTGTGCAAGGAAGACAAAATGCATACCTTCCACATAATGAGCAAGGGAATGTTAGATCTGGATATGGGAATGTTGGAGCTGGATATGGGAATGCTAGTGCTGGACATGGGAATTCTGGCGGTGGTGGTGGATGCATGGGTAATCAGAATCATGGAAGGAACATAGCTCAGGGTCAAGTAAAGCCCATTAAATGTTACAACTGTGGTGGAGAAGGACACATCGCAAGGAATTGCACTCTTCCAAAACATCCACAAAATGCAGAGTACTTCAGGGACAAGATGTTGCTGGTCCAAGCTCAAGACAGTGGAGCAATGTTGAATGAGGAAGAATTGCTATTTCTTGCTGAGGGAAATGCAAGAACTTTTGATGCTGATGTGGATGAACAGCCAGTGTAGGGTATGGGTCAGAACAATCCCAATGCATTTCAAGTCGCAGACTGTGATGCATTTGATTCAGATGTTGATGATGAACCAACTGCCCAAACCATCTTCATGGCTAACATATCACCAATGGTAACTCCAAGGGCTTCTTTACCTAAACAGGCCACTCCATCCAGGGAATCAATCATATATGAGGTATTAAAACTATACGATGATGTTGATGTGCAAAAGATACACGACAAAGTACAATCAACTGAAATTATTGAATCAGATATTGAAAATATGGGTAATATCAATGTTGTCCCATATGAGCAATATGTGAAACAAAATGAAAGTGAAATTGTACCAAGTAATGCATCTTCTGCAGTCAATGATGACTATATTTGTGATGAATTCACTGCGTGTGCCCCTGATGATTCTATTATTTCTGAACTAAACGCCTATAAAGAACAAGTCGCTATATATGAACAACGTGCTAATTTTGAACTGACTACCCGTGAGCAGGAGATGGATGACCAAATGCGTACAATTATCAGAAAAAGCAATTTTAGAGAAGAAATGTTAAAACAAGAGTTAGATTCCTTACGAGAAAAGCTTAACAAAACTGTTAAACAGAAACAAGAACTTCAAGATAATGTGAAAGTACTTAAACAAGAATTTAATGCTAAGGAATCAAAACTTTTAAATGAATTTTCCAGCCTTAAAACTTTGAAGAACAAACTTGAAAATAAATTGTACGTACAAGGGAACACCATTAAGACTGCTCACATGATTACTAAGCATAGAGTTCTAAGTGATAAGCATAGCGTTCCACTTCTAGATGAACCAAATCCTAAGGCGTGTAGTAAGGATAAAGCAGCTCAAAAAGTAATCTAAGATGGAAATAAGATTCTTAAGCCTAGACAGAAACCCACTTGTGTGCTGAGTGCTCTGAGGAAGATAGAAAATTAGAAGAAGTCTCTAGAAAAAATTGGATGATAAATTTAATAGTCCCTTGTGCATAAGAGATAAAATCATCGTTAAAACACCAAATTATTCTAAGGATAACTGGATTGCCTTTAATAAATTTAGACCTCAGACCCCTGAACAAATTTTATGGAAAAAGGATCTGGACAAACAAAAAGCTGATGATTTTATTGAAAAGAATTCCCCTTGTAAGAAATTGCCTCCAGCCACAGTGTATCCCCCAAATACACCAATGCATTTAGTGCCTAGAAATCTTCCCACTAATAGCAAGACCTTAATCAGCCTTTACATAGTTTACCAACTATTTGTTGATTTTGAGAAAACATGTAAGAAGAGAATCACACCCACTGGGATAACTGAAGGGGAAAGGGGTTTTGAACAAACTAAAGAATGCTATTTAACTGAGGTCATGCCTTTCTTTAAACAACTTAAAGGACAATTTGAGAGTCTTCAAAAGGGAATGGACATAGAGATTAAAGAAATGAAAAAGATGTTTAATGATATGGAATTTGAGGTCAGTATGTATGAACGTGAGCTTAAGAGTAATGAAATAGAGATAAAGAATCTGCACATCATTAATGATAATCTGATCTCTCAATGTGTTGCTCAAGATGTGTTCTACATGTTACAAATTGTTCTATTACTGTGTCTCAATTTCATGAATTAAATGTTGCATTAAAAGTTTCCCATGATCGTGTCATTGAGATTGAAACCATAAATTCAAAATTGCATAATAAAGTAGAACAAGATGATCATGATAATTTGGTAAAACATTATTCTAAACTGGAAGTTGAACATTTTAATTTACAACTAAAATATCAACATCTCAAAGAAAATGTTAAAACCTCAAATATCAAGACATCCTCGGATGTTCCTGAGTTTGATGCAGTTTTTGAAATAAACAAACGTGACGAACAGATTCGAGCTCACTGTAACACGATCAGAAGGATGAAAACCCAAATTTAATAATTAAAGGGTGAAAAGAACAATGTGAATGGCTCCCAAATGCCTCCTTCTTTAGATTCTCAGTATTCTCAAACTTTCATCTTCAAAACATCATTAATGTATTACAACAAGAAAATGAAAAGGTTAAACGACACTTTAAAGAGTTATATGATTCAATGAAAGTCACTCATGACAAGAACAATGAAAAAATAACTTCTTTGCAAAAAGAAATTGAGAATTTCAAAACTCAGGTAAAAGGGAAAATGCCACTTGTCTACAATGAGAATGTTGCTTCAAAGGCATTTGCGGATTCTAAGTATGTTGTGACTGTAAAATATATTCCTCCTCACCTTAGAAATAACGAACTTGGGTTTCAAGAATATTTTTCGTACCTTAAGGATAGTCTAGAATGTCTCCGTGAGATTGTCGAAGAAGATAGCATAAATAAACCACTTGATAGTGAAGTTAGGTATGCATGCTTATATGCCAAACGATCTCAGGAACTTTTAGAATGCTTAAGAGCAACATGCCTTAAATCCTTTTGTAAGAAAGATAAAGTCGTTATGCCTTGCTCTATGCCTAGTGTTAAGCATGCAACCCATGATATGCCTTGTTCTGTGCCGAAAGTCAAGCATGTAAACTTTGATGTGCCAGCAAGTACTTCAGATCCCAGCACATCTAGATCATGAATGCATAAAGTAGTAAAACCAACTAATGTTCCCATCATTCCCTCAACAGGAGTAATCAGTGACACTAAGACAAGCGGGTCAAAGCCTCCAGGCAATACAAAGCAAGATAGGACCTCGCAAGCTAAGAGTGATCAATGGAAGAAAGTAGAAGACCACCCTAGGAACAATAAGTTTGTGTTTAATAAGACGAATCGTGTTGTTTCTAGTATTAGCTATAAGCGTACTGTAATTAATTCGAATTCTGCTACTTCTTGCAAAACATGTAATGATCGTGTGATATCTGGTATTAATCATGAATGTGTTGTGAATGATGTGAACAATTTTGTTATATCTCCAGTAAAAAATGTTAACGCTAAAAAACAGGATAAGAAGGTCAAAAGACCAAGGTGGAAGAGCGCTAGAAAACATTGGAAACCAACAGGAAGAAAATTTAGTAATGTAGGTTATCATTGGATACCTACTGGCCGTAAATTCAATCTTAATGAGTTGTGCCCTAAATTATCTAGATCAATGCCCATTAGGAAATGGATGCTTACTGGTAGAACTATACCTTTAAGAAGTGAACATACTTTGAATAGGTTTACTGTTACTACTAGTCCGGCATCTACCTCCAATGATTTCATTGACTCTTTTTCTGATGTGGATGTTCCAATCTCGTTTTCTAACCAAGTGGAACCCATTCTCGCATGGGGATCCAAACTATCTAGTCATCCATACTTATATGTGTTCAACTGCAGGTCATTCAAATCGTTCTGTGGTACCTGGACTCAGGCTGTTCCAAGCATATGACTGGAGATCGCTCAATGCTCATGAACTTCGTGAGTAAATTCATCGAGACTGTTAGATTCGGGAACGACCATTTTGGGGCAATTATGGGTTATGCAGATTATGTGGTCGGTGATAGTGTAATTTCCAAGGTATATTATGTTGAAGGTCTTGGTCATAATTTGTTCTCTGTCGGTCAATTATGTGATTCTGATCTAGAAGTGGCCTTTAGAAAACATACTTGTTTCGTTAGAGAACTTGATGGTGTGGAACTTTTAAGAGGAAAACGTGGAACAAACTTGTACACCATCTCCATCGAAGACATGATGAAGTCTTCTCCAATCTGCATGTTATCAAAGGCCTCTAAAACAAAGTCATGGCTATGGCATCGTCGTCTCAATCACTTGAACTTCGGAACCATAAATGATTTGTCTAGAAAGGACCTCGTAAGAGATTTACCCAGACTAAAGTATAAAAAGAACCATCTTTGTTCAGCATGTCAATTGGGAAAAAGCAAGAAATATACCCATAAACCCAAACCTGCAAATTCAGTTATGGAAGTTCTTCATACTCTTCACATGGTTTTGTGTGGACCCATGAGAGTGCAAACTATAAATGGGAAGAAATATGTGTTAGTTGTTGTTGATGACTACTCTCGATTTACTTGGGTTAAGTTTTTTAGGAGAAAAGATGAAACTCTAGATGTCATCATCAAACTTATCAAACAGCTGCAGGTTCGACTTAATAAGACTGTTAGAATTATTCGAACGGACAATGGAACTGAGTTTGTTAACAAAGAACTAAGTCAGTTTTATGAAAGCATTGGAATCAACCATCAAAGAAGTGTTCCACGAACTCCTCAACAGAACGGTGTAGTTGAAAGAAGAAATCGAACTCTTGTGGAAGCTGCAAGAACAATGCTAATTTACTCAAAGGTTCTAATGTTTCTCTGCGCTGAAGCCATTGCCACTGCTTGCTATACCCAAAATCGTTCCCTTATACACACCTCTCATGGAAAAACTCCATACGAACTTGTCCATAATAGAAAACCTGATCTATCCTTTCTTCGTGTGTTCGGTGCTTTGTGTTATCCAACTAATGATGGTCAAGATTTAGATAAATTAAGAGCTAAGGCTGACATTGGAGTTTTTGTGGGTTATGCATCAAATAGGAAGGGTTACCGAATCTACAAGAAAAGAACTCGAGATATCATGGAAACCATTCACGTCACGTTTGATGAGCTGTCTGGGCAAATGGCTCCAGGACAATCAAGTTCTGGACCCACTCCTCAATATTCACTAAGTAGTTCCATTAGTTCTTCTCTTGTACAAAATCCCTCACCAGCAATTCCATATGTACCTCCTTCGGAAGATGATTTGAAGAAATTGTTTGATCCAATGTTTGATGAACACTATGAGCCTATTGCTAATGATCAGTCTAATCCATCAACAGAGGCTGCCCCCAACCCAGTCAACGTAGATAACCCTTCAGTTTCTATGTCATTGAGTCAAGAAGCGCCTACTGTAGATCCCTCATCATCATAATCAAATCCTCAATCATCGAGTGTACATCATGGAAATGTTTCTGGCAACTATGGTGGAGATAACCCCTTTGCTACTCCCGAAGATGCTCCATTTGAGAACATATTTGCTCCTGAACCAACTTCAGAACCATCTTCATTAGGAGATTCAAACTCTGCTACCTCAGTCCCTCAACAACAACCACACGAACACCTTAGAAAATGAACACATGACAATCCATTGGACAACATCATTGGAAACCCTTCCCGCCTAATATCCACTCGTAAACAACTTGCAACTGATTCCTTGTGGTGCTTCTTCAACTCCGTATTATCTAAGGTCGAACCAAAAGACGTTAAAACAGCTATGACTGAAGACAGCTGGTTCAATGCCATGCAAGATGAAATTCATGAGTTCGATCGATTAGATGTATGGGAATTAGTACTAGCTCCTGACTGTGCTATGATCATTGTTCTAAAATGGATCTTCAAAGTAAAACTTGATGAGCATGGTGATGTGCTAGAGAACAAGGCTTGACTGGTTGCAAAAGGATACCGTCAAGAGGAGGGTATTGACTTTGAAGAATCATTTGCTCCAGTTGCACGTATCGAGGCAATCAGAATCTTCCTGGCTAACGCTGCCAGTAAGAACATGGTAGTCTATCAGATGGATGTAAAGACTGCTTTTCTTAACGGAGATCTGAAAGAAGTAGTATACGTCAGCCAACCTGAAAGTTTTGTGAATCCAGAGCATCCTACTCATGTCTATCGCTTGAAGAAGGCCCTTTACGGTTTGAAGCAAGCTCCAAGGGCATGGTACGACACGCTATCGAAGTTTCTTGTATCTAATGGATTCAGCAAAAGAGCAGTTGATCCAACATTGTTCACCAGAAAGTCAGGCAAGCACTTAATTCATGTTCAAATCTATGTTGATGATATTATTTTTGCCTCGACTGACTCCAATGAATGTGACCGTTTTTCTAAGGATATGGGCTCTAAATTTCAAATGTCAATGATGGGACAAATATCATTTTTCTTGGGATTACAAATTTCACAAAGTCCCGGAGGCATTTTTATAAATCAATCTAAATATGCTAATGAGATCTTAAAGAAATTTGGATTTGATTCTTGTGACCCTGTTGACACTACCATGATGGAGCGTACTAAAGTGGATGAGGACCACTCAGGGATCATGGTTGACCAAACTAAATATCGAAGTATGATTGGATCCCTGATGTACCTCACCGCCAGTAGACCAGACATTCTGTTCGCTGTTTGCATGTGTGCTAGATACCAGGCTAAGCCTACCAAAAAGCACCTTGAAGCGGTTAAACGGGTCTTTCGGTATCTCCAAAGAACCATCAACATGGGACTTTGGTACCCGAAGGACACCAGTATGTCACTAACAGCCTATGCAAATGCTGACCATGCAGGGTGTCAAGATACACGAGGAAGCACGTCAGGAGGTGCTCAGTTTTTGGGTGATAAGCTTGTGAGCTGGTCTTCAAAGAAACAAATGAGTACCTCTATATCCTCTACAGAGGCAGAATACATAGCCATGTCATCTTGTTGTGCTCAAATCCTATGGATGAGATCCCAATTATCTGACTATGGCTTTGAATTCAACAAAATCCCTATGTACTATGATAACAAGAGTGCCATTGCTCTCTCATGCAACAACGTTCAACATTCAAGAGCAAAGCATATCGACATTCGACATCATTTCATCAGGGAGCAAGTGGAGAACGGTGTGGTGGAACTATATTTTGTGAAGACTGAATATCAGTTAGCAGACATCTTCACCAAAGCTCTTCCTAGAGAACGTTTTGAGTTTATCCTTCCACGACTTGTTCTAAAGAGTCTACAACCGGAAACACTCAAACGTCTTCAAGAGGAAGACGAGGAGTAAACGCTTTTCTTCATCCATCTAATGTAAATATTTATTCAAAAAAAAATTATAAAACCCACAAAAAGAAAATAGAAAAATAGAAAATATCAAAAATCCATAAAAATCGGAAAATTATTGACAAAGCTCAAAAATATTATTTTTCCCATTTTTTTTCTATCCTTCGATAACATCTACGGTCTTTGATTTGCCACTCTAAGAATAACATGGATCTTTAGATGAAGTTCGATTGTACATAATCTTTATAAAAAAAAAATAGGAATGGAGAAAAATGGTGGTTTGTTGTCATTTCAGACAGTAACCCGTTTGAAAAGAAAGAACAGAGCCATGCTTTGTATAAATATTTGAAACCTCTTGCTCTGATTCTAAAAGATAAATGTGCCTTACCAAATACTTTTCCTTCTAACACATTCTTCTGAAAAATATTTGTCACTTTATGAAAACAAAACAGCTTTGAAAATAACTCGAATATCTTCATTTGGTCTTATCATTTGACAAAATCTCTTACGCTCAATCAACAACATATGCATTGATTGAGGGGGAGGATGAGTTCTATCAAATCAAAAGGTTATTTTTCAAACAATTGGCACGTAATGAAACAAGGTCTACTTTTGATAAATAAAAAAGAACAACGTTTTACATTGTTTTTATACATTTGGATCCAGACCTAAGTTGTGTTTTCATATGATACTTATGCATGTTTGAACAATGGAGTTTAAAGTCTCAAAATCTGATCCTTATCAGTTAAAATGTTTTTCATAAGCAAGTCACTATTCTCCTCAAAAGTTTTCAAAATTTAATTTAAATCAATAGAGATCACAAATCTCAATGGATTTGAAAATTGTGATCGGGGGAGAATTTGTGGTTTAAATTTGATATAAACTGATAATTCGATAAATGGTTTAGAAATATTATAACAAGCTCTCCTCCCTACATGTGCCAAACGATTTCAAATTTCCATGCACATGTTAAGGGGAGCATCTATATCAAACCAAAAAGGATTGAAACGTGACTGATTTGTCTCAAAGTGCATGTTCTCCCTAATATGTGCAAAACACTTTCGAATCTCGATGCACATATTGAGGGGAACAAATTTTGAAAACCACATCCTATCCCAAAAATATCTTTAACAAAGTATTTAAAATAATAATTTTGATCGGGAAAGTGATGTCGATATTTTTAGAAAATGTTGATCAAAGAAGTAAATTCTTCATTCTCAATCTGAGATTTTCAAGTCCTCTTGCCTCCATGTGCCAAAGAAATTTCAAACATACGATGCACATGTTGAGGGGGAGCTTTTTCTGAGATATCCAAAACAATTTAGGTACAAAATGCTTTGATCATAGATCACATGTACCTGGATTGATTATTCAAATGGTTTTAATGGCAGAAGAACAATACCAAAAAGACCGACCAAATTTATTTTATGCGTGGAGATATAAGGATGGTTAGGTTAGGTATTCGTTCCCACGATCCCGCCAGAGCTGGAGGGATCTACCCAGGGACAATCCACTAGATAGTGAAGAAGTCCTTAGGTATATTGAAAAGGAGAAAAATAAGAAATGGGAAGAGTGCCGACTGAGATTGAGCTAGAACTGGAATAAACCCAACAAGGTTCTAGTAATGAAGTCTCGGTAAGCACTGAAGGGGTTGAAGAATGAAAAAGAAATGAATGAGAAACGGGTGAAATGAAATAGCCCTCCATTATTTCAACCTTAAGGGAGAAACCGGGTTCAATTCATATGCTACTGGTGGTTACCAAGGTAACACCGGTATTGAAGACAAGACGTCATGGACCCAGTGACGCACTGCACTACAACTTTCCAAGCTACTCAAGTTCCTCTTAAAAGGACTTGTTTCATTCTCACGGGGAACCTACATAATCTATCGACTTTCTCTTAGAGATTGTTGATATTGAAGAAGGAGACCCTCTCCCTAGTCTTCGACATTGGAACCAAATGTGCACTATTGAGTCTAGAGCCACGAGATCATCAATAAATCTCACTAGGACACGATCAATGAAGACCCACTATTTCACACAATGTGGAAAGTGAGAATATATCTTAAGAGTCCTACGCATTATCCTTGTGGTATTGCCGAACATCTGAGTGATATGTTCACATATTCACAATGAAGATGGAAAACCTTCTAGAGCCAACATCAAAGAAGCTCTTGGTAGGTGGCATGTGAGATCTATCCAATAGATCAAACATGTGACAACTGGACAGAAACGATGGGGATTCACACCATGAATCAACCTTGGTCTAGGAAATGGATTGACGGATACCTTTGAAAAACCGGTCGATGTGCACAAAAGTTCTTTTCTTTAGCACGTCGACTGTGTAGTATGTTTTCAAAATCAAAAGGTGTTTGTAATTGAGCTGGTCTTCAAAGAAACAAATGAGTACCTCTATATCAAAAGCTTGTGAGCTGGTCTTCAAAGAAACAAATGAGTACCTCTATATCCTCTACAGAGGCATAATACATAGCCATGTCATCTTGTTGTGCTCAAATCCTATGGATGAGATCCCAATTATCTGACTATGGCTTTAAATTCAAAAAAATCCCTCTGTACTATGATAACAAGAGTGCCATTGCTCTCTCATGCAACAACGTTCAACATTCAAGAGCAAAGCATATCGACATTCGACATCATTTCATCAGGGAGCAAGTGGAGAACGGTGTGGTGGAACTATATTTTGTGAAGACTGAATATCAGTTAGCAGTCATCTTCACCAAAGCTCTTCCTAGAGAACGTTTTGAGTTTATCCTTCCACGACTTGTTCTAAAGAGTCTACAACCGGAAACACTCAAACGTCTTCAAGAGGAAGACGAGGAGTAAACGCTTTTCTTCATCCATCTAATGTAAATATTTATTCAAAAAAAAATTATAAAACCCACAAAAAGAAAATAGAAAAATAGAAAATATCAAAAATCCATAAAAATCGGAAAATTATTGACAAAGCTCAAAAATATTATTTTTCCCATTTTTTTTCTATCCTTCGATAACATCTACGGTCTTTGATTTGCCACTCTAAGAATAACATGGATCTTTAGATGAAGTTCGATTGTACATAATCTTTATAAAAAAAAAATAGGAATGGAGAAAAATGGTGGTTTGTTGTCATTTCAGACAGTAACCCGTTTGAAAAGAAAGAACAGAGCCATGCTTTGTATAAATATTTGAAACCTCTTGCTCTGATTCTAAAAGATAAATGTGCCTTACCAAATACTTTTCCTTCTAACACATTCTTCTGAAAAATATTTGTCACTTTATGAAAACAAAACAGCTTTGAAAATAACTCGGAATATCTGTAAATCATTTGGTCTTATCATTTGACAAAATCTCTTACGCTCAATCAACAACATATGCATTGATTGAGGGGGAGGATGAGTTCTATCAAATCAAAAGGTTATTTTTCAAACAATTGGCACGTAATGAAACAAGGTCTACTTTTGATAAATAAAAAAGAACAACGTTTTACATTGTTTTTATACATTTGGATCCAGACCTAAGTTGTGTTTTCATATGATACTTATGCATGTTTGAACAATGGAGTTTAAAGTCTCAAAATCTGATCCTTATCAGTTAAAATGTTTTTCATAAGCAAGTCACTATTCTCCTCAAAAGTTTTCAAAATTTAATTTAAATCAATAGAGATCACAAATCTCAATGGATTTGAAAATTGTGATCGGGGGAGAATTTGTGGTTTAAATTTGATATAAACTGATAATTCGATAAATGGTTTAGAAATATTATAACAAGCTCTCCTCCCTACATGTGCCAAACGATTTCAAATTTCCATGCACATGTTAAGGGGGAGCATCTATATCAAACCAAAAAGGATTGAAACGTGACTGATTTGTCTCAAAGTGCATGTTCTCCCTAATATGTGCAAAACATTTTCGAATCTCGATGCACATATTGAGGGGGAACAAATTTTTGAAAACCACATCCTTTCCCAAAAATATCTTTAACAAAGTATTTAAAATAATAATTTTGATCGGGAAAGTGATGTCGATATTTTTAGAAAATGTTGATCAAAGAAGTAAATTCTTCATTCTCAATCTGAGATTTTCAAGTCCTCTTGCCTCCATGTGCCAAAGAAATTTCAAACATACGATGCACATGTTGAGGGGGAGCTTTTTCTGAGATATCCAAAACAATTTAGGTACAAAATGCTTTGATCATAGATCACATGTACCTGGATTGATTATTCAAATGGTTTTAATGGCAGAAGAACAATACCAAAAAGACCGACCAAATTTATTTTATGCGTGGAGATATAAGGATGGTTAGGTTAGGTATTCGTTCCCACGATCCCGCCAGAGCTGGAGGGATCTACCCAGGGACAATCCACTAGATAGTGAAGAAGTCCTTAGGTATATTGAAAAGGAGAAAAATAAGAAATGGGAAGAGTGCCGACTGAGATTGAGCTAGAACTGGAATAAACCCAACAAGGTTCTAGTAATGAAGTCTCGGTAAGCACTGAAGGGGTTGAAGAATGAAAAAGAAATGAATGAGAAACGGGTGAAATGAAATAGCCCTCCATTATTTCAACCTTAAGGGAGAAACCGGGTTCAATTCATATGCTACTGGTGGTTACCAAGGTAACACCGGTATTGAAGACAAGACGTCATGGACCCAGTGACGCACTGCACTACAACTTTCCAAGCTACTCAAGTTCCTCTTAAAAGGACTTGTTTCATTCTCACGGGGAACCTACATAATCTATCGACTTTCTCTTAGAGATTGTTGATATTGAAGAAGGAGACCCTCTCCCTAGTCTTCGACATTGGAACCAAATGTGCACTATTGAGTCTAGAGCCACGAGATCATCAATAAATCTCACTAGGACACGATCAATGAAGTCTCACTGTTTCACACAATGTGGAAAGTGAGAATATATCTTAAGAGTCCTACGCATTATCCTTGTGGTATTGCCGAACATCTGAGTGATATGTTCACATATTCACAATGAAGATGGAAAACCTTCTAGAGCCAACATCAAAGAAGCTCTTGGTAGGTGGCATGTGAGATCTATCCAATAGATCAAACATGTGACAACTGGACAGAAACGATGGGGATTCACACCATGAATCAACCTTGGTCTAGGAAATGGATTGACGGATACCTTTGAAAAACCGGTCGATGTGCACAAAAGTTCTTTTCTTTAGCATGTCGACTGTGTAGTATGTTTTCAAAATCAAAAGGTGTTTGTAATTGAGCTGGTCTTCAAAGAAACAAATGAGTACCTCTATATCAAAAGCTTGTGAGCTGGTCTTCAAAGAAACAAATGAGTACCTCTATATCCTCTACAGAGGAGAATACATAGCCATGTCATCTTGTTGTGCTCAAATCCTATGGATGAGATCCCAATTATCGAACTATGGCTTTGAATTCAACAAAATCCCTATGTACTATGATAACAAGAGTGCCATTGCTCTCTCATGCAACAACGTTCAACATTCAAGAGCAAAGCATATCGACATTCGACATCATTTCATCAGGGAGCAAGTGGAGAACGGTGTGGTGGAACTATATTTTGTGAAGACTGAATATCGTTAGCGATCATCTTCACCAAAGCTCTTCCTAGAGAACGTTTTGAGTTTATCCTTCCACGACTTGTTCTAAAGAGTCTACAACCGGAAACACTCAAACGTCTTCAAGAGGAAGACGAGGAGTAAACGCTTTTCTTCATCCATCTAATGTAAATATTTATTCAAAAAAAAAATTATAAAACCCACAAAAAGAAAATAGAAAAATAGAAAATATCAAAAATCCATAAAAATCGGAAAATTATTGTCAAAGCTCAAAAATATTATTTTTCCCATTTTTTTTCTATCCTTCGATAACATCTACGGTCTTTGATTTGCCACTCTAAGAATAACATGGATCTTTAGATGAAGTTCGATTGTACATAATCTTTATAAAAAAAAAATAGGAATGGAGAAAAATGGTGGTTTGTTGTCATTTCAGACAGTAACCCGTTTGAAAAGAAAGAACAGAGCCATGCTTTGTATAAATATTTGAAACCTCTTGCTCTGATTCTAAAAGATAAATGTGCCTTACCAAATACTTTTCCTTCTAACACATTCTTCTGAAAAATATTTGTCACTTTATGAAAACAAAACTGCTTTGAAAATAACTCGGAATATCTGTAAATCATTTGGTCTTATCATTTGACAAAATCTCTTACGCTCAATCAACAACATATGCATTGATTGAGGGGGAGGATGAGTTCTATCAAATCAAAAGGTTATTTTTCAAACAATTGGCACGTAATGAAACAAGGTCTACTTTTGATAAATAAAAAAGAACAACGTTTTACATTGTTTTTATACATTTGGATCCATACCTAAGTTGTGTTTTCATATGATACTTATGAATGTTTGAACAATGGAGTTTAAAGTCTCAAAATCTGATCCTTATCAGTTAAAATGTTTTTCATAAGCAAGTCACTATTCTCCTCAAAAGTTTTCAAAATTTAATTTAAATCAATAGAGATCACAAATCTCAATGGATTTGAAAATTGTGATCGGGGGAGAATTTGTGGTTTAAATTTGATATAAACTGATAATTCGATAAATGGTTTAGAAATATTATAACAAGCTCTCCTCCCTACATGTGCCAAACGATTTCAAATTTCCATGCACATGTTAAGGGGGAGCATCTATATCAAACCAAAAAGGATTGAAACGTGATTGATTTGTCTCAAAGTGCAGGTTCTCCCTAATATGTGCAAAACACTTTCGAATCTCAATGCACATATTGAGGGGAACAAATTTTGAAAACCACATCCTATCCCAAAAATATCTTTAACAAAGTATTTAAAATAATAATTTTGATCGGGAAAGTGATGTCGATATTTTTAGAAAATGTTGATCAAAGAAGTAAATTCTTCATTCTCAATCTGAGATTTTCAAGTCCTCTTGCCTCCATGTGCCAAAGAAATTTCAAACATACGATGCACATGTTGAGGGGGAGCTTTTTCTGAGATATCCAAAACAATTTAGGTACAAAATGCTTTGATCATAGATCACATGTACCTGGATTGATTATTCAAATGGTTTTAATGGCGTAAGAACAATACCAAAAAGACCGACCAAATTTATTTTATGCGTGGAGATATAAGGATGGTTAGGTTAGGTATTCGTTCCCACGATCCCGCCAGAGTCGGAGGGATCTACCAAGGGACAATCCACTAGATAGTGAAGAAGTCCTTAGGTATATTGAAAAGGAGAAAAATAAGAAATGGGAAGAGTGCCGACTGAGATTGAGCTAGAACTGGAATAAACCCAACAAGGTTCTAGTAATGAAGTCTCGGTAAGCACTGAAGGGGTTGAAGAATGAAAAAGAAATGAATGAGAAACGGGTGAAATGAAATAGCCCTCCATTATTTCAACCTTAAGGGAGAAACCGGGTTCAATTCATATGCTACTGGTGGTTACCAAGGTAACACCGGTATTGAAGACAAGACGTCATGGACCCAGTGACGCACTGCACTACAACTTTCCAAGCTACTCAAGTTCCTCTTAAAAGGACTTGTTTCATTCTCACGGGGAACCTACATAATCTATCGACTTTCTCTTAGAGATTGTTGATATTGAAGAAGGAGACCCTCTCCCTAGTCTTCGACATTGGAACCAAATGTGCACTATTGAGTCTAGAGCCACGAGATCATCAATAAATCTCACTAGGACACGATCAATGAAGACCCACTATTTCACACAATGTGGAAAGTGAGAATATATCTTAAGAGTCCTACGCATTATCCTTGTGGTATTGCCGAACATCTGAGTGATATGTTCACATATTCACAATGAAGATGGAAAACCTTCTAGAGCCAACATCAAAGAAGCTCTTGGTAGGTGGCATGTGAGATCTATCCAATAGATCAAACATGTGACAACTGGACAGAAACGATGGGGATTCACACCATGAATCAACCTTGGTCTAGGAAATGGATTGACGGATACCTTTGAAAAACCGGTCGATGTGCACAAAAGTTCTTTTCTTTAGCACGTCGACTGTGTAGTATGTTTTCAAAATCAAAAGGTGTTTGTAATTGAGCTGGTCTTCAAAGAAACAAATGAGTACCTCTATATCAAAAGCTTGTGAGCTGGTCTTCAAAGAAACAAATGAGTACCTCTATATCCTCTACAGAGGCAGAATACATAGCCATGTCATCTTGTTGTGCTCAAATCCTATGGATGAGATCCCAATTATCGAACTATGGCTTTGAATTCAACAAAATCCCTATGTACTATGATAACAAGAGTGCCATTGCTCTCTCATGCAACAACGTTCAACATTCAAGAGCAAAGCATATCGACATTCGACATCATTTCATCAGGGAGCAAGTGGAGAACGGTGTGGTGGAACTATATTTTGTGAAGAAATATCGTTAGCAGTCATCTTCACCAAAGCTCTTCCTAGAGAACGTTTTGAGTTTATCCTTCCACGACTTGTTCTAAAGAGTCTACAACCGGAAACACTCAAACGTCTTCAAGAGGAAGACGAGGAGTAAACGCTTTTCTTCATCCATCTAATGTAAATATTTATTCAAAAAAAAAAATTATAAAACCCACAAAAAGAAAATAGAAAAATAGAAAATATCAAAAATCCATAAAAATCGGAAAATTATTGACAAAGCTCAAAAATATTATTTTTCCCATTTTTTTTCTATCCTTCGATAACATCTACGGTCTTTGATTTGCCACTCTAAGAATAACATGGATCTTTAGATGAAGTTCGATTGTACATAATCTTTATAAAAAAAAAATAGGAATGGAGAAAAATGGTGGTTTGTAGTCATTTCAGACAGTAACCCGTTTGAAAAGAAAGAACAGAGCCATGCTTTGTATAAATATTTGAAACCTCTTGCTCTGATTCTAAAAGATAAATGTGCCTTACCAAATACTTTTCCTTCTAACACATTCTTCTGAAAAATATTTGTCACTTTATGAAAACAAAACAGCTTTGAAAATAACTCGGAATATCTGTAAATCATTTGGTCTTATCATTTGACAAAATCTCTTACGCTCAATCAACAACATAAGCATTGATTGAGGGGGAGGATGAGTTCTATCAAATCAAAAGGTTATTTTTCAAACAATTGGCACGTAATGAAACAAGGTCTACTTTTGATAAATAAAAAAGAACAACGTTTTACATTGTTTTTATACATTTGGATCCAAACCTAAGTTGTGTTTTCATATGATACTTATGCATGTTTGAACAACGGAGTTTAAAGTCTCAAAATCTGATCCTTATCAGTTAAAATGTTTTTCATAAGCAAGTCACTATTCTCCTCAAAAGTTTTCAAAATTTAATTTAAATTAATAGAGATCACAAATCTCAATGGATTTGAAAATTGTGATCGGGGGAGAATTTGTGGTTTAAATTTGATATAAACTGATAATTCGATAAATGGTTTAGAAATATTATAACAAGCTCTCCTCCCTACATGTGCCAAACGATTTCAAATTTCCATGCACATGTTAAGGGGGAGCATCTATATCAAACCAAAAAGGATTGAAACGTGACTGATTTGTCTCAAAGTGCATGTTCTCCCTAATATGTGCAAAACACTTTCGAATCTCGATGCACATATTGAGGGGGAACAAATTTTTGAAAACCACATCCTTTCCCAAAAATATCTTTAACAAAGTATTTAAAATAATAATTTTGATCGGGAAAGTGATGTCGATATTTTTAGAAAATGTTGATCAAAGAAGTAAATTCTTCATTCTCAATCTGAGATTTTCAAGTCCTCTTGCCTCCATGTGCCAAAGAAATTTCAAACATACGATGCACATGTTGAGGGGGAGCTTTTTCTGAGATATCCAAAACAATTTAGGTACAAAATGCTTTGATCATAGATCACATGTACCTGGATTGATTATTCAAATGGTTTTAATGGCAGAAGAACAATACCAAAAAGACCGACCAAATTTATTTTATGCGTGGAGATATAAGGATGGTTAGGTTAGGTATTCGTTCCCACGATCCCGCCAGAGCTGGAGGGATCTACCCAGGGACAATCCACTAGATAGTGAAGAAGTCCTTAGGTATATTGAAAAGGAGAAAAATAAGAAATGGGAAGAGTGCCGACTGAGATTGAGCTAGAACTGGAATAAACCCAACAAGGTTCTAGTAATGAAGTTTCGGTAAGCACTGAAGGGGTTGAAGAATGAAAAAGAAATGAATGAGAAACGGGTGAAATGAAATAGCCCTCCATTATTTCAACCTTAAGGGAGAAACCGGGTTCAATTCATATGCTACTGGTGGTTACCAAGGTAACACCGGTATTGAAGACAAGACGTCATGGACCCAGTGGCCTTGCACTACAACTTCCTAAGCTACTCAAGTTCCTCTTAAAAGGACTTGTTTCATTCTCACGGGGAACCTACATAATCTATCGACTTTCTCTTAGAGATTGTTGATATTGAAGAAGGAGACCCTCTCCCTAGTCTTCGACATTGGAACCAAATGTGCACTATTGAGTCTAGAGCCACGAGATCATCAATAAATCTCACTAGGACACGATCAATGAAGACCCACTATTTCACACAATGTGGAAAGTGAGAATATATCTTAAGAGTCCTACGCATTATCCTTGTGGTATTGCGAGAACATCTGAGTGATATGTTCACATATTCACAATGAAGATGGAAAACCTTCTAGAGCCAACATCAAAGAAGCTATTGGTAGGTGGCATGTGAGATCTATCCAATAGATCAAACATGTGACAACTGGACAGAAACGATGGGGATTCACACCATGAATCAACCTTGGTCTAGGAAATGGATTGACGGATACCTTTGAAAAACCGGTCGATGTGCACAAAAGTTCTTTTCTTTAGCACGTCGACTGTGTAGTATGTTTTCAAAATCAAAAGGTGTTTGTAATTGAGCTGGTCTTCAAAGAAACAAATGAGTACCTCTATATCAAAAGCTTGTGAGCTGGTCTTCAAAGAAACAAATGAGTACCTCTATATCCTCTACAGAGGCAGAATACATAGCCATGTCATCTTGTTGTGCTCAAATCCTATGGATGAGATCCCAATTATCTGACTATGGCTTTGAATTCAACAAAATCCCTATGTACTATGATAACAAGAGTGCCATTGCTCTCTCATGCAACAACGTTCAACATTCAAGAGCAAAGCATATCGACATTCGACATCATTTCATCAGGGAGCAAGTGGAGAACGGTGTGGTGGAACTATATTTTGTGAAGACTGAATATCAGTTATCAGACATCTTCACCAAAGCTCTTCCTAGAGAACGTTTTGAGTTTATCCTTCCACGACTTGTTCTAAAGAGTCTACAACCGGAAACACTCAAACGTCTTCAAGAGGAAGACGAGGAGTAAACGCTTTTCTTCATCCATCTAATGTAAATATTTATTCAAAAAAAAATTATAAAACCCACAAAAAGAAAATAGAAAAATAGAAAATATCAAAAATCCATAAAAATCGGAAAATTATTGACAAAGCTCAAAAATATTATTTTCCCATTTTTTCTATCCTTCGATAACATCTACGGTCTTTGATTTGCCACTCTAAGAATAACATGGATCTTTAGATGAAGTTCGATTGTACATAATCTTTATAAAAAAAAATAGGAATGGAGAAAAATGGTGGTTTGTTGTCATTTCAGACAGTAACCCGTTTGAAAAGAAAGAACAGAGCCATGCTTTGTATAAATATTTGAAACATCTTGCTCTGATTCTAAAAGATAAATGTGCCTTACCAAATACTTTTCCTTCTAACACATTCTTCTGAAAAATATTTGTCACTTTATGAAAACAAAACTGCTTTGAAAATAACTCGGAATATCTGTAAATCATTTGGTCTTATCATTTGACAAAATCTCTTACGCTCAATCAACAACATATGCATTGATTGAGGGGGAGGATGAGTTCTATCAAATCAAAAGGTTATTTTTCAAACAATTGGCACATAATGAAACAAGGTCTACTTTTGATAAATAAAAAAGAACAACGTTTTACATTGTTTTTATACATTTGGATCCAGACATAAGTTGTGTTTTCATATGATACTTATGCATGTTTGAACAATAGAGTTTAAAGTCTCAAAATCGATCCTTATCGGTTAAAATGTTTTTCAAAAAGCAAGTCACTATTCTCCTCAAAAGTTTTCAAAATTTAATTTAAATCAATAGAGATCACAAATCTCAATGGATTTGAAAATTGTGATCGGGGGAGAATTTGTGGTTTAAATTTGATATAAACTGATAATTCGATAAATGGTTTAGAAATATTATAACAAGCTCTCCTCCCTACATGTGCCAAACGATTTCAAATTTCCATGCACATGTTAAGGGGAGCATCTATATCAAACCAAAAAGGATTGAAACGTGACTGATTTGTCTCAAAGTGCATGTTCTCCCTAATATGTGCAAAACACTTTCGAATCTCGATGCACATATTGAGGGGGAACAAATTTTTGAAAACCACATCCTTTCCCAAAAATATCTTTAACAAAGTATTTAAAATAATAATTTTGATCGGGAAAGTGATGTCGATATTTTTAGAAAATGTTGATCAAAGAAGTAAATTCTTCATTCTCAATCTGAGATTTTCAAGTCCTCTTGCCTCCATGTGCCAAAGAAATTTCAAACATACGATGCACATGTTGAGGGGGAGCTTTTTCTGAGATATCCAAAACAATTTAGGTACAAAATGCTTTGATCATAGATCACATGTACCTGGATTGATTATTCAAATGGTTTTAATGGCAGAAGAACAATACCAAAAAGACCGACCAAATTTATTTTATGCGTGGAGATATAAGGATGGTTAGGTTAGGTATTCGTTCCCACGATCCCGCCAGAGCTGGAGGGATCTACCCAGGGACAATCCACTAGATAGTGAAGAAGTCCTTAGGTATATTGAAAAGGAGAAAAATAAGAAATGGGAAGAGTGCCGACTGAGATTGAGCTAGAACTGGAATAAACCCAACAAGGTTCTAGTAATGAAGTCTCGGTAAGCACTGAAGGGTTGAAGAATGAAAAGAAATGAATGAGAAATGGGTGAAATGAAATAGCCCTCCATTATTTCAACCTTAAGGGAGAAACCGGGTTCAATTCATATGCTACTGGTGGTTACCAAGGTAACACCGATATTGAAGACAAGACGTCATGGACCCAGGTGACGCTTGCACTACAACTTCCTAAGCTACTCAAGTTCCTCTTAAAAGGACTTGTTTCATTCTCACGGGGAACCTACATAATCTATCGACTTTCTCTTAGAGATTGTTGATATTGAAGAAGGAGACCCTCTCCCTAGTCTTCGACATTGGAACCAAATGTGCACTATTGAGTCTAGAGCCACGAGATCATCAATAAATCTCACTAGGACACGATCAATGAAGACCCACTATTTCACACAATGTGGAAAGTGAGAATATATCTTAAGAGTCCTACGCATTATCCTTGTGGTATTGCCAGAACATCTGAGTGATATGTTCACATATTCACAATGAAGATGGAAAACCTTCTAGAGCCAACATCAAAGAAGCTCTTGGTAGGTGGCATGTGAGATCTATCCAATAGATCAAACATGTGACAACTGGACAGAAACGATGGGGATTCACACCATGAATCAACCTTGGTCTAGGAAATGGATTGACGGATACCTTTGAAAAACCGGTCGATGTGCACAAAAGTTCTTTTCTTTAGCACGTCGACTGTGTAGTATGTTTTCAAAATCAAAAGGTGTTTGTAATTGAGCTGGTCTTCAAAGAAACAAATGAGTACCTCTATATCAAAAGCTTGTGAGCTGGTCTTCAAAGAAACAAATGAGTACCTCTATATCCTCTACAGAGGCAGAATACATAGCCATGTCATCTTGTTGTGCTCAAATCCTATGGATGAGATCCCAATTATCTGACTATGGCTTTGAATTCAACAAAATCCCTATGTACTATGATAACAAGAGTGCCATTGCTCTCTCATGCAACAACGTTCAACATTCAAGAGCAAAGAATATCGACATTCGACATCATTTCATCAGGGAGCAAGTGGAAAACGGTGTGATGGAACTATATTTTGTGAAGACTGAATACTAGTTAGCAGACATCTTCACCAAAGCCCTTCCTAGAGAACGTTTTGAGTTTATCCTTCCACGACTTGTTCTAAAGAGTCTACAACCGAAAACACTCAAACGTCTTCAAGAGGAAGACGAGGAGTAAACGCTTTTCTTCATCCATCTAATGTAAATATTTATTCAAAAAAAAATTATAAAACCCACAAAAAGAAAATAGAAAAATAGAAAATATCAAAAATCCATAAAAATCGGAAAATTATTGACAAAGCTCAAAAATATTATTTTTCCCATTTTTTTTCTATCCTTCGATAACATCTACGGTCTTTGATTTGCCACTCTAAGAATAACATGGATCTTTAGATGAAGTTCGATTGTACATAATCTTTATAAAAAAAAAATAGGAATGGAGAAAAATGGTGGTTTGTTGTCATTTCAGACAGTAACCCGTTTGAAAAGAAAGAACAGAGCCATGCTTTGTATAAATATTTGAAACCTCTTGCTCTGATTCTAAAAGATAAATGTGCCTTACCAAATACTTTTCCTTCTAACACATTCTTCTAAAAAATATTTGTCACTTTATGAAAACAAAACTGCTTTGAAAATAACTCGGAATATCTGTAAATCATTTGGTCTTATCATTTGACAAAATCTCTTACGCTCAATCAACAACATATGCATTGATTGAGGGGGAGGATGAGTTCTATCAAATCAAAAGGTTATTTTTCAAACAATTGGCACGTAATGAAACAAGGTCTACTTTTGATAAATAAAAAAGAACAACGTTTTACATTGTTTTTATACATTTGGATCCAGACCTAAGTTGTGTTTTCATATGATACTTATGCATGTTTGAACAATGGAGTTTAAAGTCTCAAAATCGATCCTTATCGTTAAAATGTTTTTCAAAAAGCAAGTCACTATTCTCCTCAAAAGTTTTCAAAATTTAATTTAAATCAATAGAGATCACAAATCTCAATGGATTTGAAAATTGTGATCGGGGGAGAATTTGTGGTTTAAATTTGATATAAATTGATAATTCGATAAATGGTTTAGAAATATTATAACAAGCTCTCCTCCCTACATGTGCCAAACGATTTAAAATTTCCATGCACATGTTAAGGGGGAGCATCTATATCAAACCAAAAAGGATTGAAACGTGACTGATTTGTCTCAAAGTGCATGTTCTCCCTAATATGTGCAAAACACTTTCGAATCTCGATGCACATATTGAGGGGGAACAAATTTTTGAAAACCACATCCTTTCCCAAAAATATCTTTAACAAAGTATTTAAAATAATAATTTTGATCGGGAAAGTGATGTCGATATTTTTAGAAAATGTTGATCAAAGAAGTAAATTCTTCATTCTCAATCTGAGATTTTCAAGTCCTCTTGCCTCCATGTGCCAAAGAAATTTCAAACATACGATGCACATGTTGAGGGGGAGCTTTTTCTGAGATATCCAAAACAATTTAGGTACAAAATGCTTTGATCATAGATCACATGTACCTGGATTGATTATTCAAATGGTTTTAATGGCAGAAGAACAATACCAAAAAGACCGACCAAATTTATTTTATGCGTGGAGATATAAGGATGGTTAGGTTAGGTATTCGTTCCCACGATCCCGCCAGAGCTGGAGGGATCTACCCAGGGACAATCCACTAGATAGTGAAGAAGTCCTTAGGTATATTGAAAAGGAGAAAAATAAGAAATGGGAAGAGTGCCGACTGAGATTGAGCTAGAACTGGAATAAACCCAACAAGGTTCTAGTAATGAAGTCTCGGTAAGCACTGAAGGGGTTGAAGAATGAAAAAGAAATGAATGAGAAACGGGTGAAATGAAATAGCCCTCCATTATTTCAACCTTAAGGGAGAAACCGGGTTCAATTCATATGCTACTGGTGGTTACCAAGGTAACACCGGTATTGAAGACAAGACGTCATGGACCCAGTGACGCACTGCACTACAACTTTCCAAGCTACTCAAGTTCCTCTTAAAAGGACTTGTTTCATTCTCACGGGGAACCTACATAATCTATCGACTTTCTCTTAGAGATTGTTGATATTGAAGAAGGAGACCCTCTCCCTAGTCTTCGACATTGGAACCAAATGTGCACTATTGAGTCTAGAGCCACGAGATCATCAATAAATCTCACTAGGACACGATCAATGAAGACCCACTATTTCACACAATGTGGAAAGTGAGAATATATCTTAAGAGTCCTACGCATTATCCTTGTGGTATTGCCAGAACATCTGAGTGATATGTTCACATATTCACAATGAAGATGGAAAACCTTCTAGAGCCAACATCAAAGAAGCTCTTGGTAGGTGGCATGTGAGATCTATCCAATAGATCAAACATGTGACAACTGGACAGAAACGATGGGGATTCACACCATGAATCAACCTTGGTCTAGGAAATGGATTGACGGATACCTTTGAAAAACCGGTCGATGTGCACAAAAGTTCTTTTCTTTAGCACGTCGACTGTGTAGTATGTTTTCAAAATCAAAAGGTGTTTGTAATTGAAAATTGATTTCCAATATAAAACCTTCGTTGTATTGCAAAAATGCTTTCTGATAAGCAATACACGATTGTTTTCAAATCATTTTCTTTAATCAGCAAACCTCAATTTGCTGGTTCACTCACTCCGTGTTGTCTTCTTTGAGACGTTCCGGTTTGAGAACAGCTAGAGCAACTACGAAACCCTGTCAAGGAGATTCTTAGGAATTATACCTGATCACAGGCATTACTTGTACTGATCAATGGGGAACCGTGGGCCGTGTACCTCAATTCAACGAAAGTGATCAAAGACACTTTTGTGTGTTTTATTGCTAACTGTTGTACGCAGGTACTCCTAACGTTTGCAGCTGATCAGAATTGAGGAGTCAATCCATAGCCGCATGCTCACACATCACATTCATGTCTAAAGAATTCATGATAAGTGCATATCTTCATCAACGACTCTGATATTTTCATTCCATGCTTCTGCTACGCTGCTGCAAATATCATGAATCAACAAAAGCTTCCGCAACTCTGATGAGAAAATATCATGATCCAAATGTGAGCATGTCGGTCCAAAAGTCACAACCTCACATGATGGCAACACAACAATGGAAGAGTCATAGATTTATGGTGGCTGATGATCTCAATGCTGGCTCAAAACTCATCAACACGTGGATCAGTTAAAGACCTCCACTTGAAATAACAAAACATGTAGAACATGAAGAATCAAAGACTACGGGTTACAGAGCAAAGAACTTAATCAAGAATCCTAGAACAATAAAAATGCAATATCTGTTTGTATTCAATGTAAATTGAGGTGACCTCCCTTAAGGGAGAGATTGTTAGGATTTAGAAAATCCGGTAGTTAAAGAGTCGATCACCTCAAGTATATGTAATCGTTAGAAAGCTCGTAGTCATAGTCATTTAGTGTTAGTAAGTAGTTTGTTAAGTAACACCGTGGAGGACGGACGGGTCTTTACCCACTGTATGCCTGATCCACAGCCCGTAGGAGGTGTGTCTTGTAAGAAACTATAAATACCTTCTACCTCCCAAGGTAGAGAGTTGGAGCTTCAATAGCATTTTTCTTTGTTTCATCAAGTTCCCAATTCTCTCTTTACTTTCTGTCTCTATAACCCAATCCATACGCCTCTATTAAATATCATTTGATGTGTTTATGAAATCCAATATGTCACAGTACCAAAACCTCCTCAAGTAGTTTTGGGCAACAGTTGTGGCCTATGACCCAACACCCTCTACTGATGAGACTGACCTCAGACCACTCAGGGAGTATCTCATCAAATTTAGTCCCTTTAACGGTGAAAAGTCAGTCACCCTAGACTATAAAACATTTCGTACATCAGCAGGGCTAGACTATAATTCTGGTAACTATGTTGCTCATCCTGAACCTTCCACAGTTAAGGATGGGTTGAAACAAATTGTTTCAGATCCAAAGTTTTTGGACAGAACCCTAGTCACCAAGAATTCATTACCCGCGGCTTGGAAGATCCTGTTCACATTTGTGATTCAGGTTCTCGGTGGGAACCACTCATCCACTAAACAAGTTAATTCTATTAAGTTGATGGTTGCATATTGCTTGATGACAGGGATCACTGTCGACATAGGGGAGATCATTTACAGTGATCTTGTAACCAAGCTACCGAGCAAAACTAGGACGATATATGTTTCGTATCCTAGGTTTGTCTCATGCGCTTTACAAGTGTTACTGGGTTGCAATTATCCTCAGGAATACAAATACTGTGCTTTACCTGGTATCCTGAGTCAATCAAATTTTCAAAAAGACCCATCCCAAGTAACTGAAATTGAATTGACGGCCCATATGGTTGCTGTAAACAACCAGAGGGACTCACTGTCTCCAAACCCTGCTCCCAAAAAGAGAAAGGGGAAGTATCAGACTGGGACTAAGACCAAACCCAAGTCTCAGGGCCCTGAGGCTTCTGGAGCACAGCCTAAAAGGCAAAGAAAGCCCAAACTGATCTGCCACCCAAATGAGACCAAACATCATCCACCCCAGTGACAACGAAGGACACTGATACATCACAGTCAGTGCCCTTTGTCCCAACTACTACTCCCCAAGATCCAGATGGAAACAAACTACCCGCTGGTAGGGGAGCGCCTTCCACACTGCCTAAGAAGGACATTCGCCAATCACAACTTTTGTCTGAGGGCCAAACAAATGATCCCAAAGACTCAGGGGGAAACACACAACCCACTGATAGGGATCTCACTGCCACCGCTTCTAGGGATAGCACTGGGAATCACCCACCAGTGCTTGAAGGAGCACAGGGGGACAAACACTCAGAGGGACAAATACCACCCGCTTGTATGGAACCCATCACCAGCACTGGCTTGTTAACTGTTGCAGAGGTTACTGACATATTATTCTTTGATGAAGAGCTAGCTGACAGTGAGGAAGAAATACTTTCTACAGGAGAAGAAATGGACGCTGATGTATAAACTCAAGAACAAGAGCATCAGCCTGTTCCTCAAGAGACTGAAGAGTTATCTGCTCAACTTGATGATAATGACTCTGATTCCTCTACTTCATCCAGTCCTGAGGAATTCAAAATTTTTGACAACTTTCTTCCTCTGACTGAAAGACAACTGGTTATGTGGATTACAAAGGCTTCAAGGAAGTTATATTCTGGTGTTACTGATACTCTTCAGGATCAGCATGTTGAAGCAGCTTCCAGTTATGTTGATCTGAAATCTGAAGTGCTTAATTTCAATGCCAACACTGATGAGCACAGGGATCTAATGTATCAACATCTGCACAGACTGGATGACAACCTGATCAAATTTCTCAAGTACTTTTAGGAGTCTCACACCAAGCTGGATGAAATCAGGGGTTCTGTTAAAGAAGACCCAACACTTAACTCCAAAGTGCTGGAGGCTACTGAGGCTTACATGAACAATTCCTCCATCCTCGCTGAACTGATCAACATGCTTCAATCTGAAAATGTTCAGGGTCTTCAGTCCTCCATTCAGTCTCTTCAAACAACACTGGGTTCTTTGGATGCTCAAGTTACAAATCTGGCTAAGGCATCGTCTTCTATGGCCTGGAATCTTGGGCCTAGAATGACTGTCCTGGAATTATCTCAGGCCAATCTTGCTGACAAGGTCACCAGTCTTCAACAAGATACAACTGACATCAAGGCCATGGTCTCGGAGATATATCAAGCCTTTAAAGGTCAAGAAGCTCCTACTCCCTCAGTATCCCAGACAACTCTTGCTCTCACTAACGTTGCAGCAACAATTGAGGGGAGAGAACCACTGAAGAGACTCCCTCTCACACTGAGGGGGAGCCAACTCAACCAATATCAGCAACACCACTCTCATCAGTCCCACCAACATCAACAATAGCAACAACCACAGTAACTATGACAGTAGCAACAACAACACCAATCATCACAACAACACCTCCACTGGTTGCATCCTCTGCATCTGCTCAGGATAAAGGCAAAGCTATTATGAAAACACAGGAGCCTGTATAAATCCTCTATGAAATACAAGGCAAAAAGTACCTGCTTAGTCATAAACAGATAACTGCATATCTTGATAAGGAAGAAAGTCTCAAGAAGCAGACTGAGGAGGAAAATAAAAGCAAAGAAGCCCTGGTCCAGGTCGTATCTTAGGAAGCTGAGAACATTGGAATTGATCCCAAAAATCTTGAAAAGGGACAGGCTGGACAAAAGTTCAAAGATGCTGATGTGCTTTCCGTGTGAAAGTTTTAAAAATTTATAAACACCAATTATCCAGTTATTACTAAAACACATACGAGCAAGTATAATCGTTCGCGATAGCAAAGGTGGGTAAGTCGAGATCGTCCCAAGAGATTTCGCTTTTGAAATTGTTTTAAAAGATTGGTAACAAGAAGCTTTGTCAAGGCTCTCTCTAAAATTATGGTTTTAATGAAAATCAATATTAAGAAACATATACTTGTGTGTAGTCTATAGGCAATCATAGTAAGTATTCATGAAGGCTTGGTGTAAACTCTTGATGTGATGCACAAATCATAAGAAAATGATTTCCAACCCATGGTTTATGTTTTGTAAAATCATTTTAAGAACAATAACATATAGGTAATCCTTTCGGTTCTTATCCTAAGGATTATCCTGTAGAAAATCCATTTTTTTGTAAAATGTTCTTATTAAACTCGTTCCTACGAATCTTACGACCTTTCGTGATGAAAATGTTTCTAGTCTTGTTTCAATTAGTAAACATGGTGGTTGTCAATCACCATATCCCCATACTAGTTTGCCGCTTAGCTTTTTGGAATAAAACACAAGAGAAATCCTTTCGGTCCTTTTTCTTAAAACATGTTTTACCGACAAATCAAACAAGACTAGTAGTTTTCCAACAAACTCATTTAAACAAGATCATATACATGCATCACATATGAGAACACTAGTATGATTTCCTACATCCTTACACACAAGTATATTCAAGAACTACTCCATTATAATTATAACTAAACACAAGTAATAACAAAGTAATTCAAATAACTCAAGAGAATAGAAATTCATAACAAGTTCCATAGAATACCTAAACTTTTGGGATTACAAGAATTAGAATTTGTGGATTATAGCAACCACACGCCTCCAATCGCCTAGCTTAACCGTATAACTCCGAATGATCAAAAAATGGATGAGAATTCGTCTCTCCAACCTCCTGGATGTTTTATAGCAGTAACCAAACTTTTGGGATGAATAAAAATGGTTGGTAATAGCTTTGGTGTAAACTATTACACTTTGGGTTGTGTCACACCTAGACTACTAAGTCTAGGTTCATTATATAGCTAGAGAACCATAACTATCTGTCTAAAAATGTTCGCTACAAGTAAATAACAGGAAATCATCGGACTCCAATGATTATGGGGAGTTAAGGCAACATTAAATGACAAAAGTTGTAACTCCAGTTCATGCAACCGGATCGGTTGCTCCTTGTTCACTTTCCCAACCGGATCGGATGCGGGCTCCAACCGAACTGTTAGGCGCCTCTTGTACCCCCAGTTTTGACTTTTCTTGATTTGCCCCTTTTTCTTTGCTTTCGCTGATAATTTCCAAGATGAAACTTGATCTTTACTTGTTGTAGATGCTTAGGAATCATTGCGCTTCCCAATCATTGAATCCAAGAGCTTCCTTACTTGATTTCCTTCCTCGGAAATTCTCCAAATGTGTATGAAAACTTCATTTCTTCATCTCTTGTGATACCTGGCTACATTCACATACACAATACGCATTTTTTGCACTTTTGCAACAGTTATGAGTAAATATAGCCGATTATCATGCAGAAAACCAACAATAATGCTACTAAAAACATGTTCATTTTGAGCGTTATCAAATTCCCCCACACTTAAGTTCTAATCGCCCTCGAGTAGGTCTAACATTTGAAAAAATAGATTTCAATGGTCTTGATACCGTGGTTCTGAAAATTTAACAATCATCTCAAAAGAAATAATCATTAATTTGATTTTATTATGTGAAAACTTTAAAATGAACCAAATACTTTAGATAACACAACTAGAACACATCACGAATGATTTTAAGAATTCACTCAACACTCATATATTGGTGGGTATATGTAAATCACTCAATGCCTAGTCATGAATAATGCTTTTTACCATAAGCTTGTACAAGTATCAAAACAAAGAAAATAAATTCATCAAAGAGGGCTTTTATTCGAGTTATAACGTTAAGGCTTCGGGTTTATAGAAGGTATGGATAAGACATGGGATGGTTTATGAAATTGGTGTTAAAAGAAAAATAAAGTCAAGTCTAAACCTCCATGTTGCTAGCCATCATACAAACCACAATCCCGAAAATGATTATAATTTCCTCCTCTTCACATATCGATCTCCAAACATATATAACTCAATTTAGCTCATTGGCTAATCAATATTCTTCATATAGCACATTGGCTATAACTTTTTTTTTAATAACAAGGTTCCCCCACACTTAGTGTAAACATACACCACAAAAAATACAAACGAGAAAGACGTCTCCTTTATCTTTGTTGGAGAATGGTACACTCTATAGTCAAAGTGTAGCTTCTTCATAATCATCAAAAACAATCCAACACTCCAAACAACTAGCAACAAACCATTAGACATGACATGGGTTGGCTAAGGTTTAAGGTGTAAAATCTTTTTGTATTTTTCTGGATTTAAACAAGAATGAAAAAATTGGCTCAAAGGGTGTAACTAAGGGTATCTAGTGCTAAAAATGAGCACTAACAAATGGGTCCATATAAAGTGGTTAACTAACCGATGTGGTTAGCAAAAAACATTAAATGTAAAATGGAAGGCCATTTGGGTTAAATCCTACGATGCCTCTTATCATTTGAACATATTTTTATCACTCGAGAGTGATTTTAACCGTAATGCATAACAAGTACAAGTTCTAGAATCGACATAATCACCGGCACACTCATAGCAAATATAAAACAAAAGATGTGCTATATAAAAAAAGAAACCTCACAATTAAGTGGAAAAAGGCTATAATGCGTGCTAGAAAATGCTATCGAATCCAAAATGAATTACTTCCGTAATTTGGATCAAATCAAAAAAATTTAAAAACCTCATTTTAACATTGAAATACCCAAGTTGTTTTTTTAATATATCTTGATAACGTGTGAAAACAACTAGACAACCAAGGGCGATTTCCTGCTAATTACTAAAATCCAAAAACTTTAACTAAAAATAAAAAATAAGACTAAAAAACTAAAAAATTTAAAAATCGTGTCATTTTTCTTATTTTCTTCCCTCCCCCATACTTAAGTTTTGCATTGTACTCAATGTAATAAAATTAAATTCAAAGTAAAGTAAATGGGAAAATGAAATAGTCAAAAAGATAACACGGGATAGAATATGCAATATGCATATTGGGTCATAAGCAAGAATGTGAGTTATCCAACTCCAAATATTGACCAACAATAAGCTTCCGTCATATCCATCTTGCAAACAAAACTACAAAATATACACAATACACAAAACAAAACAAACAAACAATCCAAACGCTACTTAAAAATGAAAATAAACAAAGTATGATAATCATCCTAAAGAAATAGTTAAGATATAGAGATAGAGATAATTTTGTTCGACACACAATAACCATTGTTTTTGAAACCATAAATCAAGAATGATCCACGATCGTTCGTCATACTCACTCATCTCATCACCTTCATCATCATCATCGCTTTCGGTTTCATAGTTCTCCTCCTCATCAAAGATTGTGTAAACCTTCCTATTCTTCTTCTCCTTTGCAACTCCCGATGAAGATCCTCCAACATCATAGCTAGATCCTCCAACCTTGGGTAATCTACCATATGCAGGCACTCGGTCGGGAAATGGTGCATATCCAGGATATGGATACGGATAGGGTTCAGGATAAGAGGTGTAGGGGAAAGGATATGGTGGAACATTATGTGGGTGGTAGGGTGGCAACTCATAATTGTCTTCTTGAGCCATGTGTTGAAAAATCGGCATTGAATAATCATTGGTGTAATTGTTTCTCAAAATCATCGAATCTCTCCACACATTCCTACACTCAATTTCATTCAAATGTTGGTTCCACTCTCCCCAACCTGAGTCAAAACTACTAGACGTACCCGTTTGCATGTTTCCCATTGGTATATTGCCCATAGGCACATTTCCTTGCTACTGCGGTAGTTGTTGTTGTTGTTGTTGTTGTTGTTGTGGTTTAATCCATGCTCCCAATGTTTTCGTCTTCCTATTCAAAGCATTACCAAAACCAATTGCATTCCAAATCTCACTAATATTTGGCTCTCCACATTTAGCCAACTCACTACTATTGTAGTACCCAAGATTCCTTGCCAACCTCGTCACAAAATGGACTCCACAAATGTTGCTATTACCTTTGATTCCCGGGGCTCTCATAGACAAATACTCGGCTATGAGCCAAGCCGCATTTCCATCCTTAGTTTCTTCCAACAACATCATAACCCAAAAGTCCGGCTTATGACATTTGTCCCTGCTTCCAACTCTATGAAACGGCCCAGTTACTAGCAACTTGTGTAGCACTCTCATCAACGGATTCCTAATGGTTGCAACATTCCTTCTATTACAAGAAGGATCTCCCATGCGATTCCAGTAAGCGGGGATACTAGGGTATTATTTTTCAAACCTCCTAAGCCTCGAAAAATGAGCTTCAAACAATCGATGCTTAATTTCATTCGGTTCATACAAGCCATGAGCAATAGCAAAATCCGGCAAAGTGTAGGCGTGATCCTGCCCACAAAGCCTAAACCAAACACAAACTTCTTCCATGATGTTCTGAACATTGACCTTTCTTTCAAAGTACATGGTCGAAAAGAACTCCATACACCATTCACGATAAACCTCTTCATTTATACTAAATGCTCTTTCCCATGACAAATCATCAAACGAATCCCCATCAACCGGATAGACATAAGACATCCGCATCATGTGACGCAACTCATTTTCACATTCATATTCGGCAAACAAATCCCAATCAATCAATCTTGGAACCAAAACTGTCCTATTTTGGAACTTTGATAATCGTTCCATGAAAGCATGTTTCTCCTCATTGGTGAGATCTTTGAACTTCAAGTTTGCATTCGCTTCAGCCTTCAAGCTATACGTGACTTTCTTCCTTGCGTTCCTTTGGCAATACTTGGTAACAATCGGGTTTAGTAGAACCCGTGTTGAACTTGAACTACCTACAACATTTCTCTGTAGAAATCATAAATATAAGTCAATATAATAGTGTTAGAACAAACGATAAGGTCTACAGAAGCCTCTAGGGTCTGGTTCAAAATTTTGAAATTTTCCAAAACAGAACGTGGAACCGGATCGGTTGAGTGGCAACCGGATCGGTTTCACTTGCGACCTCAATCCAACCGTTCGGTTGCGATTCGCAAACGGATCAGTTACTCCATCCTGGAGAAGGCTTTGCCTTCAAATCCATTTCCTACTAGATTCTTCTAATTCCAATTCACTCCTAGACTGCATTCTAACATTATCAATGATTCTCACATCCTCAAATTGCTCTTACTTTGCTTTTCAAAGCTTCTAATCATCACATATTCATCTTGCTTAGAACTTAACATTCTCAACTTCAATTCTCAATCACTTGGTCTAATCAACAATGTGGCATCTAAAATTCATTAAAAACGTATCATCTACCAACTAGGAATCATCAATTTCAACTTAATTTGATTCAATGGCACAACCTAATTAAATCAGAAAATTTAATCATCTAATACTCATTCCATGTTGAATCAATCACTACCATTCTTTTTGCAACGCATTCCTATATCAATTACCCACTTAATCCTAAAAGATTATAACATAATTCGAATTCTAGCAAAAACCCCCAAATTAGTGACCTAATTTATAATTCGAATCAAATACTCTAATTAAACATTAATTAAGTTAATTGATTGCAGATGCTTACTTGCTTTGGTGCCATGATGATCTTCTACAACTTTTGCAATCTTCAAACATCTTCTAATGGTCGAATTTTGCGAAACCCAGCTGGAGGATTTGTGTGTGTGTGTTTTTCTGGAAAAAAATGAATTTTTGGTATTTATACTTGCATGCAACCGTTTCAGTCATGGACACAACCGTTTTGGTTTGCATTTTTGCCGAATTTTGCATTTTTCACTTTACTTGGGCATTTTACCTTCCAAGCAACAATTGTTTACTCAAAAATCCGATTAAAGATGCACACAACATTCATCCAACCATTTGGAAATTTCAACAACATCTAATCTCAAAAACTAAATCATCATACTTATAATCATAACTTAAACTAAAACTCAAAATGCATTAAATAACTACAAATCAAAAATAATAAGAGAAAATAAAAATCAAATGAAGAACAAAAAATCCTAAATGCGTAAAATTAAAAGGTCATCACAAAGATGAAAACCAAGCAAACAATTGCTTGTTATTATGATGTTTTGCTTCTCCTTAGTACTCCTCAAAATACTCATGCCTTAAGATGTCCTCATTTTGAAATTTTCCGGTCAATTCACGGTGTGTTTCGTGAGTTTTGAATTTCCTAACAAATCTTCTCCCATCCGGGCATAGTATATCAAATTTGACGTGCCATTCCCCGTCTCCATCCTCTCTTTTGTAAACACTTGACCCCTCGGGTCCCCATTCCAAATTTTTGAGTTGACCGGTAGAGAACCTAAGAAATCTGTGAGTTTCTTGTAAACAAGGATGTTTTTGAATGGATTGTAAAATGCCTCCACCGCTAGTGCGCGTTCCATTTCATCCTCAATATCAAAGTATGGTGGAGCTAGTGGTCCATACATGGGGTTTCCATGGACATCACATCCAATTTTAAAACAAGTAAAGTCTTCTTCCCCATCAAATAATTCTAAATCCAACATGAATTCCAACATTTTACCCCTTGGCTTGGGATAATAGGTTTGTTTTGAGATCCCATCATCGATTGTCATCGTAACCCTCCCCATATCTATGATTGCACCACATGTGCGTGGGAACGGTCTTCCAAGTAGAAGAGGTAGACTCTTATCAATCAGGATGTCTAGGACTAGAAAATCGGCCAAGTAGGGTTGATAGCCAATTTGAACCCTTACGTTTTTCACCTCCCCCATCGCTTTTGCTTGGGAATTGTCCGCCATGGTTAGTTTGGAGTGGTTTGGTTGTGGTTTACTTAGGCCCAATGTTTTGAATAATGGATAGGGCATAACATTGATGCTTGAACCCGTATCCGCCGAAGCATACACTGGAGTGGTCCCGTTAACTTTAATAGGCAAAACGAAGTTCCCCGGGTCACTCTCCTTACATGGCATACCCTTAAACAAGATCCTATCTCTATCCTCCTCCGATAGATCTTTATCCTCCAACCTTGCTCTTGCTAACATAACCGCGTCTAGTTTCTTGCGGTATAGAACATAATCTTGTAGTACCTCAATCACCGGCTTTTTCTCATTGAGTTCAAGAAATTTTTGTTCAAGGTTTTCCAAGATGGCTTCTTTTTGGTCTTGGGTTAAAGGTTTGAAGGTGTTTGGTTTATTGGGTGGTGAAGGTGTGTAATCATGGTTTTTGTTGGTGGATGTGGTAGGAATTAATTTATTGGATGAGGTTTTCTTTCTATTTGCCTTCCACATCTTTACGATTTCCACATTCTCCTTCTCCATGTTAGTACATAACTCCACAAGCATTTCATTCACTCCCTTTTCCTCTTCCAAGTCGGTAATGTTGATCCTCATCTCCCCTAAAGCAAAATCCACTTGACATTTGGTTGTCACAAGAAAATCTCGCCCAAAGCATACGTCGGGCTCATTAGCGTTTCCTTCTTCCAAGACAAGAAAATCTGCTTTGAAAATATGACCATGAATGTTAACCTTAAGATTCTTAACCATTTTTCTCCCATAGGCCTCATAATCCAAACGAATGTGGCCAATTTGATCAAGAAATTTTTCCACAATGTAATTTTGACCATAGGCCATGTTTAGTTGAGCGTCCCACGCACTCACCCCTTCGTCACTACAAGGTGTACCGAACCTCATAAGTGGTGAATCATACTCCGTTAGTGGGGCTTGCGTGAATACCACAACTCTACTCTTCTTAGGGACTTGAACCTTGTTCTCTCCCATTTCTTCCACACATTCCGAATCCATAGCCAACTCCTTCTTACTTTCTTCCAAAATATTCCTAATTTTCTCCAACGAGTTTCCGGTGTCTTTAAACATCTCATCCAAGTTACGTAGGTACTCAGAAATTCCGCTTAAACTATCCATAACAACTATCTAACAATACAAAACAAAACCAAAGACAAACATCCAAAACATTAGCGTTAGAGTTAGTAAAATTAAAACAAACTACAGAAACATATACTAAACAAGTAAAGACACTTATCAAGACTAAAAACACAAGCTAAAACTCAAAATAGAAAAACTTGAAATTTTTTTACCGAGAGCTCTAACCGGATCGGTTGGCCCTCCAACCGATTCGGTTGGTGGTAAGTTTCGAGACCAAAAATCTCCAACCGATCCGGTTGCGGGTTGCAACCGAACGGTTGGAACGATTCTCCAAAAAAAATATTTTTTTTAATCAATTAAACATGTTAATTATAAATTAATTAATTACCATGAATTGGACTTAAACTCTTAATTAAATGTGTCTACTCATTATGCTTATTAATTGAAAATATTAATTAAGTTAATTAAATAAAAAACTACATTAACTAATCATTAAAACAACTAACCCATAAAACTGAAAATTAACTAAGCTAATTATTGCAATAAAGGCAAGATTAACTAAAAAGAAAATAAAACTAAAAATGACTAAATATCAAAAATATAAAAATTACTAAACAAGATGAGACAATCTATAAGATAATCTATAAAAATAAAAAATGATAAGAAATAAACTATAAACTATAACACAAAACAATAGATAAACTAAAAACTACAAAAATCAAAAATTAAACTTTTTCTGAGAGCACTAATCGGTTCGGTTGCTCGCGCAACCAATTCGGTTAGCCTCTAAACCAATTATTTTTTTCAATAATAAGAAATCTAATTTTAATATTACCAATTTTACAGAATCGAATAAAAATCAAATTACTTAAAAATCCCCGACAGTGGAGCCAAAAACTGGATGGTGACAGTGCCAAAATTATCATGCAAGCAAACAAACAAGGAATCATGATCAACCAAGGAATCAATATTTCAAGCAAACGAACAAACAAGCAAACAACAAAAGAATGCAAAACCAAATCCCCGGCAGCGGCGCCAAAAACTTGATGTGCTTTCCGTGTGCAAGTTTTAAAAATTTATAAACACGAATTATCCGGTTATTACTATAAACACATACGAGCAAGTATACTCGTTCGCGATAGCAAAGGTGGGTAAGTCGAGACCGTCCCAAGAGATTTCGCTTTTGAAATTGTTTTAAAAGATTGGTAACAAGAAAGCTTTGTCAAGGCTCTCTCCAAAATTATGGTTTTAATGAAAATCAATATTAAGAAACAAATACTTGTGTGTAGTCTATAGACAATCATAATAAGTATTCATGAAGGCTTGGTGTAAACTCTTGATGTTATGCACAAATCATAAGCAAATGATTTCCAACCCCTGGTTTATGTTTTGTAAAATCATTTTAAGAACAATAACATACAGGTAATCCTTTCGGTCCTTATCCTAATGATTATCCTTTAGAAAATCCATTTGTTTGTAAAATGTTCTTATTAAACTCGTTCCTACGAATCTTTCGACCTTTCGTGATGAAAATGTTTCTAGTCTTGTTTCAATTAGTAAACATGGTGGTTGTCAATCACCATATCCCCATACTAGTTTGTCACTTAACTTTTTGGAATAAAACACAAGATAAATCCTTTCGGTCCTTTTTCTTAAAACATGTTTTACCGACAAATCAAACAAGACTAGTAGTTTTCCAACAAACTCATTTAAACAAGATCATATACATGCATCACATATGAGAACACTAGTATGATTTCCTACATCCTTACACACAAGTATATTCAAGAACTACTTCATGATAATTATAACAAAACACAAGTAATAACAAAGTAATTCAAATAACTCAAGAGAATAGAAATTCAGAACAAGTTCCATAGAATACCTAAACTTTTAGGATTACAAGAATTAGATTTTGTTTATTATAGCAACCACACGCCTCCAATCGCCTAGCTTAACTGTATAAATCCGAATGATCAAACAATGGATGAGAATTCGTCTCTCCAACCTCCTGGATGTTTTACAGCACTAACCAAACTTTTGGGATGAATAAAAATGGTTGGTAATAGCTTTGGTGTAAACTATTACACTTTGGGTTGTGTCACACCTAGACTACTAAGTCTAGGTTCATTATATAGCTAGAGAACCATAACTATCTGTCTAAAAACATTCTCTAAAAGTAAATAACAGGAAATGATTGGACTCCAATGATTATGGGGAGTTAAGGCAACATTAAATGACAAAAGTTGTAACTCCATTTCATGCAACCGGATCGGTTGCAACGCAACTGGATCGGTTGCGCCTTGTTCACTTGCCCAACCGGATCGGTTGCGGGCTCCAACTGAACGGTTGGGCGCCTCTTATACCCCCAATTTTGACTTTTGTTGACTTTTCTTGATTTGCGCCTTTTTCTTTGCTTTCGCTGATGATTTCCAAGATGAAACTTGATCTTTACTTGTTGTAGATGCTTAGAAATCATTGCACTTCCCAATCATTGTGTCCAAGAGCTTCCTTACTTGATTTTCTTCCTCGGGAATTCTCCAAATGTGCATGAAAACTTCATTTCTTCATCTTTTGTGATACCTGGCTACATTCACATACACAATACGCATCTTTTGCACTTTTGAAACAGTTATGAGTAAATATAGCCGATTATCATACACAAAACTAACAATAACGCTACTAAAAACATGTTCATTTTGAGCGTTATCAGATGCTCAGGCTGCTCAAATGGCTGCCATGAGGAAGAAGCTGGATGAAAAGAACATGAAAGCTGCTGCCATCAGGCAAAAGAGGATTGACCACTACAATTGGTCAATGACAAGCAGAAGACAACCTGAAAAGATCACTGATGTGAAAATCATCCCCAAGTCCAAACCACTAGCAATGAATGTCTACAGGGGGGATGATTAAAGGCATTTTGAGGTTCATGATCCCATGAAGTTTACTGACTTTGGGATCACTGAACTTGATGAACTTGGTCCTATCATAGCAAAGAAACATAATGCAGTGGTCAAGGAGCTGATGAAATCCCTAAGCAAATGGTATGAAAGACTGAGGGAAGCACCAGCACAACTTAGGATTCAACCAGCCTTAACTGCACCTCAGGGATCTCAACCTCAATCATCCCAAGGCAAAAGAAAGAGGGTTGAATCTGAGCTTGAAATCAAAGTACCTGGCCTGGACTGCAACAGGGAGCTACCTGAAGGTGTGAAGTTTGTGAACTGTCTGTGTATTGAAGAGCCTAAAAGAGGACTTTTCTTCATTGATGTCTATGGGAACCCAACATTCCAAAGGTGGAGTGACATTGATCTTGCAGGGGTAGGTACAATGGCAAGTTACCTACCAGCGGCCTCTCAAATCCAAACTCCTGAAAACATCAGGTTCAACAATGACCTGAATGCCAAGATAAGAGAGCACCCTGACAAAGAAACACTCCTCAAGAAGAAACCAAAGCTTGAAGCACTGGGAATCCATCTCGACTGACATCATATGTTTTATCTTTTGTACTAGTAATAGGAACCATGTAATCTGATCAATAAACGATGTATGCTTTTGTTAAAATATTCGGTGTTCCTTATTATGTTCATTAGTACATTCAGTGTAAGAAGAAGCCATTTGCTCACTTACATTGATCAAACACTTAGGCTATTTGTATATCCAAATAGGGGGAGACTGTTATGTTCAATAAATACCGAAACCCCTTAAATCTAGAACTTGAATAGAAAATACCCCAAGTGCTTAATCCCTTAAAATGTTAACAATTCACTGAGCGCATAGTCTCTCAGTGAGCTATCTCCAGGATACTAAGTAAGAGACAAAGAAGAAGTCTATCCACTCAGTAAGGCGAAACCTAAGGGGTGAAGACTGAGTCAAGAAGAAGATGGTGGATTCAGTAAGTGATGAAAATAACTCACTGAATCCCGAAACGACTCATCAATTACTAACACTGAAGACAAACTAAAGACTGAAGATTGAAGGCTATGAATACTGAAGAATGGGCGGGACAAAACGGTTAAGCTTGAAGCGAATAAGACGGAGTGGTTATCCTCAAGAAGTCAACTTTCCCTGAAAGGCTC
This sequence comes from Chrysanthemum makinoi, assembly GCA_910596185.1. Classification (NCBI taxonomy): domain Eukaryota; kingdom Viridiplantae; phylum Streptophyta; class Magnoliopsida; order Asterales; family Asteraceae; genus Chrysanthemum; species Chrysanthemum makinoi. The sequence goes on along the minus strand of OU343217.1, from coordinate 180,997,865 downwards.
AGTGTCAGTGCTGACAAGCAGAAAGTGGCTTTGTCCCTTACCAAATATAGCCTTTGTAAACATAGACAAAATACATCAGTATTTTGTCTTCTGTAACCTGTCAGTTTTTCCTCTAGGATAGAGTTAAAAACCATACTTGTATAAATAGCATAAGAGTTGGAGTGAAAGATTCAAGCTTGTGGATTAATTGTAAAACACACACACAAGCCATCTTCCACTCCTCCAAATATAACTCTGTCCCTGAGATAGCTCAGTGGTTCCTTTGTAGTTGTGCTCAGACTTAGACTGAGCTTAGTGAGGAGATACCATACTTTGTCATTTCAATCCCAAGTACTATTCCGCAAGTACTTAGGTAATGTATTATTTTTGATTTATTTCTAATAAAGAATATTAAGTTGAAAATTAACCAGTGTGTTTTTACTTACATTACTTTCAGTCATAGTTCACAATCTCTTCATTTATTGCTTTATCTGTTTTTATACGATTGTGAAACGGGAACAACAACTTGGTTCATTCTCACGGGGAACCTACGTAATCTATCGACTTTCTCTTAGAGATTGTTGATATTGAAGAAGGAGACCCTCTCCCTAGTCTCTGGCATAGGAAACCAAAAGTGCACTATTGAGTCTCGAGCCAAGAGATCATCAATAAATCTCATTAGGACACAATTAATGAAGACTCACAGTTTCACACAATGTGGAATGTGAGAATATATTTTGAGAGTCCTACGCATTATCCTTGTGGTATTTCCAGAACATCCGAGTGATATGTAAAAATATTCACAATGAAGATGGAAATCCTTCTAGAGCCAACATCAAACAAGCTCTTGGTGGGTGACATGTGAGATCTTCCCAAAAGATCAAACTTGTGACAACAGGATAGAAACGATGGGGATATTCAATTTTAAATCAACCTTGGTCCAGGAAATGGATTGACGGATACCTTTGAAAAACCGGTCGTTATGCTCAACAAATATTTTCTCTAACACATCGAATGTGTATTAATTTTTCAAAAATAAAAGGGGTATTTATGATTGATAATTGATTTTCCATAAAACCTTCATTGTATTGCAAAACACTTTCTATTAAGCAATACACGATTGTTTTTCAAATCATTTTTCCTCAATAAGTGAATCTCAATTCCTTGGTTCACTCACTCTGTGCTGTCTTCTTTGAGACGTTCCGGTTTGAGAACGGCTTGATTAGCTGCGAAACCATGTCAAGGAGGTTCTTCGGAATTCTACCTGATCACAGGCAGTACTTGTAACATATTGGATTTCACATACACATCATAACACAAATATAAGTAGGCGTATACTATGGTTTTAGAGAGAGAAAGTTAGAGGTTTGGGAACTTTAGTGAGAGAAAGAAAATTTTTATTATGAGCTCCAACTCTCTACATTGGGAGGTAGAGAGTATTTATAGTCTTAACACACATCGCCACTTAACGGGCTGTGGATCAGGCATACAGTGGGTAAAGACCCGTCCGTCCTCTACGGTATTACTTAACTAAATACTACTTAACATTAAATAACTACGACTACGAGCTTTCTAACAATTACAAATACTTGAGGTGACCGACACTTTAATACCTGGATTTACTAAATCCTAACAATCTCCCCCTAAGGGAGGTCACCTCAAATTACATAGAATACAAACAGATATTACATTGAGATTGTTCTTGGATTCTTGTTCATGTTCTTTGTTCTATAGCTCGTAGTCTTTGATTCTTCATTTTTGCATGTTTGGATAATCTGAGTGGAGGTCTTTAACTGATCCACGTGATACTGAGTTTTGAGCCAGCTTTGAGATCATCAGCAAACATAAATCTTTGACTCATCCTTTGTGGTGTTGGTATTATGTGATGTTGTGACTTTTGGACCGACATGCTCACATTATGTATCATGATTTCTTTTCATCAGAGTAGCGGAAGCTTTCGTTAATTCATGATATTGGCAGCAGCGTGGCAGAAGCATGGAGTGTAAATATCAGAGTCATTGATGCACTAATCATGATTTCTTTAGATATGAATGTGTTGTGTGAGCATGCGGCTATGGATTGACAACTTCATTCTGATCAGCTGCAAACGTCGAGCGTACCTGCATACAACAATTAGCAATAAAGTGCATGAAAGTGTCTTTGATCACTTTCGTTGAATTGAGGTACACGGCCCACGGTTCCTCGTTGATCAGTACAAGTACTGCCTGTGATCAGGTAAAATTCCGAAGAATTTCCTTGACAGGGTTTCGCAGCTGCTCTAGCTGTTCTCAAACCGGAACGTCTCAAAGAAGACAATACGGAGTGAGTGAACCAATGAATTGAGATTCACTGATTGATAAAAAGAGATTTGAGAAACAATCGTGTATCGCTCAATAGAAATTGTTTTTGCAATACAACGAAGGTTTTATTGAAAATCAATTATCAATCATAAACACCTTTTATTTTGAAATATTTGTACATAGTTGATGTGCTAAAGAAAAGAGTTTTTAAGCACAATGACCGGTTTTTCAAAGGTATCCGTCAATCCATAACCTGAACCAGGATTGATTCAAAAGATTGAATCGCCCCATTGTTTCTGTTTAGTTGTCACATGGTTGATCTATTGGATAGATCTCACATGCCACCCACCAGGAGCTTGTTTGATGTTGGCTCCAGAAGGCTTTCCATCTTCATTGTGAATATGTATGCATATCACTTAGATGTTCTGGCAATACCGCAAGGATAATGCGTAGGACTCATAAGATATAATCTCTCTTTCCACATTGTGTGAAACATAGAGTCTTCATTGAAAGTGTCCTAATGAGATTTATTGATGATCTCGTGGCTCTAGACTCAATTGTGCATATTTGGTTCCTATGCCGGAGACTAGGGAGAGGGTCTCCTTCTTCAATACCAACTATCTCTAAGAGAAAGTCGATAGATTATATCGGTTCCCCGCGAGAATGAAACAAGTCCTTTTAAGAGGAACTTGAGTGGTTTGGAAAGTTGAATTGCAGTGCGTCACTGGGTCCATGACGTCTTGTCTTCAATACCGATGTTACCTTGGTAACCACCAGTAGTATATGAATTGAACCCGGTTTCTGCTCTAAGGTTGAATTATTGGAGGGCTATTTCTTTTCACCCTTTTCATATTCATTTCTTTTTCATTCTTCAACCCCTTTAGTTCTTATCGAGACTTCATTGCTAGAACCTTGTCGGGTTTATTCCAGTTCTAGCTGTGTCTCAGTCTGCACTCTTCCCATATCTCATTTTTCTCCTTTTTTTCAATATACCTAAGGACTTCTACACTATCTAGTGGATTGTCCCTGGGTAGATCCCTCCGGTTCTGGTGGATCATGGGAACAAATACCTAACCTTATCATCCTTATATCACCATACATAAAGTAAATTTTGTCGGTTTATTTGGTATTGTTCATCTGCCATTGGAACCAATTGAAAACCATTTGAAAATCAATCCAGATACTTGTGATATATTATCAAAGTATTTTGTATCTGAATTATTTTTGATATTTTTAGAAATAGAGCTCCCCCTCAACCTTTGCATCAAGCATCATTTTGTAATAGAAATTATTTTCATCTTTGAGGGGTTGGCTTACATCTAAGATTAGTTATATAAAAATCTGGTTTTCAAAATAGTTGCTCCCCCTCAATATGTGCATAGATATTTGAAAAGGTTGTGCACATATTAGGAAAATACTGCATATTGAAATAAATTGATCACGTTTCAAATCTTTGTGGTTTAAGAGAGATGCTCCCCCTCAACATGTGCATGGAAAATTTGAAATCGTTTGGCACATGTGGGAGGGAGAGCTTGTACATCCTTATAAAACTATTTACCGAATTATCAGTTTAAATCCAATTTGAATCACAAATTCTCCCCCGATCACAATTATCAAATCATTTGAGAGTTGTGAACTCTGTAGATTTAAATTGATTTTGAAAGCTTTTAAGGAGAATTGTGACTTGATTATGAAAATGTTTTAACTGATAAGGATCGAATTTTGAGACTCTAAACTCCATTGATTAAACATGCATGATTATGTTTTGAAAACAATTGTATGACAAATAACCTTTTGATTTAATTGAAATCATTCTCCCCCTCAATCAATGACATAAGTTGTTGATTGAGAGATAGATGTTTTTGACAAATGTTAAGTCCAGATGATTTTCAAAAATAGAGTCCGAGTTATTTTTCAAAGCAATTAGTTTTCATTAGATAGTAAGTAATTGTTTATAGAATCAGAGCAAGAGATTTGAAAACCAAGATAAAGCATGGCTATGTTCTTTCATTGAAGAGCGGGTTACTACCTGAAATGACAATAAACCATAGTTTCACTTTCTCTTAAAAATATTTTATGATTTTTTTTTTTTTTTCTTTTTTTTTTTTTTTTTTTAAGAAAAATATGTACATTCGAACAACATCTAAAGACCCGTGTCACTCTTTGACTGACAACAAAAAAGACCGTAGATATATATATCGAATCAAGAAAAATATGACAAAAAGACAATATTTTTTGAGATTTTTTGAATTTTTCAAATTTTTATGGATTTTTTGAAAGTTTTTATATATTTCTCTTTGCCTTTTGCTGGTTTTATAATTTTGTATTTTGGTTTTTGAATAAATATATATAAGAGATAGATGAAGGATAACCTTTTACTCCTCTTCTTCCTCTTGAAGACGTTTGAGTGTTTCTGGTTGAAGGCTCTTAAGACCAAGTCGTGGAAGGATAAACTCAAAACGTTCTCTAGGAAGAGCTTTGGTGAAGATGTCTGCTAACTGGTATTCAGTCCTCACAAAGTATAGTTCCACCACACCGTTTTCAACTTGCTCCCTGATGAAATGATGTCGAATGTCGATGTACTTTGCTCTTGAGTGTTGTACGTTGTTGCATGAGAGAGCAATAGCACTTTTATTATCATAGTACAGAGGGATTTTATTGAATTCAAAGCCATAGTCAGATAATTGGGATCTCATCCATAGAATTTGAGCACAACAAGATGACATGGCTATGTATTCAGCCTCTGTAGAGGAAATAGAAGTACTCATTTGCTTCTTTGAAGACCAGCTCACAAGCTTATCACCCAAAAACTGAGCACCTCTAGACGTACTTCGACGTGTATCTTGACATCCTGCATGATCAGCATCTGTATAGGCTGTTAGGGACATACCGGTGTCCTTCGGGTACCAAAGTCCCATGTTGATGGTTCCTTGGAGATACCGAAAGACCCGTTTAACCGCTTCAAGGTGCTTTTTGGTAGGCTTAGCCTGGTATCTAGCACACATGCAAAAAGCGAACAAGATGTCTGGTCAACTAGCTGTGAGGTACACCAGGGATCCAATCATACTAAGATATTTCGTTTGGTCTACCATGATCCCTGAGTGGTCATCATCTAGTTTAGTACGCTCTATCATGGGAGTGTCAACACGGTCACTAGAATCAAATCCAAATTTCTTTAAAATCTCATATGCATATTTAGATTGATTTATAAAAATGCCTTCGGGACTTTGTGAAATTTGTAATCCCAAGAAAAATGACATTTGTCCCATCATTGACATTTGAAATTTAGAACCCATTTCTTTAGAAAAACGGTCACACTCATTGGGGTCAGTCGAGGCAAAGATAATATCATCAACATATATTTGAACGTGAATTAAATGTTTGCCTGACTTCCTGGTGAACAATGTCGGATCAACTGCTCCTTTGCGTATCATACCATGCTTTAGGAGCTTGCTTCAAAGCGTAAAGGGCCTTTTTCAAGCGATAGACATGAGTAGGATGCTCTGGATTCACAAAACCCTCTGGCTGACTGACGTAAACCACTTCTTTCAAATCTCCATTCAGAAAGGCGGTTTTCACATCCATCTGATATACAACCATATTCTGGCTAGCAGCATTAGCCAAGAAGATTCTGATTGCCTCGATACGAGCAACAGGAGCAAATGATTCTTCAAAGTCAATACCCTCCTCTTGACGGTATCCTTTTGCAACCAATATAGCCTTGTTCTTTAAAACATCACCATGCTCATCAAGTTTAACTTTGAATATCCACTTTAGAGCAATGATCATAGCACAATCAGGAGCAGGTACTAATTCCCATACATCTAGCCGATCAAACTCATGAATTTCTTCTTGCATGGCATTGAACCAGCTGTCATCATTCATTGCAGTTTTAACATCTTTTGGTTCAACTTTTGAGAGTATAGAATTGAAGAAGCACCATAAGGCATCGGTTGCAAGTTGTTTACGAGTGGATACAGGAGGAGAGGGGTTTCCAATGATGTTGTCTAATGGGTGATCATGTGTCCATTTTCTAAGGTGTTCATGTGGTTGTTGTTGAGGAACTGAAGTAGCAGAGTCGATGTCTCCTGATGAAGAAGGTTCAGATGATGATTCATGAGCAAAGATATTTTCAAATGGAGCATCTTCGGGAGTAGCAAAGGGATTAACTTCATCCTGGGTGCCAGAAGCAATTCCATGATGTACACTTGATGATTGAAGGTTTGTTGATGAGACAGAGTGATCAGCAGGCAGGCTTCTTGACTTAATGACATTGAAACTGAAGGGTTAACTTCATTGACAGGGTTAGAAACAGTCTATGTTGTTGGACTTGGCAGATCATTGGCCCTTGGCTCATAATGTTCATCAAACATTGGATCAAACAAATTCTTCAAATCATCTTCAGATGGAGGTACATATGGAGTTTCTGGAAAGGAGTTTGGTATAAGGGATGAACCAATGGGACTGTTTTGAAGTGCGGGTCCAGGCTGGATTGTCTAGGATCCATTTGACCGGTCAGCTCATCGAACGTAACGTGAATTGTTTCCATGATATTACGGGTTCTCTTGTTGTAGATTCGGTAACCTTTTCTGTTTGGTGCATATCCTACAAATACTCCAATGTCCGCTTTAGCTTTCAGTTTACCTAAATCTTGACCGTCATTAGTTGGATAACATAAAGCACCAAACACACGAAGGTATGATAGATCAGGTTTTCGATTGTGGAAGGGTTCATATGGAGTCTTTCCATGAGATGTGTGGATTAGGGATCGATTTTGAGTGTAGCATGCTGTGGCAATAGCTTCAGCCCATAGAAACATTGGAACCTTTGAGTAAATCAGCATTGTTCTTACGGCTTCCACAAGAGTTCGATTTCGTCTTTCAACTACACCGTTCTGTTGAGGAGTTCGTGGAACACTTCTTTGAGGACTGATTCCAATACTTTCATAAAATTCATTGAGTTCTTTGTTAACAAACTCAGTTCCATTGTCTGATCGGACGATTCTAACTGTTTTGTTAAGTCGGACCTGCAGTTGTTTAATAAGTTTAATGATGGCATATGGAGTTTCATCCTTTGTTCTCAAAAACTTAAGCCAAGTGAATCGGGAGTAGTCATCAACCACAACTAACACATATCTCTTCCCATTAATAGTTTGCACTCTCATGGGTCCACATAAATCCATGTGAATGGTATGTAGAACTTCCATAACAGAATTTGTAGGTTTGGGTTTATGGGCATACTTCTTGCTTTTTCCTAATTGACATGCTGAACAAAGATTATCTTTTTCATACTTAAGTCTAGGTAGTCCTCTTACTAAGTCCTTTCTGGAAAGATTGTTTATGGTACCAAAGTTCAAGTGATTGAGACGACGGTTCCATAGCCATGACTTAGTTTTAGAAGCCTTTGACAGCAGGCAGATGGGTGAAGCTTTCATCATGTCTTCAATAGAGATGGTGTATAGGTTTGAACCACGAGTTCCACTGAGAAGTTCCACACCATCAAGATCTCTAACAAAGCAATTATGTTTTCTGAAGGCCACTTCTAAGTCAGAGTCACAAAACTGTCCAACAGAAAATAGATTATGTCCAAGACCGTCAACATAATATACCCTAGAAATCACACTATCTCCAACCACGTAATCTCCATAACCCATAATAGCACCGAAATGATCGTTCCTGAATCTAACTGTCCTGATGAATTTGCTCACGAAGTTCATGAGCCGTGACCGTTCTCCAGTCATATGCTTGGAACAGCCTGAGTCCAGGTACCACAGAACGATTTGAACGATCTGCAGTTGAACACAGACAAGAATGGATAAGTGGATAATTGGGATCCCCATGCAAGAATGGGTTCCATTTGGTTAGTAACAGTGATTGGAACACCCACATCAGAAATAGAAACACCCATATCAGAAATAGAAGCAATGGAATCATTAGGAGTAGATGCAGTCTTTGGTGTCCGTATTTGACCTATTCAAAGTATGTTCACTTCTTAATGGAATAGTTCTACCAGTAGGCATCCATTTTCTAGTGGGCATTGTCTTAGCAGATTGAGGGCAGAACGGAGTATCCTTATGGCCAAAAGGTATCCATTGATAACCTATCTTACTAAATGTTCTTCCTGTGGGTTTCCACTGTTTTCTAACTTTCTTTCGTCTTTGCCTTTTAGCCTTCTTAGCATGATTTTTAGCATTAACAATTTTAACTGGGCATTTGATAGCATTAGACAAAACATTCACACCACATTCATGATTAGCAATAGAATTCAAGCAGACATCATTACATGGTTTGCAGATAGTATCAGAATTTGAATTAATTACAGTACGCCTATGGCTAATTCTAGAATCAACACGATTCATTTTATTCAACTCAAACTTAAAGTTCCTAGGTTGGTCTTCTACTCTCTTCCAATGCACATTCTTAGCTTGTGAGGTCCTATCTTGCTTGGTATTGCTTGGAGGTTTTGACCCGCTTGCTTTAATGTCACTGATTACTCCTGTAGAGGGAATTATGGGAACATTAGTTGGTTGATCTACTTTTTGCATTCCTGGACTAGATGTGCAAGGATCTGAACTACTAGAAGGCACATTAGTGTTCACTTTCTTAAAGATGGGCATGGAATGGTTTGTATGCTTGGCACTAGGCATAGAACAAGGCATCACAGCTTTACCTTTCGCACCTAAGGATTTAGGACATGTTGCAATTAGACATTCTAGCAGCTCCTGAGATCGTGTGGCCTGAATGCAAGCAAACCTAATTTCTCTATCAAGAGGCTTATTTATGAAATCCTCTTCCACAATCTCACGGAGACATTCTAGACTATCCTTAAGGTGAGCACAATAGTTATGAAACACAAGTTCATTATTCCTAAGATGAGGAGGAATGTATTTAACCGTCACAGTATATTTGCAGTCAGAGGATGACTTTGAAGCAGCATTCTCATTAAAAACAAGTGGCAGTTTCCCTTTTTTCTGACTCCTCAGATTCTCAATTTCTTTTTGTAAAGAGGTTATTTTTTCGTTGTTTTTGTCACGAGTGACTTTCATTGAATCATATAACTCTTTAAAGTGACGTTTAACCTTTTTATTTTCTTCTAGAAATCTCTCGTTTTCCTTTTGTAAAGCATTTACTAAGTTTTGAAGATGAAAAGTTTGAGAATACTGAGAATCTAAAGGAGGAGGCATTTGGGTGCCAGTCACATTGTTCTTTTCACCCTTTAAATGAGAAATTTGGGCTTTCAATTTTACGATCGTGTTACAATGAACTTGAATATGTTCGTCACGTTTGTTTATCTGAAAAACTGCATCAAACTCTGGAGCATCTGATGATGTCTTGATATTTGAGGTTTTGACATTTTCTTTAAGATGTTGATATTTTAGTTGTAAATTAAAATGTTCAACTTCTAGTTTAGAAAGATGTTTTACCAAATTATCGTGATCATCCTGATCAATTTTCTCATTTAGTTTAGAATTAGTCTTTTCAAGCTCAATGACACGATCATGGGAGACTTTCAGAGCAACAGATAATTCATGAAATTGAGAAGCATTAATGGAACAATTCGTAGTAGTGTAAAACACATCTTGAGTAATACATTCAGAAATAAGATTCTCATTCAATGTATGCAAGTTCTTCCTCTCAATCTCATTATATTTTAATTCTCGCTCATAGTCACTAACCTCAACTATCATTGCATCAAATTCCTTTTTCATTTCTTTAATATCTGAATTCATCCCCTTTTTAAGACTCTCAAATTGATCTTTTAGTTGTTTAAAGAAAGGCATGACCTCAGTTAAATAGCATTCTTTAGTTTGCTCAAAACCCCTTTCCCCTTCAGTTATACCAGTGGGTGTGATCCTTTTCTTACAAGTTTTCTCAAAAACAACAAATAATTGAAAGATAACATATTGACTGATTAAGGTCTTACTTTTAGTGGCAATAGTTCTAGGGACTAGATGAATGGGTGTATTAGGAGGATACACAGTTGCTGAAGGCATTTTCCTAAAGGGAGGGTTTCTTACAACAAGATTCTCTGCCTTTTGCTTATCTAAATCCTTCTTCTAGAACACTTGTTCGGGTGTTAACAACGTTTGAGGCTTAAACATGTTCAAGGAAATCCAATTTTCCTTTTTGTAGTCATGGGGGGTCTGATAATTATGTTTTTCTCTTTACATGTAGGATTGTTGAGTTTCTTATCCATTTTCTCCCAAGTGACCTCATCTAATTACTTATCTTCCTCAGTGCACTCAGCGCAACTAGGTTTCTGCCTAGGTTTAAGGATTTCATTGCCATCATAAATTACCTTATGAGCAGTTCTAGCTTTTTTAATGACCTCTGGATTTGGTTCCTCAACAAGGGGAATCCTATGCTTATCGCTTAAGGCTCTATACTTAGTGATCAAATGAGCAGTCTGAATGGTGTTCCCTTATACGTACAACTTATTTTCAAGTTTTTCAAAGTTTTTAGATTGGAAAAATCATTCAAAAGTTTTGATTCCTTAGCATTGAATTCTTGCTTAAGCATTTTCACATTTTCTTGAAGTTCTTGTTTTTGCTTAGCAGTTTTTGAAAGCTTTTCTTGTAAGGAGTTTAACTCTTGTTTTAATACTTCTTCTCTAAAATTACTTTTTCTAATAATTGTACGCATTTGGTCATCCATTTCCAGCTCACGGGTGGTCAACTCAAATTTAGCACGTTGTTCATAAATAGCAACTTGTTCTTTATAGGCATTCAGTTCAGAGACAATAGAATCATCAGGGGTACATGCAGTGTATTAATCAAAAACATAGTTATCATTGACTGCGGAAGATGCATTACTTGGTATAACCTCACTTTCACTTTGCTTCACATATTGATCATATGGGACAATATTGCTATTACCCTCATCATCAATATCTGATTCATAAGTCTCAAGAGATTGTACTTCATTATGCATCTTTCGCTCATCAACATCATCATATAGTTTTAATACCTCTGAAATGATTTTGTCTTTGGATGGACTAGCTTGTTGTGGTGGAGAGACCTTTGGAGAAACCATAGGTGAGATGCTAGCCATGAAGATTGTTTGAGCAGTAGGTTCATCATCGACATCAGAGTCAAATGCATCACAATCATCTACTTGAAAGGCATTATGATGATTGTGACCTATTTCCTGAATTGGTTGCTCATCCACATCTGCATCATATGTCTTGGCATTCCCTTCAGCAAGAAACAATAACTCTTCTTCATCCAAAGCTGCTCCATTATCCTGAGCTTACACAAGCAACATCTTATAACTGAAGTACTCTGCATTCTGAGGGTGTTTTGGCGATGTGTAGTTCCTTACAATATGTCCCTCACCACCAAAGTTGTAGCATTTGATTGGCTTTGCTTGTCCTTGATTTCCAATCCTTCCCCGATTCTGATTTGCAGCATAACCTCTACCAGCTCCACCTCTTCCCTGTTCATACTGCCTTTCTTGAACTGGTTGCACCATAACCTTCCCATCTCTGACAGTTGCTTGATTGTATGGATTGGATGCTGTTCTGAGGTTATTGTTGGTGTGTGGAAGAGAGTTTATGTTTTGACTGACCATGAGAGACAGTTGATTGATGAAGTTTTCCATGAATGTGTTTGGGTCTGGTGGCTTATATGCTGGATCCGGGATGAGTTTGTAATTACCATCACCCATGGGAATAACTTGAGAGGCTTTGGTGGTAATACCAACATTGTTGTAGAAGGCTGTAGAATCATTTGGTGAGCTTGTTTCTCCCTGATTGGTTTTGAACTGATTCAGAATCCTTTTTTCAAACATTGCATGTCTCTCATTCTGAAGAAGGAAGGCATACAGTTGCTCATAGTTTGTGTTCTTCAATCCTTTGGTTAGCTTCACAGAGGTGACAAACTTGTGCCACTCGGGATTCATGTTGTTCACAAACTTAGAGTTCAACTGAATATTTGGCATAGTCATATTGATATTCCTCATATAATTCACCAGTTTGTGGAATCTCACATAATATTCATAGACACTCTCTTCTGGTTTCATTTGAAAGTGCTCAAACTCATCATACAATTGTGATTCTCTGTCTTCTTTAGTCAATTCAGAACCTGAGAGAAGCATCTTGACATTATCCCAAACTGCCTTGGCTTCAGTGTTGTGATTGATCAGCTTGTAGATGTCTTTTGGAAGACCACGAGTATGATGTTTGAAGCCCTGATATCAGCATCGAATCTCTTTTTCTTCTTATCACTGAGCTGATCATACGTCTTTGGTCTGTCCAATCCAAAGATCATGGTTCCATCTGCAGCAGTATCAATTATATCTCTTGTAGTCTCAACCTGATAAGGTCCTTCATCAATGGATTTGAGAATGTTGACCCCGTTTTCCTTTCCAAGACAGTACAATCTGATTTGTTAAGCCCAAGAGTCGTAGTCAGTTCTGTCAAGCATAGGAGGACGAGTATCTGAACCAGCTGCTTGAACATCCTCAGCAACAGTGGAGATGATTGTAGGTACGTTGGTAGACATGTTAACAGATTACACGGGATTTTAAAACTCTATGATTAAACCGGGAAATAGATTCTTTCACGGGATTTTACTAAATCAAGAGAAAACCGTATTACAACCAAAAAATTAAACCAAGTCGCTAAGCACCAAGTTGCTAAGTATTCTGAAATCAAGTCTCTATAATGCCAAGTCGCTAAGACACAGTCAAGTTGCTAAATAACAACTCGCTAAGATCCAAGTCGCTAACACCAAGTCGCTGAGGATTATGACAACAAGTCGCTAAGCACCGAGTCGCTATGAATTTTGATAGCAAGTCGCTAAGCACCAAGTCGCTAAGTCGTCAAGTCGCTAAATAGCAACTCGCTAAGGTCCAAGTCGCTAACACCAAGTTGCTAAGAAACTTAAGTACAAGTCGCTAACAAAATTGAAAGGAAATCGCTACCTTCACCAAGTCGCTACCCGTAGTGGAGAATCCACTAAGTGTACTGTTTGTCGGTATGTCTCAAAAGACAAGTCGCAAGGACCAAGTCGCTACCAAAAAATACTACAACTCACTACCTTTTACTGAAGCAAGTCGCTATGATGAAATTAACTACGAGAACCAAGTCGCTACCAAGAAAAACTTCAAAAACACACTTTTCAATCCAAAATAAGCTCAACCACAGTGATTCAAGCTTACCAAATCAAAACCCAAGCACATACAATGATTCTAAATACAAAAGTACACCCAAAATTCAAACTTTAACACTAGAAATGAACCAAATGATGCAAAAACCACTAAACTTTTTCAAACTCAAAAACCACCTAAAAATCACTAGAAATCCAAGGATATGTAAGAGATGATCTAACCTTGGCTCTTGATACCATTTGTAACATATTGGATTTCACATACATCATAACATAAACATAAGTAGGCGTATACTATGGTTTTAGAGAGAGAAAGTTAGAGGTTTGGGAACTTTAGTGAGAGAAAGAAAAATCTTATTATGAGCTCCAAATCTCTACCTTGGGAGGTAGAGAGTATTTATAGTCTTAACACAAATCGCCACCTAACGGGCTGTGGATCAGGCATACAGTGGGTAAAGACCCGTTCGTCGTCCACGGTATTACTTAACTAAATACTACTTAACATTAAATAAATACGACTACGAGCTTTCTAACGATTACAAATACTTGAGGTGACCGACACTTTAATACCTGGATTTACTAAATCCTAACAGTACTTGTACTGATCAATGGGGAACCGTGGTTCTTGTAACCCCGTTCAACGAAAGTGATCAAAGACACCTTCGTGCGCTTTATTGCTAACTGTTGTTTGCAGGGACACCCGACGGTTGCAGCTGATCATAGTTTAGGAGTCAATCCATAACCGCATGCTCACACAACACACTCACTTCTAAAGAAATTATGATAAGTGAATATCTTCATCAACTGACTCTGATATTTTCAATCCATGCTTCTGCTACGCTGCTGCAAATATCATGAATCAACAAAGCTTCCGCTACTCTGGTGAGAAGATATCATGATCCAAAATGTGAGCATGTCGGTCCAAAAGTCACAACTTCACATAATGGCGATACAACAAAGGATGATTTAGATATTTGTTGTAGCCGATGATCTCAAAGCTGGCTCAAAGAAACTCACCATCACGTGGATCAGTTAAAGACCTCCACTTAATGATCACAACATGCAGAACATGAAGAATCAAAGACTACGAGCTACAGAGCAAAGAACTTAATCAAGAATCCAAGAACACCAAAATGTAATATCTGTTTGTAATTGATGTAATTGAGGTGACCTCCCTTAGGGGGAGATTTTTAGGATTTAGGAAATTCAGTAGTTAAAGAGTCGGTCACCTCAAGTATATGTATTCGTTAGAAAGCTCGTAGTCGTAGTCATTTAGTGATAGTTAGTAGTTTGTTATGTAACACCGTGGAGGAAGGATGGGTCTTTATCCACTGTATGCCTGATCCACAGCCCGTAGGAGGCGTCTCATGTAACTAACTATAAATACCCTTTGCCTAGCAAGGCAAAGGGTTGGAGCTTTCATAATACATTTTTCTTTGTCTCACTAAAGTTCCCAACTCTCTTTCACTTTCTCTCTCTAGAACCTAAACCATTCGACCCATATATATGTTATATTATGTGATTGTGAAAACCAATATGTGACAAGGACTTTGAATAATACTCATGTTGCACCCAGTTTAGACATTGCCTTAGACAAATGTAATAGAAAAAGTGATGTAACGAATTCTAAATCTTTAACTACTTTGAATGGTTTGTTTGAAGCATCTTGTATTCGTTGTCGTAAAAGCATGTTTTCTGGTTGTCATGATAATTGTGTTGCTAAATTTATCTTATCTCGTAAGCGGAAACATAGAAAATGGATTACCTCTAGGCCCACTAATGCTTTGAAGTCTGTGTTAGGTAAACCGCCTTCTAGTGTTTCTGCAAATATCATTGATGTACCCATAGAACCCACTTCACCTCCTAGGAAGAGAATATCACCTAGTTCATTCACTAAGACCAAAGCACAAACTAGTTGTACTTGGCAGAGATGGTTACAAAATACACCAGGATTTAAATGGATTCCTAAAATCATAAACCATGTGTGTTTCAACTATAACTGTAACGGAACCCTCTAACTATTCGGGTTCCACCTCTACTTCTATTCCACCTGTGACGTCTGTGTGTAATGCAGGTGATACAGATCATCCTTTGGATTGTTGATAGCGGATGTTCTCGACACATGACAGGAAATCTCAAATTGTTATCAAATTTTGTCTCAAAGTTCATCGGCACTGTCAGGTTCGGGAATGATCACTTCGCAGCTATCATGGGCTAAGGAGATTACATCAATGGGAACATCAAAATAAGCAGGGTTTATTATGTCGAAGGTCTCGGTCACAATCTCTTTTCAGTCGGTCAGTTTTGTGATGGAGATTTGGAAGTTGCTTTTAGGGAGAAAACTTGTTTCATCCGTGATCTACAAGGAACCGATCTTATGCCTGGAAACCGAACATCAAGCCTTTACACAATCTCAATGCAAGAAATGATTGCTTCATCTCCCATCTGTCTACTTTCTAAGGAAACATCTACAAAATCATGGCTGTGGCACCGCAGACTCTCACATTTGAAGTTTCAAACCATAACCAATCTTGCACGACGCAAACTAGTTGAGGGTCGTCCAAGGTTTAGGTATTAAAAAGATCTCTTATGCTCAGCTTGTGAACAAGGGAAAAGCACTCATGCTCACTTTCCTTCAAAGAAGTAACATATGTAGGATCATACATAATATGTTGTTTGATGATTCGGGTGGTCTAGGGAGATGATTATACAATTATGCCATGTTTAGAGAGTGAAAGGGATGAGAGGGAATTCTAGAGAGATAAACAAGAAAATGAGAAGGTTAGATTAAGAAGTTCCACCCCTTCCAAGGATGGAAGGGGTGTTTATAGTTACAAATAATACGTCCTCCTGTTGGACTGTGGATCAGGCATACAGTGGGTAAAGACCCGTCCTTCCTCCACGGTGTTACTCTAAACTAAACTAAGCTAATATCTAACTAATTAACTACTAAACAACGTAAATAACGATATGTCTACGAGCTAACTTATGCTAGATTATATTTGGGGTGACCGACTCTTCACTTTGGAATTTCCAACTCCTAACAATCTCCCCCTAAGGGAGGTCACCCCATGTTTTACATTTCGAATCCTATCATTCTATTTAATCTTCAGTCTTGAGCTCATAGACTTTAATTCTTCAACTTCCGCATCTTTGTGCTTTAGCAGTGATACTTCATAGTCCGATTATTTTGTACTTTCAGTGGAGGTCTTTGAACTGATCCACGTCTTGATGATCTTTGAGCTTTCTTTGAGATCATCAGCTACATTAAATCTCTGGATCACCCTTTGTTGTGTTGCCTTCATGTGATGTTGTGACTCTTGGACCGACATGCTCACACTTTCTGGATCATGACATCTTTTCATCAGAGTAGCGGAAGCATCTTTGTAGTATGTCTTTGATGATCAGGATTTTCTTCAATTAAGTGTGAATGCTATGAGCACGCGGTTGTGAATTGACTTCTCAATATCGATCAGCTGCAACCGTCCAATGTTCCTGCAAACAACAGTTAGCACTAAAACACACGAAATTGTCTTTGTTCACTTTCGTTGAATATAGTTGCAAGAACTACGGTTCCCCGTTGATTAGTATAAATACTACCTGAGATCAGGTAGAGTTCCGAAGAATCTCCTTGACAGGGTTTCGCAGCTTGATCTAGCCGTTCTCAAACCGGAGCGTCCCAAAGTAGACAACACGGAGTGAGTGAACCAGCGAATTGAGATTCACTGATTGATGAAAAATTGATTTGAAAATAATCGCCTATTGCTTAGAAGAAAGAGTTTTGCAATACGACGAAGGTTTTATGAGAAAGATCAATTTTCAATCAGAAATACTTTTTGTATTTGAAAATGAGTACACATTCGATGTGCTAGAGAAAAGAAGAGATTTGCACATCGAACGGTTTTTCCAAAAGTATTTTTTCAATCAGAGATACTTTTTGTGTTTGAAAATGAATACACATTCGATGTGCTAGAGAAAAGAAGAGATTTGCACATCGAACGGTTTTTCCAAAAGTATTCGTCAATTCATTTCCTGGACCAAGGTTGACTCAAGAATGAATCGCCCGATTGTTTCTATCCAGTTGTCACAAGTTTGATCTTTAGAAAAGATCTCACATGTCACCCACCAAGAGCTTGTTTGATGTTGGATCTAGAAGGATTTCCATCTTCATCGTGAATATTTAACATATCACTCGGATGTTCTGGCAATACCACAAGGATAATGCATAGGACTCTTAATATATTCTTACTTTCCACATTGTGAGAAACAGCAAGTCTTCATTAATTTTGTGTCCTAATGAGATTTTGTGGATAATATCTTGGCTCTAGACTCAATAGTGCACACTTGGTTCCTATGCCGGAGACTAAGGAGAGGGCCTCCTTCTTCAATATCAACAATCTCTAAGAGAAAGTCGATAGATTATGTAGGTTACACGTGAGAATGAAACAAGTCCTTTAAAGAGGAACTTGAGTAGCTTGGGAAGTTGTAGTGCAGTGCGTCACTGGGTCCATGACGTCTTGTCTTCAATACCAGTGTTACCTTAGTAGACACCAGTAGCATATGTATTGAACCCGGTTTCTGCCCTATGGTTGAATTAATGGAGGGCTATTTCTTTTCACCCTTTTCACATTCAATTCTATTTCATTCTTCAACCCCTTCAGTGCTTACCGAGACTTCATAACTAGAATCTTGTTGGGTTAGTTCCAGTACTACCTCTATCTCAGTCGGCACTCTTCCCATATTCTTATTTTTCTCCTTTTTTCATCATACCTAAGGACTTCTACACTATCTAGTGGATTGTCCCTGGGTAGATCCCTCCTGCTCTGGCGGGATGGTGGGAACGAATACCTAACCTAACCATCCTTATAACACCATGCATAAAGTAAATTGGTCGGTCTTTTGGTATTGTTGTTTCGTTCATAAAACCAATTGAAAAATCATTTGGAAAAATCAATCAAGGTACTTGTGATATAAAATCAAAGCATTTAGTACCTTAATTGTTTTGATCATTTAGAAATGCTCCCCCTCAACATGTTCTCATGATTTTTAAATTGTTTAGCACATAGAGGCAAGAGTTATTTGAAATATATTCTTGATCACAATTTCCGAGGAAAAAGCCATTTGATTTTCTTGGTAAATTCTCCCCCTCAATATGTGCGTTGGTTATTTGAAATCATTTAACACATAGAGGAAAGAGGTTTTTAGAAGAACTTCCACGATCATATTTGCCATTAAAAAACCATTATAAAATCAATCAAGGTACTTATGTGTTGAAACATAGAAATCTTAGTACTATGAAAGTTTGTTTTCTTTTGAAATGCTCCCCCTCAATATGTGCTTCGAGATTCGAACGCGTTTAGCACATATGGGAGAGCAGCCTACACTTTTGAATCAAATCGATCATCATTTATCAGATTTCATAATTAAATCACAAATTCTCTCCCGATCAAAAATATCAAACCATTTGAGATTTTGGATCCCAAGTGATTTAATTAGGTTTAAAAATATTAAACAAATTATCATCTTGTTTTTTGGATAAATGCTCCTCCTCAATCATGTGCATCATGTATTTGAGATTGTTTGGCACATGGAGGCAGGAGTGCCTTTAAAGGACTAAAACCAATTCTATTTAAACAGATTTGAGATTTAAATCACAATCTCTCCCCTGATCTAAAATTTCAAACCAATTGAGATTTGTGATCCTAGTTGATTTAAATCATTTAGAAAATTTGGAGAAAGAAGTGGCTTGATTTAATTTTTGAAAAATAACTGATAAGGATCAATTTTAGACATTAAAGATTGTTAGTGTCAGGTATAATAGTTTTAAGAGATCTTTAAGTAAAATAAAACAATTTCACAATCAAACAAGAACAGAAAAAATTTCATTTTAAAAGATCTTTGAGTTTTAAAGAAAATTATACCATGACATAACATTAAATCTTTAGATCACCACTTTATTATGTATAAACGGACTTTTATGAAGAGATATTGTTTGAAAATACTTAAGTTTGAAATCACTCTCCCCCTCAATCAATGACCGTAGTCGTTGATTGAGTGACTTATGTTTATAATAAAGTCCGATCGATTTCCAAAATTTGAGTTCAGTTTATTTTCAAAACAATATTTATCCATTTTCAAAACAATTTTATCAATTTTTTTGAAAAATGGTATTATTCACTACTTGTCCTGCACAAATATACGTTAGGTGGATGAGCTGTTTCTGTTGTTGCTGTAAGGCTTGAAGAAAACCATCTGCTGATGCAGTGAGACCTCTGACGTTGCATTTGTCATGCCAACTCTCTATAGAGGTCCAATTAAGTTCTATTTCTTCTTTTGTCGACCCAAGAAATAGTTGCCCTTTCCTTTCGGCATCCAATCATCTTCTATTGTGGGATCCGGATCGGGAATATTCTTATAAACCATCTTATCTGCATACGTTAGTCAACACAAACAGATATATGGTGGTCGACATCACCCAAACAAAAATCGACTAATGACAGTCAATCCAACATATCAATTAGTTCATATAAGGCATGGGATTTATATGTTCATCAAACTCTAATCATCTAATCCTAACAATCATATCCTAAATTCCTAGTCCTTCAACATAGGCAAATATATTCTTCTGATAAGCACGTAGGATCATTGCGAAAGTCCGTTAGATGATGTAAATTTGAAAACATTATCCCCTTCAATCAATGACTCAATCTATGAAAAGTTAAATAAGTTGAAGTCATTGATTGGGTTTTTCAAATTTATTAACACAAGATACTGATTGATTTTCAAGCAACTCATTTTACCACCATTTTTGAAAACAACAAATATTTTTATGAAGAATTTTAGAAGGAAAAACATTTGTGTAGGAACAGCAGGCTTTTTGATGACATGCTTTCCTTGTTTTATTTTTAGGATAGGTGCACGAAATTTTTGAAAATTGGTTTAGCGCAGCAATTTCCTTCTTGAAGAACGGGTTGCTATCTGAAATAATAGCAAACCATTGTTTTTGCGCGGGTTAAAGTCTGGAATAACTACAGGCCATATTTTGAGACATGTTTTGGGAAAAGAATATTTACACCTCCTGCTCGAACTTCATATATGGTCCCGTGCCATTATTGAATGACATTTATAAGACCGTAGATGTTATCGAAACCAGAAGATATGTCTTTAGAAAAACAATATTTTTGGTATTTTTCAAATTTTCTGATTTTTATGGGTTTTTGTTGATTTTATATTTTTCTATTTTGTTTTAGTTGGTTTTATATTTTTGTATTTTGCTTTTTGATAAATATTTACAGATAGAGTAGATGATATAGTTTAAGAAGATGATGATACGAGTACCGAGATAAGGATATCGAGCAGCCCCGTTGTAGAAGATAGAAGTCATCATCTCTTAAACATTCACCACCAAAGCTTTCGAGGTCCCTTGTATTGAAGAAAGAAATTGAACCATCTGAAAGTGAGACTTTGGTAGCTTCCCCCGAAACTGAAAATCCTTTTGCTGAGCAGATTCGAAGCTCTATTTCAAGCTTGCCTTAGCCAGGTGCACAAAGAAGCACACTATTATCATCGATCTTGCTGCTCTTTTTAAGAATAATCATCGTGATTCTTCGTTCGAGGTTATATCATCCAATAGAACAACAACGTATCATCCCACACATAAAACAATCTTCTCATATTTCTTTTCTACTGACGTCTGAAGCAATCCATACCAAAAGGTGTCAAGAGACAAATTCTCCCAAGTAGTTGAATTGATGCAGTCAGCCTCTGGGAATAAAGCTCAAGAACCCGAATACACATATACCCAAAGACAAAGAAACTTATAACATCGAAGTAGCAGATTAAGTCCGATATGCAAAGAATAACCCCGAAGCATTCTTTTCTCTCCCCTGAAGAAAGTGTATGAAGCTCAAGAACCCGAAGTAACCAAATGTCGAAAGAAAGAATGACGGATAACATTGAAGTAGCATGCTGAATCACTGATTATATCTGCGGATGTCAACTCCGGAATAAGTGATTATCAGAGAATCACTGATTAAGCTCTCAAGTGAAACAACTGAGAGTCCCCAATGTACACAATCTCTCTCCCCTGATGATTGCGATAACATTGAAATCATCACACACTTGTGTACCTAAACTAACTCTTCCATCTCTTCCCCCACATAGTTGGAATAAGAACACTAAACGCCATGAGTCAAACCTTGAGTTTCTCTGCGGTAATGACATTTGTCTTCCCGAGATATCTTCAATCACTTAGATGTATTAAGTTCATCAAGTTTACTCGCGTTTTGATACGTGTCTCCTTCCCCTTTGCTGGTTTTGATGCTTCAGAATCAGCAACACATTATACGCCCATTTACTATAAATCTTTTAAGAAGACCATTTACTATAAATCTTTTAAGAAGACCATTAGAAATCAACTTGCTGAAGAATGTGAGCAAGTCTAACTAGGGATTGAATTTGACAATTCACTCTCCCCCAATTAGTGCTCTCCCCTAAACTAACAACCTTTATGATGAATGCTTGAATTAAGAAGAAGTCTTTAGATCGTTAAATGCAACTCGTCTTTAGTCTTCTAACATGTAGTAGAAAATGTAGAACCGAACCTTCTTCTAGATTGTCCATTTGGGGAATAGAATGTTAACATCTTCAACTCACCAAATGCATTCCCGTTAACTTACATATAGCAAATCCCCTTAAATAAAATCCCTCCCAATCAAACAAGAACAGAAAGATGTTCATCAAGGAAATCAGCCCCGCAACTGGAAGCACTTTGTCATTAATCTCATTAGCCCATGAGAAGATGTCAACCAATGGCTCTTAGAAGAAACTCCATGTAAAGATGACTCGATAAGAAGAAGCTCGGTTCTTACATGAGTTAGGTGCCGTATGACCATATATTCTCAAATATAACTCAACATGTAGAGTTATCGTACTTCTTCTCCCCCTCAAGAATTGCATACGGAGATGCCATTCTTGATTAAACAAGTGAATTTCTTTAAAATGTAGTCTCTTCACCCTTCTCCCCCTCAAAGGTTAAAAATGATGTCGCCATCGCCATATTAATTGAGCAAGTGGAATAGGAGAACTAGCAACGATAGTCCGGTTCACTTGATAACTAAAAGCGCATGGAAAAAGTATGAAGCATGTCGGTGAGAATGGTCATAAATAAGAAGATTTATCTTCTTCAGAAGATAATGCGCACTGAAGCACACACATTTCTTTTCTTTAGAGAACGAGGCTTGAACTGTTGTGTTCAAACGTCATTATCTCTCTCTTTTCAACATCTCTTGGCAAACTTGTTATCAACCCATTATCATTCTGTAGGATCTTGGTCATGACAGCTGATGGAGAAATCCAAATATGATGAATTTGACCCTGAAGTAAAATAACCCAAACTCGTGACTTAAACTTGCACATATGTAACAAAGAGCGGTGCCGAGAATTCATGCCCTTTTGAATCTCTAAGTACTCTATACTCTTCAACCAACCAACCATCAAGTATAAGACGTACATCACCTCTTGAAAATCCACAATTTAATGTGACACTGAGCACTACAACGTAACTCCTTAAAGTGATAGTTATTTTGTGGTGGTAAGAGCCCAATTCCCCCAAGTGGTAAAAGAAAAGGAAAAGTCACCCAAAAATAATTGGATTTCCAAGTCTTCGTTTTTGAAAATATTAAAAGCTCGAACAAGGATCTCGAAGAATCTTCATCCAACCATCCCCGATACCTTCAGATACTAAGTACACTTGCCAGTGACATTTCACTTCAACCTCAAATAGATAATACTGAATTAACGTCATTGTCACGTCTTTTAGTTAAAAACTCAAATCTAGCCTCCTTTGACGTTTTAAGTGAACTATGATAATTGTTTCATCCCGACCATGGTTAAAAGCACATAACCCCGTAAAACTTTGAAATAACCAAACTGCCAAAAATACAATCCAAACAATCACCAAATTCATGAAGTACACCCTTTTATCCCTTCTTCGAAGAAGAAACCGTAGCATCAGCATCAGATAAGATCCCTAAATACACTTTCCTTTCTCCAGGATGATTCCATCATCACGGGATTTTACAATTCTATGGTTTAAACTGAAAAATAGTTTCTTTCGCGAGATTTTACAAAACCAAGAATAAACCGTAAGATAGATCCAGAAATGCACTTTACATTTACCAGTACGTTTTCATTGTCACGGGATTTTACAAGTCTATGATTTAAACCGAGAAATAAATTCTTTCGCGGGATTTTACAAAATCAAGACAAAACCGTAAACAATGTCAGTTTGAATGAGATATGACAACTTTGGTTTCGGCGAATATTTTTTTTAGGGGAATATGCAGCGGTTCATCAACAATATTATCAACAATTCATAACCCATATGTAGACAACTTCACAAACCATACCAAGTCAAGAAGTATACACTACTTCCCCCTGAGGTTGACCGTAAAACATCAAAGTACACGTTTCTCCCCCATGATGGTTTTGAACTTTCAGAAGCATCATTAACGTGTACAACCATCTGCACAAAAAGTTCTTGTCATAAGCAAACATCTTGAAAAGTCATGACTGACGCTGAAGAATCTTGAAATATTTTGCTTAGATTGTGAAGTATCATTGTCATTCAGTGGCATCGAATATTCAATGGGAATTGCTGATCATATCTCAACCATTCAGCCCTTTGGTAAACACATCATCCACATATTCAGTTGGCTATTGTTGTGACCACTTGGTGAAGTAAACCCGATATACCTAACTTGATCATGAAGTAGAATTCCCCAGATTTGTTACTTAAACTTCTACTAATCCTCGTGAAAAATAAATGGTGTACCCAATGTACAAAACCTCTTGACGTATCCTCAACTGCGTGAGACACCGAAGTGATAGTTACGTTGTGGGTTAAGCAAGAAAGAAGCACAACTGTAACTAAATAGCCAAGTCTTTATCACACTCAATAAATTCCCAAACAAGTCATCTTCGCGAAAGGGTAGAAAGAAAGAAGAGGAAATAAGTAAACGCGCCCGGAAAACCTCACTTCAAATCCAAATAAGAAATATTGTCCAAACAACCCCGTAGTCAACATTTACCAATATCAATTAAAGCCGTGACATAACGTTCACGTGAAAATGTATACACCAAATTATTAAACCTCAAAGCACAATAAGTCTCATCTTCAAATCTCATCGATAAATCTCATAATCAAGTTTCATTATCACAAATCTCATTATCAAAACTCTTTAATGAATCTCATAAAATCCGAGTCACATAAACCTCATATTTTCAAATCATAATCATGAGAAGCCCAATTAATCAAGGTTTATCTCGGTCCAGTTCAATATCCGAGTCTAATACTTCATATATCCAAACACATCCGATTAACATATAAGCCCATATACGGATCAGTTCAAATATTGAACCCAAGTTCATCACAAGTTATTAACAACACATCTTAATAAACTTTCGGTCGTAGGCAAGACTCCATAATAACTCAATGATATAAAAAAGTGGTCCATCTCACTTTGTTACAAACCAGATAATACCAGGAGGCCCAATTAGGTATGATGAAAATAATTTTCGGCCCAAGTTGAGAAAAGCCCATTGCAAGCCTAGTAACAAACCGAGTGTAACACATGATATTTAACTCGTATGCCCTAACTATCAGGGTATATAAAACCACAATCCTAAAACCTTGAAACCCTAATCCTTCATAACGTATTACATCAGCCTCTCTCACATACATTCACTCCTAATCTCACTCTTTTATTCAGTCGCCTCCACAAATGCTCCAAAACAAGATTAAGATCTCATTAACCTTTTCAATCCCCTCATTTCCTATCATCCCATGAACTCAAATCTGATTGAGTTTTGATTAAAACATGTATGATGGCCTCGCCACAGGGATGGCTTGAGGGTGAGACCAAATCACACGACGAAAGGTAAGATTTATTAACGATTAAGTCCCTTATGATTTGATTAATCTAGTCGAACACATGAAAAATGAATGAACTTCAGTAGTTAAGTTCTTTTCATGATTCAAACAATAAGTAGAAGTAGAACCTTCGAACAAGAATCAATGATGGATATCAATTTTGTGTTTATGGCCATTGGTCTTGATGTACTTAAGGGTACCATGAAAATTGAAATATGAGATTCATTTAAGTCGAAACCGAATGAAAGGAGGAATAAAACAATCTTTTTTTTATTCTTTCTTCAATTTTCGAAAATTATAAATATGGATCAATGATGATGAGGTTTAACAAAAGTCTTTGTAAAGACGAGACTTTGAACCGGATCTGAGCTCCTTCAAATATTTTCATATTGAGTCCATGAATTGATTGAGTTAAGTGCACTGAATTAGTGATGATATTGTCTCGGGTTTTGGAACTTTGAAGTTTGTATGAATCTTTGATAGCCCGAACAAATCTGAGATTTTGTGTTAACGTACGAGACATGGTTGATGATTACAAGACTTGTTGTTGCAGAATGATGTTGACAGATTGATATTGATCTTGTTTGATATTTGAAATGATGATTGTGGTTATGAACTTTGATGTCCTCTGAATACTTGTTTATTTGCTGCTTTTATGATGTTGTTTTGATTTTTCGACAAGGTTAGTCGAAGAAGTTGATCTTTAATCTTTTTCAAGATTTGGAATTCGTTTTGAGTGTTTGACATTCGATTATAGTCAACAAACCGCTTCATAGATCAGCGTCAAAATGCATCTTTCATATTTCATAACGAATTCTTGATGACAAACCACACCCCATTCAAAATCTGATTTCAAACCTCTTTCATCTAAAAGCATTTTAGACAAACCGCATCATTTATCTCCATTTAACAAAACGCATCCTTAATGAATCAAATCGCTTTAATCAAAGGTCAAAATGCTTTGATATAACAAATCACATTCCATGTAGAGTCAAACCTAATAAAGCATCATAAGTCAAACCGCATGACAACTTATTAAACCGCATGCATTTGAATGTGACAAACCGCATCACAGACATCGAATCTGTTCAGTTTTGACAAAATCGCATATAAACACCAGCGCCAAAACGCTTGGTTGACAAATCGCACTTGAAATCTGGACATTTATTATATCAAACCGCATTGAAGAGAACTGTCAAACCGCATTCAATAATCACGTTTAAGCTGCAGACTTTGAAACAATTTAAAACTTGTTATCATCAGATTGACCACGTTTTTTTATGAAAAACAATAATGAAAATTATTATCCGACATATGACATGATGACACATCTAAAATCAGTAACAAACATCTTTAAAAGAACATGATTCAATCTACAAACATCAACGTATCAACAGCCGACTCAAACCGCAACATAAACCCGCAACCAAACCGCATACAAAAAGTGAAATATCAAACCGCACATTCCGCATACAAGAACCATGAATCGAACCACGAGAATCACCATAAACAACAAAACCTAGGCTCTGGTACCATTTGTAGGATCATACATAATATGTTGTTTGATGTTTCGGGTGGTCTAGGGAGATGATTATACAAGTATGCCATGTTTAGAGAGTGAAAGAGATGAGAGGGAATTCTAGAGAGATAAACAAGAAAATGAGAAGGTTAGATTAAGAAGTTCCACCCCTTCCAAGGATGGAAGGGGTATTTATAGTTACAAAGAATACGTCCTCCTGTCGGACTGTTGATCAGGCATATAGTGGGTAAAGACCCGTCCTTCCTCCACGGTGTTACTCTAAACTAAACTAAGCTAATAACTAACTAATTAACTACTAAACAACGTAAATAACGATATGTCTACGAGCTGACTTATGCTAGATTATATTTGAGGTGACCAACTCTTCACTATGGAATTTCCAATTCCTAACAACATAGCTCTCAGCATGTTCTTCATCTTCTTCACATGGATTTGTGTGGCCCGATGCGTGTGCAGACGATTAATGGCAAACGCTATATTCTAGTAATTGTTGATGGCTACTCAAGATGGACTTGGGTTTATTTTCTTCGAAGTAAAGATCAAGCTCCACAAATGATCATTACCTTTCTCATAAAAATTCAAATTCAGATCAGGAACACAGTTAGACAAGTCAGAACAGACAAAGGAACTGAATTTGGAAATCAAACTCTTCGAGATTACTATGAGAAAGTGGGAATTGAGCATCAGACATCAATTGTATGAACACCAGAAAAAAATGGAGTTGTCGAAAGAAGAAACCGTATGTTAGTGGAAGCTGCAAGAATGTTGTTAATCAATGCAAAACTTCCAGATTACTTATGGGCTGAAGCCGTGTCAACTGCATGCTACACTCAGAACCGTTATATGATAACAAAAAGCTACAACAAAACACCTTATGAGCTTATCCATAACAGAAAACCGAATCTCAAACACTTTTATGTATTTGGTGCTCTCTGTTACTTGAATAATGATCGTGATCACTTTGGTAAGCTCAAGGCCAAATCTGACATTGGACTCTTCGTTGGATCTTTGTGCAAACTCAAAGGGATACCGAATCTGGAATCGTCGTACAAAGGAAATTATGGAAACCATTCACGGTAATTTTGATGAGCTCACAGATATGGCTTCTAAGCAAAACAACTTGGAACCCAGACATAACCGTCTCAACTTCCCCCAATCATCAGCTGATCAAACATTTTAACTCCCTCGTCGTCAAATGGAAACGTTGTTTGATCCTTTGTTTAGTAACGATCTTGATCAACATGCTCCAGATGTGTCAAATGTTTCCAGTGCTCAACCCTGATAATATTCCAATCCCTGATACACCTGAAACAATAACAAATTTTGCTGATGCACCACCGATTGAATCTACAACAACAGCCGAACAAACCGCTTCTAATGACGCTAATCAAGATGATGATCCTCTTAATCAAGATGTACCTGCACCAGCGGATTTTGATGGAAATGCATTCTTTAACCCTTTCGCTACTGAAACTGCAAACTCAGATGTTGTTGAATCATCAACCAGCCATCTGAATCCACTAAATCTGCATAATGTATATCAACATCAACCCTCCACACACCGATGGACTAAAGACCATCCTCTTGTTAATATTATTGGTAACCCGAATCAACTAGTTGTAACTAGACAACGCCTTCAAACTGACGGTGAACATTGCATTTATGCACTCACCGTTTGTCAAACTGAACCCAAAAACATCAAAGATGCAATGACCAAAGAAAACTGGATTGAATCCATGCAAGAAGGGCTGAACTAGTTTAAACTTTTAGAAGTATGGGAATTGGTTGAAAGACCAACAGGGGTCTACGTCATTGGTCTCAAATGGATTTGGAAAAACAAGTTAGATGCTGAGGGTACGGTTATCCGAAAAAAGTCACGTCTAGTGGCTCAGGGTTATAGACAGGAGGAGGGGATTGACTTCGAAGAATCATTCGGACCAGAGAGCTAGACTTGAGGCTGCACGGATTTTTGGCTTTTGCGGCTCACATGAACATCACTGTTTATCAGATAGATGTCAAAACTGCTTTTCTGAATGGTAAACTAAAGGAAATAGTATATGTTAGTCAGCCTGAAGGATTTGTTGATCCAGATTTCCCTAATCACGTCTATAAACTGAACAAGGCTCTCTACGGTCTCAAACAAGCCCCTCGGGCGTGGTATGATAAGTTGTCATCCTTTCTCCTTGAACATAATTTTTTCAAAGGATCAATCGACCCAACACTGTTTATACAATATCATGGGTCACACATTTTAATTTTTTAGATTTATGTGGATGACATCATTTTTGGTTCTACCCACAAAAAGTACTCAAACGCTTTTTCAAAACTAATGAAAACAAATTTTGAAATGTCAATGATGGGTGAACTTACGTTCTTCTTAGGACTACAAGTTCATCAATCACCACGTGGTATTTTCTTAAGTCAGTCCAAATATGCTCTTGAAATATTGAATAAACATGGAATGCAAAGTTGTGACACCTATGCAACACCAATGGCACATACTAACAAACTGGATCTTTGATTTACATGGGAAATTGGTTGACCCTAGCAAATACCGAAGTATTATTGGGTCTCTCATGTATCTAACAGCAAGTAGACCTGACATTGTATTTTCTGTATATCTTTGCTCTCGTTATCAGTCAAGACCTCCGATACGTAAAGGGGACCAATAACTTGGGGATCTGGTATCCGAAGGATTCTGGTTTTGAACTAATAGCTTTTTCAGAAGCTGACCACGCAGGATGCTTAGATTCACGGAAAAGTACTTCAGGAGGTTTACAATTCCTTGGTGATAAATTGGTGTCGTAGCAATCGAAGAAACATGATTGTACATCGTGATCCTCAACTAAAGCAGAATATGTAGCCATGTCTGCATGTTGTGCTCAAGTCATTTGGATGAGAACACAACTCAAGGACTATGGTTATGTATTTATGAGAATCCGGTGTACTTTGTGACAACGAGTGCTATTGCGATCTCGTGTAACACCGTTCAACACTCGAAGTCAAAGCACATCGATCTTTGATATCATTTCATCAAAGAGTATGTGTAAAAAGGCACCGTTGAATTATACTTTGTAGGTACAGAACACCAATTAGCGGATCTTCTCACTAAAGCCTTCCCTCCTGCAAGATTCCTGATTTTATTCACCGAATTTGTATGAGGTGTTTGACTCAAGAGGAACTAGACGAACTTTTAGCACATTCTTAAAAACAGTCAAACACCAAAACTTCTTTTGTAAATAATTTTCAAAAACAAAATACAAAATATATAAAATCAACTAAAATCCAAAAATATTCTTCTATCTAAATTTCTATCAAAACCAAACATTGCAAGTACAAAGCTTCCGTCAACACTGTGTTCCATAAAAAATTTCACCATTTTTCCCGAACAAGTTTTGAGGGGGAGAAAGTAAATATTTTTTAGTTTCATAAAACCTTATACTTGCATGTTACCAAAAATATGTTGTTTCTTCTAAAATGGTGGATATGTTTCTTGTTAAATACTCTCCTCGGACTCAAATGTTTTAAAATTTCATCATTTCAAAATTCGAGGGGGAGTATCGTTAAATTTCTTTCTGAAAAATGAGTTTTGTCTAAACAAAGTGGAGGTTAATGGGTCTTGGTTGATAATGTTTGAGGTTAAGGGACTAAACTTGTCAAATTCTAAAACTAATTTAAACAAAACACCCTACCTAAACACATTCAATGCATTCAACCACTTGCATTTAATATTCAAACCTCCAAGATCCACGGTTCAAATTCGTTCCACAAATCCGTTCCACAAAATCAAAAACTGTATGTTGTAATCGCTTTAGATCATGATTTTAAATAATAGTTTTAAATATCTTTCAAATCCAACGGTTCAATCTTTCAAAATGTTTGATTTTGTGTTCTACGTGTATGCGTAAGAAAAGGAATCTGCGAAAGTGTGTTTGTGATGTTATGGGTAGTGTCAAATCTTTCATAAACCTGTTTTATACCCATTTTCATCATTAAATTCAACCCAAAAACACGATTTGATAATTTTTGAATTTTTAGGGTTTATGTTCGATTTGGGGATTTACGCATATGAGTGTTTGGCTATGATTAGATGCTTAGGATAGCTTTAGAACAATGTTAATTACATGAAATTGGCCTTGAATCCTACCCAGAAACATCAAATGTTGATAATTTAATTTTTAAGGTTTATAGGTCATAAGACATGAATCTTTTGGTTCGTTGGGTATTTTGTGTTAAAACTTGTTGTAATCTTCTCCTTTGACATCTAGGATAGTGCAGGAAACAATCTTGATGATTTTCTATGGTTGAATTCTTATGCGTAGAACTACGGTTTAGGGTTTTTAGTATTCTTACGCCTAAGCTGTTCTGTGCATATCTAGTTCAATCTTATACATGTTTTGTGATTCTGAAAGTGTTAGGATCATTCTGTAATCATGTTGTTATGTTTATCTTTCACAGGTTGATTACGCGTAAAGAATCAGATTAAGGTTTTCATAATGCCATATAGAATACCTTATGCGTAAAAGTTACGCATAAGAGCAATCCCGTAAAACTTTATAAGGGTCTACGGTGGGACTACGGTATCACGGAAGGATATGCGTAAACTTGAATGTTTCGCCTAAGGGCTACTCTTACGAGTACAGCGTAACTCCGTTTGCCAAAGCTTACGCATAAGCATATAAGCTAAGGGTATGCTTTTACGCGTAAGAAATTTATACGCCTAAGGGTTGCCTTTACGCTTAAGCTTACGCCTACGCCTACGCCTAAGGCTCCTCGTTTACGCATAAGCTCACATGCTTACGCCTAAGCCAACTTTTCACTTTATTTTGAAATGTTACACGTAAAATACTTGTAATAGTTACTCATAAGTCACAAAAAACCAAAATGTTACTCATAAGCTATCAAAAGTTAAAATGTTGTGTGATTAAGTGAAATTTGGACATTAAAATTCAAAATTAATATACTCACGTAACTTATCACTTCAACTTCAGACAATTGGACTTAATGTAACATCGGACACGTAACACTCATAAACATGATAACATTCAATCAAATAATTGGACAATAAAATCAAACTTAGACTAACATAATGTCTTTCGATATGTTGGTTCTTTTGTCTCAATACATTTCAGATCGCGAAATGGACGTCAATCAGGAAAATCTCAATGCCCCTAATGAACTCACAATGGCAGATATCTTCCCTGCGGATTACAACAAAACTATCGGACATAATAATCTCATAGTCGAATTTGACATCACATTACGAATCCTCATGCGAGTTGCGATTGACATCCTCAGGATCAACTCTACGGTCTCATGCTATCTAACTCGCCTTACAGAAATCTACATTCATCGATTACGGCACACAATGGACAAAATCAACGGTCAAGATGCGATGAATGTGACTATTGGCACCAAAGAAGTCAAAGTTATAGTGGCTGGATCTTTGAGTCATTCTTCTTACTACGTTATTCACTCTTGAATCACGTTCCAACTCTAAGTGAAGAGTATTGCGGTTCATGGTTGACATTGGATATGACGAAGCTTCGGCATCATCACCAAGCGTTCCGATTAATCGTCTCAAGAACATCCACGGAGGACTCTCTATATCATGATGGCCAAGTCAGTCTGGGGAGGAGATGGTGGACATGAACACCCACAGTTGATGCACCTTCAAACCTTTTGGGGAATGGTTAATAGGAAACACATTGACTATGCAAGCTTAATTTGGGAAGACATGATGCAACATTACTTTGGAATCCACGGTTCCAAAATCCCTTTCATCGAATATAGAAAGTTCTGATCCACAATCTACTGAGAAGCACACGGACATCCTAATGAGAATCAATGACCCCAACACTCACTCTCCCATGTTGTATGAGCCTACGCTTGAATCATGTTAGATTCAAAGACTCCTCAACACGAAAACAAAGATCTTGAGGAATTACTTGTTGCTTGATAAGCGATGAAATCAAGGTTCTTCGATCATACCTCAGATACAAGAGTAGTTCGGGAAAGTTGGGTTTATGGATGAAGACAACTTAGGTGGCTACCATAGGGCAAGAAGAGCTAGAAGCTTGTGACACTACGGTATAAGAAAAGGCATCAAGCCTAAGAAAAGAGTCGGCTCAGATCGTTCATCCTAAAGTTGAGCGAGAACCAATTCCACATGATAGCGACTCTGAAAA
>OU343217.1:180616324-180964719 GCA_910596185.1 Chrysanthemum makinoi | reverse complement strand
TTCTCAATGGTATGTCTGATTCCTGTTTGATATTTATCAGAACTTTGAATTTTCAAAGAACTGTTGTATTCCTTGGATGCCAAATATATTGCTGAGGATGCATCAAGTAAGAAGTTTCTTTTCTAGAATTTCACACAAATTACAAATGACTTATTTCAGATACCATCATGAACAATAGAATGAACTCTTGGGAATACTTGGAAGTTTACACAACACAATATGAACATGGATGATGCATAAAGTCTCATTGGTCATTGACAAACTCCCTCCTTCTTGGAAAGATTTCAAGCATACCTTGAAACATAAGAAAGAGGAGTTACTCTGGTGTTGAGTTGGGCATCATCTACGCATTGAGGAATCTCTCAAGATAGCCGTATAATGACAACCCAAAGAGTAGCAATCTACTTGGTTCCTCTTTTGGCCATATGGTGGAGCATAATAACTCCCCATTACATTGACAACAAAGGCAAACGCAAATATCATGACAACACAAGGGCATATCCTAACAAGAAGGAAACACCTACTTGTTGGAAATTGCAAAGACTTGTCACATCAAAGGGGATGCAAGGGTGTTAAAGTTGGTGGTAAACCAATATCAGGCACTAATGGTTTCAGAGGTAGTGGTGGTTCTTCCAACTCACTGAAAGGTCAGAATATGTTTAATAAGTCTTTTCAGATTTATTATGTTACATATGTATCTTAATCTCATTATGTGCAGGATGATGATGTTGCGTGGTGGGTTGACTCTGGTGCAAAGGTTCATGTGCAAAGATAGAAGCTGGTTCAAGACTTATGAGTCACTGAATGATGGTTCTATTCTTCACATGGGAAATGAGTCAACAGCTTTGTGCATGGTCGTTGTTGTGTAGATCTTAATTTTAGTTTTGGAAAGATTGTAACTTTGTTTAATGTTATTCATGTTCCTGATATAAGGAAGAACTTGGTTTCAAGTAGTGTATTGAATAATCATGGATATAAACAAGTTATTGAGTCTGATAAATTTGTGCTTTCTAAGAATGGTGTTTTATTGGTTTTGGTTATTTATGTAATCAAATGTTCAGGCTTAATATTACCACTGACAGTGTTATTTCAGCTTTTGTGACCACATATAACCAGACTGACTCTACCCTATGGCATGCAAGACTTGGCCATGTATATTATAAAAGAATGCAAGATATGTCTAAGGATGGGTTGATCCCAGCTTTTGACATGGACACTGAAAAGTGTAAAACTTGCATGTTGACCAA
Source organism: Chrysanthemum makinoi (assembly GCA_910596185.1). NCBI lineage: Eukaryota > Viridiplantae > Streptophyta > Magnoliopsida > Asterales > Asteraceae > Chrysanthemum > Chrysanthemum makinoi. The sequence continues at coordinate 180,963,472 of OU343217.1, read as the reverse complement.
AATAACCAAGAAACCCTTTCAGGGTGTTAGTCGTGAGACTAAGTTCTTGGAGTTAATACAGTGACTGTGTGATTTGCATGCCACTCCTTCTTTGGGGATAAGAAGTACTTTGTGACGTTATATGATGATGCTTCTAGATTTTGTTATGTCTAATTGTTACATACCAAGGATGAAGCATTAGATAAATTCAAAGTGTTTAAAACTGAAGTTGAATTACAACTTGGGTCTTTGATCAAAAGATTAGGACTGATAGGGGAGGTGAGTACATGGATACTCTGTATTTTCAGTCTGTTGGTATAATCCATGAAACGACTGCCCCTTATACTCCTCAGCAAAATGGTATTTCTGAAAGGAAAAACAAGGTGCTGAAGGAGATGGTTAATTCCATGTTGTCCTTTTCAGGACTGAGTCAAGGGTTTTGGGGTGAAGCTATGTTAACAACTTGCTATTTATTAAATAGGGTTCCCAACAAAGGAACAAGGTTACCCCTTATGAACTCTGGACTAAAGAGAAACCCAACCTGAACTATCTCAAGGTTTGGGGTTGTAAGGCTTTGTAAGACTCCCTAATCCAAAGTTGAAAACTTTGGGTGAAAGAGCATTGACTTGCATCTTGGTTGGATATGCTGAGCATTCCAAGGCTTATAGGTTCTATGTTATTGAACCTAATGAATATGTTTCAGTTAACTCCATAATTGAATCAAGGGATGCAAACTTTGATGAGAATAGATTCTCATCAGTCCTAGACCAAGTCAGAGGATTCCTAATGGAACTCATGACACTGGTGTATCAGAGGTACTTGATGATGAACCATCAGTGGTCCCTGATGAGGTTGTGGTTCAACAACTGAACCTTGCTCAGGAAGAGCAAAAGGGTCAGGACTCCCAAGTCATTTGGACCTGAGTTTCAACTATACTTAGTTGAAGGAACAAGGGATGAGGTCTCAGACCAATACTCCTATTGCTTCATTGTTGAGGATGATCCCAAGACATTTGAAGAAGCAATGAAGTCCCAGGATATTGTTTTCTGGAAAGAAGCAATCAATGATGAGATGGATTCCATCATGGGGATCAACACTTGGGTGTTGGTTGATCTACCTCCTGGTTGCAAATCTCTGGGTTGCAAATGGATTTTCAAAAGGAAATGAAGGTAGATGGAACTATTGAAAAGTTCAAGGCTAGATTAGTTATTCAGGGCTTTAAACAAAAGTCAGGTATAGACTATTTTGATACTTATGGCCCTGTGGCTCGTATCATTACCATAAACTGGCTGATTGCTATGGCATCTATTCACAATCTGATTATTCATCAGATGGATGTGAAAACAGCTTTCTTGAATGGTGAATTGGATGAGGAGGTTTATATGAACCAACCCTAGGGCTTCATCATGCCGGCAATGAAAACAAGGTGTGTAAACTGATTAAGTCTCTTTATGGACTTAAGCAAGCACCTAAGCAATGGCATCAAAAATTTGATGAAGTGGTTTTGTCTAGTGGTTATGTTCTTAACCAAGCTGACAAATCTGTATATAGCAAATTTGATGAATCTGGTAAAGGAGTCATCATTTGTCTATATGTTGATGACATGTTGATATTTGGAACTGACCAAAATCAGGTTGCCTGACAAAGGAATTTTTGTCATCAAGGTTCTCCATGAAGGACATGGGGGATGCTGATGTTATCCTTGGTATAAGGATTAAACATGAAAGTAATAGAATTTCTATCTCTCAGTCTCATTATATTGAGAAGGTATTGAGGAAATTCAATTACTTTGATTGTACTCTAGTGAGTACACCTATGGATACTTGTGAGAAGCTGATGCCTAATCATGGCAAGGCTGTATCTCAACTTGAGTATTCTTGGGTGATTGGCTGCCTGATGTATGCCATGACTTGTACAAGGCCTGATATTGGTTTTGTAGTGGGAAAATTGAGCAGGTATACTAGTAATCCTAGTGCTCATCACTGGCAAGCAGTTCAGAGGGTACTGAAGTATTTGAAGAGAACTATGGATTATAGTCTCTCATATACTGGTTACCCATCAGTGTTGGAAGGATACACTGATGCAAGTTGGATTAGTAACACTGAAGACAATTGCCTCTACCAGTGGTTGGGTATTCCTACTTGGTGGAGGTGCAATTTCTTGGGCATCCAAGAAGCAAACTTGCATCACCAGTTCAACAATGGAATATGAATTTATGGCTTTAGCAGCTGCTGGTAAAGAAGCTGAATGGTTGAAAAACTTGCTTCTTGAGATTCCATTGTGGCCTAAACCTATAGCACCTATTTCTATCCGGTGTGATAGTGCAGCTACATTGGCTAAGGCTTATAGCCCGATGTACAATGGTAAGTCTAGACACTTAGGTGTCAGACATAGCATGATTCATGAGCTTATCATGAATGGGGTGGTATCTATAGAGTTTGTGAGATCTCAACAGAACTTAGCGGATCACTTGACGAAGGGTTCGGCTAGAGACTTGGTTATAAAGTCTGCTAAAGGGATGGGTTTAAGTCCAACTTAGTCACTGAATGCTAGGACACCCAACTCCCTCCTAAGGAAACTTGGGAGCTGAGTTCAATGTGGAAAGCTGAACATTCAGTGGACTGGAGCACATGTTTTATTTTACATCCCAAGGCTGTGCTCAGAACCTGCTGAAAGGAGGATGAAGTCTTTACTTCTTAATGGTTAATTTTCTTTGAAAAAATGCTTGGCAGGAGCATGAATAAAGAGGAACCACCTATGTAAATGTTGAAGTTTTGCCACTTCAGGAAGCTTTGGACTTTTAGCTTTTACAACATTTATGAATTTGGATATGGACAATTGGCTTGTATAGTGTCGAGTGATAAGTGTTTGAAAACTTGTGTGTATTTTATCTTCAGGTATTCAAATGGGTTGAAGGGTTCAATTATTAGAACACCCTGATTCTCGAATATTTGAAACGTGTAATTTACTAAGATGGAAATTCAATCCTCGGGACATTTTCATTTATGCACAAGTTTTGCTTGATGTTTAATTTTCATGCAAAGGAAGTGAACTAAATTTGGGGAGGATTGTTGGAAAATTTAGTGCACTTGTGGGAATAGTTCACACCTTGTAATGGGTTAGGAGGTACGGAGTGTACACCCATAAGGTCCATGAACACCCTGACTCTTGTAGTGGTTTGTATTGATAATGCTTGGTGAAAGTATCGTTGTGGTTACCACCGATTATCGTGTTTCAACCGAAGCAGATTTCCAATGGATCGTTGTTTCCACTGAAGGGTTTTTCCACTGAGTGGTGTTTATCAAGTAGTGTTTACACTGAAGCAGTGGTGTTTCCTAATGAATCGTGTAACCACTGATAGCACTATGAAAGTACTGATGAAAGTAATGCTTGTAACGGTTTTGACCTATTCAAGTGGCAGTTTCAACTGCTTAATGACCACGTTTAATTGGTCATGTAACCACTAACGGCTATAATGGGGATAATTATGAGGCTATTAATGGGCCGATTAATACTCATAATTCCATTGAATTAGCCAAGAGTATTATCCTATAAATAGGATATCTGATTATGCATGAAGTACACACAGAAAACGTAAACACTTATTAGCGAAAGGGTTATAGAATTGTGCCTAATTCCATAACTGCATTTGGTCTTATCCCAAGTAGATATTCGTGTAACCCAGGCATTAGGGTCGAATAGTTTACTTTGGAAAGTGATCACACGATTCCAAGTGATATCTGGTAACCACTTAGTGGTATTTGTTTCTGCTGAATAGTTGCTTGTTTCTGCTGAAGTTGATTATCTTACCCTGTTCTGGGAGATACACACCAACATGATGATTAAAAATGTGTCTACCTAGATACTATTACTCCCTAGTTATCTTTTGTTGATGGTTGAATTGTCACGTCCTTATTCTTAACGCGTTGTGTTTTCTAAGGTCGTAGGGTGTGCTTTTATCCCTAACTCTTTGAAGCTACCTAATGTTAATGAGTACGAAATCTCTAGGATTCATTAACTTAACACTAAGGTTTTCTTTGGATTTTTGCCTACAATTCCACTAGTAACTATAAACTAAGGTTTACAAAGATTAATCAAGCATTAAAAACACAACGATGGCTTTAAGCACTCCTAAGCTAATTACAATTAAGATAAGAGACAACCAATCAATATTTAATAACTAGGTTTCATATATCTAAGCAAACACACAAGTAAATTAGCCGGACATGTTAAACATGCAAGCATACACACATTCAATTGAAGACATAATGAAATCAAGGGAATAAATAACTTATCTCGATGTAAAATAGGGTATTAGAACCCTAAAATACTGTCCAAGACGGACTACAATCGTTTTAGGTTTTAACTCCACAAGTCTACCTCTCTAAAAGTCTAAAAATTTGAATTCTATATATAGAGTTACAACTGCGATGGCGTCACCTTTTAATTGTGACGCCGTCAGATCGCCGTCATTAGGGTTTCGTCTTGGCCAAGTTAACCTTGGGACGGCGTCACGTTGTGGTTGTGACACAGTCAGCCTTCAGCTCTGACGTCGTTTGAATCTGGATCTATGCCATCTGAGGAGAAAAGTTGTAGTGACGCCCTACTCTTCAAAGCATGGCGCCGTCAGGTACAAAATAGAAAATTCGCTCCTGAGCTGTCACAAAAAATATGGATGGCGTCACCCTTTGTTTATGACGCCGTCGGGTGTATTTCCAGCAGCTTGAGTGTGTTGATCTTGACTTTAGCCATTTTCTTCGCATATTCACTCCTTTTCGTCCAAATAAGCATCATTCCAGCATTTTGCCTTCAAGAGACCTAAAAAGTGAAAAGGAATGAAATTAAGCAGTAACGGATATAAAAGTGGGCGATTAAGGGCTTTAATGATCCCTTAAAAGTGTACATTTTAAATCCTTATCAGAACCCTTTGTACCTAGATAGTTTATTATCTTTTTAAATGCCCCCTCTCAATATGTGCATCAATTATTGAAAACGTTTAGCACATATGGGAGAGCATCCTGCACTTTTGAATCAAAAAATCACCTTTTATCAGATTTCATATTTATATCACATTCTCTCCCCCGATCAAAAATATTAAACCCTTTGAGATTTAAATATGTGCATCAATTAGTGATTTAAATAGGTTTAGAAAACATGGGAGAAAATGTGGTTCTTAATCAGGCCACATTAAACGCTCTTCTGGATTTTTGGATAAATGCTCCCCCTCAACTTGTGCATCGTGTATTTGAAATCGTTTGGCACATGGAGGAAGGAGTGCCTTTAAAAGACTGAAAAAATCACCATTTTATCAGATTTGAGATTTAAATCATGATCTCTCACCCGATCAAAAATTTCAAACCTTTTGAGATTTGAAATCCCAACTGATTTAAATAATTTAGAAAATTTTGGGGAAAGACGTGGCTTGATTATGAAATTAACTGATGCGGAACAATTTTAGATAATTAAGATTGTTAGTTTCAGGTATGATAATTTTAAGAGATCTTTAAGTAAAATAAAAATTTTCATTTTGAAAGATCTTTGATTTTAACAAAAAATCATACCTTGACACATAACATCAAAACTTGCAGAACACCACTTATTTTGTACAAATGGACTAATTAGCTCAAATATCTTTTAAAAATATTTAATTTGAAATCACTCTCCCCCTCAATCGATGACTGTAGTCGTTGATTGAGTGACTATGTTTTCACAAAATGAAGTCCGGTTGATTTTCAAAAGTTTGAGTTCGATTTATTTTCAAACAATATTTTTCTACCATGAGAAATATAAACATGGTATCATCCACTACTTGTCCTTCACAAAGATACATTAGGTGGTTGAGAAACATAAGCTGCTTCAGCTGTTGCTGTAAGGATGGAAGAAACCATCTGCTGATGCAGTGAGACATCTGAAGTTGTATATGACATGCAAAATATCCACCGAGATCTGATTAAGTTCTGTTTCTTCTTTTGTCGACCCAAGATATAGTTGCCCTTTCCTATCCTTCTTTTGTGGAAGTAGGGGCGGGAACATTCTCATAAATCATGTTATCTGCATATGTTAGTCAACAAAGATAGACAGATATATGGTGGTCAACAACACTCAAACAACAATCGACTAATAAAAGTCAATCCAACATCGAAAATCATTCAATCAAATCATATAAAGGCATGGGAATTATGTGTGAATATCAAACTCGAATCATCTAATCCTAACAATCATATCCTAGGCTCCTAGCCATTCAAAGTTGGCAAACACCTTTTTCAGTTAAGTATATAAGATGATTAAATGGGCCCGATAGATGATATAAATTTGAAAACATTCTCCCCCTCAATCAATGAATCATTTTATGAAAAGTTTAAAAATGCTGTAGTCATTGATTGAGTTTCCAAATTTTATGAAAACTCCAATTCTGGTTGATTTTTCAAATAACTCAATTTCCACCATTTTTGAAACACAACAAATATTTTTTTGAAGAATTTTAGAAGGAAAAACATTTGTGTAGGAGCAGCCTCCTTTTTTGGACGTGCTTTCCTCATTTTGTTTTGGGATAAGTGCACGGAATTTATGAAAATCGATTAAGCGTAGCACTTTCCCTTTTTGAAAAACGGGTTGCATAACTGAATAATAGCAAACCATGATTTTAAGAGCGGGTTACAGTCTGAAGTAACTGCAAACCATAGTTTGAGACATGTTTTGAAAATATTTACACCTTCTGCTCGAACTTCATCTAAAGTCCCGTGCCATTATTGAATGACATTTCTAAGACCGTAGATGTTATCGATACCAGAAGACATGTCTTGAGAAAACAATATTTTTTGGTATTTTTCAAATTTTCTGATTTTTATGGATTTTTGTTGGTTTTATATTTTTATATTTTCTTTTTGTTGGTTTTATAATTTTGTATTTTGGTTTTTGAAAAATATTTACAAAGAATATGATATAGTTTAAGAAGATGATGATACGAGTACCGAGATAAGGATATCGTACAGCACGTTGTAGAAGATAGAAACCATCATTTCTTAAACTTTCACCACCAAAGCTTTCGAGGCTCCTGAATCGTCGTCAGAACTTGAACCTTCAAAAAGTGAATCTTTGGTAGCTTCCCCCAAACCGAAAATCTTCTTGGGGAGCAGATTCAAAGCTTTCTTTCAAGCTTGCCTTAGCCAGGTGCACAACGGAGCACACCATATCATTGATCTTGCTGCTCCTTTTAAGAATGATAATCGTGATTCTCCGTTCGGGGTTTCATCAACTAGAACAACAACATATCATCCCACGCTTGAATAACTCTTCTCATATTTATTTCCTCTGAAGTCTTAAGTGATGCATACCAAAAGTGTTAAGAGACCACTTCCCCAAAGTAGTTGAAGTAAGAACACCCAAAGCCACGAGATACACTGAGTTTCTCTGCGGTTATGACATCTATCTTCCCGGAATAACTTCAATCAAGCAAAAGTATTAAGTTCATCATGTGTACTTGTTGTGCTTTTAGATGTATGTCTCCTTCCCCCTTGCTGGTTTGGATACCTCAGAATCAGCAACACGTTATAAACCCATATTCTTGAAATCTTTTGAGAAGAACACTTGTAGTCTTGTGAGAATCAACTTGCTAAAGAAAAATGTGAGCAAATCTAATTCGGGTTTAAATCTAGCTTTTCACTCTCCCCCAATTAGTGCTCTCCCCTAAACTGACAATCTTTCTGATGAATTCCCGGAATATGAAGAAGTCTTTAGATAATTAAATGCATGATGTCTTTATTCTTCTAACACGCACTAGAAAATGTAGAACAGACTGTAGACTCGACCTTATTCAAGATTGTCAATTTGGGGAACAGAATGTCAACATCTTCGTCTCACCAAATGCTTTCCAATTAACTTGCATATAGCAAATCAGCCCGTAACGTACTCATGAAATGGTAACACCAAACTAACAAGTTAGAACACTGATGATCTTGAATTTATTATCCGAGATAGGTGAAGGTGGATAAGGTAGAAGTACAGAGAATAAGACACAAAGAGATACAGAATCAACCAATCTTTGACACAAATCGTTTCATAAGTCATTAAACCCGATCATGTAAACTTGTTGTGAGTCCTTAGTGTACACATTCTCTCTCCCATGATGATTCTGATTGATCGGAATCATCATGATGATGTGTACGTGAAGCATTAACTGGAAGCACTTTATCATTAATCATATCAGCCCGTGAGAAGATGTCAACCAACGGCTCTTAGTAGAAACTACATGCTAAGATAACCCGATAAGAAGAAGCTCGGTTCTTACATGAGTTTGGAGCCATATGACCATTTATTCTCAGATGTCAATCAACATGCAGTATTTTCACACTTCTCCCCCTCAAGAATTGCATATGAAGTTGTCATTCTTGATTGAACAAGTGAAATCATCACGATGTAGTTTATTCACACTTCTCCCCTGCAAAAATTGCATATGATGTCGCCATTGCCAATTTTGATTAAGCAAGTGAAATAAGAATACAATCAATGGTAAATAGATCCACTTGATGACTGAGCGAGCATGGAAAAAGCATGAAGCTTGTTGATGAGAATGGTCATAAACAAGAAGATTTCTCTTCTTTCAAAGATAAAGCGCAATGAAGCGTACACTTTTCTTTTCTTTAAGGAACGAGGCTTGAACTGAAGTATTGAAACTTCATCTCTCTCTTTTCTACTTCTCTTAGCTAACTTGTTACTAACCCCATTATCATTCAGTCGGCTCCTTGTAGTGACTACTGATGTAGAAAACCCCATATGATGAACTTGAGACTAATGTAAAATAACCCGAACTTGTGACTTAAGCTTGCACAAATGTGTAACAAAGAGTGGTGCAAAGAGTTCATGCAAATTCGAATCCCTAAGTACTCTCTCTTCACCCAACCAACCATCAAGTATAAGACGTACATCACCTCTTGAAAGTCTACATCTTCATGTGACACTGAGCACTACAATGTAACTCATTAAAGTAATAGTTATTTTGTGGTAGTATAAAGGAAGAATCACCCAAAAATAACTAGATTTCCAAGTCTTCGTCATTGTAAATGATAAAAGATCGAACAAGGATCTCGAAGAATCTTCATCCAACCGTCCCCGATATCTTCAGATACTAAGTACACTCGCCTGTGAAATTTCACTTCAACCTCAAATTGATGATATTGAATTAATACCATAGTCACATCTTCTAGTTTAAGTACCCAGATTGATAATGGTTTTATCCCGACCTTAGTCAAAAGCGCATAACCCCAAAACACTTTGCTATAACCAATATGCCATGAATAATCTTCAAACAATCATCCAATATAAGAAGTACACACTTTATCCCTTCTTTGAATTTGAAACCGTAGCACCAGAATCATATAAGATCCATAAATACACTTTCTTTTCTCCAAGATGGTTCCATCATCACGGGATTTTACAATTCTATGGTTTAAACTGAGAAATAGATTCTTTCGCGGAATTTTACAAAACTAAGAATAAACCGAGAGATAGATCCGGAGATGCACTTTTCATTCTCCAGGATAGTTTCATTGTCACGGGATTTTACAAATCTATCATTTAAACCGAGAAATAGGTTCTTTCGTGGGATTTTACAAAATCAAGACTAAACCGTAAAAAATGACAGATTGAATGTGCTATGACGACTTTGGTTTTGGTGAATATCTGTATAGGAGAACATGCAATGGATCACCAACAATTCTGCTTCTAAATGTAAAATACTTCACAAACCATACTAAGTAAAGTAGTATGCACTACTTCCCCCTAGAGGTTGACCTTATAACATCAAATTACACTTTTCTCCCCAATGATTGTTTCGAACTTTCGGAAGCATCAATGATGTGTACGACCATTTACACGAGAAGTTCTTGTCATAAGAAAACATCTTGAAAAATCATGAATGACACTGAAGATTCTTGAAAGATTTTGCTTAGACTGTGAAGTATCATTGACATTCTGTGGCATCGAATATCCCATGAGAATTGCTGATCACATCTCATCCTTTAAACACTTTGGCTAAATATACTATCCACGTAATCTGTCGGCTATTGCAATGACCACTTGGTGAAGTAAAACCGAAATACCAAAGTTTGAACATGAAGTAAAATTCCCCAGATTTGTTACTTAAGCTTGTACTATCCTTGTGAAAGAGAACGGTGTACCCAATGTACAAAACCTCTTGATGAATCCTCAACTGTGTGAGACACCAAAAGTGATAACTACTTTGTGGGTTAAGCAAGAAAGAATCACAAAAGCAACCAGATAGCCTAGTCTTCATCACACTCAATATATGCCCAAACAAGTCATCTTCGCGGAAGGGAAGAAAGAAAGAAGACGAAATAAGTACACGTGCCTGGAAAACCTCACTTCAAATCCAAATAAGAAATACCGTACAACAACCTCGTAGTCTTTTTTGTTCAAATTATAGTTCAAGCCGTGGATACTTAACCTCGTGACGAATTGTGTGACCAAAGTACCACTCTTGCCAAGTAATACAATGTTTAGGACCAAGTAAATGCCAATAATAATTCATTTGAACCCAACAAATGATCCAATCTAGATTTAACATAATGTAGAACAGACTAAACACTTGAACGTTTTAGCACCAAAATGTCAACATAATACATTTAATCACACCCACCAATTGACTCAACCTACCAATTGACAAAGAAATACAAACGTAAGCAATTACTTTGAACACCCTTGAGATACACGCACATAAGATTATATACGTTTGTATCACTTTAAGTCACTCCAAAATGTCATACGTTTGTAATACTTTAAAGGGTCCAGAATTAGCACCCGCTAACATTTGTCTCCTTTGATAACTAAATCAAACTGTTAGCGGTTAATCATTTGGTCCAGAATTAGCACCCGAGATACACGACCTATCAAATGACTTAGCCCAACTCTAATTTGAAACTCAGTCCGATCCATTCACTTAACCTAACTAAACGGGTATAATACTCTCACACTAACCAACCTTAAGGCTAATAATAATCCTTGAACAAACCCTAAAGACACACCTTGTCCGCCCCTATTTTAATCTCTCAACAAAACGCACCAAAAAAATACAAATCTTATCAGGACTTTAGATCAAAACATCTCTCAATCATCTCATCAAACACTTCATCAACAACAATACCAACCACAATCAAATTAACCACCTGAGCACCTTCTTACTTCGTTATTCAAATTGATCTCGCCACAGGGAAGGCTTGAGATGAAGAATCGGCTACACTGTGACAACTCGTAACTTCAAGTCATTTTTCAAACTTTAAAAATTTCACTATTTATCTCGGGAATTTACGATTCACTGGTTACTATTCATCATTTTACTGTTCATCATTTTTGGAGTCGGTTTGAGACTTTGAAAGGTTATTTCAAAACTTTACTATTCACGAAACACTATTCATTCCTAGAGAAAAATCACTATTCATGATTCACTATTCATCATTTTCGTAAACTAGGTTTACGAGTATCAAATACGCGTAACCTTGAGGGTTAAGCTGCGTATTCATGGAACATCATTGAGAACATTTCATATAGACTAGAGTTAGTCTACATATCATCAGTAACATCATCTTCATATTAATTTATGCATGGGTTTGCATATTTCATTAACGTATATTTATTTATTAAATAAACGCTATCACACGATCATTTATTTTGAATAATTGATCCGAAACTTCCAAAAATTGTCGAGATATATTTTTTATACTCATTTTAAGAGTATAAAATTATATAATTAGTTTACCCGATGTTTTAAATTTCTTTTGTATATAAATTGTATATATATATATATATATATATATATATATATATATATATATATATATATATATATATATATATATATATATATATATATATATATATATATATATATATATATATTTACGACGGTTTTCGTAAATTCAACTTGATAATTATTTATTCACTCAATTCTTGCGAGAAATGTATTTTTGTAATTTTTATGACTTCGATATATTTTATTTTGTTCCGTTAAAATCGATTTCTAGCTAACGCTACACTAAATACCTAATTATATTTACAAACTACACATTATACTTAAGTAAAAACACATTTAATTAACAAAACTCATCCAATCCTCCCCAATATTACCCCTTTGCCGACCCCCATGACTCACCATTTATTTTGTGAATATCTTGCTAACTAAATGTACACATACACTTACCCATGACTAGGCATGTAAATACAAGATATTTACTTATCAAACACATAGTTACACACATTTAAGGTGAAAGTAAAAATCAAAACTCTCCCATCTCCTCTCCAATATTCGGCCAAGGCAAGAACCAAGCAAGAAACATTAGATTTTTCAAGAATTAAGTGATCATTTAACCCTAGTATACTTCTATATAAGGTTTTGGAATAAAAACCAAGAAGTAATTAGTACCTAGTTACCTTAAACCTCATCATAATACTAATAAGCTTTTCATAATCTTTACTACTCTTTCATAATCTTACTTGAGTTATTTTTATTATCCTAGTAGAAAAAAATGCAAGTATCATATGTATTATACCACTTTTAATTGTTTTTATTTCATATTATAAGTTTTAATCATCCTATAATTAATCGCCTGAAACATATCAATGTTGATGAAGCTTAGGAAATCATGACACCCTAAGAAGGTGTATGGTAGGTTTAGAATAGATTTGGTGTTGATTTGAAGTGATTGGAACAAGCGTTACGCAAGAAAAATCCTTTTCGACAACACAAGATTGAGGTCTGTTAGTTTTTACAAAATATGGAAATTTCGACTGGTCATGAAGTATTTTGGTTTATATTTTCAGAAAATATACTTTAAAACGAAACCGTGGTCGCTTGAACGGGTTAAAACGGATTTATAACGAAGAAGTTACGCTATTTTCAAGTTTAACGACGAAAACTAATTTTCTGAAAAATTTAAAGCTGTCAAGGTTTATTTAAAGGGCAAAAACGAGTTTTAAACATTATCTAAATTTGTCGATTTATCAAAAATATATTAGTATGCTTTAACACGTAACTAAGGATATATAAAACGTAGAAAATGGACTTATAACGACTAAGTTATACGCGTTTTAAATATGGATATCGTAATAACACTTACATATTTTTACTAGACCAAAATGGTTGTCGCAAGTAACTATGTTTGGAGCTATTTTTCATATCGATAGAATACTTTTGAGATAGCGATGTCTACTAGTAAAAATGAGTTCGCCTATTCTATTTTCCAAAATGTTTAACCGTTTGTCAAACGAAGGTATAACGAATAATTTACGATCACTCAAAATTGGTCATTTTCACGAATTATCAAAGTACATTGTTTTACGACGAAAAGCTATAACTTCTTGATAAATCACTAAACGACTATCGTAGGATGTTGTTTCAACGTAAGTACTTGTAAAGTATTTTATAACATGACGAGATGTCATAAACGTATATTTCGACGATAAACTTCATTTTCAAAATTACACAAGTGGTATGGATATCATATGAGTTTGCATGCACAACATTGTTTCATTACTTATATTAGATCATATCATTCATAATAGGTCGAAGTTAGAGATTACGCCTCATTTCAGTGTATCCACTTTTGCCATCATAATCATTGTACCAAGTGAGTTTTCATAGCCCCGTTTTTACAAGTTTATAATTTATTTCAAACCTACGGGGGAGAATACATTGCACATCATTTTTATTACGATACCAAGTATATCAAATTCATTACATTGCTTAAGTTACCTCATTGCCAATTGAATGTCCCCATATCATAATCATGAACCATTAATTCCGGAAGAAGCGAGGGTGAGTGAATAGATCTATTGAGGGTGACTCCTCCATCCGGGTTGGTGGTCCCAACTGGTCAAACGGATGCATTTCATTTAATATCAGAATTTATATTGTTTGGCAAACACTCTGTTGGGACGAACATCATGATCAGTTTAGCTTCGGTGTCATGTGCTTATAGCAATTGTAACATTTTTATGTCACATATTTGTCATACATGGCTTATACTTGTGGTAGTCGTACAAAACATTTACATAAACTCTATGAACACACTCAACCTTTGTGTTGACACTTTTAGCAATGTCTTTTCAGGTATCTAAGGCATATACTTCATGGCATACATAAGGATTTATCATAGTGTCGCGGTGACGACGCGTCTCACATGGGTTTTATGCACTTTAAAACATCGTTTGGATTGTAACAAACTTATTTCCGCAAATGTTGACTACCTTTTGGGACCTATCTTTTGTAACTCTGAATGCTTTTAATATATCAAACGATGTGCTTTTCAAACGACACTTTAGGTCGTTCAATATAACTGTAACTGTGATGCTATGGCAGTCATCCCTCAGGAATTCCATTCCGCTGTAAAACAGGTAATTTGAGGGTGTGACAGATTGGCATCCGAGCAAAGGTTATAGAGAACTAGGTTGTATCATTGACCCTAGACTATAACTACATCATCATAGCATCTCATCATTTCATCATAAGTGCATAGTCACTATTCATGCGGTTTTATACGCACATTATGCGGGTTATTTACTTTCATTTCAAATCGATTGTCACATTGATGTCTTCAGATACCCATCCCATCATGCTCACATCAGACTCTAACATGGAGGATACCTTTTCATTCCCTACTATAGTTTTAACATCAGTTGACTCTACACCAGACTTACCACACATATTATCCAATGTGGAGACTGAACCCTTTGAGGAGGATGAAGTTGCACCTACACCAGCACTGTCACCATCGATTCACCGTAGGATCTGGACAGTTTCTATCATTCAGTCGGGACAGATCATACCATTTGGTAGGACTTATAGGCTTAGTCCTAATGGACCTATTAGGATGCTTACTGCAAGGAAGAGAGTACATTCTCTTACCCTCATTCTTAAATCACCTGCTACACATGTAATACAACCACCATCAGCTACTCATACCACTATTAGTCGTCCAATAGTGCGTATTCTAGCTTTACCTCTGAAACGTCGCGAGACAACACGAAAGAGAGTAGTATTTTATTCACCATCATCTCCTAACTTACCACTAGGATTTCCATCATCAACATCATCATTATCATCTAGAGCACCATCCGTACCATCACATCTCATAGACACAACTCATACATCTGACTTGCTGCTTGGGAAGCATGCATGATTTGACACACCATTACCATTTATCACTAAGACTATAGACACTACACTATTTTATAGGTTTGAGGACGGTGAGAGTTTCAAAGCTGTTGCTGCTAGACAGCCTACTGCTCCTACACTTGAGACATGATTAGACCATCGACAGGAACAGATAATAAGTACCTTTCTATCTAATGTAATATTTATCCTTTATTATCTCCACGATAATCACAACCCTTGTTTATTTCATTCCCTATTTCCATTGCCCAATTTTCAATTATTTCGCAACAATATACTGCTATCTTACTAGGGATTAGGGCAACTTTATTCTTGACCAATTAGGAGACTATTACCATTCTATGAGGTTCTCCCATGTATCCTACAAACCATTCAACAAATCTTATTTCAAGTTATTTTGCTACCACTTTATGAAATTATTTCACATAATTTTATTTCAAGCTATTTTACCACAATCTTAGGAAAATTGTTTCACAAAGTTCTAAAACAAACTGTTTTGTTACCACCCTATAAATTGATTTTCAGTCATTCTATTAACTATTTACTACCATTACACGAAACGATTTTCATGTTACTATAAAAAAAAATTTTAGGCCATTATCTTACAAAGCAACACGTTGAATACCATCTAAAACTTCGGAGAAACATAATACCATTTTAACAAAACCAAGCATCACATCATTTGTCCTCGATTATACATAGCCTGATCACCTATGTATAATTCAGGAAAGATTATGTCATGAAAGACACAAGCAACTTTTCAAACTTCCTAAAACAATGTTCACTCAAAAGCAAAGCTTTGTAATCAGATAAATTATTCATAAACATCTCTTTTGTTAACACTCTATAGATACCTACGACATTCATTACTCACTCAACCGATAAGTTGAAATTTTACCAGTGACCTTTTTAGGAAAGACTTTCTATACCATATGCGAGGAGGATTCCTCGATACAAGAAAACAATGAAAGGATTTCAGAACTACCAACAAGGACTAGAAGTATGTAGTAAGATGTTTCAAAACTCAACAAAAGTTTTAAGACATCACGAGACATTCCGAACCACTATCTTTGGACTAGAAGCCAAATTATATCATTTCAAAAGCATCAACTGGAATAAGTTAGAAGATTTAGTACAAAGCGAATACCCACTAAGTAACACTATAGAGATAAACCAAGTCTTTTAACTAAGACTACAGAACATTCCATCAAACATGGCCTCAGCAATATGTAAACTTCCCTACAATAAGTTTCCCTTAAAGGAAAATTTAGTTAAATTAAGGTTATCGATATAAACTTCCCCTAAGGCATTGTGTTCTCTAGAAATTACAGATAACCTCACTTCCATATCAAGAGATGCAACAGGTCTGAACATATCGGACAATCAATGACTCTCCATCTACAACTGAAATCAGAACAAACATTCTTCGACATAGTATGAGCTGATAACTATGTTTTTGCTAGCATGATAACAACCTCAGCGATGAACTATTTTAGAAGCACTCAATATCGGAAAAAATCTTGAAAATCAACCACCACATCACATCACTTAAATATTTAGGGTTTTGTGGCTTGGCAACATAGAGCGTGGAAATACTTCGATAAGGGAAATTAAGAGAGACACCATCAAACAATAAACATCTTAGTAATGTAGACTAAGCACCTTAGGCAAGGAAGACTCAAGTTAGGAAATTCGCTAGAACTAGAAACGCGAGGAATCACAACTGTTACCCATAATCTATTCTTTACAATAGTGCCCTTTTCGACAGACTTGACATTTTGGAAGTTGTCATGAGACACATAGTAGCAATTTCAATTATACCTAATATAAGGTAGTCGATTCACCTCAGACTTCTGACAATCATTTCAAGATTTCCATGGAATCTACTAGGACATAAGTACCGCCTATTATCCTCAGCTCAATGGTCAGAACGAGAGAACAATTCAAACATCAGAAGATCTACTCAAAGCATGTGTGATTTTCAAGAAATGATTAGGCAAATCATTCTTCATCGAACAAGTTCCCTTACAACAATAGTTATCACATGAACATATTGACTGAACCAATTGAGGCACTCTATGCTTGAGGTGTCAATCACTTATTTACGGGCCAAAATCAGGAAAGTCCAACTCACTAGTCCATAACTTATTCATGAAACAACAAAGAAATCGTATAGATCAAGAATCAGTTACAAGCAACAACAAATAGATAGAAAAGTTACGTCGATATACGACGCAAAATATTAGAAATGTGTTCCATAAGTCACAAACCATGAGAATTTCAATTTGGAGACAGAGTTATGTTGAAAGTCTCGCCTTGGAAAGGCGTGGTACGATTAAGAAAATGCGGGAAGTTAAACTTGAGGTACATTGGGTTATTCAAGATTCCGGATAGAGTATATCCCTTAGCATACAAACTTGATCTTTTGTCAGAACTCGCCAATTTACTTAACACATTTCACGACTCAAATATCATCACCTTTTCACCGATAACACCGTAGAAACCAACATGGACTGAATTCAGGGACTGAATTCCTTTTTGGGTGGGCGAATGTGACAACTCGTAACTTCAGATCATTTTTCAAACTTTGAAAATTTCACTATTCATCTCGGGAATTTACTATTCACTGGTTACTATTCATCATTTTTGGAGTCGGTTTGAGACTTTGAAAGGTTATTTCAAAACTTTACTATTCACGAAACACTATTCATTCCCGGAGAAAAATCACTATTCATGATTCACTATTCATCATTTTCGTAAACTAGGTTTACGAGTATCAAATACGCGTAACCTTGAGGGTTAAGCTGCGTATTCATGGAACATCATTGAGAACATTTCATATAGACTAGAGTTAGTCTACATATCATCAGTAACATCATCTTCATATTAATTTATGCATGGGTTTGCATATTTCATTAACGTATATTTATTTATTAAATAAACGCTATCACACGATCATTTATTTTGAATAATTGATCCGAAACTTCCAACAATTGTCCAGATATATTTTTTATACTCATTTTAAGTCTATAAAAATTATATAATTAGCTTACCCGATGTTTTAAATTTATTTTGTATATAAATTGTTATATATATATATTTACGACGGTTTTCGTAAATTCAACTCGATAATTATTTATTCACTCAATTCTTGCGAGAAATTTATTTTTGTAATTTTTATGACTTCGATATATTCTATTTTGTTCCGTTAAAATCGATTTCTAGCTAACGCTACACTAAATACCTAATTATATTTACAAACTACACATTATACTTAAGTAAAAACACATTTAATTAACAAAACTCATCAAATCCTCCCCAATATTACCCCTTTGCCGAACCCCCCCCCCCCATGACTCACCATTTATTTTTTAAATATCTTGCTAACTAAATGTACACATACACTTAAGCATGACTAGGCATGTAAATACAAGATATTTACTTATCAAACACATAGTTACACACATTTAAGGTGAAATTAAAAATCAAAACTCTCCCATCTCCTCTCCAATATTCGGCCAAGGCAAGAACCAAGCAAGAAACATTAGATTTTTCAATAATCAAGTGATCATTTAACCCTAGTATACTTCTATATAAGGTTTTGGAATAAAAACCAAGAAGTAATTAGTACCTAGTTACCTTAAACCTCATCATAATACTAATAAGCTTTTCATAATCTTTACTACTCTTTCATAATCTTACTTGAGTTATTTTTATTATCCTAGTCGAAAAACATGCAAGTATCATATGTATTATACCACTTTTAATTGTTTTTATTTCATATTATAAGTTTTAATCATCCTATAGATAATCTCTTGAAACATATCATTGTTGATGAAGTTTAGAAACTCATGACACCTTAATAAGGTGTATGGTAGGTTTCGAATAGATTTGGTGTTAATTTGAAGTGATTGGAACAAGCATTACGCAAGAAAATCCTTTTCGACAACACAAGATTGAGGTCTGTTCGTTTTTACAAAATCTGGAAATTTCGACTGGTCATGAAGTATTTTGGTTTGTATTTTCAGAAAATATACTTTAAAAAGAAACCGTGGTCGATTGAACGGGTTAAAACGGATTTATAACGAAGAAGTTACGCTATTTTCAAGTTTAACGACGAAAACTAATTTTCTGAAAAATTCAAAGCTGTCAAGGTTTATTTAAAGGGCAAAAACGAGTTTTAAACATTATCTAAATGAGTCGATTTATCAAAAATATATTAGTATGCTTTAACACGAAACTAAGGATATATAAAACGTAGAAAATGGACTTATAACGACTAAGTTATAAACGTTTTAAATATGGATATCTTAACTATTTTTCACAAGTAATAACACTTACATATTTTTACTAGACCAAAATGGTTGTCGCAAGTGACTATGTTTGGAGCTATTTTTCATATCAATAGAATACTTTTGAGATAGCGATGTCTACTAGTAAAAATGAGTTCGCCTATTCTATTTTCTAAAATGTTTAACCGTTTGTCAAACGAAGGTATAACAAATAATTTACGATCACTCAAAATTGGTCATTTTCACAAATTATCAAAGTACATTGTTTTACGACGAAAAGCTGTAATTTCTTGATAAATCACTAAAAGACTATCGTAGGATGTTGTTTCAACGTAAGTACTTGTAAAGTATTTTATAACATGACGAGATGTCATAAACGTATATTTCAACGATAAACTTCATTTTCAAAATTACACAAGTGGTATGGATATTATATGAGTTTGCATGCACAACATTGTTTCATGACTTATATTAGATCATATCATTCATAATAGGTCGAAGTTAGAGATTGCGCCTCATTTCAGTGTATCCACTTTTGCCATCATAATCATTGTACCAAGTGAGTTTTCATAGCCCCGTTTTTACAAGTTTATAATTTATTTCAAACCTACTGGGGAGAATACATTGCACATCATTTTTATTACGATACCAAGTATATCAAATTCATTACATTGCTTAAGTTACCTCATTGCCAATTGAATGTCCCCATATCATAATCATGAACCGTTAATTCCGGAAGAAGCGAGGGTGAGTGAATAGATCTATTGAGGTTGACTCCTCCATCCGGGTTGGTGGTCCCAACTGGTCAAACGGATGAATTTTATTTAATATCATAATTTGAGTTGTTTGGCAAACACTCTGTTGGGGCGAACATCATGATCAGCCTAGCTTCGGTGTCATGTGCTTATAACAATTGTAACATTTTTATGTGACATATTTGTAATACATGGCTTATACTTGTGGTAGTCGTACAAAACATTTACATAAACTCTATGAACTCACTCAACCTTTGTGTTGACACTTTTAGCAATGTATTTTCAGGTATCTAAGGCATATACTCCATGGCATACATAAGGAGTTATCATAGTGTCGCGGTGACGACGCGTCTCACATGGGTTTTATGCACTTTAAAACATCGTTTGGATTGTAACAAACTTATTTCCGCAAATGTTGACTACCTTTTGGGACCTATCTTTTGTAACTCTGAATGCTTTTAATATATCAAACGATGTGCTTTTCAAATGAAACTTTAGGTCGTTCAATATAATTGTAACTGTGATGCTATGGCAGTCATCCCCCAGGAATTCTATTTCGTTGCAAAACAGGTAATTTGGGGGTGTGACATTCATGATCTAACCAAGGTCTTCAGTAGGTTTTATTAACCTTTAATACGTTTTGTTTTGTATAGTTATAAAACAAACGAGTTAACATAGTTGTTAAATTCATTTCATGATTTCGTACATTTAAATGAGGTATAGACTTCAAAAAACATGATCAGTGATGAAAGAGTTTTGTGGATATGACCTCATGTGGTCGGATGTAGCAATGAATACCCCAAAACAAATATGTTTATGTCCTTTTGAGATTAGATCTGAGATGATTTTGTAATAATCATTTTAACTGTGTCTTGTTGAGTCGTTTAGATCTATGATGAGTTATCGTGGGTTTTGGACCAATGATGTGTTCATGAAGTTACTTACTAAGCCTCGAATAATCTGAGATCTTTGTTGAGATTAGGTGTCTTGTTAAATAGTTAATCGAATGAAAGAAAGAGTATATCACAATTTTTATACAACTTTCCTTTTAGATTCGTATATGAATTGAAGCATGAGACTTCAAAAAGAATGGTTCGATGATGACTCTTATTTCATTCGAATGTTTGACCTTTAAGGTTGATGTTTCATTGATAATTACGAAGGAAATAAAGAATCTGAGATATCTTGAATTCTTCTTTTAATTCTTGAGTCTTGAAAGTGATAGTAGGATGGTGATGGGATAGTTAAGTTTTCAAACATTTTGATATTGGTTAGACTTGATCTCTTGTATTAGTCGAGTCATTGATTGAGTTTTCAAGTCTGATTGAGTCATTGTTGAGTTGATGGTTGTTTGAGTAATATAGGATAGACTTGATGGTTTTGGTTATGGCAGATGTTGAAGGATGATGGGATTTGTTCGTGGTCGATGTTGGGATTTTGAGTCGAATCAGTTTGAACTTCTTCTTTTCTTTTCGTTTTCCTTTCTTCAAAATATGGACTGATGATGGTTGATGTACACAGAGGTTCAATGAGTTGGTTTTAATTTGGTTTTACTCAGGGTCAACAAAACGCAACAGTGTTGTCTTTCTTCTCCATTTATGACGAGTCACAATATCCTTGGGTCAAAACACAGTTTCAATTTTAACAAACCGAAACCTGCAACTTTTCTTCAAACCGCATACCCTTTTTCAAAACCAGTTGATCAAAACACAGTCTGCAGAGTCAAACCGCAGTAGTGTCTTTTCTTTGAGTCAAAACGCAGAGTTGTAAGGTTAAAACGCAACACATTTTTGACAAACCGCAAGAACTGCTATTATTCATCAAACCGCAACAGTATTTGTTTCGGGTCAAAACATAGTTTAGGTGTCAAACCGTAGTGAAGCCAAACCGCAGTGGAACCAAACCGCACCTGTTTCCATAAAAACTGGATCTTGGACTTACTTTAATCATCAAACCGCAGTGTAACTGGACTTAAACCGCAGCGAAGAACATGACCTTTGACACAAACTGCAGATTCATACCCAGCATAAAACTGCTTAAAAGCAGCTTCAAAACCTCTTAAAAACTGCTTATATCACTTGTAAAAATTGTTATAAAACTGTTAAAAAACATTTTGCCCACAAAAAACTTCAAAACCAGTAAACATCTTCAACAGCAACAAGAACCGCATACATAAACTGCAACAATAACCACATACGCATAAAAACTAGTAAACATCAAACTCAAAAACGAATAACCCATAAACAGCCACAAGAACCGCATAAAAATCGCATCACAAACCGCACACTAACAAGGATTGAACCACACGAATGAATATAAACAACAAAGCCTTGGCTCTGATACCAATTGTAGGATCATTATTTATGTTGTTCATATGATTCGGGTGGTCTAGGATTATGGAAGAACAAGTAAGCCATTTTTAGAGAGAGAAAGAGTAGAGAGGGTAGTATTCTAGAGAGAGAAACACCTAGTGTGTGTTTATTAAAATGAAAACCACCAACCCTTCCCTTAGTGGGAAGGGGTATTTATACAAACTACTAGACGCCACCTACAGGCTGTGGATCAGGCATACAGTGGATAAAGACTCTTCCGTCCTCCACGGTGTTACTAAACTAAGCTAATAACTAATAAATAACGTAATGTCTACGAGCTAATATATGCTAGACTATTATTGGGGTGACCGACACTTCATCATGGATTTTCTAAATCCCAACATATAATGAGTGAGAATAGTCAATGATGACTTTTATGGTGAAGATAGAGTTTTAGAAACCCTAATGGTAAATGGTTGTAGAACACAGATGGTGATTAAGGAAAAATTTAGAAAAGTCCTTGAAAATCATAAGAAATGAAAAGTAGGATTTTAGAGCATTTTAAGGTTTAAATGAGTAAAATTAATTTGTTAAAAATGAGAGAAATATCAAACTAGGTGTTTTGAGATGAGAGAAAAAACGTGTAAACATTTGAGCGGAAAAATGGTGAGTTTTGAAGTAATGAAAATCAAAAACACCTTGAATGTGATTTTAAGTCATCCATTAGTGAATGTGAGATCAACTAAGCCTAAGGAAAACCTAAGTGATCCTAATATAGCATGTTCAACTAAGGTCTGGAAGGTTGGAATGATGCTAAAAGGTATAAGACAAGTTTCTGTCTACCCGGATCCTTCCCTTGAGGGATCCGACTAGTTATAACCAAGGGATCTGGCTTCTGAGACAGATTTCATCACAAAATGTTCTCAAAACATAGTTCCACATATTAAATTTTGAAACAAATGATCTCTACAGCAAGCATATATGTATGCAAGTAAAACATAGCAAAGATAGCATGTAGAAGTTAGCATATGATTATCATATAGGATTTTGAGCAATTATTGACAAATCGATCAACCAACAACTATTTCATAGAAATGATCAAGTTACAATGGTAAACCAAAGAGAAACTAAAATATGATTTTAGAAAGGGTAGGAAGTCGCTTATTCATAAACTAAATTCTTTCATTCGTTGTTTTCGTTAGATGGATCACAAAGTGGGTCATGGGCGGTCGATGATTCATGAATGAAGAAGGAGGCAATGAAGGATGCATTCAAAGGTTCCATCATTTTATTCACAAGTGAATATTGATGGATTTGAAAATGTGGATAATAGCACATGAAGTGACGATAGAGGCGTGTCAGGAACATCCCATAAGGTATAGTTTGGTCTTGTTTCCTTGGAGGTTTACAATTCGCCTGGTGAAGAACTAGGCAAGATTTTATGGTTGTTGGGTTAGGAGATAGTAGATCATGTGAGCACAACATGCGGGAAGTATCTCACGATTTTTCTGTAAAACTCCAAAGACTCTTACGTAGAATGACTGCAAGAGGTTTTAGTTCATCCCGGAGTTCATGTGTGTGAATTATGTTTGGATTTGGATAGTTGAAATGTTCAGGAACACACAGAAGACAAGTAATTTCCTGTGGAGAGGGTATGTATGAACCTTATGGACTGTTTTCTTCACGATAGTTAAAGAGAGAATCAATGGACCAATCTTCAGTGAAAGCGCAGATTGTCCATAATTTGGAATTCGGAGAATGTGAGCACGTTGCTAAAGAGTGAGAACAAACTTTTGGTTTTTGATCCAAAACCATAGTGATAGAGAACGATCCTCGTTACGAACGAGCTCAACTTGATGGAAGAATTCCAAAATGAACCACGGTCAAATTTTCTCATTGATGGTGAGAAGACACTCAAGTCCTATGGTGCGGAATGAAGTATTGATATCTTCTTGGAAGATTAGAGGTGAGTTAACAACACGTCCTTCATGAAAGAAACGAGTTTCAAGATTACTGAACCCACGAACATGATTTCCAGGGGTGTTTGGTTCAAGAGATATGTTTGGAATGTAGGCATAAGTGAGTTGATGATCGCATTCATACTCATGAGACATGTTGAGACCTACAGACACGGACCAAATATTTACATAAGTATGTTAATACATAGTAAAGCTTTGAGAATACGGATGTTTTTGATTGGTGACACTTTTAAGCATTCTTATTCACAGTTTTGGATTATAGCAAAGTGACAAGATAGGATCTCCTAATGTTTTTATTATCTTTTTTTATTTTATTAACAATGACAACCCTATATTTTTAATTCCCTCTTTTTAACACTTATGAAACTACTTATTATAGCAAGTTTTCATAAAATGATTCTTAGGGTGATATTAAGGTGTTGTGTAGGCAAAGGAGAAGAGTGCATGAGTTTCACAGGTATTCTGTCATCTGTTCTTCCGGTTTCACTGGTTCCTTTTGAAAAGGGATCCTGCCAGTTAAGATCCAGGTATCCGGGAGACCTGCAGAGGTGACAGATATTTGTTTTTTTTATGTATGTTCTATTTATATAACTCATAGTTTCATGTGTTACAAACTAAATGTGTTTGTGATTTCTTGAACCAACACTAATGGCTTTAAATACGTCAAGATTTAGAGTGCTCGTGTGAGAGAAAAAATAAAAAGAAAGCATATTACGCGGAAATGAAATGAGATAACTAAGACATCATTTATATTTCATTTCAAATTTTAAAGCAATACAAAGGATCAGATAGATGATACAAATGTAGATTAATAAAACAAAAAACAAGTCTCCATGCGAGAATGTGATCATGGGGTAAATGAGGGCGATGAGCGAGATGACAATGATCACGAGATTGATGTACACCATGATGATGAAGTTCTTCCTTGGATTGGATTTCTCGAAATGAGATGATGAAGGGATGAAGTTGTGAGTGTGTGATAATTTTGAAAGTGGAATATTTGAAAAATGAGATTTGTTGGAGAGGGGGTTTGACGTTCGAGATTTTTATAGGGAAGGATGAGTTTTTGAAATTTGTGTTTAGAAAGCTTTGATTTTTAGAGATTAGGTTTAGACATTACACATTTACACACCTAGGTTTAGACGGATGACGACACGTAAGCACGAAGTTCTCTAAGAACACCACGTATATACCACGTATATCATATAAATATATTTAGACATTTATAAAAAAAAATAAACATATAATTTGCAATTAGTGACATGTATAGATCAAGCACACATATGTATACTAATATCACTTAGTGATAAGTCTTACGAAAGTGATACCTCCATTGCAATTTGAGTGTCCTTTTGAAGAGAATTATCAATGGACGACTCCAGGTTCTTCGAGATCTACTAGGTAATAGGTTTGGAGAACTTCTTGGGAAAAGTTATCTTGTTACCGAAGAATCTTGATGGCCTGCTTATTTTGGGATCTACTAAACAAAACAAGTAAGATTAGTGCATTTTGTAATATAGAAACAAAATAAAATGTAAGATAAAGTAGACGATAACATCTAACAACATCCAACGATATAAAAATTCTTGAAACATAGTTTTTTTTTTAAGAAAGTTTCTTCTTTATAGTTTTCAAACATACACGGATCGTATCAACTTTTTAAATTAAAATATACTCTAAGAAACTTGGTAACGAAGCTTTGATGCCAATTGTGAAAAACTAGAAGGGGATGTTGAATAGTTTTGCCGATTAAAACTTTATTTCAAAGTATTTAGATCGACTTATGCCAATCCATTTAGATCATATGTTGGATATTGATAGATAGACATATACATAAATAGTGCAAAGAGATAAAGAGTAAAGGAACACAAAACCATGACATGAGTATTTATAGTGGTTTGCCTACAAGGACTCCTTCCTTGCCCTACTCCACTCCCCGAGTACCCAACTCAAGAGTTTCTAAGCACTACACAACACAAGCTCCTTAATATGGCGGAGAAGACTTCACAACGTCGCCTACACTTTATTTGGTACAAGTCTAGACACCGATTTCTTCCACGAGGTATTGAAGACCCCTTGACTCTTGACCCTTGGTTTTTGCTATGGGATTGAATGCGACTAGTGGTGGGGCGACTATGGACTTAGGAATCTATTTGTTTTGTGTCTTTTTGTTTACACCCATTAAATTTTTTCCCATGTCTTATCCTACCTTTAGTCATGAATTTAGTTTAGATGAGGAAGCGAGCAATCACTGGTGCCTTGGCCATGGATGTGGTCATGTATCATTGGTTTTGTCCCCTTCGCCATAGCTCGTTAGTAATGACAAAATAACCCCATAAGCCTTTATGTTGTGTCAACCTTTGCCTTTTGGTATAACTGCATCTATAGACTCTAGTGGTGGAGATTAGTATCTTTGCCAAGTCTATGATAGAATAATCGTCATGACTGAGCAGTTGAGTGATCACCCAAAAATAAACACGTGAATTATGAGAAAGAGTGTGATTTCAATTCCATTTTCGTGAGGTGCTCGGTTTGGAAATTTCTAGCTTAGGTGATTTTTAAACTCATATCTTCCAGTTAATCTTGGGAGATATCTTTATAAGAATAATTTAACGGGTATACTTGAGGGCAAGTCGAGTTCAAGTGGGGGGATATTTGATAACATCAAATTAGCCTGATATTTTATATAACAATGTCCCGTGTTTATGGCCTCATTTGTATTAATATGGTACTTAACTCATTCATATTCGTTCATATTTACATTTTAGGATAAATGAGGCGTTAGAGCGGAAAATATGTGATATAAGGCCATGATATATATTCTGAAGATAAGTTACGGCGTAAGTGGCACTTTTGATTACGCCGTAACCCACACTACGAGGCACTGAGAATTATTTGTGAAGAGTAGGCCGTAACTGCTTAATTGTGTTACGGCGTAAATGTTATACCATGAAGGATACGGCGTAACATCCTGTTAAGGTTACGCCGTAATTATTATTGTGAAGGTTACGACGTAACATTGCTAATTAGTTATGCCGTAGAGTGAAGTTCGGAGTGGATAAGTATGTGCGGACGAAGGATTACGACGTAACCCGGTGATTTAATTACAACGTAATTAATTACTTGGGCGCAAAGTTTTGATGTCCGGGGACTGAAGGCGTCAATATTATAAGAAAAATACTACACATTTATATGTGTAGATAAAGTATAAAAGAAAAGAAGGCTTCAAATGAAAAGTTGCTAGAGTTAGGGGACCAATGTTTCAAAATGCCTAAAATCTATTATTATAAATAGATTCCTTTCACATGATATTAGACATCAATTGGGAAAAACACATATTTTGTGTTTGTGGCTACTGTATGAGAAGACGAAAAAAGGGACGCAGCCACGTTTGGTCTTTTAGGAGCAAACCCTTCGGGGTTTTGCCCCGGTACTCAACTAGGGGATCGATTGCTTGATAATTGACACGATATGTAATTATTTTCGACTCATATTATTATTTTAGTTTCATTATTCAATTATAATTTTGATTCTAATTTAATTGTTAGTGCATCTTTATTTATTGTGTTCTAATTAATTGTCTTTTAGTTTATTAATTGCCAATTAATTAGTTGATGTTTATTCTTTGTTTATTTATCGTTTTATATGCGTATTTTATTAGTCATTCCTCTAGAATATTTTGGTGATGTGGAAACTAGGTGCTAGCCTAGTTTTGATTCTTTCATTATTAATTGTTTCTAGTGTATGCATGCATAGTTCGATGGTAGTTACCCTAGCTTCGGTAGTTTTGAAGTCGTACCTTTTTGCTTAGGAGAATTGACCAACTGATCCTAAGTTGGTAGGTAGAGTTTGGAATGGTAAGAATTGAACAACTGGCGACCCTTTCTCTCTTGTGAGAACTGATCAAATGACGACCGGTCGTATGGATGAACTTAAGAAGTTAGGGATGAGTGTCTAAGATTCTAGCGCCCGGGCACTCATTATTTCGAATCTTGCATGTAGGGTACATAAAGACTTCAGTTAGGTGACTAAAAACCACTCGACTCCCTTAGGGTAAACCTTCGACGTCGGGTAGGAGCCTTTGTTGATAGGTTAGGATAAATTGACCAAATGCTATCCTAGCGACCTTGTGACAACTCGTAATTTCCTCGATGTGCCGTAAATGGAGAAACGACAATTAGAGTGATCGATCCCTCTAATTTGAGATACGAGACGTATTATATATCATTTTTATTGGCAATATTATTCTGAGAACGTTGGCGTAATTCCAGAGTTACGAATCCTTCGTTTTCTAGTCCAAACGAGTCCCGAACCTAATATATCAAAAGTTTTAGAAAGTTACATCTAAGGTCCCTTGGGCAAATTACCCCGCCGGCCCCTAAGTTTACTCTAGTACAAGTTTGGTCCCTCCTGGGTATATAAATACCCCTAACCCTTCCCACTCTTCTCATTTTACACAATCCTTTCTCTCTCTATATACCACACACTCCTCTCCTCTCTCTCACTAGAATCCGACAACCCAATTAGGGTTCGGGCGCCGCCGCTGGATTCTGGCCAAATTCCGGCCACCTCCATTTGTTACACCGCCACTCCTATATGATAGATCGGCCTATTGTGGTTCTATTTTTGTACTACATGCGCCCTAGAACTAAACGACGCTCTCTAGATCTTGATTTTAAGATTCGGGTTTCTAGGGTTTTCTAATATAATCAGGTACTAAGGGTTTTACGTTTGTTTGGGTTTTGTCCATGAGCCACATCCACCGTCACTGTGGTCACGGCCACCACAGCCACCACAGTTGTGACCACCTCTCTTTCTCTGTCTCCTCATCTCTCTCTCTATCTATTTTATGTTCTCGTCGTTCGTTGGTAAGCTAAGACCCGTTCGTGTATATATTATTATTTTTGTTTCTATCGATATCGTATGTATATTATTATGTTGGGTTTTCGTGGACTATAAATGTGTTATAACAGTGTTACAACAAGTTCGTGGGTTAAAATGGATTAAAACGTTTCAATATGAACTAGTGTGGTAAGAAACAATTTATGGTGATTAGTTGATTTCTGTTTTGGTTGTCGGGTCGGGTCAGACCCGTTTGAGACTCGGATCATGTAGAATTCGTTCCCAACTGGTAAAAGGAGACCTCATGGGTGCTCGTTTGTATTGTTGGTCTTGGTCGTGGCTTGTCACTAGCTCGTCTGTCATATTGATTAGTCACGGGTTAATGGTGTTGTTGTTATTGTAAGTTTATGCTCAGATTTGCTTATGTAGTCCAAAACGAGTCTTGGGTCGAGAAGTTTATGATTCTCAGCTAAATGGAAAACACTTACATAGTTATAAGGTAATAAATGAGTAACACTTTGTAAAAATGTAATTAGTTCGTGGTTAACATTAAAACATCAAACTAACAAGTTAATATTGGTTGACAAGAGTGATATTGGTAAGTGTCGGATAAGTTGATACTTGGTACTCATAACGGGATTGTAACTTGGATTTGAGCCATACACTAATACGGATATTTTGTTGATTATAAGTTAGATTATTTAGACACGTTGATAACAATTAGATCGTTAATATTGGATAATAGCGAATAATGAACAAGTTATGTGTAAAGTGGTGTAATAAACATTAAGAGCTAATTATGTAATTAATAATTGATATCGGATATTTCGTATACGTTATAACTTATAAGGTTCACTACGGTTTATAAATTAGAAGTAACATTTGACACACAAGTTATATTGGTTATAAGTTGTACTATATTAAACGCTTTGAATTAACTAAATACAA
The DNA here is from genome assembly GCA_910596185.1 of Chrysanthemum makinoi. NCBI lineage: Eukaryota > Viridiplantae > Streptophyta > Magnoliopsida > Asterales > Asteraceae > Chrysanthemum > Chrysanthemum makinoi. Next base: position 180,933,184 of record OU343217.1, on the reverse strand, counting down.
TATATTAGACTCGACGTGAGTTTAATATATTTGATTCACAATGAGTCTAAATGATAAATTGTCACGTGTTAACTAATAACGAGATACTTAGCGATATATTTTTATTATAAACCTTCATTAATTAACATAGTAACTCGAGTTTTATAAATACGAGTTAACTTTTATAAACTGTCGGAAAAGGTTATTTTGATAAGACAATTTATTAAAGTCATAACGATTTGGTAACGTTGAACAAACAAACGTGCCGTTTATAATATACTACACTTATTAGAAGTACTTTATTATAAACTCGTCTAAGTATGAGTAACGATTGTGAAATATTTGTTAATCAAACGATAAATGGAAACTTATCTTTTATTATAAACATGTACGTTTGGGATTATGGGAAACTACCGAAATTTAACCTATTTATATTACATAAATAGTTGTCGTCGTTTCCTAGTCTTTGACTAGCTTGAGTATTTTCAGTATTTCTTGACTTTGTCAATGTCTTTTCCTTTTGGGCGTGCATTCTAATTAGTATGTCTCGACTATGTCGATGTCTTCTTCTCTTTCGCGTGAGTTGTACGTCGCGTCTATATTTCTTACCACCACACGAAATGTTAAAACTAAAGCTTTTGAGATATTGATAATGGACTTTTAAAAGTAATGATACGAATAATCCAAGAAAACTACGACACATTACTTTCTATCGACTTCTTTATCGTATGAGCTGTATTTTAAGATAATCTTATACACATTAGGTTGCGTCACTTCTATTCTATCGTACTCATCGTACCTTCTTTTGGATGCCGTGGAGATTAGCTTTAGACGTCAGTCGTGTTAATTGTGAATAGTGCCTTGCTATGGCCAAGGTGAGTTTCATAGCCCCTCTTTTCAAAGGTTTTCATAACTACTTTGGAGGAGAATACATGCTGCTTTTAACTAATCATAATTGGATATGCGAACATTATTTAAGAATGATTGTTGTTTGGAATATTTGATTTGTTGATTGATACCTTATGTGTTTATGTGAGTGCAAACTATTTCTTGGACCTGCCTCTACTCTTTTGAATTGCTAATGGGTTGACTAGGAATGGTTAGACATGTGACAATCGTTGACTTACACTAGGGTAGCATTCCCATGCTATAACGCGATGCCTAGCTAAGAATAGACCGACCTAGACTAGGGTAGCTTGTGTTCTAAGCCTTGCTACGACTGTGCTGGCTAGAGTCACTTGGGGCCCTACTGAGATCTGGATTGTATTATTGGATTATTGTTGGATTGATTATTGATTGTAATGTTTGTTATATATCTGCCTTAGTCACTGTGACAAATCGTAATTTCAGGTCATCTTACAAACTTTGAAAATTTCACTATTCATCTCGGGAATTTACTATTCACTGGTTACTATTCATCATTTTACTATTCATCGTTTTTGAAGTCGGTTTGAGACTTTGAGAGGTTATTTCACAATTTTACTATTCACGAAACACTATTCATTCCCGGAGAAAAATCACTATTCATTATTTTCGTAAACTAGGTTTACGAGTATCAAATACGCGTAACCTTGAGGGTTAAGCTGCGTATTCATGGAACATCATTGAGAACATTACATATAGACTAGAGTTAGTCTATATATCATCAGTAATATCATATTCATATAAATTTATGCATGGGTTTACATACTTCAGTAACGTGTATTTATTTATTAAATAAACGCTATCACACGATCATTTATTTTGAATAATTGATCCGACACTTCCAACAATTGTACTGATATATTTTTATACTCATTTTAAGACTATAAAAATTATATTATTAGTTTACCCGATGATTTGGATTTATTTTGTATATATATTGTTATATATATATATATATATATATATATATATTCACGACGGTTGACGAAATTTCGATACGATTATTATTTATTCACCCAATACTTGTGAGAAATGAATTTTTAAAATTTTTATGACTTCGATATATTTTATTTTGTTCCATTAAAATCGATTTCTAGCTAACGATACACTAAATAATTAATTAAATGTACAAAATATTAATAATACTTAACTTTAAATTCATTTAAACATAAAAAATACATAACCTCCCTCCCAAATAAACCCTTGCCGACACCCCCCCCCCATGTCATCAATTTTTTTGTAAAATATCTTGACTAGATCATGTACACCTATTCATTTTACTAGATATTTGCAATAAACAAAGAGTTTTACAAAGATAAAACATACATACATATTATTCAAGATGAAAGAAACACTAGAAACCCTCTCCTTCTTCTCCATGTGGTCGGCCAAGCATGTAAAGAGGAAGAAACCATTGATTTTTCAAACTTCAAGTGTTTATCAAGTTCATTTAGTAATATATTTCAAGGTTTTGAAATAAAAACCTAAAGATTAATTAAGTTTCTAGCTCAAAAACTCTTAAATCACACAAGTAAGCTTCAACTAATTTTTCCTACTCCTATAAACTCTTAGTTGATGTATTTTTATGATCTAGTAAGAAAAACATGCAAGTATACTATGATCCATACCACTTTTACATGTTTTTATTTCCTAATATGAATTTTAATCATCCTATAATTATTCCCATGAAAAATATCATTGTTGATGAAGTTTAGGAACCCATGACACCCTAAGGAGGTGTATGGTAGGTTTAGAATAGTTTCGGAGTTGATGTGAAATGGTTAAAACAAGATTTACGCAATGAAAATCAACTTAGACGATAAATAAATAGTTGCTGTCCATTTTTGTAAAATCTGGAAATTTCGACAGGTCATGGACTATTTTGGTTTATAATTTCAGAAAATAGACTTTAAAACGAAACCGTGGTCGCTTGAACGGGTTAAAACGGATTTATAACGAAGAAGTTATGCTATTTTCAAGTTTTGCGACGAAAACTAATTTTCTGAAAAATACAAGCTGTCAAGGATTATTTAAGGGGCAAAAATGAGTTTTAAACCTTATCTAAATGAGTCGATTTATCAAAAATATATTAGTATACATTAACACGAAACCAAGGATATATAAAACGTAGAAAACAAGTTTATAATGACCGAGATACAAGCATTTGAAAACCGACGTTCACAACTTATTTCCATCAGCTTTTACTAAAATATTTCTAAGTGTTAAAACTGTCTTTTCAGGTACCCATGTTTGCAGCCGTTTTACTCAATGATCGAGTTGGTTTTGGTAAAATAGTATCTCTAAGTAAAAGTTAGTTCACCTGGCCTATTTTCCAAAATGTCCAGCCGTTCGTCAAACGGATTTATAACGAGTAACTTATGACATCTCAAACTTTCTCGAAAACTGCCCAGAAACTGCATTTTTAGCCCGACTACCTCACTTCACCATCATTTTTATCTAGGATCGAGACTCGTATGGACAAAATTTCAGTGTTACGACTTTTAGATAATCTTACAAGCTTTCTAAAACCATTGAGTTTGTTTCCTAACACTCGATATTTACCGATTTACGACTAGCTTTACGAGGCTACTTAGCCATATTCACTACTTGTAAAAGTATATTGTTTTGCGACGAAAAACTATAATTTCTTGATAAATCACTAAACGACTATCGTAGGATGTCGTTTCAACGTAAATACTTGTAAAGTATTTTATAACATGACGAGATGTCATAAACATATATTTCGACGATAAACTTTATTTTCAAATGCACAAGTGGTATGGATATCATATGAGTTTGTATGCACAACATTATTTCATGACTTATATTAGATCATATCATTCATAATAGGTTGCAGTTAGAGATTGCGCCTCATTTCAGTGTACCCACTTTTGCCATCATAATCATTGTACCAAGTGAGTTTTCATAGCCCCGTTTTACAAGTTTATACTTTATTTCAAACCTACGGGGGAGAATACATTGCACATCATTTTTATTACGATACCAAGTATATAAAATTCATTACATTGCTTAAGTTACCTCATTTCCAATTGAATGTCCCCATTTCATAATCATCAACCGTTAATTCCAGAAGACGCGAGGGTGAGTGAATAGATCTATTGAGGGTGACTCCTCCATCCGGGTTGGTGGATTCCAACTGGTCAAACGAATGCATTTCATTTAAAATCATAATTTGAGTTGTTTGGCAAAACACTCTGTTGGGGCGAACATAATGATCAGTCTATCTTCGGTGTCATGTGCTTATAGCAATTGTATCATTTTTATGTGACATATTTGTCATACATGTCCTATACTTGTGGTAGTCTTATAAAACATTTTCATAAACTCTATGAACTCACTCAACCTTTGTGTTGACACTTTTAGCAATGTATTTTCAGGTATCTAAGGCATATACTTCATGGCATGCATAAGGACTTATCATAGAGTCGCGGTGATGACGCGTCTCACATGGGTTTTATGCACTTTAAAACATCGTTTGGATTGTAACAAACTTATTTCCGCACATGTTGATTGTCATTTGGGACCTATATTTTATAAACTTTGAATGTTTTATTATATCAAATGATGTATTGTCAAAAAGACACTTTAGGTCTTTCAATATAACCGTAACTGTGATGCTATGGCAGTCATCCCCCAAGAATTCCATTCCGCTGCAAAACAGGTATTTTGGGGGTGTGACAGATTGGCATCAGAGCAAGAGTTATAGAGAACTAGGTTGTATCATTGACCCTAGACTATAACTACATCATCATAGCATCTCATCATTTCATCATAAGTGCATATTCACTATACATGCAGTTTTATACGTACATTATGCGGGTTATTCACTTTCATTTCAAATCGATTGTCACATTGATGTCTTCAGATACCCATCTCAACATACTCACATCAGACTTTGACATGGAGAATGCCTTGTCATTCCCTATCACAATTTTAACATCAGTTGGCTCTACACCAGACTCACCACACATATTATCCGATGTGGAGAATGAACCCTTTGAGGTGGGCGAAGTTACACCTACACCACCACGATCACCATTGATTCACCGTAGGATCAGGACAGTTCCTATCATTCTGTCGGGACAGATCATACCATTTGGTAGGACTTATAGGCTTAGTCCTAATGGACCTATTAGGCTGTTTACTGCAAGGAAGAGAGTACATTCTCTTACCCTCATTCTTAGATCACCTGCTACTCATGTAATACAACCACCATCAGCTACTCATACCACTACTAGTCGTCCGATAGTGCATACTCTAGCTTTACCTTTGAAACGTCGCGAGACAACACGAAAGAGAGTAGTATTTCATTCACCATCATCTCCTAACTCACCACTAGGATTTCTATCATCATCATCATTATCATCTAGAGCACCATCCGTACCATCACATCTCATATACACTACTTATACATCTGACATGCAGCTTGGGAAGCGTGAATGATTTGACACACCATTACCATCTATCACTAAGACTATAGACACTACACCATCTTATAGGTGTGAGGACGGTGAGAGTTTCGGAGTTGCTGCTGCTAGACAGCCTACTGCTCCTACACTTGAGACATGATTAGACCATCAACAGGAACAAATAATAAGTACCTTTCTATCTAATGTAATCCTTATCCTTTATTATCTCCACGATAATCACAACCTTTGTTTATTTCATTCCCTATTCCAATTGCCTAATTTTCAATCATTTTGCAACAATATACCGTTATCAGGATTAGGCCACTTTATTCTTGACTAATTAGGAGACTATTACCATTCTATGAGGTTCTCCCATGTATCCTACAAACCATTCAACAAATTATATTTCAAGTTATTTTGCTACCACTTTATGAAATTATTTTACATAATTTTATTTCAAGCTATTTTACTACCATCTTAGGAAAATTGTTTCACAGAGTTCTAAAAACAAGTTGTTTTGTTACCACCCTTTAAATTGGTTTTCAGTCATTCTATCAACTATTTACTACCATTACGCGAAACAATTTTCATGTTACTTTGAAAAATTGTTTGAGCCATTATCTTACAAAACAACACGTTGAATACCATCTAAAACTTCGAAGAAACATAATACCATTTCAACAAAACCAAGCATCACATCATTTGTCCTCGATTATACATAGCCTGATCACCTATGTATAATTTAGGAAGGATTATGTCATGAAAGAAACAAGCATCATTTCAAACTTCCTAAAACAATCTTCATTCAAAAACAAAGCTTTGTAATCAGATAACTTGTTTATAAACATTTCTTTTGTTAATACTCTATAGATACCTACGCCATTCATCACTCACTCAATTGATAAGTTGAAATTTTACCAGTGATCTTTTTAAGAAAGACTTTCCATACCATATATGAGGAGGATTCCTCGATACAAGAAAGCAATGAAAGGATTTCAGAACTACCAACAAGGACTAGAAGTATGTAGTAATATGTTTCAAAACTCAATAGAAATTTTAAGACGTCACGAAACAATCTGAACCACTATCTTTGGACTAGAAGCCAAATTCTATCATTTCTAAAGTACCAGCTAGACCGAATTACAAGATTTAGTACAAAGCAAATACACACTAAGCAACACTGTAGAAATAAACCAAGCCTCTTAACTGAGACTACAGAACATTCCATTAAACATGGCCTCAGCAATATATAAACTTCCTTACAATGAGTTTCCCTCAAAGGATAATTGAGTTAAATTAAGGTTATCGATATAAACTTCCTCAAAGGCATTGTGTTCTCTAGATATTTCAGATAACCACTTCCATATCAAGAGATGCAACAGGTCTGAACATATCGGACAGTCAATGACTCTCCATCTATAAGTGAAATCAGAACAAACATTCTTCGACATAGTATGAGCTGATATCTATATTTTTGCTAGCATGATAACAATCTCAGTGATGAGCTATTTTAGAAGCACTCAATAACGGAACAAATCTTGAAAATTAACCACTACACCACATCACTTAAATATTTAGGGTTTCATGACTTTACAATATAGAGCATGGAAAAACTTCGATAAGGTAAATTAAGAAAGACACCATCAAGCAATAAACATATTAGTAATGGAGACTAAGCACCTTAGGCAAGGAAGACTCAAGTCATGACATTCGCTAGAACTAGAAGCGCGAGGAATCACAACTGTTACTAATAATCTATTCTTTTCAATAATATCCTTGTTGACCGACTTGATATTTTGAAATTTGGCACGAGACACGTGATATCAATTTTAATTATACCTAATATAAGGTAGCCGATTCACCTTAGACTTCTGACAATTATTTCAAGGTTTCCATGGAACCTACTAGGACATGCGCATCGCCTATTATCCTCAGCTCAATGGTCAGAGCGAGAGAACAATTCAAAGATTAGAAGATATGCTCAAAGCATATGTGATTGTTTCTGGAAATGATTAGGCAAATCATTCTTCATCGAACAAGTTCCCTTACAACAATAGTTATCACATGAACATACTGACTGCACCATTTGAGGCACTCCATGGTTGAGATGCAATCACCTATTGACAAGCCAAAAATCAGGAAAGTCCAACTCGCTAGTCCATAACTTATTCTTGAAACAACAAAGAAGTCGTATAGATCAAGAATCAGTTACAAACAACAACAAATAGATAGAAAAGCTACGTCGATATACGACGCAAAATATTGGAAATGTGTTCCATAAGTCACAAACCATTAGAATTTCAAGTTGACAACAGAGTTATGTTGAAAGTCTCGTCTTGGAAAGGCGTGGTACGATTCAGAAAACGCGGGAAGTTAAACACGTTTCACCAATAACACCGTAGAAACCAACATGTACTGAATTCAGGGACTGAATTCCTTTTTGGGTGGGCGAATGTGACAAATCGTAATTTCAGGTCATCTTACAAACTTTGAAAATTCACTATTCCTCTTGGGAATTTACTATTCACTGGTTACTATTCATCATTTTACTATTCATCATTTTTGAAGTCGGTTTGAGACTTTGAGAGGTTATTTCAAAATTTTACTGTTCACGAAACACTATTCATTCCCGGAGAAAAATCACTATTCATGATTCACTATTCATCATTTCGCAAACTAGGTTTACGAGTATCAAATACGTTTAACCTTGAGGGTTAAGATGCGTATTCATGGAACATCATCGAGAACATTACATATAGACTAGAGTTAGTCTACATATAATCAGTAACATCATCTTCATACAAATTTATGCATGGGTTTGCATATTTCAGTAACGTGTATTTATTTATTAAATAAACGTTATCACACGATCATTTATTTTGAATAATTGATCCGACACTTCCAACAATTGTCCTGATATATTTTTATATTCATTTTAAGACTATTAAAAATATATTATTAGTTTACCCGATGATTTGGATTTATTTATTTTGTTATATATATATATATATATATATATATATATATATATATATATATATATATATATATATATATATATATATATATATATATATATATATATATATATATATATATATATATATATATATATATATATTCACGACGGTTTACGAAATTTCGATACGATAATTATTTATTCACCCAATACTTGTGAGAAATGCATTTTAAAACTTTTTATGACTTTGATGTATTTTATTTTATTCCGTTAAAATTGATTTCTAGCTAACGCTACACTAAATAATTAATTAAATGTACAAAATATTCATAATACTTAACTTTAAATTCATTTAAACATCAAAAATACATAACCTCCCTCCCAAATAAACCCTTGCCGACACCCCCCCCCCCCCATGTCATCCATTTTTTTGTAAAATATCTTGAATAGATCATGTACACCTATTCATTTTACTAGATATTTGCAATAAACAAAGAGTTTTACAAAAATAAAACATACATACATATTATTCAAGGTGAAAGAAACACTAGAAACCCTCTCCTTCTTCTCCATGTGGTTGGCAAAGCATGTAAAGAGGAAGAAACCATTGATTTTTCAAGCTTCAAGTGTTTATCAAGTTCATTTAGTAATCTATTTCAAGGTTTTGAAATAAAAACCTAAAGATTAATTAAGTTTCTAGCTCAAAAACTCTTCAATCACTCAAGTAAGCTTCAACTAATTTTTCCTACTCTTATAAAATCTTACTTGATGTATTTTTATGATCTAGTAAGAAAAACATGCAAGTACACTATGATCCATACCACTTTTACATGTTTTTATTTCCTAATATGAATTTTAATCATCCTATAATTATTCTCATGAAACATATCATTGTTGATGAAGTTTAGGAACCCATGACACCCTAAAAAGGTGTATGGTAGGTTTAGAATAGTTTCGGAGTTGATTTGAAATGGTTGAAACAAGATTTACCCAATAAAAATCAAGTTAGACGATAAATAAATAGTTTCTGTCCATTTTTTTTAAATCTGGAAATTTAGACAGGTCGTAGACTACTTCGGTTTATATTTTCAGAAAATAGACTTTAAAATGAAACCGGGGTCGCTTGAACGGGTTAAAACGGATTTAAAACGAAGAAGTTATGCTATTTTCAAGTTTTGCGACGAAAACTAATTTTCTGAAAAATACAAGCTGTCAAGGATTATTTAAGGGGAAAAAATGAGTTTTAAACCTTATCTAAATGAGTCGATTTATCAAAAATATATTAGTATATATTAACACGAAACCAAGGATATATAAAACGTAGAAAACGAGCTTATAATGACCGAGATACAAGCATTTGAAAACCGACGTTCACAACTTATTTCCATCAGCTTTTACTAAAATATTTCTAAGTGTTGAAACTGTCTTTTCGGGTACCCATGTTTGGAGCCGTTTTTCTCAATGATCGAGTTGGTTTTGGTAAAATAGTATCTCTGAGTAAAAGTTAGTTCACCTGGCCTATTTTCCAAAATGTCCAGCCGTTCGTCAAACGGATTTATAACGAGTAACTTATGACCTCTCAAACTTTCCCGAAAACTGCCCAGAAACTGCATTTTTAGCCTGACTACCTCACTTCACCATCATTTTTATCTAAGATCTAGACTCGTATGGACAAAATTTTAGTGTTACGACTTTTAGATAATGTTACAAGCTTTCTAAAACCATTGAGTTTGTTTCCTAACACTCGATATTTACCTATTTACGACTAGCTTTACGAGGCTACTTAGCCATATTCACTACTTGTAAAAGTATATTGTTTTGCGACGAAAAACTATAATTTCTTGATAAATTACTAAACGACTATCGTAGGATTTCGTTTCAACGTAAGTACTTGTAAAGTATTTTATAACATGACGAGATGTCATAAACATATATTTCGACGATAAACTTTATTTTCAAATGCACAAGTGGTATGGATATCATATGAGTTTGCATGCACAACATTATTTCATGACTTATATTAGATCATATCATTCATAATAGGTTGCAGTTAGAGATTGCGCCTCATTTCAGTGTACCCACTTTTGCCATCATAATCAGTGTACCAAGTGAGTTTTCATAGCCCCGTTTTACAAGTTTATACTTTATTTCAAACCTACGGGGGAGAATACATTGCACATCATTTTTATTACGATACCAAGTATATAAAATTCATTACATTGCTTAAGTTACCTCATTGCCAATTGAATGTCCCCATTTCATAATCATGAACCATTAATTCCAAAAGACGCGAGGGTGTGTGAATAGATCTATTGAGGGTGACTCCTCCATCCGGGTTGGTGGATTCCAACTGGTCCAACGGATGCATTTCATTTAATATCATAATTTGAGTTGTTTGGCAAAACACTCTGTTGGGGCGAACATCATGATCAGTCTAGCTTCGGTGTCATGTGCTTATACCAATTGTATTATTTTTATGTGACATATTTGTCATACATGGCCTATACTTGTGGTAGTCGTATAAAACATTTTCATAAACTCTATGAACTAACTCAACCTTTGTGTTGACACTTTTAGCAATGTATTTTCAGGTATCTAAGGCATATACTTCATGGCATGCATAAGGAATTATCATAGAGTATCGGTGACGACGCGTCTCACATGAGTTTTTTGCACTTTAAAACACCGTTTGGATTGTAACAAACTTATTTCCGCACATGTTGATTGTCATTTGGGACCTATGTTTTATAAACTCTGAATGTTTTATTATATCAAACGATGTATTTTCAAAACGACACTTTAGGTCGTTCAATATAACTGTAAATGTAATGCTATGGCAGTCATCCCCCAGGAATTCCATTCCGCTGCAAAACAGGTATTTTGGGGGTGTGACAGTCACGCATAGCAATTAAACTTTATCAGGTCCACTATTACTTTGTAACTAAACTCTATGAACTCACCAGCGTAAGCTGACCTTTTTAGCATGTGTTCTCAGGTTTAAGGCGATAGCTTACTATTGACAGACGCTTGGCAAGGGGCATGGTCATAGGCGACTTTGATGAATAATCGGGACCGCTTTAAAAATCTTATTGGTCCTATTTCCGCACTATTTTCATATAATGAAAACTTAACGTTTTCAATAATGTATTTTATTCTAAATAACTGGAATAAGAACCATTATTTGTACCTTATGTTGTGATACCAAGATAGTGGCACCCAAGGGTTCGTATGCTTCCGCTGGACCATAATCTGGGGGTGTTACAAACCTAAACTCCCACTTGAAATAGGAATCTAGTGACTTTTAGAACCCATGTAATGCGATAGTAAATGCCAACTCTTAATGACTGCTATTAGATTGCCAAATGATTTCAGGTGATCTATCATCTTGGTGAGGAGTCTTAGAATCATAGGGTAGACTAATTGACCATAGGAGTCTACCGACTCTTGCCACGATCCATTCGTGGATGAACTCGGTTTTAGAATAGCATCGCTATCTTTCCCATTAGCTTGTTTACCAGTGAACCGGCCTAATTGATCACGTGACACCTTAAATATTATCAATTAATCTAATCATTAAAACTTATATTATGTGACAAATTTAATTAATTAGACAGCTAGGAATCAACCGTTCTTGGGACGACCTCGGTCTTACCATTCCCTCACTACATGTGACCGGGTACACTGCTCGTTAGTGCATTAGGTAGGCCATAGGTAGACGAGTAACTATAAATGTAAAACCTGGTCAGAAATCCTGCATCAAGTTTTTGGCGCCACTGCCGGGGAACGGTCTTGGTATTTTTGGTTGTTTGATTATTATTATTCTAAAATTTTGTCTTCTCTTTTGAGATTACAACGTAACCCATTCAATGGTTACGACGTAATCTATTCTCAGTTTAGGTTACGGTGTAACAGAGTAATAATTGTTACGGCGTAACTTGCTATTATTATTTAACAGATTGCTATCAGACTGAAGTTACGGCGTAGTTAGTAATTTGACCTATGCCGTAACCAAGTCTGAAACATCTGTAATTATTATTATTATATGCCTCACTTGTTTCTTATGTTATTATTTTACACATTTAATGCATCGGTAGTGTCAGTGTGCAGGTACAAGAAGAACAAGTGTAGGGAATCTCGACAAGATCATAAGCCGAGATTAGTTGAGCAATGGACATGATTGGAGACATCCAATGGATGCCCATTGAGGATGGTTTCAGGAGTCTAACTTAAAGACTCGGGAGGATAAAGAAAAGTGCTCGTCGGGAGACTACCCGTCCCTATCATAGATTCAGTTTTCTTTGTTTTTAGACCTTTTTGAACATTTTGGTAGATTTAGGTTTTGTTTTGGGTTTGGCATGTTTTGTTTATCATGTTTGCAGGCATCAAGGCCAAGGATAGATATAAGGAGTTTCGATAAATCCTCTTGAGAACGTAGGAAAACGTTGACATTTTTGGCACAAAGACATCAGTAAGCAACTACAGCATAATGGGTCAATCCAGCTATGCCATAACTGGCAATCTGTAAGGCCATCAACCCAGTTTAGTATTACTATGCCGTAACTAGGCTGATCTAGTTATGCCGTAATATCCATGTTCCAAGTATTTTCTTTCTCGGGTTTCTTATTACGCCATAACTGGGCCGATCCAGTTACGTCGTAACACATTCCTGGTAAACATTTTTCTTAAGTTAACTCACCTATGCCGTAACTGGGCCAATCTAGTTATGCCGTAACTATCTCCTGTAATGAATTTTTTTCTAAAAACAAGCTTCAAAACATTTCCATAACCTTGTATTAGTAGTTAAATGAACTTTGTGGGTGTGTTCCCTGTAAACCCTCATGAGACTTCACTCGTCCACTTGGGACACCGAGTGGTTTAAAAGGCTTGTTTCATTTGCTAAATGCAACCGTGATTCCTACGAAAGTGAGTTAGGTTTTATTTTGTTTTTATATGTCGTGCTATTTTTGCTTTTTATTCGGAATTATGCTTTTGGGATTAGTTTTTCTTGTAGCAATAAAGGTTAAAGAATTATGGAGTAATGTTCGACTGCAAGGAAGCACTTTTTATCCGACTTTGTTGAGTACCGTTGATGATGGAGAGTTGATGTGAAGATGGATGTTGCTCGAGGAGGCACATATGGAGCATGTTTTTGAACATGTATTATTTATCATAACGAGCAATTCCAGGGGAGTTCTCCATTTCAATTCTAACCCTTCTTATTTTTTAATTATATGCTTAGTAAGACCCAAGTGGGGGGAAGGGATTAGACATAGACACCCGCTTGATTTTACTTTCCTTTATTTTTCTAGTTTTTGATGAAAAGTGTTTCAATAGTTAAATTTTGACATGTTTTTCCTTTCCTAACTAGTTTAATCTAGACTAAGCACACCTACCCTAAATTTTTATTGTGTGAGGATAAGCCTTTCCGTTTTCCCCTTATACATAATTCCATAAAAATGAGTGTGCTGGTGGCTGTAGTAGACTTTAGAACTTGGCTTTGCATACCTTTTCGAGACCATTATCATGATCATTACACTAAGGTAACTTGGTGTGATCAGTGCTGCTAGGATAAAAGGAAATTTTAAGATTAAACCCAAATAGCCCATAATTTATGTTTGTGTATATTGACTTTTTACATCGATCAGTCAATGCCCTTGTTAAACCTTTTTTGTTCCACTCATCATTAGTGCAAGATACCCCTAGTATACTCTTCTGAGCCATTCCTTTCATTTTGTTCACCCAATATATGTTGTTTCGTTACACCTATCGCCTACCCTACCCTGTAGTTTCCTTATGTCCATGGTCCGGGCGTTGTTGGTTAATTTTGGTTCCACTGGTGAAAGTCGCTGGTTTTGAATAAAGGGTTTTGAAAGAAAATCAGGTTTAGATTATAGTTGATCTCAAGTGGGGGGATGCTTTATATGTTCGTATTGTTTTATTCATGTATACCTTGTCTTGCATAAAAAAAATAAAAATAAAAATAAAAATAAAAGTAAAAGTGAAAAAAAAAGAAAAAGGAAAACAAAAGAGAGTGAAAAAAAAGAAGAAAAAAAAGCATGCAAGAAAGTGTTTATAATTATTGTTCTCGCCTTGTTCAACTAGGCACAATTTTTACATATCCGTTTTGTTTTTAAAATTAGAAACCCGTATATTTCTATCTCGCATTTCAAATTTTAATTAATATTTGTACAATGGGACATTGTACATTTCAAGTGGGGGGATGGGAGATATAAATGATTGATTATATAGTTTTTTGATCGAAATATGTGCTAAAATTAACCAAATTTAAAAAAAAAAAAAATTTATAGCACATACTTCTTTTCATTGATGATGAAGGCCGAGTTAATGCATCTTTGCCTAATTTATGGAGATTTTGAGGCACTACGCTATATTTTATATGCATTGAATCGTGTATTGAAGACCCCTTGACTCTTGACTCTCAGTTTTTGCTATGGGATTTAATGCGACTAGTGGTGGGGCGACTATGGACTTAGAAATCTATTTGTTCCGTGTCTTTTTGTTTACACCCATTAAATGTTTTCCCATGTCTTATCCTATCCTTAGTCATGAATCGAGTTTAGGTGAGGAAGCGAGCAATCATTGGTGTCTTGGCCATGGATATGGTCATGTATCATTGGTTTTTTCCTCTTGACCGTAGCTCGTTAGTAATGACAAAATAACCCCATAAGCCTTTATGTTGTATCAACCTTTGCCTTTTGGAATAACTGCATCTATAGACTCTAGTGGTGGAGATTAGTATCTTTGCCAAGCCTATGATAGAATACTCGTCATGACTGAGCAGTTAAGTGATCACCCAAAAATAAACACGTGAATAATGAGAGAGAGTGTGATTTCAATTCCCTTTTCGTGAGGTGCTCGGTTTGGAATTTTCTAGCTAAGGTGATTTTTAAACTCATATCTTCCAGTTAATCTTGGGAGATATCCTTTTAAGAATAATTTAAAAGGTCTACTTGAGGGCTAGTCGAGTTCAAGTGGGGAGATATTTGATAACATCAAATTAGCTTGATATTTTATATATCAATGTCCCGTGTTTATGGTGTCATTTGTATTAATATGGTACGTAATTCGTTCATATTTGCATTTAAGGATAAATGAGGCGTTGGAGCGAAAAAGATGTGATATAAGGCCATGATATATATTCTGAAGACAAGTTACGGCATAAGTGGCACTTTTGATTACGCCATAACCCACACTACGAGGGCCTGAGAATTATTTGTGAAGATTACGCCGTAACTGCTTAATTGTGTTACAGCGTAAATGTTATACCATAAAGGATACGGCGTAACCTCCTTATAATGTTACGCTGTAATTATTATTGTGAAGGTTACGGCGTAACATTGCTAATTAGTTACGCCGTAGAGTGAAGTTCGGAGTGGATAAGTATTTGCGGACGAAGGATTACGACGTAACCCGATGATTTAATTACGCTATAATTAATTACTTTGGCGCAAAGTTTTGAAGTCCAGGGGCTGAAGTCGTCACTATTATAAGAAAAATACTATACATTTATATGTGTAGATAAAGTATAAAAGAAAAGAAGGCTTCAAATGAAAAGTTGCTAGAGTTGGGGGACCAATGTTGCAAAATGCCTAAATTCTATTATTATAAGTAGATTCCTTTCAGATGATATTAGACATCAGTTGGGAAAAACACATATTCTGTGTTTGTGGCTACTGTACGAGAAGAAGAAAAAAGGGACGCAACCACGTTAGGTTTTTTAGGGGCAAACCCTCGGGGTTTTGCCCAGGTACTCAACTAGGGGATCGATAGCTTCATAATTGGCACGATATGTAATTATTTTCCCACTCATATTACTATTTTGGTTTCATTATTCAATTATAATTTTGATTCTAATTTAATTGTTGGTGCATCTTTATTTATTGTGTTCTAATTAATTGTATTTTAATTTATTAATTGCCAATTAATTAGTTCATGTTTATTTTTTGTTTATTTATTGTTTTATATGCGTTTTTTATTACTCATTCCTATAGAATATTTCGGTGATGTGGAAACTAGGTGCTAGCTTAGTTTTAATTGTTTTATTATTAATTCTTTCTAGTGTATGTATGCATAGTTCGATGGTAGTTACCCTAGCTTCGGTAGTTTTGAATTGCGGTCGTACCTAGTTGCTTAGGAAATTGACCAACTGACCCTAAGTAGGTAGGTAGAGTTTGTAAGGGTAAGAATTGACCAACTGATGACCCTTTCTCTCTTGTGAGAACTGACCAAATGACCACCGGTCGTATGGATGAACTTAAGAAATTAGGGATGAGTGTCTAAGATAGCACCCGGGCACTCATTATTTCGAATCTTGCATGTAGGGTACTTAAAGACTTGACTTAGGTGACTAAAAACCGCTCGATCCCTTAGGGTACACCTTTGACGTCGGGTAGGAGCCTTTGTTGATAGGTTAGGACGAACTGACCAAATGTTGTCCTAGCAACTTAAACCCCCACTTGAAACAGGAATCTAGTGACTTTTTGAACCCATGTAATGCGATAGTAAATGCCGGCTCTTAATGACTACTATTAGATTGCCAAATGATCCCGGGTGATCTATCATCTTGGTGAGGAGTCTAAGAATCATAGGGTAGAAGAATTGACCATAGGAGTCTACCGTCTCTTGCCACGATCCATTCGTGGATGAACTCGGTTTAAGAATTGCATCACTATCTTTCCCATTAGCTTGTTTACCAGAGAACCAACCCAATTGATCACGTGACGCCTTAAATATTATCAATTAATCTTATCATTAAAACTTATATTATGTGACTAATTTAATTAATTAGACAGCTAGGAATCAACCGTTCTTGGGACGACCTCAGTCTTACCATTCCCTCACTACATGCGACCGGGTACACTGCCCGTTAGTGCATTGGGTAAACCATAGATAGACGAGTAACTATAAATGTAAAACCTAGTCAGAAATCCTGCATCATTTTCATTCTAGCTAACCATCGATTAATCAGAAATGCACCAGCTCTGATTTTCATGTCATTAACCTAGGGTGATAATAAGGAAGTGGTTCTATACATACATTCTATATTTTTTGTGTGTTGTACTCATGCTGGGATCCAGACGCTTTTTCACACAAGAAAATAAAAATTTGCTCACAAACACATCTTGGAGGATCATACCGAGCAAATCTCACGGGAGTTTCCCGTTCATTTTTAGAGTAAGATAGCCTTAGAAAAACCCTTAGAGCCATTCCTTTAGCTTTTTAACTGTTTCGTTACACCTATACACCTTAGCCTATCCTATAAATTAAGTCCGTGGTTAGTTACTTTTTGTAAAGTGTGTATTTCCTATGTTTTTGTATATGTTTCTTGTCTATGGTTAGGTCAGGAATTGCACATCACAATGGGTGTGTTTCTTGTCTACGTATTGCTCGAGAATTGCACATCACAATAGGGAATGTGTTCGTAGTAGTTGTTTTTTTATTTTCGTGTGTTTACCACCATCACTATTATTTTTATATCCGAAGTATAGAAAAGTATGGAGAAAAATTATCCAGAATTATTGTTATGGTGAAGTGGTGAAATTTTACACCATTAGTTTATGAAAAAAAAAATCAAAAAAAATAAGAGAGAAGAAAAGAGTGAGGATGTGAGATAATCGGTTTGTAAAAACTTAACCGAAGTTATATTATGCGCTAATCGATTATTCGTTGGTACATGTTATAAACCAACGATGTAAGTTATGTATTAATGGAGATATCGCCACTATTTGTTGTACTATGTTTATGGATTGCAAGAGAGTTGGCCGTTATGGGAACACCAACTAAGGTTTATTCTTTGATTGAGTCATCGTTTAGTGTAATTCGTGTCTACCTATTAAGCTTGAGTCTTCATATTAAAACATGAGTTAGTTTATGATTTCTATCTTTTTAAAGGGAAGGTTGGGAGGTGATTAACCACATTGTTTCATTTTTGTTTGGACTTAATTTATTTGTTTTGTGATTTTACTTTAACAACAATTACCTTATCCCTACCATTTTATAGCTTAGTGAGAATTTCCAATGCATGAATAAGGTAGGGACCATCCGAGTTTTTGAAGAATTGAATGACGCGCCAACGATTTGGTGTGTATTTTGGTGACCATCCGTTATGCAAATAACGCGCCAGCGATCCAGGATATACACTAGTGACCATCCGTTCGAGGAATCAAGGATTCGCGCTAGCGATCTATTGAGTTTGTGTAGAAGATGTTTGAACAAAAGCTATGTACAACCTTATCACATTTAACCCAATTTACAGCTTTAGACTTGTTACTCCTTAGCTTTAGTGGGGGAGATGTGTATCCTTGCCAAGCTTATAATAGAATACTCATCACGACCGAGCAATTGAGCGAACTACTTAAATGTTACCGCATAGATTAGTTGACTGATTTGAGTGATTTAATTTTCCTATTTCATGAGGTGTTTGGTTGTGCAATCAAGACTAACAAATGAATGTTTAACTATACAAAGATCCTAAATAATGTTTACGATACATTTTCATAAGTTTAATCTAAAGGTTTACTTGAGGACAAGTAAAGCTTAAGTGGGGTGATATTTGATAATATCAAATAACAACAGATTTTTAGCATCATTTATCCTATGTATATTGCTTGTTTTTTATTATTTTATATGAGAATTGATACTTAATAGCTTAGTTTTGCAAATTACAGTTATAAACAAGCATTTGGTGAAAGATAGCTATTTTAGACGCAAACTGGAGCAAAATAGATCAAGTTAGAAAAATATCATGAACTGAAGGAAGATACGCCGTATCATTCTAGATAGATAAGCCATAAACCATGACTTAGACGAATATGAAGACCATTTCATGACTTTGAAACATACGCCGCATAGAGTTATTCCATGCGTCGTATATAAAACCTTGTGTTGGAATCACTCCTAATCTAGAATTCAAGTGTTAGTAATTAATATGTAATAGTTAGCTTAATATGGCTTTTATGTTAGTAATCATGCCAAGGCTTATGTAGAAAGCCCATGAGCCTTGGCCCAAGTCCAATAAGGAAAGGAAGGGACTAGGAGTGTTGCCCTAGCTCCCTCTCCTATAAATACCTTTGTAATACCCTCACTTGAGGGTTGGTTGTTCAATCTCACTCACATCATTTACGCATAACTCTTCATATAATCTTATACGTGTGTGTGTGTGTGTTGTTCATCCGATCTCTTCTCTTCTATTTCTTATATTGATGCTTGTGTTACTAATATGGTGACCTAACAGTGGTATCAATCGCCAAATAGTTGAGTGAAAAGGTTTTGTTTTTTTTGAAGTTATTTTGTTCTACGCGTAAGTCTCGGTGTTGAAACTTTTATACGCATTAAAAACTTAATTTTTACACTTTTCAATCCAAGATTCTTGTACTTTCAACGTTTTTAAGTGTTAAAATATCTGTTTTTAGCAAAAAGTTTTGAACTTTACGTGTATTTCATAGATTTTAAGCTTGGTTTCATACGTGGGTTTCATTCTATGCGTATCGTGTTTTTTAGCTTTGGATCATCAAGTTTCACACTTTTGAGTTATTTTGGTGATATTGAAGCTATTTAATCACAAAAATCTGGTTTAGAATCACTTTAAGCAAAATCTCAGTTTTGGTGAAATTTTACGCGTAACAAAACCCTCGAGTTACGCGTAAGTCATTCTTGGTTTGATCTTCAGTTTCGTGGATTACTCAAAGTTTTTGTTGCTTGGATAAGCCTGAAAACACTTCGACTTTGGATATCCTTTACACTGTGATAGTGTAAAAGATTTTTTGGGCAAAACCCTAATTTTACGCGTAAGCTCCGTATTACGCGTAGAACTCTTTTACGCCTAAGCTTACTCTTACGCCTAAGCCTTGTCTTACGCATAAGCTAATTTTACGCATAAGTTTTCTACGCCTAACTTTCTGTTTACGCTTAATCTTAGTGTTTCTAAATTCTTACGAGTAGGCTAATCCTACACATAACTATTGCTTTTACGCGTAAGTTTGGTGTTTTTACGCCTAAGTGTTACTTTGCCTAAACTTGGTTTTTTCTACGCCTAAGGATACTTCATCGACAACGGTTCATTCGACTACAAAGATCCATTTAACAACACAAGTTTTCAACATGTCACAACCACCATACTCTAGCTATTTTCCTTACACTTATAATCAACAACAACAACAACAACAACTAAGTCCACAACATCAACAATTTAATCATCAACAACAAATTTAACAACAACAATTTAATCAACAACATACTCCACAACTTGGAGCAATTCCACAACCACAAATGGTTCAACCACCACCTAGTCTTCAAGTACAACCTTACACAAACTTCTACAATCAACATCCATCCAGGAGTACTATAAAGGAACCGACATGGTTTGGCAAGATGTGTGAAGCCTTAAGTAGCCAACAATCAATTCATGAAGTTGGCTCACTTGATAGACCTCCAATGCTCACTCCCGGAAATTATGATCAATGGGTGATAAGGTTCTTTAGGTTTTGGGATCTAAAGAAGCCACATGGAAAGTTCTTAAAGAAGGTCATTATGGAAGGTCCATTTCAGATGCCTACTGTTGTCAAACCCGCAGATCCTAATGCCAATCCACCAAGAGATGCTGTCACCAACATTGCAACTATCTCAGACCTCACAGGTGATGAACTTCTACATTTTGAAGCCGATGAACTAGCAATGCAATACATCCTTTTGGGATTACCCAATCCGATCCTTCGAAGTGTTGATGCTCAAAAGACTGCTAAAGCAATGTGGGAACATATTCATCTTCTTATGGAAGGCACAACACTCAATCAGGAAGACATGGAATCCAAAATCTACTTGGCTTATGAACACTTCATGATTGAACCAGGAGAGACATTAGAGTCATATCATCATCGCTTTTCAGACATCATCAACGATTTGGACAAACACAACATCATCATGCCATGAATTGCTGTCAACACTAAGTTCCAAAGTAGTCTTGGTCCGGAATGGGAGAAGTATGTCATTTTTCTCCATCAAGCTAAGAATCTTCATCATGCTACATACGGATTGTTGTACGACTATTTGAAGCCTCACCAAAAAGAAGTTGACAAAGAAAGGGCTATCCGTGGACTCCCGGCTCCACAATCACTTCCGGACAATCAACAACTTTCTTTGTGGGCTCAAACTAGTGTTCCTCCTTAACCCGCTCCTCAACCAACTGCAACAATTACACCATATCATCCATCACAACAACAATCTCAAGAAACTCAATTGGTTCCATACAACAACAACACTGATGAAGCACTTTACAGTGAATCCAATGAGGTTACTGAAGCTTTTGATGCCCTGCAGCAAGGATTTGTCATGATTGCTAGAGCCTTCGGCCGATATTCCAACAAATCCAACAATCGCATTTGTACCTCATCCAACACAAGGAATCAGGTTGTGGTTAACAATGGAAGAGTTGAAGTTCAGAATCGTGGTAATGTTCGTCAGATGGGAGGTGGTCTAGGGTTTAATGCTATGGGAAGGAATAACATAGGTGCTCCACAACAACAAAGGGCTCAAGTGGTTGAACAAGGGAATGCTCAGAATGGGGTTAATGGTCTTCGTTGTTATAACTGTAATGAGAAGGGTCATCTGGCTAATGCATGCCCTAAGCCGAGGACAAGAGGCAGTGCTTATTTCAAAGAGGCTTTGCTCTTGGCTCTCAAGGATGAAGCTGGTGGAACTCTTACCAACAAGGAACAGAGCTTTATAGCAGATGCAGATTCTGATGATGATATGGAGGACTTGCAGGCCAATGCAGCAGTGATGTTGATGGCACAAATTCAAGCACTACACATTAGTGACACAGGCCCAGTGTATGACACTGATGGCTTGTCTCAGGTACCCGAACAAACCATATTCATCACTGATCTAATATCTCAGCCAACATCTGAATCCGGCGAGGCTCAGAATGCTCAAAATGAGTCATCCACATCCCAGTCTGACGATTCTCAACTAAACCCCGTAGTTACATTTGACGATCAAGATGATCTTATGGTTACCTTTGATACTCAAATTGACTCCGTGGTTATACTTGAGGATCTGAATAGTGATCATGTTGTGACTCACGTTGAACACGCTGAACTTTTGCCTAGTCCAGATATTGATCTCTTACTTAAAGACCAACAATCCCGAATGGATGAATGTTATGCATTAAATCAGAAATTACACAGTAAAAATGCACTGTTAACCAGGGACATTGAATGCTTAAAACGGCAACTCAATTTTTTCAAAACTCAAGAAAATCGTGAAAAAGATTTTGAAGCCGCTTTTGCTAAATCACATCAAAACTAAAAATATTTGGAACGACAGATTCGTGATCTAGCCGCATCCAAGAATGCTTTGTTGTCTCAAATAGAACAACTGAAACATGAACATAAACAACAAATTAACGCTCTTACTTTGGAAACTCAAAAAGCCAAGGCTGAGTTGTTAACTTGTCAAAAACAGTTCTCTGAGTACAAAAATCATTCCACGAAACGAATAGATAACTATCTTGAAGAAATTGTCGACTTACAAAACAAAATCAAAGAGTTTCGAAATGTTGTTTATAAACATGGTGAATCAATCACAACGATTCAAAATTTTAATTTCAAACCAAATCCAAATGGATATGGACCGAATCTTGCTGATTACAAACCTAAGTTTTCACACAGAGCATTCAAACCAAATCCTGAAATTTACAGTGTAGAACATAGAATTGATGATTCAATTATGACTATTGTTGAATATAATCGCATGGAGGAATTAGATGCTGATGACGAGAGTTGGTCAAAAATGGAAAATGTCGTTTATAACAAACAATTTAACTATTCAAAAGCCGTAACTTTTGTCACACAACAAGATACTTCTAACAAACCTTTGGTTATCACACCAGTTTCTGAAGTTAGTCCCCAACACAATGGTGCACAAATTAATGGTCCTTTACCTTCACTTAGTGAAGTAAAAACTAAAGCCCAAAGTTGTCGTGTTATCAAATATTTTGACACTTTCTTATCTGACCTCAAAATTTTGGAACGTGAGATTGAATTTCATTCTGAAATAAAAGTTCAACATTTTCAATCGCTAATGGCACGAAAACAAAGAGATGTTCTTCAGAAAAGAATTTTACCCCATGTCAAAATTTTGAAAACTTGTGCACTATTTTGGGAAAGGGATTTTCACAAGGAACTTGGTCTCATGAAAACAGTTTTCAAGAAAACAGAAACATCGATTTCAAATACTAAAAGTAAAAAGAAACTGTTTAGAAAAGATGTTGATCGACTCTTGGAAGATGTTATCTGTGCTGATATCAATAATCTTGTGTTATTACAATCTGTTGCATATGCATCGGATTATATCTCTGCTGATACTGTTGATTCTGTTGAAATTGTTGAGAATACTGATAATGTGCTTCAAATCGAGTCTTTAAAAGTTGAAAATAAACGATTATTAAACGAACTTTCAAATGCAAAACTTCGTCTTAATTGGTGTCAAAAAGATATTCACGATCAACAACTTGCTTTTCAAAACAAAATCGCCCAGTTGCATGCAAAAAATCTTAATCCAAAACTTGAGAAACTGGATGATCAAAACGTGTCTTTTAAGTGTCAAATCTCAAAATATGAACATGAACTTGCAAAAGTTAAACAGGAATATGGTTTCATATTTGATTTTCTCAAACAGACTCGTGATGAAGCATCAAACGAACTTGATCATTATCTTGCACACACTAAAGAAGTCATGAATTTTGCTGGAAATCTTCATTCTGAAAATCAAGATTTGGTGCACACTATCATTAAGTTAAGGGAAATGTTAGGAAAGTATGAACAAGTTCAGCCTAGCATCATTAAGAAAATTGCACCTGTAACACTTAGCAAACGTGAACCCAGAATGCCTACTGATAAAACACAAGATACTAATGTGCTTCCCTCTACTAAAACAGAAATAGTTGCCTCTTTTCCAAACGTCCGCACTTCACAGCCTAGGAGCAATTCAAGGAAGAATAGGAAGTTGCGACCTAAGAAAAGAACAATAAAGAATGTTGAAGTAGAAGAACACCCTAGGACTTTGAATAAGACTCCAGTTGCACCCACTTTAGATATTGCATCTGACAAATGTAATGGAAAAAATGTTGTAACGAATGCTAAACCTTTAAGTACTTTTGATATTCAGTCTGATGCTTCTTGTGTTATTTGTCGTAAAAGTATGATTTCTGATTGTCATGACAAATGTGTTGCTAGAGCTATCTTGTCTCGTTTAAGGAATCCTAAGGATCGGAATACCTCTCGGCCCACTAATGCTTCTAAGTCTGTGCTTGGTAAACCACCCTCTTTAGATTCTCAGAAACGCATTGATGTCCCTGTAGCTCCAGTCTCACCTCCAAGGAATGTAGTACCACCTAGTGCATTCACTAAGACTAAAGCTAAGTCTAGTTGGAGATGGCAGAAATGGATACATAGTACACTAGGATTTAAATGGATGCCTAAAATCATTGATGTGTGTATTTCTACTATAACTGCTGAGGAACCCTCTAACTCATCGGGTTCCACATCAACTTCTATTCCATCTGTGTCGTCTGTGTGTAATGCAGGTGATACAGATCATCCTTTGGATTGTTGATAGCGGATGTTCCCGACACATGACAGGCAATCTTAAACTGTTATCAAACTTTATTGCAAAGTTCATTGGCACTGTCAGATTCGGGAATGATCACTTCGCAGCTATCATGGGCAACGGAGATTATATCAATGGCAATATCAAAATTAGCAGGGTTTATTATGCTGAAGGCCTCGGTCACAATCTCTTTTCAGTCGGTCAATTCTGTGATGGAGACTTGGAAGTTGCTTTTAGGGAGAAAACTTGTTTCATTCGTTATCTACAAGGAAACGATCTTATGTCTGGCTCTCGCAATTCTAGTCTGTACATAATCTCAATGCAAGACATGGTTGCTTCATCTCCTATCTATCTACTTTCAAAGGCTACATCAACAAAATCCTGGCTATGGCACCGTCGTCTCTCACATCTAAACTTTCAAACCATCACTAACCTTGCTCGACATAAACTTGTTGAAGGTCTCCCGAGATTCCGGTATTCTAAAGATCACCTTTGCTCAGCTTGTGAATAAGGGAAAAGCACTCGTGCTCATTTTCCTTCAAAGGTGGACCACAGCTCTCAGCATGTGCTTCATCTTCTTCACATGGATTTGTGTGGCCCGATGCGCGTGCAAACGATTAATGGCAAACGCTACATCTTGGTAATTGTCGATGACTACTCACGATGGACTTGGTTTTACTTGCTTCGAAACAAAGATCAATCTCCACAGATGATCATCACCTTTCTCACGAAAATTCAAGTTCAGCTCCGGAATACCGTTAGACAAATCAGAACAGACAAAGGAACTGAATTTGTGAACCAAACTCTTCGAGAATTTTATGAGAAAGTGGGAATTGAGCATCAAACATCTATTGCACGTACACCAGAACAAAACGGAGTTGTTGAAAGATGAAACCGTACGTAAGTGGAAGCTGCAAGAACAATGTTAATCAATGCTAAACTTCCAGATTACTTATGGGCAGAAGCTGTATCAACTGCATGCTATACTCAAAACCGATCAATGATTACAAAACGCCACAACAAAACACCTTTTGAGCTTATCCACAACAGAAAACCGAATCTCAAACACTTTCATGTATTTGGATCCCTTTGCTACCCAAATAATGATCGTGATGACTTTGGAAAGCTCAAAGCCAAAGCTGACATTGGAGTCTTTATTGGATACTATGAGAATTCTAAAGGCTACCAGAATTGGAATCGTCGTACAAAGCAGGTTATGGAAACGATTCATGCAAATTTTGATGAGCTTACAGAAATGGCTTCTGAGCATAACAGCTTGGAACCCAGTCATAACCGTTTAAATTTCCCTCACACCCCATCATTAGCTGATACAAGCCCCCAGCTTACTCGTCAACAAATGGAAAAGCTAGTTGCTCCTCTGTTTAGTGATGACATTGATGAACGTGCTCCAGGTGTATCCAATGTTTCCGCTGCTCAACTTGATCAAATTCCAATACCTGATACACCGGCTACAACAACTACTGTTGATGAAGCACCACCAGTTGACTCTACTACAACAGTTGAACAAACTGCATCCAACGACGCTGAACCAGCTGATGATGTTCTTAATGAAGTACCCCCACCTGCAGATTTTGATCCAAATGCATTCTTTAACCCATTTGCTAATGAAACTGCTGCACCTGATGTTGCGGAATCATCTACAAGCCATTTGAATCCTCAAAATCTGCACAATGTATACCAACATCAACCCTCTACAAATCGCTGGACAAAAGACCATCCTCTTGAGAATATTATTGGCAACCCAAAGCAACCAGTCGTCACAAGACAACGTCTTCACACAGATGGTGAACATTGCATTTATGCACTCATTGTCTGCCAATCTGAACCTAAAAACATTAAGGACGCAATGACAAAAGACAACTGGATCGAATCCATGCAAGAAGAACTCAACCAATTCAAACATCTGGAAGTATGGGAACTAGTTGAAAGATCAACAGGGGTCTACGTCATTGGTCTCAAATGGATTTGGAAGAACACATTGGATGCTGAAGGGAATGTAATCAGAAACAAGTCACGTCTAGTGGCTAAGGGTTATAGACAGGAAGAGGGTATTGACTTTGAAGAATCATTCACTCTGGTTGCTCGTCTTGAGGCTGTTCGGATCTTTCTCGCTTCGTAGCTCATATGAATATAACGGTCTTTCAGATGGACGTCAAAACTGCTTTTCTGAATGGACAACTGAAAGAACCGGTTTATGTCAGCCAACCAGAAGGATTCGTTGATCCAGAGTTCCCGAACCATGTCTACAAACTGAACAAAGCTCTGTACGGTCTCAAACAAGCTCCTCGGGCGTGGTACGATAAGTTATCATCCTTTCTCATTGCCAATAATTTTACTAAAGGTTTGGTCGACCCAACTCTTTTCATATAATATTACGGGGCACATATCTTAATTGTTCAAATTTACGTGGATGACATCATTTTTGGGTCAACACATAAAAAGTACTCAATCGCTTTTGCAAAACTAATGAAGAAACATTTTGAAATGTCCATGATGGGTGAACTTACATTCTTTCTAGGACTGCAAGTTCATCAATCACCCCGTGGTATTTTCTTGAGTCAGTCCAAATATGCCCTTGAAATTCTTAACAAATTTGGAATGCAAACCTGTGACACCTATGCCACACCAATGGCTCATACCAAGAAGTTAGACGCTGATTTACATGGGAAATTGGTGGACCCTACCAAATACCGAAGTATCATTGGGTCTCTCATGTATCTAACAGCTAGCAGACCTGACATTGTTTTTGCCGTGTATCTCTGCTCCCGTTATCAGTCGAGACCAACTGAAACCCACCTCTCTGAGGCTAAAAGAATCCTCTGATACATCAAAGGAACCATTAATTTGGGAATCTTGTATCCGAAGGATTCTGGTTTTGAACTAATAGCTTTTTCAGACGCTGACCACGTAGGATGCTTAGATTCACGGAAAAGTACTTCAGGAGCGTTACAATTTCTTGGTGATAAACTGGTGTCATGGCAATCGAAGAAGCAGGATTGTACATCGCTGTCCTCAACAGAAGCAGAATATGTAGCCATGTCGGCGTGTTGTGCTCAAGTCATTTGGATGAGAACACAACTCAAAGACTATGGTTATGTATTTGACAGAATCCCGATGTACTGCGACAATCGGAGTGCTATTGCGATCTCGTGCAACTCAGTTCAACATTCAAAATCAAAGCACATCGATCTTCGATATCATTTCATCAAGGACCACGTGGAACAGGGTACTGTTGAATTATATTTTGTAGGTACTGAATACCAACTGGCATATCTCCTCACTAAAGCCTTAGCTCCTGCTAGGTTTAACGAGTTGGTCCACCGGATTGGTATGCGGTGTTTGACTCAAGAGGAATTGGATGAACTCTAAAAACATTCTTAAAAACCAGTCAAACACCAAAACCTCTTTTGTAAATATTTTTCAAACACAAAATACAAAATTATAAAATCAGATAAAATAACAAAAATATTCTTCTATCTATATTTCTTTTAACATGGCAAGTACAAATCCTCCGTCAACACTCAAATCTTTCAAAATTCAGTATTTTTTCGATCAAGTGTTGAGGGGGAGAAAGCAAATATTTTTCAGGTTCATAAAACCTTGTACTTGCATGTTACTTTATCCCGGTTGTTTCTTTAAATAATGGTGGTCACATTTCTGGTTTACTGACACTCCTCGGACTAAAATTTATAAACTTTCATTATTTCTTTAGTCAAGGGGGAGTGTCGTCAAATTTCTTTCCAAAATATCATTCGTTTGATAACCAAAATGGAAAGTTATGGACATTGGATGTAAATGGAAAAGGTGGAGGGGCTAAAACTGTCAAAAGCTTAAAGTTACTTTAATAAAAACACCCACCTAACTCATTTATTACAACATTTAATATCCCAACCACCCAAATCCTACGCGTGAAAACTCATCCTCAAATCCGTGTTTTTGATCATCAAACTGTAAGTGTTTTCACGTTTCTAACATGATTACAAACAAAGGTTTTTAATATCATAAACATCCAACGGTTAAAACGTGAGTTTGAGTGATTTTTGTGTTCTACGCATAAGCGTATGAACACATAATCGTGTTTGAGTGTTTTTGGTTAAAATGGTTATGTCAAAACGTTTATTTTATCACTATGATTCCATTTTTATCATCTATACTCGCCCAGAAATACGAATTGTTTGAGTTTGAATATTAGGGTTCATGCGTATATTTGGGGGTTTTCATGTGTGAACGTTTTTGGTTAAAAAGATTGTTGTGTGATGTTGTTTACATGATGAATTGATTATATCCATGTCTAGAATCAACCCAGAAACACTAATTGATCGTTAATTAGAAATTAGGGTTTATGTTCTTGATATTTGGGTATTTTTGATTCGTTGAGAATTTGATGTTAAAACTTGGACAAAACAACACTATATGCTTCCTAGATATCCCAGAAAAACTTTGGTGCAATTCCTATGGCTAGAACACTTATTCGTAAAAATTAAACCTTAGGGTTCTAGTCTTACGCGTAAACATGTTCTACGCATAACTGCATTAATATGTTTTCATGCTTAAATCTGATAGGAATTGAGTGTAGATGTTAATGTTGATGTTATGATGAAATTATTTCAGGTTTATTACACGTGAAAATTCACAATCAAGGGTATTTGCCATCTACGCATAAGGATCACCTTACGCGTAGCATGTTATGCGTAAGAGAAATCTTACGCGTAACGTTTATGCGTAAGGTTCTACATAAGGGACTACGCGCATCCTGTGAAGGATATGCGTAAACAGTGACCTCTACGCATAAGGTGGACTCTTACGAGTAAGCCTTACACGTAAGGTTCAATATAAGCTTACGCGTAAGCTTTACGCATAAGGCACTCTTTTCCTACGCATAATATTGCTTACGCGTAAGTCAAGAACCTACGCATAAGCTTACATTTATGCGTATAATCACTTCTGTTTACGCATAAGCTTGCCATTTCTACACCTAAGCCTAGTTTAACCTTTATTTTGAATTGTTACGCGTGCAAACTTGTAAATAAATAAATCATAACGCCACGAAACCGATAATGTCACTATAAGCTTAAATGTTTAACAAGTTGTGAATAATAAGTGAAAACATGGACTTTAAAACTTAAAGTTAATCAACTCACGAAACTTATCACTACGTCATTGGACTATTGGACAAACAAGTGACATTGGACTCGTAACAATCATCGACATATCACATTCAATAATTAGACAATAAAACCATCTGTTGACTAACATAATGTCTTTCGATATGTTGGTTCTTTTGGCTAAATATCTTTCAGATCACAACATGGACGCTCAAATGCAGAATGTGGAAGCACCAAATGTTCTCACCGTTGCTGATATCTTCCCTCATGGTTATCCGATGAAGATAGGAAAGAACAACCTTCGTGTTGATTTTGATACTCTCACCTGCTCAGAGTCTTCTTGTTTAATTGCTGTGGACATTCTGAAGAATCATCCTTATCAGAACATGCTCACCAATTCTGCTACAGTGCCGGAGATCTACATTCATCAGTTCTGGAATACAATGCAAAAGATCAAAGGACAAAATGCTGTGACGGTGACGCTCAATGACAAACAAGTCACTATCACACCTGCAGACTTAAGAGCTGTCCTCCTCATTCCTGTCATCGAGCCAACCGAATACAATGCCGCACCAACTGAAGAGACCGTTCTGCAATTCATGATCAACATTGGTTATGACGAAGCTACAGGAGTAATTACAAAGCATTCATACGTGGATCTTAACAATATTCCTCAGTCGTGGAGAACTCTCTACATCATCATCACCAAATCTGTCTCTAGACGTGCTTTAGTCAACATGAAACACATCGGAGTTGAAGCTCTGATATGGGACGACATGATGTCATTCCTCAAAAATATTGGCTCCAAAATCCCATACATCAGATATACAAAACTGTTGATCCAAAGAGCTCTAGGATACAATTCTGATATCCCCAAGAGACTCAATGACCCCAACAATCACTCCATGTTGTATGAGCCTACACTCACAGTCAGATTCAAGGAATCTACAACAAAGAAACAGGGTGTTGTGCTGCCGGATCACCTTCTCTCTAATGCAATCAAACAGATTTACTCATACAAAAGGTATCTGGTAGCAGTTGATGAAGGCAAAGTTGGTTTTCTCGATGACAAGTCTTCTGGCACACCGACTAGGAAAACCAGGAGAGGCAGTGCAGGAAGTGTTGCAAGCACTGAGAGTCAAAGAAAGTTCCCTAAGAGGAAACCTCCACTCAAAAGGACAGTTCCCTCCAAGGAAGTTTTTCCTATTTCCATTCCCAAGCCTGAACCGCAAAGAAAGCTAATGGATGAAAGCTCTGAGGAAACCGATTCAGACAAAGAGGTCATCTACTCTGAAACTGCAACCGATGTAACCCCAACAGTAGCTAAACCTCCCAGTCCAAAAGCTGACCAAGGCAAAGGGAAGACTCCAGTACTTGAGCAAGAAGAAGAAAGCTCAGATGAAGAGCCTCTGGATACTGACTATAGGAAGAAGTTCAAAATCATTAGACTCCAACACAAAGCAAAAGAGTTTGAACTGGAACAAATGCGTGGCCCCGGAGGGTCAAGTGGTGGTGTCCAATCCACACCAATTCCTGATGCGGTTAATCAACCCGATAAGGGAACTGGTGCCACCACTCTTGAGCAACAACAAAAGAGCCAGGAGGATTCTATTGATTCTAACATTAAGGAACCAGAAACAGAGAAGTCTGAGAAAGAAAAAGCTGATGACGAAGCTCGGATTCAGGCTGAAGAAAAGGCTAAATCTGGAAAAGATGACGAAGTGAACTATGATGATTTTTTTCTCAACAATCCAATTCGTTCCAAGGAGAAAACTTCTGAACCTCCTAAGGACCCTGAACCTCCTCATGTCTCTTCATCATCAGATTCATCCTCTCACTCTTCACCACCACCATCCAGAAGAACAACCAAATCCACATCCAAATCTGTGAAGAAGCCAACGGACTCTTGGATATCCCGAGCTAAAACCAAGATTGTTAAAGCTGTCAAGCAAGTACGGAAGAAGGATGTAACCAAAAAAAGCTGAATCAACTCGCTGACAGAATCAACTTTCTTCAGAAGGGAATAAACGAGTTGTTGAAAGAAAGGGAACAAATCCAGAAGTTTATCAAGGGAGATTTCCAAAAGGACTTGGAGAAGACGGCAAGAGAATACACTCACACATTCCTTCTCGACACCGTTCCTAAAGTGACAAGGGAGTTATATTCCAGACTACTTACTCCGAATATCGTTACATTGGTCAAACATACAATGGCCAAAGAATCTGATCTCTTTGAAGCTGAGATGATTACTAAATTAGTGATGCAAATGTCAAAAAGAGCTGGAACCTTTACTTCGGATGAAGCTAAATTCTTTGAGACTCTATTAGACTATCAACTCAGGTCTTCATGCAAAGAATCAGCAAGTCAACTAAAACGACCAAGAGATGACGATGATAAGGACAAGGATTATGTACCTAAACGTCCAAAGAATTCTAGTGAATCTTCCTCGATGCCACCTCCACCCCAAAGGACTCCATCTCAACAACAATCTCCTCCACGCTCTTCTGCTGACAAACCTCAGGACTCTGAGTTACAACCCAAGACAGAGAAAACCGGTGATCACTTTGAGTATACTGGTGGTGACGATGAGGAAGTCCCTGAGCCCCAACAACAACCCACCTCTCCCGCCTCAACAAAGAAACCATCATCCTCATCATGGCCAAAGAAGAAAAAGAAGACGTCTAAGGCTGATGTCGTCTCATGGCTAGACGAAGATGACACCGAATTTGAATGGATTTCTAAACTTGTTGATGCCACTCCCACCCTAACTGATGATCCAGATATGGTAGAAGGTCGTACGTTGGAGCATGCCAAGTTACTGCAAGAAAAGTTCCGTATGAAGAAAATGACGAAATCAGAGTTGAAATGAATCAAGAATGAAGCATTTCAACTACTTAAAGACAGCTCGGAAAGTGTTATTGAAGTTGAATATCACCTTGAAAATATAGCACGAGCCATGTCTAACAACATTGATTGGCTCAACCTTGAAGCAAACATCGACTTCACCAGAAGAGATAACCCTCCATACTACACCAATTGGTCTAAACCTCTACCAACGATTGGTCAACCAGATCAACCTAAGATTCCATTCTGCTACTTCTTCAACAAAGACTTTGAATTTCTTCTACACGGTAGCGATAGTTCAAAGAAATATGCTACATCACTTACACTTCCGTTCCCGGCAGCCATATACTCAAACTGCATAGCCATCGAAGAAAAGGCTACCCACATGTTTTCCAACAGCGTGGAACAGTATGACATTGATGCAATGTACGGGATTCACCATTGGCCAGAACGCCGATGAATCTACTACAAAAGCTGCCAGGTTCGAAAATCTCAACATGAAGTGTTCAGTGATAAAGGGATCGTTGTTGTTAAGCATGTCACCCTTTCGTCTAAATGGGATTACACCTTTCTCAAGACTATCGTGGTTAAAAGACAAGACGAAAGGGACTATGAATTCTGTGAAGCGGACTTTCAGAACTTGTCTCTCAACGACATTGAAGATCTGTATCTTGCCAAGGTACAGGGAAGAATGAGACATTTCTCGACTGAAATTCAACGTGAATACATAAAGTCCTTGCTCATCTTCATCAGAAGCATAGTGATCCAGGAACGTGTAGAAGATTTACAACTTGCTGTTGAATCGTATCAGACTCGTGTCAACCTCACCAGACCTCAGCTAGAACTTCCTGATATCAACCACCTTCCACAATACACTCTTGTCAGCAAACCATTCGGAGTAGTTTACCGTAGTGAACTACAACGCAACTGCTTAATGGCGTGTAGAGATCTTCATAAGTTTGGAGATCACACACTGAAGAGTGTCAGGGACGACTTGGCTTATAGGTTGAAGGAGATACATGAAGGAATTGGTTCTCCAAAGCGATCTAATTCTCAGGATAGACGGGATGTGAAGAGGATCATCACTCGAATTGATGAAAGGTTGTACAGAAGGGACCAGTTCAGAACTCTGGAGAGCTTTGTAGGTGGTCGTCCCAGGATTAATCTCACAGGCTATCAATGCCCTGATCGCATTCCTGGAAAGATTGATGGACTGCCTGGTACCCCTTAAACTGTTTCCATATCATATTAATTTGGATGTGTGATTTTATAATAATATGGCTTGTGCACATATAACAGTGTACAACCCGTTCTTGTAATGAAAGGACCCTGTGGTACGCTTCAGTGCCACAATCCTTATAAAAGGAGCGAAAGCTTCTTACTTTTGAGTAAAACCTATCAAACCTTTCAATTTTAAAAGGTTTTGCTCAAAAGAACAATTACTTCCCCTTATGTTTTTTTCTAAAACTCAACCGTTAATATCACTTGTTGAGGGGGAGTATTTGATTAAAAACTTTGTTCACAAATTGTTCTTCGTGTAATCTTCCCACAAAACTCAAAATGGTCATATTTATTCTCAATATTTCTTCAAAAATAACATATTTATATGCCATTTTTTAGGGGGAGAAAAATTATGTGATAAGAAATATGTTGTGAAATTGCAAATGAATCTTTGTGCTACAGACATAACCAATGAATTGACGAAACCATAAATGTTAGTAACTCGAAAAGACTTGTCCGGGACGGGTAATAATTTCAAGCTAGTTTGCTAGAGATGTAAACGTGTCTCGCAAAGGACTTGTCCGAATAGAATGTACCATTCGAGAAACTCTTGGTAGACATGAACTTTGTCGGGTTTGACAACCTCTCGAGGATTGTCCACACCTTCAAGGTAGTTATTAGAGCTAGTTGTCACCTAAAAGCTGACAATGTATCTCTTTAATTATGCAACGTAATCGTGTCTCGCAAGGAATTGTCTATCTTGAGTCGATCAATTCAAAAGTGCGAGCTCTTTCCTCACTGTGCAAATTTCTGTCAAAACTCTTAAGCACATGTGGAGGGAGTATTTCGAAAATCCAAAACTCTTGAAGTATTCAAACATGTTTTTCATTCACAATCACTTTAAGAGATTTTCATGAAAATGGTTTTATGGCAATGGAGTTATAAGGTGATTAAGGTTAGGAATAACCGTCCTATGATCCGCCAGAGCCGGAGGGATCTACCCAAGGACACTACCAATAGTTAGAATTAGAAGTCCTCAGGTATGATTATAAAAAGGAGAAAATGAGAATCGGAGAAAGAAGGAGTTGAAAAATTAAAAAGAAAAGCAAAGTAAATGGTGAAAAGAAATAGCCCTCTAAATTATTCAACTTAAGACAGACACCGGGTTCAATTCATATACTACTGGTCGTCACTTGATGATGCCGGTATTGAAGATGGAAAGTCGTCATGGACCTAGTGACGCATGCACTAAACCTTCTTAGCCACTCAAGTTTCTCTCAACAAAAGCTTGTTTCATTCTCACAGGGAACCCTACGTAAACTATCGGCTTTCTCTTAGAGATTGTTGGTATTGAAGAAGGAGACCCTCTCCCTAGTCTCCGCTCAGGAAAACCAAAACGCACTGTTGAGTCTATAGCCACGAGATTCATCAACAGATCTCATAGGTACACTTGACATTTCATCACTTGTTGTTCAACAATAAGAACAACAGTGTTACGTTATCGAGTCCTCGCATTGATCCTAGCAATCTGTCGAGAACATTTATGAGAGGTTCACTATTGTGATCCTTAGTGATTGAATGGAAACTCCTGCCAGGGTCAACATCAAACAACCCTAACAGCAGGTCACTTCGGTAACTCCTCGTGGATTACGCTTAGTGTGTCTCAAACGGTCTACAGTCGTGAGGTGATGCTTCGGTGTACCTCAGCGACTCATCTGAACTGTAGGTATACTTTGGTACATCGCGTTATCTCACTTGTGGGACTCCAGTTCAGGAACGGCCTTTGTGAGAATTAGAGTTGTGTTTTCACACTATGCTTTTAACACTCTCGAAGTTCAAACTTGTAAGTGCCGGAAACCGCTTATTACTAACCTTTCTTATGTTTACTTCTTATGGAAGCTCGAGTGGACCTGATCGTGCAGATTCTTCACATGCTCATACCAACAACATCACTAATGGAAGTTCTCTCAAAAGGCAACACAAAAGTCAGAATGATTCTTCGTCAAGTCAAAGAATCTACAAAGTTTAAAGATTAAGAGAACTTCATCAAGACTCAAATCCAACGCCAAAAGCGTGTGAGCATGTTGAAGAAAGACGTGGAGACACTGGAGCAACGAGGCTGACCTGATGCAGACAACAACAACATACTATCACTACTATCACAAAGAACAAAGATCAAAGAACAAAGAAAATGATGACGTCAAAGCAGAACTTTTCAAAGGAAACAATTTCTCTACACTGGGGAGATTGTTCGAATCAAGGCAATTCTTCTCACAAGAAAGAAGAATGTCAGAAGACGTCAAAGCTACTATGAAATCAACACCTTCACCGTTCACATTATCAATCACTAACACTTAGGGGGAGATTGTTGGAATCACTCCTAATCTAGAATTCAAGTGTTAGTAATTAATATGTAATAGTTAGCTTAATATGGCTTTTATGTTAGTAATCATGCCAAGGCTTATGTAGAAAGCTCATGAGCCTTGGCCCAAGTCCAATAAGGAACGGAATGGACTAGGAGTGTTGCCCTAGCTTCCTCTCCTATAAATACCTTTGTAATACACTCACTTGAGGGTTGGTTGTTCAGTCTTACTCACATCATTTACGCATAACTCTTCATATAATCTTATACGTGTGTGTATGTGTGTTGTTCATCCGATCTCTTCTCTTCTATTTCTTATATTGATGCTTATGTTACTAATATGATGACCTAACACCTTGGTCAACGATGAAGATCTGACTTATTTTGCTCAAGATACGCTGCATTATATCAATAACATGCGCTGTATCAATCTCAAGACTTCACCAGAAAATCCAAGATACTGAAGATAGCATAGGCCACATGAGGAATGAAGGTGCGCCGTATCATATGGCAGTGTACGAATATTCCATAATATAATAATCTTAGACCCCACGTGAAGTTACCTAGATACGGCGTATCAGGTACACTAGATACGCCGTATCGTTTTTGTTTCCAGAATGTATAAATACAGATTCGACTGACAGTTTTTAGGAGACACAATATACCACAGAAGGCGACGACTTGACCACACAAGAAACAACTAGAAGGACGAATTCAATGCAATAAGAAGGTCCTGCTAGTACTTTAATTCATAGGAATATTCGTTTAAATTGTATTCGTAATCTTTTAATTGTTGATTTTGCTTCTTTTTCACTATTTGATTGGACTTAATTGTTACCAGCTTTTATAAAGAGTATTTGATGTTTTATTGGATGTTTATGCATATGTTTTGATTACTTACATAGTTTATTGTACCTTGTTGACCTTAGGCTCACACAATTACTTCATTAATATCGTTTGCCTAATTAATATAAGCCCTAATGGGTTAATTAATAAATAAACTAAGTAATCATTAAGGTGGACTTAATGTATATTTAATTAATCATGACATGATTAGTTTGTTGGAAGACTTAAAGAAAGAATCTAGGGATCTAGATGCGTTTAGGCTTAGGAATGATCTACGCATACACGTAAGCACCCACTGAGAGAGAATAGATTTTAGTACTCATCTTATACAACTAAGCAATTAAACGAGTAACATATCTTCCTTACTATCAGACAAGCCTCTTATCTGTATCCGTTTTCTATCTGTATACGTGTGTGTCATTCCCCTCATTACTTTTACTTGCAGGTTTACTTAATCTAAACATCGTGCAAGTCTCATAGGCTGAAAACCCCTCTCGCGTTAGATTAGGTTTTATTAGACTAACTTTAGGATTAAAATACTGATAGATATTTAAGTGTTAACATTCCACTCTTAGTGATCGACACTCTACTTACCAGCTAGCTACATTGATCGGGTATACTGCTCGTTAGTGTTTGTTATAGGTTAAGTCGGCTAAATATAAATTTAAAACTTGAATACACATAATCTATACCTACAACGATAGAAACACATCACAATGCAATACCCAACAGTGTTATTTTTTTGTCGAGGCCGATGTGGTAACGCTGGAAATGCCAGTGCCAACTTAGCATAACCCCGAGTTGGGCATTACCATACCTAGAGCTCTAGTATTATTTGTTTGTATATATAAAAATGAAAAGAATTATGGGTGTACGAGTTATTATAGAGACCATAAAAACATGAAGGTTGAGAGACAAATCGTAGCCATTTATTTTTAACTGGAATAAAACATCCACATCAACCCCCTCTCCCATCTTTTTAATTAAAACATTTCCGCGTGTCTATATATATGTATCATCTGTCCGATCCTTTGTATTTCTTTAAGCATTGAAATGAAATATAAATGACGTCGTAATTTTCTCGTTTCATTCTCGCGTAATATGCTTTCTTTTTATTGGTTACCCCAACGTGTTTAAAACTATTAATTTAAGTTCAAGAATTAACACTAGCTAAAACACATTTCATTTTGTAACACATGAGTTATAAAAATAGAACCTACATCTAACCAAATTTCTAGAAAATCTGCAGATCTCCCGAATCCTAGGATCTTAACTGGCCGAATCCCTTTTAAAAGGGAACCGGCAAAACCGGAGGAACAGATGACAGAAACTCATGCATTATTTTCTTTTTCCTACACAAACACCATAAAATTATCTCATGAAAACTTACTATAAAAGGAAAAATTTCACTAGATGTCAAAAAGGGAGTGATTTAAATATAAGAGTGTCATTGTTAATAAAATAGAATAGACAATAAAAACGTTAGGAGATCCTATCACTTTACTAAAGTTCAAAACTATGATTAAAATACTGAAAAGTGTCACCAATAAAAAACGCTCGTACTCTCGAAGTTTTACTATGTACTAACATACTCATGTAAAAGATTATTTCCATGCCTATAGCTCTCAACATGTCTCATGAGTATAACTTCGATCATCAACTTACTTATGTCTACATTCCAAACATATCTCTTAAACTTAAAACCCCTGGCAATCATGTTTATGGGTTCAATAATCTCAAAAGTCGTTTCTTTCATGAAGGACAAGTTGTTGACTCACCTCGGATCTTCCAAGAAGGTATCAATACCTCATTCCGCACCATAGGACTAGAAGGTCTTCTCGGGATCAACTAGAAAATTTGTCCACGGTTTGTTTTGGAATTCTTCTGTCAAGTTGAGCTCGTTCGTAACAAGGATCGTTCTCTATCACTATGGTTTTGGATCAAAAACCAAAAGTTTGTTTTGACTCTTGAGCCATTTTCTCACATTCTCCGAATTCCAAATTATGGACAATGTGCTTTCACTGCAAATTGGTCCCTTGATTCTCTCTTTAACTATCGTGAAGAAAATAGTCCATACTGTTCATACATACCATCTCCTCAAGAAATAACTCGCTTTCTATGCACTCCTTAACATTCTAACTACTCAAATCCAAACATAATTCATACACGTGAACTGGGATGATCTTAAACCTCTCGTAGTCATCCTATGTGAAAATGGTTGGAGTCTTACAGGAAGTTGTGAGATACTTCTTGCATGTTGTGCTCACATGATTTACTGTCTCCTAACTCAACTACCATACAATCTTGCCTACTTCTTCGCAAGGTGAATTGTAAACCTCCAAGGCAACAAGAACAAACTAATACCATATGGGATGTTTGTTGTTCCCCGTTCACTATTGTTAAAAACAGTTTAAGTTTATAAAACAAGTTAATAGTGAACTATGACTGAAATTAACATAAGGAAAACACACTAAGTAATTTTCAACATCATATTCTTATTAGAAATAAATCAACAAAGAATACGTTACCCAAGTACTTGCGGAATAGTACTTGGGATTGAAATGACAAAGTTGGGTGACTCCTCTCTAAGCTCAGGCTAAGTCTGAGCACAACTCTTAGAGCTCACTGAGCTATCTCAAGAACTAAGTTGTATTTGGAGGAGTGAAAAGATGGCTTGCGTGTATGTGTGTTTTTACAATTCACAAGCTATCTTTTCACTCCATCTCTTATGCTATTTATACATGTATGAGTTTTAACTCTTTCCTAAGTGACAAATCTGACATCATACGTAAGACAAAATATCTGATGTATTTTGTCTCTCATAAAGACTATTCTAAGTAAAGGACAAGGCTGCTTTCCATATTTCATTGATGACACTGAGCTTGTAAGTTAGCCATTCAGGGAAAGTTGACTTATGTTGATAAGGACTTCTTTATCTTATTCAAACTTCTCCCGCCTTGTCCCGCTCTTTCTTCAATCTGTTTATCCTTCAGTCTTCTTCTTCAGTTTGTCTTCAGTGTAAGTAGTTGGAGAGGAGTCTTAGGGATTCAGTGAGTTATTGTCATCACTCACTGAATCCATCATCTTCTTCTTGACTCTGTCTTCACCCTTTAAGTTCCGCCTTACTGAGTGGAGAGACTTCTTCATTGCCTCGTATTGAGTATCCTAAAGATGACTCACTGAGCGGCTATGCACTCAGCGACCTGATTGTGTTTAACGGATGAGTACTTGGGCTATTTTCTATTCAAATCCTAGATTAAGGGGTTTGGGTATTTTCTGAACCCAACAGTCTCCCCTATTTGGATATACAAATAGCCTAAGTGGTTGATCAATGTAAGTGAGCAAATGGCTTCTTCTTACACTGAATGTACTAATGAATACAATAAGGAACACAGTAAATGAATAAAACATACATCGTTTATTGATCGATTACATAGTTCCTATCACTAGTACAAAAGATAAAACAAAATGATGTCACCCGGATGGATTCCCAATGCTTCAAGCTTGACCTTTTTGGTGATGAGTGTTTCTTTGTCAGGATGGTCTCTTATTTTGGCATTTAGGTCTTGGCAGAACCCGATATTTGCCGGGATTGGATCCGAGAGGCCATTGGAATATAGCCGATCATTGCAGCTACACCACGATCAATATCACTCCATCTTTGAAATGCTGGGTTTCCATAGACATCAATGTGAAATAGCCCTCTTTCAGGCTCTTCAATCACTAGACAATTCACAAATTTAACCCCTTCATGTAGCTCCCTATTACACTCCAGTCCGTGCACTTAAATCTCGAGGTTGGAACTCAGCTCTCTTCCTTTTGCCGGTGGAAGTTTGTGGTTGAGATCCTTGAGGTGCGATCAAAGGCAGGCTGAATTCCTAGTTGGGCTGGTGCATCCCTCAGCCTTTCATATCTTTTGCTAAGCATCTTCATCAGCTCCTTGACCACCTTATTTTGCTTCTTACCAATGATCGGACCAAGTTCATCAAGTTTAGTGATCCCAAAGTCACTGAATTTTAAGGGATCATGAACCTCAAAGTGTCTTTTGTCATCCCCTCTGTAAACATTCATAGCCAATGGTTTGGTGTTGGGAATAATCTTGACATTAGTGATTTTTTCAGGAAGCCTTCGGCTGCTCATTGTCCAGTTGTATTCCTCAATTCGCTTTTCCGAGAGCTTCAGCTTTTCTTTCTCTTTTCTTCATACTGCTTTCTCATTGCAGCCATTTGAGCAACCTGAGCATCCTTGAACTTTTGTCCTGCCTGACCCTTTGGGAGCTTGCTTGCATCTAATCCCATATTCTCGGCTTCTTCAGACTACTTTTGCCAGTGCTTCTCTGTTCTTTTTCTCTTCCTCAGCTAGTTTCAATCTTCTTTCTTCTTTAGGAAGATGTTTACTCAGCTGTTGAGGTGTGAGCAGTGTATTCAGGTCGCTGATTTTATAGGGGATCTTCTCGGGCTTAGCATCGTCATTATGCCTTTGCCTTTGTCCGCCGAAGAAGATGATGCAACCAAGGGTCGTGTTGTTGTGATAACCGCCAGTGTTGTTGATGATGATGTTGGTGGGATGGATGAGATGGGAGTTGCCGTGGACTGTGGTGATGTTGATGTGGGAGCTACAGACTGATGATGTTTGCTCCCCTCGGTGTGAAGAGGAGTTTCTTCACAATATTCTCCCTCAACTGCGTCAGAAGGTGAGGGCAAGAGTTGGTGTTGATGCTGAGGGGGGACGGACTTCTTGACCCTTGAAGGCTTGATAAATTTCAGTGATCATTGCCTTTATGTTTGAGGTGTCAGTTTAAATACCAGTGAATTTTGCTTCCAAATTAGCTTGTGAAACTTCAAGAGCGTCATTCGGGCCCAAGATTCCAGGCCAGAGATGAGGATGCCTGAGCCAATCTAGCCACCTGCGTATTCAAAGAGTCCATTGTAGCTTGTAGAGACGGATCGAGGATGGAAGACCCTGAACATTTTAGACTTGAGCATATTGAGCGTTCAGGTGAGGTTTGAGGATTGTTTCAAGTACGCCTCAGTAGCTTCCAAGACTTTAGAGTTGGTTGCTGGGTCTTCTTTGACAAACTCCCCGATTTCATCTATCGTGGTACCTACACCCGAAGATGCCGAGGAATTTAGTCATGTTTTCATCCGTCGGTGAATGTTGTCATACATCGATCTCGTGCTCATGAACATTTTCATCGAAGCCCTATACTTCGCCTTAAGATCGCCGTAAGCTTGCGCAACCTCGGTATGTTGTTCCCACAATGTTTTAGTCACCCCGAGTATAGCTTCCTTGAAGCCACGGTGATCCACTGAGCCAACCGCCTTTCGGTGAAGGGAAGTACATTGTCAAACTCTTTGAATTCATCGAGCTTGAGGATTCGAAGTATGATCATGTTGGAATGGGGATTCAAGAAGCTCCTTTGGATCGGTGAGGTTCTTGTTCAGCTTGAACCTCGGCGTCCATTTCTTCTCGGTGATAAGATTTCATCATCGGTCTCGCGAGCTCATCTTCAGAGAATAATATCCCAGTGACATCAGCAATTGTGAGCAAGGGGTTGGTTATGGGTTCCATATCAGCGGTTGGTTTATATCCTCTCGAGTCTTTGTCCCCGTTGACCCCTGGACACGGTGGGCGCTTCCCTGCCTTCACCGGAGTCGGGATTGGTTGCGGGTTCCATATCGGCGGTTGTTCCTTTCCCTCGAGTCTTTGTCCCCGGTGACCCCGAGACACCGTGGGCGCTTCCCGTGCCTTTAGCAGAGTCGGTGATAGTTGTATCCCTATCGGGGTTGTTTGAGTCCCTCGAGTCTTTGGGAGAGATCGGTGTGCCCTCGGACAAAGGCTTGGATTTGCTAATGTCATCACTGGGCGTTGTGGAAGGCGCTCCCCTACCGGCGGGTTGTATGTTTCCCTCTGGATCTTGGGGAGTAGTAGGTGTGACCAAGGGCACCGACCGTGATGTATCGGTGTCCTTCGTTGTCACCGGGTGATTGTTGCCGTCGGTGGGTGCCTTTTGGTCACGGGCTTTTGTGCCTCTTAGGCGTACTCCAAGCCTTAGGGCCCCGAGACTTTGGTATGGTCTTAGTCCCACGAGACTTCCCCTTTTTCTTTTTGGGAGCAGGGTTTGGAGACACTGATCCACTTAGATTGTTTACAGCAATCATGTGGGCCGTCAATTCAATGGGAGTGACGAGGGATGGGTTCTTTTGAAAATTTGAAGGGCTCGGGATGCCAGGTAAATTTCCAAATTTTTCATCCCGAGTATAATTTGAACCCAGTAACGATTGCAGAGCACAAGAGACAAACCT
The DNA here is from genome assembly GCA_910596185.1 of Chrysanthemum makinoi. Lineage (NCBI taxonomy): Eukaryota > Viridiplantae > Streptophyta > Magnoliopsida > Asterales > Asteraceae > Chrysanthemum > Chrysanthemum makinoi. The sequence goes on along the minus strand of OU343217.1, from coordinate 180,889,562 downwards.
AGGATACTAAACGTATTTCGTCCTAGTTTTGCTCTGTAGCTTCGTTACGAGATCACTGTAAATGATCTCCCCTATGTCGACAGTGACCCCATTCATCAAGCGGTATGCCATCATCAACTGAATAGAGTTAACTTGTTCGGTGGATGAGTGGTTCCCGCCGAGGACCTGAATCACAAAAGTGAAGAGGATCCTCCAAGCCACGGGAAACGAGCTTTTAGTGACTGGGGTCTTGTCCAAAAAGTTGGATCTAAAACGATTTGTTTTAACCCATCCTTCACTGTGGAGGGTTCAGGATAGGCCACATAAACACCTTTGTTATAATCTAACCCTGTTGTAGTGCAAAATGTTTTGAAATCCAGGGTGTATTGTTTTCCCCCATTAAGACTGAACCGATGAGATACTCCCGAGAGGTCTAAGGTTATTCTCATCAGTAGAAGGTGTCGGTTCAAAGGCTCTAGCTGTAGCCCAAAACTCCCTGAGGTAGTTTGGGTACAATCTTGAGGACATTTTACAAAGGCCGTTTTGAGTGGGCAGTTGAATAAAAATTTATAATGTCTTTATAGGTTGGGACATTTTCAGGATATTCAAAATTTCCTATGACATTATTTGTTTTAAATTCAACATTAGTAAGATCCCCTACCCACTGAGAAGCAAACTGGAGAGATGGTGTTCTAGCCATTTCCATTAACAAAGATTTTAGGATTTAAAAAAATGTTTTGACTAGAACAATCAAAGTATTTAGATCTCTTCAAGTTTGTGATGAAAAACTTTTGTAAATGTTTACAAGAAGGGTTTTTCCAAAAGTGGTTTTGAAGATTTGAGAACACACAAATATTTCTGGATTTGAGAAAGAATTTTGACAGAGTTTAGTTGCAGAAAAGATTTGTGTGTGTTTGTTTGTGTTTGAAGAGGGTATTTATAGAGTGATAAGAGGGGTGTTTTGTGCACAAATGGGAATGTTAAGAGTTGGTTTTTGAAAGGCGTTTGAATTTCCACATTTAATGCTACCACTCCATTACCCGCAGCAAAATTCTGTTTTTCAAGGGAACAGATTGCAGTGCACGTGCACTTTTGCAGAAAATATCAATTTGATATTTTTGTGAGAGGCATTAAATGCCAAGTGGGATGACAGTAAGACAAAGAGACATATATTCCTTTATTGAATTGGCATAGTTACCAACCTAGGACATTAAAGTAACCGATACTTGGATCATTTAGTTACTTATTCAATGCTCTTTGTCAAGTGTCAGGACCCTGAATGAGTCTTACTCATTCAGTGAGAGGTTTATTTTGGGTGTCAGGGAGGATGAACCATTTCAGAGAACTTATGAGATTGGTTTTCGATACTTGACTTTCAATGTCAAGCATTCCCAATTCATTTTCAGTCTCGAAGGTGGGTTCATCCAAGGGTTTGGTGAAGATATCGCCAGTTGATATTCAAGAGGGATGAAATGAAGTTCTATGTCTCCTTTCATTATGTGATCCCTGATGAAGTGATATCCGATATCAATGTGTTTGGTTCTTTGGTGGAGGACAGGGTTGTTGGAGATTGCAATTGCACTAGTGTCATCACGTAAGATGGGCACCATTTTGTATGGATGTCGTAGTCACCGAGTTGACTTTTCATCCATAGCACATTGGCACAACATCCTGCAGCAGCTACATATTCACCTTCACTGAGGACATAGCCACTGATTGTTGCTTCTTTGCACTCCAACAGACCAGTTTTCCTCCAAGGAATTGACAGGACCTTGAGGTACTTTTTGTCCATGTTGCAGCCAAGATAATCGTAATCGAGTAACCCTTGAGATCAAACCTTGAGCATTTTGGATAATAGAGTCCAAGGCTTGGGGTTCCCTTCGTGTACTCGAGTATTCTCTTGGCTGCAGTGAGGTGAGATTCTTTGGGATTGGACTGATATCTTGCTATTAAACAGACCGAGAATTGTATGTCCGGTCTAGTAGCGGTTAGATACATCAGTGATCCAACAATCCCTCTGAAATGAGTTTGATTGACTGATTTGCCATTGAGGTCAGGTCCAAGGTTGTTAGGTGGGACCATTGGTGTCTTCACGAGGCATAGTCGATATCTCATATTTCTTCAAGAGATTTCGGTGTATTTCTCTTGATGATGGATATTCCTTTATCAGCTTTTCTTGATTTGTAGTCCAAGAAAGTATGTAAGTTTCCCCATCATGCTCATTTCAAACTTCTTTGTCATTAGTTTTTCAAATTGTTTGCAAAGTTTGTAGTTTGTTGAGCCAAAGATGATATCATCAACATACACTTGGACTAGTATCACATCCTGTTGGGTTCTATAGACAAACAGTGTGTTGTCTATCTTTCCTCTGATAAACTTGTTTTATATCGTGAAGGCCGAGAGAGTTTCATACCATGCCCTGGGAGCTTGTTTAAGTCCGTAAAGGGCTTTGTCAAGCTTGCGACATAGTCGGAATTCACTACTCTCAAAGCCTAGAGGTTGCTTGAACATACACATCTTCCTTGAGATCACCATTTAAGAATGCACTTTTAACATCCATTTGGTAGACCCGGAAGTTCATGTATGTTGCATATGCAAGGAAGATCCGATGGCTTCCATTCTTGCAACAGGAGCAAATGTCTCATCATAGTCAATGCCTTCTTGTTGACTGCAACCTTTGGCTACCACCGCTTTGTTTTTAATGACCGTGCCATTTTCATCAGTTTTGTTTCTGAAAACCCACTTCATTCCTATGACTACTACATCCTTAGGACATTTGATCAAGGTCATGACCTTGTTTTTGTCAAACGTTGCAAGGTTCTTCTTGCATAGCCCGAACCCAGCTTGGGTGTTTTAGAGCTTCAAAGTGACACTTTTGGGTTCTATTTCGATAGATAATCAGATATAGACATTCATTGGTTGAAGCTGCAGTTAGACTAGCAGCCATACTTCTAGTGAGCATGCCCTCAGTGGGTTCACCAATGATGTTTACAAGCTCAATAACCTGAGATCTTGTCCACTTACTTTGTGGTCTAGGATTTGAGTTTGATGAAGTCACCGAGGTTCGGAGTGAGATGGTTACAGGAGCAACAGATTCATTTTGAGCATCCTGTTATGATGTCCTGCTCGGTTGGGTTTCATGAATCACGAGGATCCCGAACAGTTGGTTCGTGTTACCTATCCCCTGGACCGATAGATTATCAATGAATTCACCGATTATTGGTTGGGGTAGGTTGTGAGCTAAGACATAATATGAGATATCAAGATCGCCTTGATATGAGGAATTGAATTGGTGAACTCATCAGAGGATATCTTGATGAGTCATCAATTCTATTTCCTCCACCGAGATGTTGGTGAACTCGATGCTTTCAAAGACTTTCATCAAAGGTGACATGAAAGGTTTCCTCAACTTGTTGTCTCCTTGTGTTAAAAACCCTGAAGGCTTTGGAGATTAGTGAGTAGCCTAAAAGTATCCATCATCGCCTTTTGCATCAAACTTTCCTAGATGATCCTTGTGGTTATGAATGAACACAGGACATCCAAATACATGAAAATAGCTGATATCGGGAAGTCTACCTTTGAAGATCTCATATGGGGTTTTATTATGTCTTTTGACAATGATTGACCTGATTTGAGTGTAACAGGCGCTTAGGACCGCTTCACCCGAAATGTTTTGAGAGGGTTGAGCCATTTAACATGGTTCTTGCAGCCTCAATGAGAGTTCTGTTTTTCCTTTCAAAGAACCCCATTTTGTTTAGGGGTATAAGGAGATGAGAAATTTTGAGAAATTCCTTTTTCATCACAAAACCTCTCAAGCTCTTGATTTCGAACTCAGCACCATTGTCGCTTCGATTTGTTTAACAGAATGTCATTCGATTTTCAATCTTTCGATGAATGACATTATTGTATCACCGCTCGACTCTTTTGGAGAAAATATACCCAAGTGTATCTTGAGAATTCATCAACAATAACAAGTGTATATTTCTCATGCCGGATTGATCCTGGGGACCGACCGGTCCAAAGAGATCCATATGCAGGGAGGTGAAGGCGACTTTTGATGGAGAAATTTTGTTTGGTTTTGAAAGATGCTCGTGGTGTTTACCTTTTCATAGGCGAGCATGGTTTGTCTTTTGCAAAAACCAGTGATGGTAAGCCAAGGACCTTGTTTTGTTTTGCCAAGTTGTTGAGGTTTTGAAGTTTAAGTGTGAGAGTCTCTTATGCCACAACCAATTGATAGTTTCAGTGGCTTTAGCAAAGAGACACGTTCCATCTTGGGAGAGTGTTGACATGTCAAGTACATAAACATCATCTCTCCTAGGAGCTATCAACACAACTTCCTTGTTGGCATTGAAAATGGTACCTTGTTTATCATTGAATTGTACAATGTATTTAGCATCACATAGTTGACTGACACCGATGAGATTGTATTTGAGACCATTGACATAGGCTATTCTAGAGAAAACTATTCCATTACAGTTTATTGAACCATAACCTTCAGTGGGACATGATGAATTATCACCAAATACTACCTTGGGCCCTGGTTCCTTTACATACTTGTGCAGATATTCCTTCACACCAGTCATACTTCTTGAGCATCCATCGCCTAGATGCCAAATAGGCTCCCTGGCATGTCTCTGCACAAGTAGTAAACTGAATTAGTTTCTCTTAGTGACCCACTTACTGGTGGGCTTGGGTCTCAAGGTCTCTTTGAAATTTTCAATCGACTCATGGTCAGTGGTTGTGTGCACAAGTGCTACCACGGTTTTGCATTTAGAGGCTGAGGATGACTCGGTGACTCTAGGTTGTTTGGAATTTCTCCTTGCTTGAATGACACTGTCATGTTGGGATGTCTCATGAGCTGGATTACCGCATATATCACAAAGATGTATTCATGAGACAATCATCCTAATGATGATCATTAAACCCACAAAGGAGGGCACAGAGAGGAAAAGGTTTTGCTCTATTCTTTGGAGCAACTTTGGAGGATGAAGCATACTTATGACCAAATTTGGTATAGTTTGCTTGACCGACATTCAAGATGATCTATTGTCTGTGATCATCCTTTTGCGCATCATGCGTAAAAGGATTCTGTAGCAGTTGTCACTGGTATGGCTAGTGTAATGACACAGCTCACATTTTTGTTTGTTTTTGGAGGTTGGCTTAGACTTTGAGGAACTGGAGGAAGCTGACTTTGTCTCCTTGATTGGTTCAGGGACCTTTTCAATGGATTCCATTTTTCAGTAAGCTTCCTCACAAGTTCACGGTGAATTTGGTCAGCTTCAGTGGGGACAAAGGATGTTGAAGTCTCAGTAGGAGTGGACTCTTGTTGAGTTTGTTTTGCTTGTCTTTGTAGGATGGTTCTACCAAGTCCGGACCTTTCTTTTGGTGAATGAGGATTGAATTGTAGTGGAGTAAGCTCAGAGCTTGGAGCAAAGCACTCAAGAGGTTTCAGTGGTGGAAGCGGTGCTTGAGATTCGCTCGCACTCACAGATGTGTTCAGCATCTGGGCACATCGGGAATCCAAGCATGCTCTTTAGAGCTTGACTTTCAGCTCTAGAATCCTTCCGAATCGAAATTTGGAAGCTTACTCTCGGGATTAACCCGCTCAATCCAATCACCGAATTGGGATCGCTAACATATTTGTGATCATGCCACCAGACACAAAAGGCTTAGGAGATTGGTCTTTGTTGAGAGGGTCAGGGAGATGATCTTCACCTATGACTCTCTTCTTGCTATCTGGGGCACCCACGATCAAAGACCTCGATTCTTAGCGTCCAACTATTAAGAATATCATTTGCCTTTTTAAGTTCATCTTGAAGATCCCGATTTCTTTTAACTAGTTCAGTGTTTTGAATTTGCAAAGTGACAGCCTCAAGCTTTGCTTGTTTTAACATAAGCAGTTCATCTCTACACTTATTCAATTCAAAACTTAACTTGTTGTACTTAGAAAAAGATTCATTTTGCTCTTCTACAAACTTAAGGTCTACATTTAGGTAATTCATGTAAGATCGCCAATCGAGTCATCATCCATAGAAAGTAAAATGTTTACCTTCTTCATTGTGATGTTGACCCATTCTCCATTTCTGGCATGATTCTTTCCAACATCTAGCTTGTCCTCTTCGAGAGGGCCATCGGTCCGACATGCACCATTTCATCATCGATGACACGGCTCTTCATCCAGTCGAAGGTCTCAAAGAACAAGGCCTTTGTTTTACCCTCGCAGATTGAACACTTTTGTTGTTTCGAGGGATGGCCTCGAGCAATGCAAGCTTAGCTTTAGCTTTCTTATACTTGGCTTCATAATCGATGGTTTTGTTATTATCGATTTATTTGAAAAATCTGATGAGACTGATACATTTTGGTTGAAATTTGTGAAGCTCGAGGACTGATTTGAACTCGATGGTTTATAAGAGGGTTTCGAAATTGTTTTAGAAAAAATCTTTTGCAAAATGACCCTTTTTGTGACACTTATAGCATTCAGTGTCTTCAGTTGCTTTAGCATTTGAAAAACCTTTTTTCTTTTTATAAACCTTCGAGAGTTAGCAAGGAGTGCCCTTTCCTGAAATTCAGATTCGTGTCATTTAGGTACTCCTCACTTGATCTCTCATCAGGCTCATCATCCGAGTTTTCTTGGAAATCTTGAACCACATTGTTGGAAAAGAAAGCAGTTGAAATTGGTGATGAGGTGGTGGTCGTGGACTTCTTGACTTCCCGAGACTTCTTTAAGTCGGGTATCGTCTGTTGATGAGGTTTTCCTCATAGACAAATTTCCCATAAATTTCGTGAAGCTCAAGATTATGGATATGATTAGCATTCCCGAGTCCCCGAGAGAAATTTAACCACTTCTCGTGGAGACGCTTGACAAAACCAACATTGATTTCATGTTTGGACAACTTAACACCATCATTTGATAGTTCATTTAAAAGAGTTTTGTACCTGGCGTAAGTTTGAGAGAGTTTCGAGTCCTTAGCCCGAAGGTGTTATACTCAAGTTTCATGTCCATTATCCTGTTTTCCTTGGTATCAGATGGTCCTTCATGACTATGAACTAGGTTATCCCAGGTTTGCTTAGATGTACTATAGCTTATAAGACTCCATAATATCGTCCGGAAGACAAGATATTATGATACTTTTGAGTCTTTGGTCCTGGTTGACCACTCTCCTTTGATCCTGGGTCCATGAGCTTCGGTTTGGGCAACCCTTCAGCAGTCTTTGGAACAAATGGACCTTCATTTATACACTTGATATAATAAGGTTCCATCCCAATCAAATAGCAAAGCACTCGCTTTTTCCATTTGTTGAATTTGCCAACTTCAAGTCTAGGGCAACAATTTGAATAAGCTCCACCCTTTTATCGACTAGTTGGGGTACATCAATTTCAGCCATTTAGGATCCTAATTTAAAAACTTTTAGAGCTGCCTAAAAACGAGTTTTATAATTAGCCTTGCTCTGATACCACTTGTTGTTCCCCGTTCACTATTGTTAAAACAGTTTAAGTTTATAAAACAAGTTAATAGTGAACTATGACTGAAATAAACATAAGGAAAACACACTAAGTAATTTTCAACATCATATTCTTATTAGAAATAAATCAACAAAGAATACGTTACCCAAGTACTTGTTGAATAGTACTTGGGATTGAAATGACAAAGTTGGGTGACTCCTCTCTAAGCTCAAAGCTAAGTCCGAGCACAACTCTTAGAGCTCACGAGCTATCTCAGAACTAAGTTGTATTTGAGGAGTGAAAAGATGGCTTATGTATGTGTTTTTACAATTCACAAGCTATCTTTTCACTCCATCTCTTATGCTATTTATACATGTATGAGTTTTAACTCTTTCCTAAGTGACAAATCTGACATCATACGTAAGACAAAATACGATGTATTTTGTCTCTTTACAAAGACTATTCTAAGTAAAGGACAAGGTCGTTTTCCATATTTCATGATGACACGAGCTTGTAAGTTAGCCATTCAGGGAAAGTTGACTTATGTTGATAAGGACTTCTTTATCTGATTCAAACTTCTCCCGCCTTGGCCCGCTCTTTCTTCACTGCTTATCCTTCGTCTTCTTCTTCGTTTGTCTTCTGTAAGTAGTTGGAGAGGAGTCTTAGGGATTCAGTGAGTTATTGTCATCACTCACTGAATCCATCATCTTCTTCTTGACTCTGTCTTCACCCTTTAAGTTCCGCCTTACTGAGTGGAGAGACTTCTTCATTGCCTCGTACTGAGTATCCTAAAGATGACTCACTGAGCGGCTATGCACTCAGCGACCTGGTTGTGTTTAACGGATGAGTACTTGGGCTATTTTCTATTCAAATCCTAGATTAAGGGGTTTGGGTATTTTCTGAACCCAACAATGTTCCTGACACACCTTTATCATCATATCATGTACTATCATCCACAATTTCAAAGCCCTCAATATTCACTTGTGAATAAAATGATGGAATCTCTGAATGTATCTCTCATCACTTCCTTCTTCATTCCTGAATCATCAACTGCTCACAACCCACTTGACAATCCATCAAATGAAAACAAAGAATAATATAAAGTTAGCTTATGAATAAAAGATTTCCTTTAGAATATCAATCCTTAAGCTTTATCTTAATTCACCAATGTAACTTGATCACGTCTATGAAATAGTTGTTTGTTGATCATTTTTTTATATACTTGACCATTTGGTGTTTCTACATGCTATGCTTACTATGTCTTACTTGTATACATGTATGCTTACTGTAGAGATCATTAGTTCCAAAATTCGACACTTGGAACAAAAGTTTGCAAACATTCTGTTAAGGAATCTGTTCCAGATGCCGGATGCCTGGGCTATAACTAGTTGGATCCCTCAAATGAAGGATCCGTGGGATCCAGGTGCACAGAAGTGCATTTTTAGCTTCCTTACATCAATCCAACCTTCCAAACCTTATTGGACTAGTTAAACATGATACATTAAGATCACTTAACCTTTCCTTAGGCTCAGTTAATCTCACATTCACTCATGGATGACTTAGGATCATGTCACAATTCTCAATTTCCGGGCATTTCGCAAACTTTAAAAATATTTACTATTCATCGGTACTATTCATCATTTTACTATTCATCGTTTTTGAAGTCGAGTTGATATTCTGATAAGTTATTTCAAAATTTTACTATTCATAAAACACTATTCATCCCCGAAGAAAAATTTATATTTACGAACATTATCTGCATATTAGTTCATGCATGGGTTTGCATATTTCATTAACGTATATTTTCCTATTAAATAAACGCTAACGCACGATCATTTATTTTGAATAATTGATCCGACACTTTCCAAAATTGTCCAGATATATTTTTTACACTCATTTTAAGACTATAAAAATTATATTATTAGGTTACCCGATGTTTTAAATTTATTTTGGTATATAAATTGTTATATAAATAATTACGACGGTTATCGTAAATTCTATTCGATAAATTATTTATTCACTCAATACTTGCGAGAAATGTATTTTTATAATTTTTACGACTTCAATATATTTTATTTTGTTCCGTTAAAATCGATTTCTAGCTAAGGCTACACTTAATAATTAATTTTATGTACATATTATACATTATACTTAAACTTAAATACACTTAATTATCAAATACACCAAATACTTCCATTCCCCCCCCCCTTGGCCGACCTCCCCTATTAGTCATCATACTTTTTTTTATAAAATCTTCAAGTAATGGACACCTACACATATTACATTAGATATTTACATTATATTCTTATTATACTAAATAATATCTAAAATCCAAACACATACTCTACATTTTGCAAAGGTGAAACAAGATCAAACTCTCTCCATTTCCATCTCTAAAAACCGGCCACCATAAGAAAAAGAAGAAGTCTTCATCATTTTTCAAGATCAAAATATATTCAAGATCCATTTAAGTACTAGTTAAGGTTTAGGATTAAAATCTTGAAGTTTAACTAAGCTTTCCATCACCAATTTATCATAATGACTCAAGTAAGTTCTAAATAATTTTTACTACTCTTTTATAAATGATCTATTCTTATGATCTAGTAAGAAAATCATGCAAGCATTATGTGATTCATACCACTTTTAATTGTTTTTATTACCTATTATAAGTTTTAATCATCCTATAATTAATCCCTTGAAATATATCATTTTTAATGATGTTTAGGAACCCATGACACCCTAAGAAGGTGTATGGTAGGTTTAGAATAGATTTGGTGTTGATTTGAAGTGATTGAAACAAGTATTACGCAAGAAAAATCAAGTTATACGATAATAAAATAGTTGCTGTCCATTTTTATAAAATCTGGAAATTTCGACAGTTTATGGAATATTTTGGTTCACAATTTCAGAAAATAGATTTAAAAACGAAACCTTAGTCGCTTGAACGGGTTAAAACGGGTTTATAACGAAGAAGTTACGCTATTTTCAAGTTTAACGACGAAAACTATTTTTTTGAAAATATACTTGCTGTCAAGGGTTTTTCAAAGGTAAAAAACGAGTTGTAAACCCAAAGTAGAAGAGTCGACTTATCAAAAATATATTAGTACATACTATCACGATTCCGAGGATATATAGAACGTAGAAAACCGAGCTATATCGACTAAGTTACAAGCGTTTTAATTATGGCTATCCTAACTATTATTTTTCACAAATATTAACACTTATATATTTCTATTAGGCCAAAATGGTTATCGCAAGTGACCATGTTTGAAGCCATTTTTCCTATCGATAGAGTACTTTTGAGCAAATAATGTCTTTAAGTAAAAGTGAGTTCACCTGGCCTATTTTCCAAAATGTTCAACCGTTCGTCAAACGAAGTTGTAACGAGTAATATACGATCTCTCGAACTTTTCCGAAAACTTCTCATAAACTATAATTTCTTGATAAATCACTAAGCAACTATTGTAGGATGTCGTTTCAACGAAAGTACTTGTAAAGTATTTTATAACATGACGAGATGTCACAAACGTATATTTCGACGATAAACTTTATTTTCAAATGCACAAGTGGTATGGATATCATATGAGTTTGCATGCACGACATTGTTTCATGGCTTACATTAGAGCATATCATTCATATTAGGTTGCAGATAGAGATCGCACCTCATTTCAGTGTATCTACTTTTGTCATCATAATCATTGCATCAGGTGAGTTCGTAGCCCCACTTTTACTCATTCAATTGTTTTATAAACTCTTCGGGGGAGATACATGCTCAACTACTTGCTTTTACTTTACACTTATACGAACTTAAATAACTGTTGTTTCACTACTTATGCTAGTAAGTAAATTGTGCCCGAACTAAATTGATCACTATGTTATGAACACCATTATTTGAACCACTTTCTATGATTTTGAGCCCTTCGACATATGTATATTTGAACTCTTTTAACTTGATAGGAACCTTTTGGCATAGATTTGAACACTTTAACTTGATTTAATTCTTTTGACATACGATTAATCTCTTTTAACTTGATTTAATTCTTTTGACATACAATAAATCTCTTTTAACTTGATTTAATTCTTTTGACATACAATAAATCTCTTTTAACTTGATTTAATTATTTTGACATATAATTAATCTCTTTTAACTTGATTTAAAATATTTTGACATATAATTAATCTATTTTAACTTGATTTAAAATATTTTGACATATAATTAATCTCTTTTAACTTAGTATTGAACCTTTTGACTATTTTGAACTTGTTTAACTTAATATTGAACCCTTTGACTATTTTGAACCTTTTGATATGTTTCGAGCTCTTTGACTGTTTTGAACTTTTGAACTCGACTTAAACTCTTGAACTTAATTACAAACTTTTGAATGGAACACCTGAACTTAATTACGAACTTATGACTTGTTTAAACTTATTGAACCGTACGTGCTATGACATTGACCTAAAGTCTCCCATGATTAGAGCATCACTATTAAGTCTCCCATGATCGGAGCATCACTATAAAGTATCCCATGTTCGGAGCATCACTATAAAGTCTCCCTATGTGAACGGAGCAATACTAAGTCTCCCTTGTACGGAGCAGTGCAAATTCTCCCATGTTCGGAGTGTTCTTAATTGTATATTAATAGTTGTATGATGTACCATTCGTACATTCGCATTGTTAGTCTCCTATTAGTAGGTAGTATGGATAGCGCTATTAGAGGTCGGCCAACCTCTCGTTCACTATGTTACGGGACGCATATTATTTATTCTAGGGGCTTTGCCTGGCATACATTATTATATACGTGGTGCTATATTGTGAACTATTATGACAGCGTACACTTGACCACTAGACACACTATATTTTGTGCAATGGGTTGTGAACACAAAGGTTGCAAGTTTTGTATGGGCGGAACTTGAAACTGAATGGATTTACAATGCCTTTTCTTTGTGAACTATTATGATAACGTGTACTTGACTTCTAGACATACTACTTTTGGCAGTGGGTTGTGAACACACAGGTTGCAAGTTTTGTATGGGCGGAACTTGGAACTGAGTGGATTTACAATGCCTTTGCTTTGTGGACTATTCTAAATGACCAATGTAGGATATTGGTTATTGTTTTAATCAAAGAACATGTATGAGGATTGAATCAAACAAGAAGATTTTAGAAAGAGAGAGATGGGTGGAATACTTTCTAGAGAGAGAAAGAGATGAGAGAAAAAGAAAGTTGTATGATTAGAGAAATGAAAGCACCAACCCTCTCCACATGTGGAGAGGGCTATTTATAGTTCTAACATATTACGCCACCTACGGGCTGTGGATCAGGCATACATTGGGTAAAGACCCGTCCGTCCTCCACGGTGTTACTCTAAACTAAATAACTAACTAAATAACTAGTAAATAACAATATGTCTACGAGCTAACTTGTGCTAGTCTATAGTTGGGGTGACCGACACTTCATATGGAATTTCTAATTCCTAGCAATCTCCCCCTAAGGGAGGTCACCCCATGATTTACATTTTGAATCCTAGCATTCTATTTTATCTTCAGTCTTGAGCTCGTAGACCTTAATTCTTCACATCTGCAATCTTTGTGCTTTAGCAGTGATTCTTCAAAGTCCGACTGCTTTGTACTTTTAGTGGAGGTCTTTTGCTGATCCACGTTTGGTGATTCTTTGAGCCAGGTTAGAGATCATCAGCCACAGCAAATCTCTGACTCATCCTTTGTTATATCGCCATTGTGTGGCGTTGTGACTTTCGAACCGACATGCTCACATTTTGGATCATGATATCTTCTTATTAGAGTTGCGGAAGCATTTGTCGATTCGTGATATTTGTATCAGAGTAGCAGAAGCATGGATTGAAAAATATCAGAACCAGTTGATGAAGATATGCACTTATCATGATTTCTTTAGATGTAAAAGCGATGTGTGAGCATGCGGCTATGGATTGACTCCTCAATTATGATCAACTACAACCGTTGGGTGTTCCTGCATACAACAGTTAGCAATAAAGCGCACGAAAGTGTCTTTGATCACTTTCGTTGAATTGAGGTGCACGGCCCACAGTTCCCCGTTGATCAGTACAAGTACTGCCTGTGATCAAGTATAATTCCGAAGAATCTCCTTGACAGGGTTTCGCGGCTACTCTATCCGTTCTCAAACCGAAACGTCTCAAAGAAGACAACACGGAGTGAGTGAACCAGCAAATTGAGATTTACTGATTGATAGAAAATGATTTGAAAACAATCGCGAATTGCTTAAGAGAAAGAGTTTTGCAATACGACGAAGGTTTAGAAGAAGAAATCAATTTTCAATCATAAATACCCATTTATTTTGAAAACATAATACACTGTCGAAGTGCTAGAGAAAAGAGTTTTTGAGCATAACGACCGGTTTTTCAAAGGTATCCGTCAATCCATTTTCCTGGACTAGGTTTGATTCAATATTGAATCGCTCCAATGTTTGTGTCCAGATGTCACAAGCAAGTCTAGGCAATACCACAAGGATAATGCGTAGGACTCTCAAAATATATTCTTACATTCCACATTGTGTGAAACAGTGAGTCTTCATTAATTGTGTCCTAATGAGATATTGTGGATGATCTCTTGGCTCTAGACTCAATTGTGCACATTTGGTTCCTATGCCGGAGACTAAGGAGAGGGTCTCCTTCTTCAATATCAACAATCTCTAAGAGAAAGTCGATAGATTATGTAGGTTCCTCGTGATAATGAAACAAGTCCTTTTAAGAGGAACTTGAGTAGCTTGGGAAGTTAGTGCAGTGCGTCACTGGGTCCATGACGTCTTGTCTTCAATACCAGTGTTACCTTAGTAACCACCTGTAGCATATGTATTGAACCCGGTTTCTGCCCTAAGGTTGAATTATTGGAGGGCTATTTTTTTTCACCCTTTTCACTTTTCAATTCTATTTCATTCTTCAACCCCTTCAGTGCTTACCGAAACTTCATTACTAGAACCTTGTTGGGTTTATTCCAGTTCTAGCTCTGTCTCAGTCGGCACTCTTCCCATATTCTCATTTTTCTCCTTTTTTCATCATTCCTAAGGACTTCTACACTATCTAGTGGATTGTCCCTGGGTAGATCCCTCCGGCTCTGGCGGGATCGTGGGAACACCATGCAGAAAGTAAATTGTTCGGTCTTTTGGTATTGTTTAGCACATGGAGGCAAGAGTTCTTTGGAAAATTTCTTTGATCTTAATTTCCGTGGAAAAAGCCATTTGATTTTCTTGGTAAATTCTCCCCCTCAATATGTACATAGGATATTTGAAATCATTTTATCACATAGAGGAAAGAATTCATTTGAAGTACATCCACGATAACAAAAGCCATTAAGAAACCATTAGAAAAACAATCAAGGTACTTTATGTTGAAGCATATAAATCTTTATACCTTGAAAGTTTATTTTCTTTTGAAATGCTCCCCCTCAACATGTGCTTCGAGATTCGAAAGCGTTTAGCACATATGGGAGAGCAGCATGCACATTTGAATCAAAATGATCACCATTCATCAAATTTCATTATTAAATCACAAATTCTCCCCCGATCAAAAATATCAAACCCTTTGAGATTTTGGATCCCAAGTGATTTAATAAGGTTTAGAAAACATGGGAGAACATGTGGCCTTGTTTAAATACTCTTCTGGTTTTTGGTTAAATGCTCCTCCACAATCATGTACATTATGTATTTCAAAATCGTTTGGCACATGAAGGAAGGAGTGCTTTTGAAGTAACCACCCTTTAAAACCGATTTGAGATTTAAATCACGATCTCTCCCCCGATCAAAAATTTCAAACCATTTGAGATTTGTGATCCCAATTGATTTAAATCATTTAGAAAATTTTTGGGAAAAGACGTGGCTTGATTTAATTTTGAAAAATGATGCATAAGGACCAATTATAGACATTAAAGATTGTTAGTGTCAGGTATGATAGTTTTTAAGAGATCTTTAAGTAAAATAAAACAATTTCACAATCAAACAAGAACAGAAAAAAGTTTCATTTTGTAAGATCTTTGATTTTTAAAGAAAATCATACCATGACATAACATTAAATCTTTAGATCACCACTTTATGTTGTACAAACCGGACTTTTGATGAAATATCGTTTGAAAATATTTAATTTAAATCACTCTCCCCCTCAATCGATGACCGTAGTCATTGATTGAGTGACTTAGGTTTTGATAATATGAACTCCGGTGATTTTCAAAATTTAGTCCAATTTATTTTCAAAACAATATTTTTCCATTTTTCAAAACAATATTATTTAAAAATTGTTTAAAAATGGTATTATTCACTACTTGTCCTGTACAAAGATACGTTAGGTGGTTGAGAAGCTTCTGTTGTTGCTGTAGGGCTTGAAGAAAACCGTCTGCTAATGCAGTGAGACCTCTGACGTTGCATTTTTCATGCCAACTCTTCATAGAGGTCCAATTAAGCTACGTTTCTTCATTTGATGACGAAGAAAACCATCTGCTGATGCAGTGAGACCTCTTACGTTGCATTTCATGCCAACTCTTCATAGAAGTCAAATTAAGCTCCGTTTCTTCATTTGTCGACCCAAGATATAGTTGCCCTTTCCTTTCGGCATCTAATCATCAATTGTGGGATCCGGATCGGGAACATTCTTTTATACCATCTTATCTGCATATGTTAGTCAACATACATACACATATATGGTGGTCGACATCACCCAAATAGCAATCGACTAATTAAATCCAATCCAACATATCAATCAGATCATACATGGGCATGGGAATTATATGTTCATCAATCTATAATCATCTAAACCTAACAATCACATCCTAGAAACCTAGTCCTTCAACATAGGCAATTATATTTTTCAGATAAGTACGTAGGATGATTAAGAAAGCCCGTTAGATGATGTAAATTTGAAAAATATTCTCCCCCTGAATCAATGACTCTTTTTCTTGAAAAGATTTAAAAGAGCCGAAGTCATTGATTGAGTTTTTGCAATTTTATGAAAACTTGATTCTGATTGATTTTCAAGCAACTCATTTTCCACCATTTTGTTAAAACAAATATTTTTCTGAAGAATTTTTAGAAGGAAAAATATTTGAGTAGGAACAGCAGTCCTTCGACATACTTTCCTCAATTTGTTTTAGGATAAGTGCACGAAATATTTGAAAATTGGTTTAGCACAGCACTTTCCTTTCTTGAAAAATGGGTTGCTAGCTGAAATAATAGCAATCCATGGTTTAAGCAAGGGTTACAGTCTTAAGTAACTGTAAGCCATTTTTTGAAGCGCAGGTTACAGTCTGAAATAACTGTAAGCCATTTTTTGAGACATGTTTAGAAAGAAATATTTACACCTCCTGCTCGAAATTCATCTAAAGTCTCGTGCCATTATTGAATGACATTTCTAAGACCGTAGATGTTATCGATACCAGAAGACATGTCTTGACAAAAACACACATTTTTTTTAATTTTTCAAATTTTCTGATTTTTATAGATTTTTGTTGATTTTATATTTTTCTATTTTGCTTTTTGATAAATATATACAGAATAGGATGATATAATTTAAGAAGATAATGATACGAGTACCGAGATAAGGATATCGAACAGTCCCGTTGAAGAAGATAGAACTCATCATCTCTTAGACTTTCACCACCAAAGCTTTTGAGGCTCAAGAATAGATGACAGAACATGAACCATTAAGAAAACGAGACTTTGGCAGCTTCCTCCCAAACCGACAATCTTCGTAATAAGACCATTTCCCCCAAGAAGATGAAGTGAAGTAAACAGTCTCATTGTATGAAGCTCACGAACCCTAAGAAGACGATAACATCAAAGTAACAAGTTAAAACACTGATCATCTCTGCGATTATCAAACCCGGAATACATGATTAAGCTCGATCACGTGAACCTGTTGTGCATCCCCGATGTATACATTACTCTTCGAGATTGAGCAGTTTGTCAATTCGGGAGAACATTCTATCAACATCTTCGTTTAACCAAATGCATTCCAGTTATCTTTCATATAACCAATCAGCCCATAATGTACACATGTGCCCAACAAGAGTAGAGACGATTACATCCAAGTAACATGTTGAATCACTGATCATCTATGCGGATGTCTACTCCGGAATAACTTTTAGCCCGATCATGTGAACATGTTGTGCGTCCCTGATGTACACATATCTCTCCTCTGATGGTTGCGATCTCATCGGAATCATCATTACATTGTGTACATGAAGCAATAACCAGAAGCACTACCATAAACCATTTAGAAGATGTCGATAAGCAATAACATCTCACGCTCCAAATATTCTTCTCATATTTCTTCCTACTGAAAGCTGAGTTAATACATACCAAAAGTATCCAGAGACCACTTCCCCCCAAATGATTGGAATAATGCATCCTTCCCCCAAATAGTTGGAATAATATATCCTTCCCCCAAATAGTTGGAATAATACATCCAAAGTCTACGAGTTAAACACTGAGTTTCTCTGCGGTTATGACATTTGTCTTTCCAGGGATTACTTCACTAAAGAAGTATTAAGTTCATCACGTGTACTCGTTGTGTGTTTAGATGTATACCTCCTTCCCCCTTGCTGGTTTTGATACCTCAGAATCAGCAACGCATTAAACATGCCAAATATTCTTGAAATAGAGAATAACAAACAATTAGCTCAACTGAATCCTGTGAGAATCAACTGCTACAAAAATTCTCTCTGACTATCTTAATCAACCCATATGTAGACAATTTGAAGTGACCACTGATGAAGAAAACCCAATATACCAAACTTGAACCTGAAGTCGAATTCACCATAGTTGTATCTTAATCTTGCACTTATATTGGAAGAACGGTGTAGAGAATTCATGCTTCATGCAAATCTCTAAGTACTCAATACCCAATGAAAGTATGAGACATTAACACCTCTTGCGATTATCCACACCGTCATCTCGTCATCTGCGTGTGACACTGAGTAAAACAACGTAACTCCTAATAGTGATAGTTAACCAGGTCTTCAACCATCCACCCCGACTGCTGGTAACTAGATAAACCAAGTCTTCAACTTAAATTCTTAAGCCCGAGCAAGTTATCAAAAAAGAACACGCCTTTGTGAAAGTCAACTTCAATCTCAAATAAGTGATAAATGATTAACTCTGAAGTAATCAACTTGTGTCAAATGCCCAACACGTGAATAAACATACAATCGGATGTACATTGACCCACTGAATGAACCGGAACAAAAAATTCCTCACCATCAATGCATTCTTCCTAAAAGTATACATGTAGAGACTGATCTAGAAGATTCACCAATAACTTCGAGCGGATGAGGTAGTCATTTTCCTTGAAGTTCATGTGGTTGATTTATAGCGTGCACGTTGAGAGGAACAATAATCCGTGAAGATTTGGCAAAGGAATACCAAAGAGCGGATCATTATTCATGAAAAATAATCCGTGAAGATTTGGAAAAGGAATACCAAAGAGCGGATCATTATTCAATAGTGCATCTACACTATCATGATAGTCATTATCAACGCCTTGTGAAATAACTGGAGGTAATGTTTCTTGAGGATTTCGAGAAGTAATTCTAATATGGTGAACCAGTTGAGTCAGTAGGAACCGGAGCATGAGCTTCAGAAACTAGATGATCAACATTCGTTGGAGGTTGGAAGTACTCATCAAACATATCTTGAAACAACGAATCCCAAACAATGAATCCCAGTTATCCTTAGTAAGTGAAGCATTAGGCGTTGAAGGAGATTCATATGACCATAATTCAAGCATCCATCAACATGTAGTATATGCACTCTTCTCCCCCTCAAAAATTGCATCCGAAGTTGCCATTTTTGATTTGAACAAGTGAATAAGAATATTCACCAATGAACGTAGATCCACTTGAGGGTTGAAAGAGCGTGGAAAAACATGAATCTGGTTGATGAAGAATGTCAATGAGAATGGTCATACACATGAAGATTTCTCTTCTTTTAAAGATAAAGCGCCAAGCGTACACCTTTCTTTTCTTTGAGGAACGGGGCCTGAAGTGTTATCTGCAGACGCCATAATGTAGAAGTACGAGGCCTGAACTGATGTGAACAGACGTCATAGCAGATTGAATATCAAGGTTGAGTTACTTGAACCCGTGAGTTATGAGATATCAATCCATTTGTTATCCATACTTTAAGCCAGTCCATGTAATGAAGGATCGAAGTATCTGCAACTGAGTAGGGAATACCTGCACTAACATTACAAGCTTGATTGCATATATATTGGTTAGTGACATTAGTATCCAAACCCTTTGGGGTTTCACGGTCAACCTTGATTTTGCCATCGGTAAACAGCTTTCCGGTAGGTATCCACCTAAGTCTAACATCCTTAAACATTTTACCAGACGGTATCCACTTATGGCAAGGTCTAGGATTGTTAGGCTTCTTATGCATAGTGGAAGACTTATCCTTATTCCTAGTTTCCAAAGATTTAGCAGTTGGTATCCATCTAGGCGAAGTTTTTGGTTTTGTTTTGCTTCACAACATGTTAAACCTTAGCCACGTTAGTAGTCTTAGTGGATTGTACCTTAGCATGAGAATTAGGAAAATGTTTCTTATTTGGAAAAGACTTAGAATTTCTAGTTTCATTTTCTACATGCTTAGTATTCTTCTTCATATAACTACTCTTAGATGCAAGCCAACCCCTAGTCTTTTGAGTGTTCCTAGGTAATGGTTTACAACTATTCATAGTGCGTTGAAATCTGGTAGAATTCATCACCCTAGGTCTTGCACCTAAAATTCCGTCTTTTCGAATTTGTGCCTTTTTACTAGCTTCTTCTAGATAATAGTTCTTCAACAAGTCATTCATATCATATGAATTCTGGGTTTTAATGCATGGTTTTGACACTGTTTTTGAACTAATCCTAGAGGATCTAGGAGTAAAAGTAGCTGCATGTTGAGGTTTAGAGGAACTAGAAACATAACTCTTAGGTAACACAGGTGAAGTGACTGGTTTTGACAAAACTTGTTTCTCATCAACTTGGGTGGCAAACCATGTTTTTGAAAATTTTGGTCTTTCGGATATAAACGCAGTAGGCTGCCTAACAACAGAGCGGTTTCTAATGGGATGATAAACTGGTTTCCCTAAGGTTGATGGTTTTGTAAACTTAGTGTTCACACTTTTCCCTACAGTTTTCCTAAGCTCATTCTTTAAGGCAACAATAGCGAAACTCTTTTCCTGAAGTTGAGCTTTGAGTTCATCAATTTTTGCTATTAAATAGTTTGTTTGTTCCATTGACTTAGTTCTAGTTTCTTTGACAGAGTCACTTAGTTCTATGTGATGCTTTCTCAAAGACTCATTTTCCTTTAGTAATTTGGCCACACAAACCGCTAATTCATCATTTCTCATTTGAATATCATCAATTGCATTAACATCATAATTACTTGTAACCAAATTACTTTTCACATGCATATCAGAAATATATTTCTTCAAATTGTCGACAGTCGAGTTTTTGTCATGAAGCTGATCTTTTAAATTGTTTATTTCAAAAAATTCACGAAATTCTGGAAATTCTGGACTTTTACATGGTTTCTTAGTTTGAAAACTTTCCTCCTTTCTTTGTATTGCAATTTCCAGTGAAATGCAATGTTTTTCAAGTTTTGAGAATTTGTTTGAAAGTTCATCAAAAGCCTTTTTATCAACCATGTCATTTGTTTTGAAATTATTAGACTCAGCCTCAACCAAGGAACATTTATCAGAATCATGTTCAGCATTATGATCAGTATGTTTAAGTAAATTAGCAAATGCACTATATTGAACAGATAAGGGTACCTCATTACATGACACCTGTTCAATTGTCGGTCTGATATTTGCATCCACATCATGTGTAACAAGAGTCACTGGACCGCTGGCTGTGTCAAGCTTATCTATATCTGAGCCTCTGTATTCAGTGTCAATTGATCCATCATCTGGTGCATTATCCGACTCAACACTACAATCTTTTGTTTGTGCCCGACATTCATTCCCCTTTATGATTACATCATCTACTTCTTGTGTGTTAGGAGTAACTGAAGAGCTGGTTACATCATTAATTGTTGTCTCTGACATTCTGCATTCAGCAACACCCGACCTTTCAACAGATACATTACCCGACTCATCACAACTATCTCTCAATTGCACCTGACACTCATTCACGTTTTCATCCTTTTGTGCAGCTTCCTCAATGTACTTTTCCATATTATCCATGAGTTGGATAAATGTCTCAATGAATTCCTGAATTTCCATTCCAATATGTTTTTTGAAGGAAATTCCAGTCAAGTGTTGATCGTAATCTGCTGAATATTCCCCACTGATGAATGGCTGAAATTATTTGTAGATTACTTGAAGAGCTGCACTGGAACCATCCTTTTGAACCTTTCTATTGGTAAGTTGCAGCTTTAGATGTTCTAAGTTCAACAGCAAGCTTCTCGACAATGTAGGTAAGTCCTGGCGGAAGAGAGCACTACATGTTCGATCCCCAATTGTGGATAACAGCTGTATGAGGTGCAGATGAAGTAGCTGATAGGGCTCAATGATGCATTCCATTTGCATGGCATTCTGTAGCATTAGCAGGTGCAATTCATTCTCATTGTACTCAGAACATGAAGATCTCACATCCTCATTGATTAATTCAAACATCTTTAATCGTTTAGTGTAGCATTCATTATCATTGTTGTCCACAGCATCATACAATTTAAGCACTTCTGAAATCACTGGGTCAGTAGAGTAAGACATGATGTGGTAGTATGCATGGGATTTTACAAGTCAATGATTTAAACCGAGAAATAGAATCATTCGCGGGATTTTACTAAAATCAAGATGAAACCGTGAGACAAGATAAATTGGGAGAGGTTAAGAAGGATTGTAGATGACGAAGAAAATAATGGTGTCTTGAGATTGTAGATGAATTTACGGATCTTGTAGACGATAAAGAAGTAATTTTTGTTTTTGAACTTTCACGATATCAATGTAACTAGCACGGTAGTTATATCCAATGAACCCAAGAAATCTCAATCAAATGAAATACTCAATCTCGGATAATCGAAGCTTAATCACGGTTGTGGTCTAACAATTATACCCGGAAATTTAACCAACAATTTTAGCTCAAAAGTTATAACACACAAGCTTATCACACATTTCGTCCCAACTGTCCAAATAATTCAGCCCAAGTTAATATTGTTATTATGTAGCCCAAGATAATATGCCTTAACCCGAAGCCCAAGAAGCTGTCTAGTCAACCTATTCTCTACCCTAATAATTCTGCTATATAAGACTTAACCTAATATCATTTTTAACCTAAAAACACTCACTAATCCTAATCTCACTATCTAAAAAAAACGCAGTCCACTTTTCTCTCAAACAAAATACGCCTACACCCAAATAAACTCAGATCAAAAAAACGTTCGTCCCTTGATATTCTCCTTTTTGATCTTGGTTTATTTAGCAAATGATAACCATGAACACAACACACATCGGCTGATGTAAGTCACGTTTTCAAGGTTTGTCTTCAAGATCTTTAAAAGGTCTAAGGTAGGGATTTGTTAGGATTAGGAAAATCCAGTAGTTAAAGTGTCGGTCACCTCAAGTATATGTAAACGTTAGAAAGCTCGTAGTCGTAGTTATTTGATGTTAAGTAGTATTTAGTTTAGTAACACCATGGAGGACGGACGGGTCTTTACCCACTGTATGCCTGATCCACAGCCCGTCAGGTGGCGTTTTATTGTAAGACTATAAATACTCTCTACCTCCCAAGGTAGAGAGTTGGAGCTCATAATAAGATTTTTCTTTCTCTCACTAAAATTCCCAAAACCTCTAACTTTCTCTCTCTAAAACCATAGTGTACGCCTACTTTGTTTATGGTTTGATGTGTATGTGAAATCCAATATGTTACAAATGGTATCAAGAGCCATGGTTAGATCATCTCTTACATATCCTTGGATTTCTAGTGGTTTTTAGATGGTTTTTGAGTTTGAAAAAGTTTCATGGTTTTTGCATCATTTGGTTCATTTCTTGTGTTAAAGTTTGAATTTTGGGTGTACTTTTGTGTTTAGGATCATTGTATGTGCTTGGGTTTTGATTTGGTAAGCTTGAATCACTGTGGTTGAGCTTGTTTTGGATTGAAACGTGTGTTTTTAAAGTTTTTCTTGGTAGCGACTTGGCTCTCGGAGTGAATTTCTTGGTAGCGACTTGCTTTAGTAAAAAGTAGCGAGTTGTAATGTGTTTTGGTAGCGACTTGGTCATAACGACTTGCCGTTTGAGACAAGCCGAAAAACAGTCCACTTAGTGGATTCTCCACTACGGGTAGCGACTTGGTAAGGTAGCGACTTGCTTTCAATTTTGATAGTGACTTGTTCTTTAAGTTTCTTAGCGACTTGGTGGTAGCGATTTGGTCCTTAGCGAGTTGCTATTTAGCGACTTGACATTTTAGCGACTTGGTGCATAGCGACTTGCTGTCAAAATTTCTAGCGATTTGGAACTTAGCGACTTGTTTTGTTATTACTTAGCAACTTAGTGCTTAGCGACTTGGTTCAAGGATTTCTAGCGACTTGGTTGACTTTTGTGTGTAATACGGTTTTCTCTTGATTTAGTAAAATCCCGTGAAAGAATCTATTTCCCGGTTTAATCATTGAGTTATAAAATCCCGTGTAATCTTTAAACATGTCTACCAACGCACCTACAATCATCTCCACTGTTGCCGAGGATGTTCAAGCAGTTGGTTCAGATACTCATCCACCCATGCTTGACGTGAACCGACTACGACTCTTGGGCTCAAAGAATCGCTGTATTGTCTTGGAAAGGAAAATGGGGTCAACATTCTCAAATCGATTGATGAAGGACCTTATCAGATTGAGACTACAAGAGACTTAATTGATCCAGCTGCAGATGGAACAATGATCTATGGAATAGACAGACCAAAGACATATGATGAGCTCAATGATAAGGAGAAAAGGAGATTCGATGCTGATATCAGGGCCTCTAACATCATACTTCAAGGTCTTCCAAAAGATATCTACAAGCTTATCAATCACAACACCGAAGCCAAGGCGGTGTGGGATAATGTCAAGATGCTTCTTTCGGTTCTGAATTAACTATGGAAGACAGAGAATCACAACTCTATGATGAATTTGAGCACTTCAAGATGAAACCAGATGAGAGTGTCTATGAGTATTACGTGAGATTCCACAAGCTTGTTAATGACATGAGGAACATCAGAATGACTATGCCAAACATTCAGTAGAACTCAAAGTTTGTGAACAACTTGAATCCTGAATGGCATAAGTTTGTCACCTCTGTGAAGCTAACCAAAGGATTAAAGAATACAAACTATGAGCAACTCTATGCCTTCCTTCTTCAGAATGAGAGACATGCTATGTTTGAAAAAAGGATTCTTGATCAGTTCAAAACCAACCAGGGAGAGACAAGCTCATCAAATGATTCAACTGCCTTCTACTCAAAAATTGGAATTACCACCAAAGCATCACAAGTTATATCCATGGGTAATGGTAATCACAAACTCATTCCTGATCCAATGTTCAAACAAGCCGATGCGATGCAGCCGTGGGAAACTTCATTAATCAACTGGCTCTCATGATTAGTCAAAACATGAACTCTCTCCCATAAACCAACAACAACCTCGCAAAGACATCGAATCCACACAATCAAGCCACTGTCAGAGATGGGAAGGTTATGGTGCAGCCAGTTCAAGAAAGGCAGTGCGAACAAGGAAGAGGTGGAGTTGGTAGACGCTATGTGGCTAATCAGAATAGGGGAAGGAATGGAAATCAGGGACAAGCAAAGCCGATCAATTGTTACAACTGTGGAGGTGAGGGACATATTGCAAGGAACTGCACATCGCCAAAACGCCCTCAGAATGCCGAGTACTTCAGGGATAAGATGTTGCTTGTTCAAGCTCAGGATAATGGTGCAGCTTTAGATGAAGAAGAGTTGTTGTTTCTTGCTGAGGGAAATGCCAAAACATATGATGCAGATGTGGATGAGCAGCCAATTCAGGAGATAGGCCACAATCATCAGAATGCATTTCAAGTCGCTGATTGTGATGCATACGACTCTGACGTTGATGATGAACCTACTGCATAAACCATTTTCATGGCTAGCATTTCTCCAATGGTCCCTCCTAAAGTCTCTTCATCACCACAACAAGCTGGTCCATCCAAAGACAAAATCATCTCTGAGGTATTAAAACTATACGATGATGCTGATGTGCAAAAGATGCATGACAAAGTACAATCAACAGAAACTATTGAGTCGAATATTGAAAATATGGGTAATATCAATGTTGTCCCATATGATCAATATGTGAAACAAAGTGAAAGAGAGATTGTACCAAGTGATGTATCTTATGCAGTCAATGATGACTATGTTTTTGATGAATACACGGCATGTGCCCTTGATGATTCTGTTATCTCTGAACTTAATGCCTATAAAGAACGTGTTGCTATCTATGAACAACGAGCTAAGTTTGAATTAACTACTCGTGAGCAGGAGTTGGATAACCAAATGCGTACAATTATTAGAAAAAGTAATTTTAGAGAAGAAGTGTTAAAACAAGAGTTAAACTCCTTACAAGAAAAGCTTTCTAAAATTGCTAAGCAAAAACAAGAACTTCAAGAAAATGTTAAAGTGCTTAAGCAGGAATTTCATGCTAAGGAATCAAAACTTTTGAATGATTTTTCCAATCTAAAGACTTTGAAAAACAAGCTTGAAAATAAGTTGTACGTACAAGGGAATACCATTCAGACTGCTCACTTGATCACTAAGCATAGAGTTTTAAGCGATAAGCATAGCATTCCCCTTGTTGAGGAACTTAATCCAGAGGTCATTAAAAAGGCTAGAGCTGCTAATAAGGTGATATATGATGGCAATGAGATTCTTAAACCTAGACAGAAACCTAGTTGCGTTGAGTCCACTGAGGAAGATAGAAAATTAGATGATGCATCTAGGGAGAAAATGAATAAGAAGCTAGAAGATCCTGAATGTAAAAAGAATAACATAACGATCAAACCCCATGATTACAAGAAGGAAAACTGGATCTCCTTAAACAAATTTAAGCCTCAAATGTTGTTAACACCTGAACAAGTTTTCTGGAAAAGGGACTTAGATAAGCAAAAAGCTGAAAATCTTGTTGAAACAAACCCTCCCTTTAGGAAAATACCTGCAGCAACTGTGTATCCTCCAAATACACCAATGTATTTAGTTCCTAGAACTATTGCCACTAAGAGCAAGACCTTAATCAGTCAATATGTTATTTTTCAACTATTTGTCGATTTTGAAAAAACTTGTAAGAAAAGGATCACACCCATCGATTATCTGAAGGGGAAAGGGGTTTTGAGCAAACAAAAGAATGCTATTTAACTGAGGTCATGCCTTTCTCTAAACAACTAAAAGATTATTTTGAGAGTCTTAAAAAGGGGATTGATTCATATATTAAAGGAACGAAAAAGGAATTTGATGCAATGATAGTTGAGGTTAGTGACTATGAGCGAGCATTAAAATATAATGAGATTAAGAGAAAAAACTTGCATACCTTGAATGAGAATCTTATTTCTGAATGTATTGCTCAAGATGTGTTTTACATTGCTACAAATTGTTCCATTAATGCTTCTCAATTTCATGAATTATCTTTTGCTCTGAAAGTCTCCCATGATCGTGTCATTGAGCTTGAAAAAACTAACTCTAAACTGCATGATAAGGTTGAACACGATGATCATGATAACCTGGTAAAACAGTTTTCTAAATTGGAAGTTGAGCATCTTGCTTTGCAATTAAAATATCAACATCTGAAAGAAAATGTTAAAACCTCAAATATCAAGACATCCTTGGATGTTCCTGAATTTGATGCAGTTTTTGAGATTAGCAAACGTGATGAACAGATTCCAGCTCATTGTAACACGATCAGAAAGTTGAAAGCCCAAATCTCTCAATTAAAGGGTGAACAGAACAATGTGACTGGATCCCAAATGCCTCCTCCTTTAGATTCTTAGCACTCTCAAGCTTTTCATCTTCAAAACTTAGTTAATGCCTTACAAAAGGAAAACGAGAGTTTTCTAGAAGAAAATGAAAAAATTAAACGACACTTTAAAGAGTTATATGATTCAATGAAAGTCACTCGTGACCAAAACAACGAAAAAATAACGTCTTTACAAAAGGAAATTGAGAATCTGAGGAGTCAGGAAAATGGGAAACTGCCACTTGTTTTTAACAAGAATGTTGCATCAACATCATCCTCAGACTGCAAATGCACTGTGGATTAAATACATTCCTCCTCATCTTAGGAATAATGAACCTGTGTTTCATGACTATTGTGCTCACCTTAAGGATAGTCTAGAATGTCTTCGTGAGATTGTTGAAGAGGATTTCATTAATAAACCTCTTGATAGAGAAATTAGGTTTGCTTGCCTCCAGGCCAAACGATCTCAAGATCTGCTAGAATGTGTAATTGCAACATGTCCTAAATCCTTAGGTGCAAAAGGCAAAGCTGTGATGCCTTGTTCTATGCCTAGTGCCAAGCATTCAAACCATTCTAGGCCCAGTTTTAAGAAAGTGAACACCAATGTGCCCTCTAGTAGTACAGACCCTTGCACATCTAGTTCAGGAATGCAAAAAGTAGATCAACCAACTAATGTTCCCATAATTCCCTCTACAGGAGTAATCAGTGACATTAAAGCAAGCGGATCAAAGCCTCCAGGAAATACCAAGCAAGATAGGACCTCGCAAGCTAAGAATGTGCATTGGAAGAGAGTAGAAGACCAACCTAGGAACTTTAAGTTTGAGTTGAATAAAACGAATCGTGTTGAATCTAGTATTAGCCATATCTTGTAATTAATTCGAATTCTGATACTATTTGCAAACCATGTAATGATGTCTGTGTGAATTCTGTTGCTAATCATGATTATGGTGTGAATGCTTTGTCTAATGCTGTCAAATGCCCAGTTAAAATTGTTAATGCTACAAATCATGCAAAGAATGCTAAAAGGCAAAGACGAAAGAAAGTTAGAAAACAATAGAAACCCACAGAAAGAACATTTATAAAGATAGGTTATCAATGGATACCTTTTGGCTATAAGAATAATCAGTTTTGCCCTCAATCTGCTAAGACTATGCCCACTAGAAAATGGATGCCTACTAGTAGAACTATTCCCTTAAGAAGTGAACATACTTTGAATAGGACAAATACAGACACCAAAGCTTGCATCTATTCCTAATGATTCCATTGCTTCTACTTCTGATATGGATGTTTCTTTTTCCGATGTGGGTGTTCCAATCACTGTTACTAACCAAGTGGAACTCATTCTTGCATGGGGATCCCAATTATCCAGTTATCCATTCTTGTTTGTGTTCAACTGCAAATCGCTCAAATCGTTCTGTGGTACTTGGACTCAGGCTGTTCCAAGCATATGACTGGAGACCGGTCGCGGCTCATGAACTTCGTGAGTAAATTCATCGGGACTGTTAGATTCAGGAACGACCATTTTGGAGCAATTATGGGTTATGGTGATTATGTAGTTGGCAAAAGTGTAATCTCCAGGGTATATTATGTGGAAGGTCTTGGTCATAATTTGTTCTCTGTTGGTCAATTATGTGGAAGGTGTCCTTTAGAAAACATACTTGCTATGTTAGAGAACTGGATGGTGTGGAATTATTAAGAGGTACTCGTGGTTCTAACCTACACACCATTTCTATCGAATACATGATGAAGTCTTCTCCAATCTGCTTGTTGTCAAAGGCCTCTAAAACAAAGTCATTGTTATGGCATCGTCGTCTCAATCACTTGAACTTCGGCACCATTAATAATCTTTCCAGAAAGGATCTTGTCAGAGGCTTACCCAGATTAAAATATGAAAAAGATCATCTTTGTTCACTTGCCAATTGGGTAAAAGCACGAAATATGCCCACAAACCAAAACCCACAAATTAAGTAATGGAAGTTCTTCATACCCTTCATATGGATCTGTGCGGACCAATGAGAGTGCAAACGTTAAATGGTAAGAAATACATTCTAGAAGTTGTTGATGACTACACTCGATTTACTTGGGTAAACTTTTTGAGGACAAAGGATGAAACTCCAGATGTCATCATCAAACTAATCAAACAACTTCAAGTTCGACTCAACAATACAATTGTTCGAAGCAGACAATGGCAGAGTTTGTTAACAAAGACTTAATTCAGTTTTATGAAAGTGTTGGAATCAGTCATCAAAGAAGTGTTCCACGAACTCCTCAACAGAACGGTGTAGTTGAAAGACGAAATCGAACTCTTGTGGAAGTCGCAAGAACAATGCTAATTTATTCGAAGGTTCTAATGTTTCTGTGGGCTGAAGCCATTGCCACTGCTTGCTACACCCAAAATCGTTCCCTTATACACACCTCTCATGGAAAAACTCCATATGAACTTGTTCATAAACGAAAACCCGATCTCTCCTACCTTCGTGTGTTTGGTGCTTTGTGCTATCCAACGAATGACGGTCAAGACTTAGGTAAATTAAGAGCAAAGGCAGATATTGGAGTTTTTGTTGGTTATGCACCAAACAAGAAGGGTTACCGAATCTACAACAAGAGAACCCAAAATATCATGGAAACAATTCACTTTACGTTCGATGAGCTGACCGATCAAAAGGCTCCTGGACAATCCAGTTCTGGACCCGCACTTCAAAACAGTCCCATTTGTTCATCCCTTGTACCAAACTCATTTCCAAGAACTCCATATGTACCTCCATCTGAAGATGATTTAAAGAAATTGTTTGATCCAATGTTTGATGAACACTATGAACCAAATGCTGATGAAATGTCAATTCCATCAACAGAGGCAGCTCCTATCCCTATGAATGAAGTCAACCCTTCAGTCTCAATATCATTAAGTCAAGAAGCGCCTGCTGATCACTGCTTTCATCAACAAATCATCAATCATCGAATGTACATCATGGAATTGTTTCTCGCATCAATGATGAAGTTAATCCCTTTGCTACTCCTGAAGATGCTCCATTTGAAAATATCTTTGCTCCTGAATCATCATCCGAACCATCTTCATCGGAGACATCGACTCGCTACTTCAGTTCCACAACAACAACCACATGAACACCTTAGAAAATGGACACATGATCACCCATTGGATAACATCATTGGAAACCCCTCTCGTCCAGTATCCACACGGAAACAACTTGCAACCGATGCCTTATGGTGCTTCTTCAACTTCGTACTCTCTAAGGTCGAACCAAAAGACATTAAAACCGCCATGAATGAAGACTGCTGGTTCAATGCCATGCAAGAAGAAATTCATTTGTTTGATCGACTTGATGTATGGGATTTAGTACCTGCCCCAGATTGTGCTATGATCATTGCTCTAAAATGGATCTTCAAAGTGAAACTTGATGAGCATGGTGATGTCTTAAAGAACAAGGCTCGATTGGTCGCAAAAGGATACTATCAAGAGGAGGGCATTGACTTTGAAGAATCATTTGCTCTAGTTGCTCGTATTGAGGCAATCAGAATATTATTGGCTAATTCTGCAAGTAAGAACATGGTAGTCTATCAAATGGATGTAAAGACGGCGTTTCTTAACGGAGATCTTAAAGAAGTCGTATACGTTAGCCAACCTGAAGGCTTTGTGAATCCAGAGCATCCTACTCATGTCAATCGTTTGAAGAAGGCTCTTTACGGTTTAAAGAAAGCTCCTAGAGCATGGTATGATACGCTATCTAAGTTTCTTTTATCTACTGGATTTAGCAAGGGAGCAGTTGATCCGACATTGTTCACCAGAAAGTCAGGCAAACATTTAATTCACGTTCAAATTTATGTTGATGATATTATCTTTGCCTCGACTGACCCCAATGAATGTGACCATTTTTCAAATGAAATGGGTTCCAAATTTCAAATGTCAATGATGGGACAAATGTCATTTTTCTTGGGATTACAAATTTCACAAAGTCCCGGAGGCATTTTTATAAATCAATCTAAATATGCAAATGAGATTTTAAAGAAATTTGGATTTGTTTCTTGTGACACCGTTGACACTCCCATGATTGAACGTACCAAGCTGGATGAGGACCACTCAGGGATCATGGTAGATCAAACGAAATATCGTAGTATGAGTGGATCCCTGATGTACCTCACAGCTAGTAGACCAGACATCTTGTTTGTTGTGTGCTAGATATCAGGCTAAGCCTACTAAAAAGCACCTTGAAGCGGTTAAACGGGTCTTTTGGTATCTCCAAGGAACCATCAATATGGGACTATGGTACCCGAAGGACACCGGTATGTCACTAACAGCCTATGCAGATGTTGATCATGCAGGATGTCAAGATACACGTCGAAGTACATCAGGAGGTGCTCAGTTTTTGGGTGATAAGCTTGTGAGTTGGTCTTCAAAGAAGCAAATGAGTACTTATATTTCATCTACAGAGGCTGAATACATAGCCATGTCATCCTGTTGTGCTCAAATCCTATGGATGAGATCCCAATTATCTGACTATGGCTTTGAATTCAAAAAAATTCGTCTGTACTGTGATAATAAAAGTGTTATTGCCCTCTCATGCAACAACGTTCAACACTCAAGAGCAAAGCACATCGACATTAGACATCATTTCATCACGGAACAAGTGGAAAACGGTGTGGTGGAACTTTATTTTGTGAAGTCGGAATACCAGTTAGCATACATCTTCACCAAAGCTCTTCCAAGAGAACGTTTTGAGTTTATTCTTCCACGACTTGGCTTGAAAAGCCTTCAACCAGAAACACTCAAATGTCTTCAGGAGGAAGACGAGGAGTAAAGGTTAATGACTCTATCATCTTCTTGTAAACATCTATTTGAAAAACAAAATACAAAATTACAAAACCTTCAAAAAGCAAATAGAAAAATAGAAAACTTTCAAAAATCTATAAAAATTTGAAAAATCTTGAAAATTTTCAAAAAAAAAAAAAAAACACAAAATACTGTCGTTTTGTCATGTTTTTCTCAATTCGAAAATATCTACGGTCTTTGTGTTGTCATTCAAAGAATGACTCGGGACTTTAGATATTGTTTGAATTAAAAAAAAATAAAAAATCAAAAATATTTTTGGGAGAAAGTGAAACAATGGTTTATTGTCATTTCAGGCAGTAACCCGCTTTTCATAGAAAGAACAGAGCAATGCCTTATCTCGTATTTCAAACATAATGCTCTGATTCTAAAAACAAATGTTTGTCATTAACAAGACAAATTTTTAATTTCAAATATTTTTCCTTCTAAATGATTCCTCTGAAAAATATTTGCAATCTTATGAAAACTCAATTGTTTTGAAAACACTTCGGACTCTATTTTTGAAAATCAAAAGAACTTATCAAGTGTCAAAATCTCAATCCATCAATCAATAACTTTCGTCATTGATTGAGGGGGAGAATGATTTTTCAATTAAATCAAAAAGTGTTCTTTTCAAACAATTTGCACTTAAATGAGCAAGGTCTACTTTAAAATGTTTTACAATATTTTACACAATTGGTTCCAGACCTTGGTTATTATTATGTTTTCAAAAGATAATTATGCATGTTTAATCAACGAAGTTTAAAGTCTCAAAATCCGATCCTTATTAGTTAAAACGTTTTCATAATCAAGTCACAATTCTCCTTAAAAACTTTCAAAATCAATTTAAATCTACAGAGATCACAAATCTCAAATGATTTGATAATTGTGATCGGGAGAGAATTTGTGATTTAAATTAGATTTAAACTGATAATTCGATAAATGGTTTCATAAGTGTTTAGCATGTTTTCCTCCCCGCATGTGACAAACGATTTCAAATTTTCCATGCACATGTTGAGGGGGAGCATCTACTTTAAACCTCAAATTATTGAAACGTGATTGAATTGTCTCTAAGTGCAGGTTCCCTCTAATATGTGCAAAACACTTTCAAACTTCGAGGCACATATTGAGGGGGAGCAAAATTTTGAAACCTCATCCTTCCTCAAAATGTTTTATCTACTTAAATTGATTGGGAAGTGATGATGATCATTTTTAGAAAATGTTAATCAAAAGATTGGACCTTTCATTCTTAATCTAACGATTTCAAAGATCTCTTGCCTCCATGTGCTAAACAAATTCTGAATTTTCATGCATATGTTGAGGGGGAGCATTTCTAAAATATCAAAACAATTAAGATACAAAATGCTTTGATTCTATATCACAAGTATCTTGATTGATTTTCAAATGGTTTTCAATTGGTTTTCAATTGGTTTCAAGGCGGAAGAACTACACCAAAAGACCGACCAACTCTACTTTATGCATGGTGATATAAGGATGATAAGGTTAGGTTGAGTTCCCATGATCCGCCAGAACCGGAGGGATCTACCCAGGGACAATCCACTAGATAGTGTAGAAGTCCTTAGGTATGATGGAAAAAAGGAGAAAAGTGATATATGGGAAAAGTGCGGACTGAGTCTGAGCTAGTACTAAAATAAACCCAACAAGGTTCTAGTAATGAAGTCTCGGTAAGCACTGAAGAGGTTGAAGAATGAAAAAGAACTGAATGAGAAAAGGGTGAAAACAAATAGCCCTCCAACTATTCAACCAAGGTAACATCGGTATTGAAGACAAGACATCATGGACCCAGTGACGCACTGCACTTCAACTTTCCAAACCACTCAAGTTCCTCTTAAAAGGTCTTGTTTCATTCTCACAGGGAACCAACATAATCTATCGACTCTCTATTAGAGATGGTTGATATTGAAGAAGGAGACCATCTCCCTAGTCTCCGGCATAGGAACCAAATATGCACAATTGAGTCTAGAGCCACGAGATCATCAATAAATCTCATTAGGACACTTTCAATGAAGACTCTCTGTTTCACATAATATGGAAAGAGAGATTATATCTTATGAGTCCTACGCATTATCCTTGTGGTATTGCCAGAACATCTGAGTGATATGCATACATGTTCACAATGAAGATGGAAAGCCTTCTGAAGCCAACATCAAACAAGCTCCTGGTAGGTGGCATGTGAGATCTATTCAATAGATCAACCATGTGACAACTGAACAGAAACAATGGAGCGATTCAATCTTTTGAATCAATCCTGGTTCAGGTTATGGATTGACGGATACCTTTGAAAAACCGGTCGTTGTGCTTAAAAACTCTTTTCTTTAGCACATCGACTGTGTACTTATTTCTCAAAATAAAAGGTGTTTATGATTGATAATTGATTTTCATTAAAACCTTCGTTGTATTGCAAAAAAAATTTTCTATTGAGCAGTACACGATTGTTTTTCAAATCTCTTTTCATCAGTCAGTGAATCTCATTTCGCTGGTTCACTCACTCCGTGTTGTCTTCTTTGAGACGTTCCGGTTTGAGAACGGCTAGAACAGCTGCGAAACCCTGTCAAGGAGATTCTTAGGAATTCTTCCTGATCACAGGCAGTACTTGTACTGATCAATGGGGAACCGTGGGCCGTGTACCTCAATTCAACAAAAGTGATCAAAGACACTCTTGTGCGCTTTATTGCTAACTGTTTTATGCAGGAACACCCGACGTTTGCAGCTGATCATAATGGAGTGGTCAATCCATAGCCGCATGCTCACACATCACATTCAGTTCCAAAGAAATCATGGTTAGTGCATCAATGACTCTGATATTTTCACTCCATGCTTCTGCTACGCTGCTGTCAATATCATGAATCAACGAAAGCTTCCGCTACTCTGATAAGAATATATCATGATCCAGAATGTGAGCATGTCGGTCCAAATGTCACAACATCACATAATACCAACACCACAATGGATGTGTCAGAGATTTAATATGGCTGATGATCTCAAAGTTGGCTCAAAACTCATTATCACGTGGATCAGTTAAAGACCTCCACTCAGATTATCCAAACATGCGAAAATGAAGAATCAAAGACTACGAGCTACAGAACAAAGAACATGAACAAGAATCCAAGAACAATCTCAATGTAATATCTGTTTGTATTCTATGTAATTTTAATGTGTGTTTGAGGTGACCTCCCTTAGGGGGAGATTGTTAGGATTTGGAAAATCCAGTAGTTAAAGTGTCGGTCACCTCAAGTATATGTAATCGTTAGAAAGCTCGTAGTCGTAGTTATTTGATGTTAAGTAGTATTTAGTTTAGTAACACCGTGGAGGACGGACGGGTCTTTACCCACTGTATGCCTGATCCACAGCCCGTCAGGTGGCGTTTTATTGTAAGACTATAAATACTCTCTACTTCCCAAGGTAGAGAGTTGGAGCTCATAATAAGATTTTTCTTTCTCGCACTAAAGTTCCCAAACCTCTAACTTTCTCTCTCTAAAACCATAGTGTACGCCTACTTTGTTTATGGTTTGATGTGTATGTGAAATCCAATATGTTACAGGATTTGTCTGTTAATTGTGTCGAACGAAAGAAAGTGAGGATGAAACAATTATGTTTTGTGCTTACTTTGATTTTCGGATAGTGAAAGAAGGTTCTCTTCTTAAATGATCTATGAGGAGGTTGTTCAAACAAGGAAAAGCCTTTAAATATTAGTGCTTTACTTGAACAAATCTGAGATTCGTTTCATTTGATTGAATGTTTTTTTTTTAAGTTAAGATTAACGAGAGGTTGTATGAGATTAGGATAGGTTACTGTTATGTTGATGTTGATTGATGGGTATGAGGTGTTGTATGGGGATCTTGAGTCTTTGTGATAGATTACTGCTGATGAGGTTTTGGTATTAGTGTTTTGATTTTTGATGAAAAGTTATGTTTGATATTGTTGATTACAGTTTAGATCTGGTTTGTTACTTCTCCTTAAACTGCAACCTCATAAATCGCTTCATAGCATGATAAGCGTCAAAACGCTATCAATTCTTAGGACAAATCGCTTAAACAAAAATCAGAACACAAGTCGCTATTGAAAACTGCACAAGTCGCTATATAAAAAAGTGCACAAGTCGCTATAAATAACTGCACAAGTCGCTATAAAGAAACTGCACAAGTCGCTATTAAAAAAAGACACAAGTCGCTACTCTAAAAAGAGTACAAGTCACTACTCTAAAAAGAGCACAAGTCGCTACTCTGAAAAGAGCGCAAGTCGCTATGATGAAGGTCAGATAGCAGCCAAAAAACTGGACAAAAAGAACAGTACAAAAATTACCAAAAAGCAGCCCCAAAACTTACAATATAACTTAACCAAGCATCAAACTATGCTTATCTACCCCTCCTAAACATAAAAGTACAAAGCTTTAGCATATTTAACCAATTAAAATTCGAACTTGGTGCATAAACAAATAAAATTCGAACCAAAGGAAAACAACAATAACCACTTAAAAATTCAAGCACACAAGATATCCAAGATCAAATCATGGCTCTTGATACCAAATGTAGGATATTGGTTATTGTTTTAATCAAAGAACATGTACGATGATTGAATCAAACAAGAAGATTTTAGAGAGAGAGAGAGATGGGTGGGATACTTTCTAGAGAGAGAAAGAGATTAGAGAAAAAGAAAGTTGTATGATTAGAGAAATGAAAGCACCAACCCTCTCCACATGAGGAGAGGGCTATTTATAGTTCTAATATATTACGCCACCTACGGGCTGTGGATCAGGCATACATTGGGTAAAGACCCGTCCGTCCTCCACGGTGTTACTCTAAACTAAATAACTAACTAAATAACTAGTAAATAACAATATGTCTACAAGCTAACTTGTGCTAGTCTATAATTGGGGTGACCGACACTTCACATGGAATTTCTAATTCCTAACAACCAAAAACTTTGCCTTTGCTGCATGAACGTTCTTTAAAAGCTTTACTTGTTAAATAAACTCTATGAACTCACTCAACCATTGTGTTGACACTTTTAGCATGTTTTATCTCAGGTATCTAAGGCATTCACTTAATGGCATGCATGTGGACTTATCATAGAGTCGCGGTGAAGACGCGTCTCACATATATTTTATGCACTTAACTATCGTTTGATTGTAACAAACTTATTTTGGTAAATTGGAAATCTTTTGGGACCTATGTTTTGTAAACTCTAATTATTTTACTTAATCAAATGATATTTTCAAAATGACACTTTAGGTCGTTCGATATAACTTTAACTTTGATGTTATGACAGTCATCCCCCAGGAATTCCATTCCGCTGCAAAACAGGTAATTTGGGGGTGTGACAGATCACATTCAAGGTGTTTTTGATTTATCATTACGCCCAAACTCACCATCTTTCCGCTCCAAAGTTTACACATTGTTCCTCTCATCTCAAAACACCTAGTTTGATATTTCTCTCAATTTTATCAAATTGATTCTAGTCATCTTTACCTTAAAATGCTCTAAAAACTAGCTTTTCATTTCTTGTGATTTTTAAGGAATTTTTTAAATTTTCCTTTGATCACCATCTGATCTCTATGATCATTTACCATCCTCAAAACTCTTAGTGTCATCCTTGATCACTCATTGGTGTTCATAAAAACTCCATTTCTTTCCATAAAAGTCATCATTTGCTTCCCTAACTCATTATGCTTGATCATTTAAGTCTTATGCCATTTAAGATACCTGAGGAGACTAAATGACTCAAGATATATAGGTGCTAGACCTTGCTAGAACCCCTTCACCCTTTTCCTTGGCTTCTGAGAGCCGAATCCCTGGCTTTAAGCTAGCCGGATCCCTCAAGTGAGAGATCCGTGAGAACGGCTGCACATAAGGATTAATCTTACTTGATATAATAAGTTGAAACCCTCTTTGGTAATCTAAACACTCAAATTTGTCTTAAATGACTCCCTAGGATAGAACAACACTAGAGTTGACTTTTGTACATGCAATTTGAAGAACCATAGTGGTTTAGGCTTTAATTCACTTGCCTAATTTCTTCCTTTATAAACCACTTGTGTTTGTACTTCCAAATCACCATTCAAACACTCATTCCCAGTAGCTAAAACTTCCCTCCTCACATTCTTACTTCCAACTTGTCACCATGAGAAAAGCACCTAGTGCGACTTCATCAACCAAAGGACCTCCCAAGAAAATTGCTTGTGTTGTTCATGAAGTTTCCTTAACCGATTCATCACCCATCAAAACTTCTAACACTAGAGTTCCTTCTCAACAAACTCTACCACCCAAAGCTAAGAAAAGCGCTTGAATTAGTATATGACCTTGTAGCTTGGAGAAACCTTCGCCAAACACCACTATAAAGCAACTAAACCCTTACATCTAGAGCCTAGAATACTCTCCTTCACCACACCTCTTTCATCTCCAACCCTTTACTCACTAGAAGACTTGCCCCCTAGGCCTTCTCATCCACCACCATTGCCCATATTCTCATCAACTAAAAAAATGGTACCACAACAACCTTCTCACCAAAACTTTGGTGTAGGAACTTTGTCTCTTTTTCCTTCACCCTCCAATGATCCATTTTGGATTATGAGGAATCACCAAACTCAACAACCGGACCATATGGAAGTAGATACTTCTTTACCTCCACCGCCAACTCATATATCACCACCTTCATCCTTAGTTGAACCACCTCCTACTTCATCAAACTTACCTCCACAAATCCCTCCATCCTTTATGGAACCTCCACCCTCCTCATCAAACTTACCTCCTCAAACCGCTCCATTCCTACCACCACCATTTCCTAGTCATGACAATGATTGCTCTCATTTTCAATGTAAAACCCTAAAAATCCTAAACGTGTTAAATGACTATTATACCCCTCAAGCTAATAATTATAAAATTCGTCAAGCTCGTTAGATTCTTTTAACACTAAATTTATACAGGATTTACAATGATAATAAAATTTCGACTTATGTCTACAAATATATATCACACAATGTAAAGTCATTTGGACTATATTATGTACAAATTAAAAGACACTTAATCTAAATAAAACCATCACAAATGTAATTATGGAAAATTGATTTGGTCATTTAATTTCCCCCCTAATAGGCTCCAAATAAAACGCCTATGATCTTTTTTCCTCCCTATTTACGCCTATATTTACACCACAATTACTCCCCATAATTCTCATTTAATCCCTTCTATCTTTTCATTTGGTAACTTCCTTATCACTCCAAAAAGAAAACCCTAAATTAACCTACATCTAATGTGACGGCAAAAGAGAGAAAAAAAAAGGAGGTTTGGTGCTGTTTTGTCGTGGGTTTTGCTAGGACAAAGGAGAAGTGGTTTCGTGCTCGTCTTGAACCTTGTTTCTTCCAATCGTACACACAATATGGGTAACATCTTGCATCATAATATCATTTCACTTTTCTTCTTATGACCTTCTTTGTTGTGTCGTGGTTTATTTTCCATCCAAGGGCGGGATATACGGATTTTTTTTTCAATCACATAAATTAGTCACATGAAATCATAGTAGACACGCCTAGATGATCTTTCGGTGTCGAGAGTATGGGTCATTACTCGTTAGTGTCGTGTGGGTGACCGGTTTGTATTTTATCACGCGAACTGTTTCGAGGTTGTGTTTAGCATCCTTTGGCCATGTAAATGTTGTCTTGTTCAAACCTGTTTTAACCGAGCTGTAGAGTGGTCGAGTATGGTTGTTAATAGAGTCAATCACATATATGTATTAGGATTTAGAAAAAAACAGTTCGAGTTGGTTATGTATTAAAATCGGACGCATGGTTAAAGGGTGTGTGCTATTGGTTGTTTATGTATTCTGAATTTGTATT
Source organism: Chrysanthemum makinoi (assembly GCA_910596185.1). NCBI lineage: Eukaryota > Viridiplantae > Streptophyta > Magnoliopsida > Asterales > Asteraceae > Chrysanthemum > Chrysanthemum makinoi. The sequence goes on along the minus strand of OU343217.1, from coordinate 180,849,495 downwards.
CAGTAGAATGATGCCTACTTGTATGTTCCATAAAATGAGTTAAAAACCTTCACATGGACTTTGGTACTCGCATGTACTGTTTTGTATTAAATATATAACTGAGTTGTGTTCTAAATTCTTGGCATGAGATAATATATACGTTTGGGTTTTGTATCAAATTGCATCGGCCTTAATATTTCATGTAGAGTTGGGTTTTGGCGTGAGATGGGCCTTGGATCTATTGGACTTTGAGTACAAAGAAAACGTGTAACTTTTTTTAGTTGTTTTGGTTTCGTATATTCCGAATGGTTATAGTGTGTATTTATAGCATATTTTCGGGTTTGGTCCGCTTCCGTCTTCCGTCATAATATTATTCAAGTAACATCTAATAAGCATGTCATTTTATTAAATAAGATATTAAATTATGTTAAGTATAATCCCGAATAATTAAAATCAGTTTCGACAGTTTGACCAATATAAATAATTTGTACATATATTAAATTCGTGTAGGTCCGGTGAAGAGGGAGTAGTTTCCGTTCCGTGTGCTTCTTTTTGTTTTGGTTTGCTTTGAATAAGGTACAGATATTCTATCCCTTTTCAGTAGGGATTTCTCCTGACTTTTCAATCCTTGACTTTGCTTTATTCATGATATTCCTTTGCTATGATTTCCTTATGCTATGATCCTTTTGATATGATTCCGACATAACCCTGTGATATGATTCTGTTCGCTATGATATTCGTTTGTTATGATTCTGAACTTCTGATTATGAACCTTATGATTATGAACCATCTGATTATGAACCTCTAATTATGAACTTGATATGAAACTTCGATATGAACCTTTGATATGAACTTTGATATGAAACTTTGATATGAACTTTGATATGAACCTTGATATGGAATTTGATATGAACCCTTATGATATGATATGATTATGCTTTGAACCGTCAGATTTATACCCGAGCCAAATATGTGTTCCTAGTCAGGAAGGTAATCTGACCGTGTCATTGATGCACCAATGGCATGACTTTAGTGTGGTTGAGTGATGTTCCACACCGTCCCCATTATGATATGATTATGAGCTCACTATATGTATATGATTTGGCCATTCTGTTCCGGGGGGCGTATGGATGCATCCTAGATATGATATGTTTCGAGGGATTTGATCTGTTTGGAGATATATATGGTGAATGATGTCGGGTGCAATCCGCGTCTTCACATTCCGGGAGCTAGCTACTCCATTTGTTACTGAGGTCTCCCCTCCTATGATATATGGTATTCCGAGGTCACCCCTCCGAATACAATGGTTACTTATGATATGATATGATATGATATGTTCCGGGCTCGTGGTAGATTTCTGACAACCCTTACACCTTTGATATGCTATATTGTACCTTTTGTATTCCCCAACGCACTATATGCTACGTTAATTGTTCATTACTCAGTAACTTTATATGACTCACTCTACTACCAAGATATATATATTCCATTGCTTTGATCTGTCACACTCTCATTCCGTTACTTCAGACTATCGTTCCATTCACGTACCGGGTTATTATATGTTAATTGGATTTGATTATGATATTCATGTTTTATGCGACTACTGATTACCCTGCTATGAAATGATTTATATACGGTTATCTGATTTACCTGTTGTCAGCTGATGATATGTGATCTTACTGTTATGTGACCCTCTGATTTGTCTGTTCATCATGTGTAATCGATAGTTTTGTCGGTTTATTATGTATGCTTTGTTCGGTATCTCGTGGACTATGATTATCCGATAGTATCCTTATCTGCTTGTTGTTGACCTGCCATGCTTGCATTTCGGTTTATGCTACGGTTTGATTGGGTAAATGGGTCATCTTGTGACATTTGGCTTGTTAATTTGTTTAGTTGCCTGCTATGTTTTAATTCATTTAATTATATCGTTTATATTGTATTCTTACTTATTACGTATGACTGCCATGTGTTGACTGTTGTTAGTACTTCCGCTGTTATGATACTGGTTATGTTTTCAACTAAGGGTTTGACCTGTGTGAATTGCCATGCTCACTTATTAATTAATTGCTTCCGCTTTTCTATAGATATCTGTTTGGCTTGTATGCCTTCTAAATTCCTGAATTGATTGTATGACATATATGTTGTGTGGACGCGACGCCTGCTATGCTTGCGTATGTTTCAGTTCTAGTATGCCTGGTTTGTATGTGCTCGTATATATGGCATTAGTGCTTTGCTTTGCTTCGTTCTCCTTCTTATCTGTCGTTTTGGATATCTGTATATTTGTGTGTTGCAGGATTCTCTTTGACTCATTGTTTCCCTTTCGTTGCGACCTTGTTATCAGCTTCCTTATTTCATTTCACATTTCTGATTTTGTTTAGCTTTCGTTTCGTTATATCTGTTCACTGGGCTTTTTAAGCTCAGCCGCATTTCTTTTCCTGCGGCAGGTTTTAGGTTGGAAGATGGGCTTTGATGGGCTGAGAGTTGGATTATCTGAGTGGACCAACCCTAGTTACCTTTCTAGTTGGACTTATTTTGGCGGGCTATTGTTTTGAAATTTTGGTTTATTTTAGACATTTGGATTTTGTAATTTTCTTGTAAATCTTTTGTTTAAATGTCTTGGTACGTTATTCTTTAAGACTTCCGCTTGAAGAATTTGATTTGTATGTTCTGATATGACACCAGAAAGTGACACTTCTACCCTTGTCGGGTTGGGGTGTTACATTCAACATGTCCAAGTCTTAGTCTATGAAGTACGTGATGAATTACGTTTCATGTTCTATCACCTTCTTGAACGACTTGATGAAGTCAACAAATCTAACCGTCCCTAAGTGGTGTCTTCCTCAAGTCTTAGGCGCAACTTAGATTATTAGGAATTTTTATTTAACACATATTTGTATCATTTTCTTAGTTTTAGAGACTTATGTATCATTTCTCTTGTTTTATTAAATGAAACTACATGTTTGTATGCTATATAGTTATGCGAATATGTTTGGTGCAATAGTACATAACCCATTTGAACGTTTACGTCACTATTTATATCTACATTCCTACCAATAAGTTACAGGTACACGGTCCCTAAATTTTTGCCTGGATGGATCCCTCACATGAAGGATCTGGCAAAATAGGTGAACAGATTATCATTTTTGAGCTAACTTGAAGCTCATTTGCAGGAAACAATGCACCATATACTTGTTTTCTAACCTTTGTTTTGTAGATTTTCAAAATACACATGAAAAATTTGACACCCTCAACAAGGGGGTGTTTTTCATCAAAGCAAAGCATTGCAAAACACTTGCAATACATTCACTTAACTTGATGCCCTCATCAAAAGGGACCACTCGTCAAGGGGGAGCATTTTGTCAAAGTTAAAACCATTGCAAAATACTTGCAATATACTCGTTTAGTCTTTCTAATTACTTAAGCCCTCACCAAAGGGAAGCATCCGTCAAGGGGGAGCTAAGACGAGAACTTCCTTCTTACCTTACTACTTCTCTTTACATTTCTTTCTCTAACTTTTTCTCATTTTTTTACTTTTCACAAGTCTTTTTCAAAAAGTTTTCCACTATGTGTTAGTTTCTTTTCGACGCTCTTTTTGTTTCGAAAAAAAAGGAGGAGAAGAGAGTAAAAACTTCAATTCAAATTTTTACGAATTTTATTTTCTTCTTAAACTAATCTTATGTTTTGTCATCAACAAAAAGGGGGAGATTGCTAATACAAATAAACCATAAAAACGTTTATTTATATTTTACGATATTCTAATGTTTTGTCGATGACAAACGTAAAAACATTTTAATGAAATAAATAAAACACGTAAAAGCTTTGAGCCAATAGTTTACTAACACACTTTTACTAAACATATCAAAACCATCATAACATGTTTCGTTAAATAAGTTATATAAAACCAAAGATATTTTTATAAAGCACTTACAAGTAATATTTACATCTTATAAAAATGTATATGTACTTTGTATATGTTGTAATGGGTAAAAACCAAAGTCCATAACCCATGACCCATGATCAACTGACTAGGTACAATGAATCTTGTTGGGTAAGAAACAAAGTCCGTAAACCATACCCATGGAGCATGATCCATAACCCATGACCCATTTTATGACATCATGCATGAAGTCATGTTGGATATTATCCATGATCCATAACCCAAAGTCCATAACCCATGACCCAAGATCTATAAACCATTGACTAGGTAAATTGTATCTTGTTGGGTATCCATGATCCAAAGTTCATGACCTATGGTCCATAACCCATAACCTATAACCCGGTTTGCAACCCAAAATCCAGACTAAGCTGACCCAGCAACTGAACCCCTGGAATTGCACTGGTCAGATCCCTTGGGTGAGAGATCCGCCAGAACCATGGGACAGTAGGCTTGTTTTGCCTATAATTAGTGAGCCATTTCTCTCTTGCTTACTACCCTTTTGAGACATACTTTCTCTCTATGTTCTAACCTCTCTAACCACAGATCCAAAGGATCATTCTATGTAGTTTTATCTTTGTGTGATTCTATAGGTTCCGCTTAAAGGCGAGATCACCACCTCTTGAAGATGTGCAAGCTCAAGGTCATGAGTTGCTAAGCTTCATCATCATCAAGACCACTGAAGTGCATCTTGTTGATAGCTCTTTCGGTCTTTCCTCCTACCATAAACTGTCATATTGAAGGTATTAGTGAATGGTGCCAAAGGTGTACATTCGATATGGTGCGTTGATGTACAAGTTATGTAGTTTGGGTTAAAGGATATTGATATTCTTTCTAGTATTGTAAAAAGGAGTGTGTCTCCTTTGGGTAGTTGTGTTGGGTAGTAGTGTTGGGTAGTAGTTCCTCCTTTGTAATGGAACTCAGTATCTAGCCTTGTACCGGATAAAGTATAGGCACGTTGTGATAGGTTTGGTTCTATCTCGTGGAAGAACTCGGTGTCTAGCCTTGTAACGAATAAAGAGTAGGCGACGTTGTGAAGGCTTCTCCGCCACATTAAGTAGCTTGTATTGTGTAGTGCTTAGAAACTCTCTAGTTGGGTACTCGAGGAGTGGAGTAGGGCAAGGAAGGTGTCCTTGTAGCCGAACCACTATAAATACTCGTGTCATGGTTTTGTGTTCCTTTACTCTTTATCTCTTGCATTACTTGCTTATATGTTTATCTATCAATATCCAACACATGATCTAAATAGATTGACATAAGTCGATCTAAATACTTTAAAACGAAGTTTTAAGCGGCAAAACTATTCAACCCTCTCCTCTTCTAGTTTTCCACACAAAGGTTTTATGACAACATAGGATAATCATGGAGTTATAAGGTGACTAAGGATACGTTTTAGGATTTAGAAAATTCATAAGTTAAAGACTCGGTCACCTCAAGTATGTGTAAGCATTAGAAAGCTCGTAGTCTTAGTCATTTAGTTATTATTTGTAGTTAGTTAAGTAACACCGTGAAGGACAGACGGGTCTTTACCCACTGTATACCTGATCCACAGCCCGTAGGTGGCGTATTTATAAGATACTATAAATACCCTTTGCCTCCCAAGGCAAAGGGTGGAGCTTCTCATAATAACACATTACTTTCTCTCACTAGAAGTTCCTATTCTCTCCATCTTTCTCTCTCTAAACTTATTTAGGCCGATTTCATCATAGTGTGTTTGTGTGTTTATGATAACCAATATGTTACAATTGGTATCAGAGCCATGGTTTGATCATCTACTTTGTGTGTTGTTGGATTCTTGATTGGTTATTCATAAGTTTTGGTTTGAATGAGTTTAGAGACTTTTTCACTCTTTTGATCTTATTTAGTGGTAAAGTTTGGATTTTGATTGTACTTTTGTGTTTAGGATCATCTTATTAGTTTAGTTTTTGGTTTGGAAGGTTTTATTCATCTTGGTTGTGCAATTTTTGATTGAAAAAGCAAGGTTTTTGGTTTATTTCTTGGATGCGATTTGAGTCTCGGACCTTTGTTCTTGACTGCGTTTTGGTTGATAATTGGTGCGTTTTGATTGTTACTGGACTGCGTTTTGCTATATACTCACTGCGACTTGGTGTTTCAGGATGCGTGTTGATCAGAATTGGGTGCGTTTTGAGCTAGTTCTCGCTGCGATTTGTTAGTTTTTTACTGCGTTTTGAGTTGGTAAGGACAAAAGGACAAGTGGTGGTTGTACTATTGAAAGTGACTTATGTACTGCGTTTTGATCTCTGCATTTTGATAGGTTGCGTTTGGGTTAAGTACTGCGTTTTGTTCTCTGCGTTTTGACAGGTGCTGCATTTTGTCACTGTGTTTCGTCACTGCGTATTGTCAAGTTCTGCGTTTTGTCACTGCATTTTGTCAAGTTCTGCGTTTTGTCAAGAGCTGCGATTTGGTTGATTGCGATTTGTCACTTGAGATTTGACACTTGTGACTTGAGTTCTATGGTTTCCTCTTGATTTAGTAAAATCCCGCGAAAGAATTCTATTCCTCGGTTAAATCAAAGAGTAGTAAAATCCCGTATACTTAGTAATCATGTCTACTGTTGCAGATGACGTTCAAGTTGCTGGGTCCGATACTCGCCCTCCTATAATGGATAGAACTGATTATGACTCTTAGGCCCAGAGAATCAGATTGTATTGCTTGGGCAAAGAGAATGGTCTTAACATTATTCAGTCAATTGATGAAGGACCATTCCAAATGGGAACAATGATCAACTTGAAGCTGGTGCAGATGGAACTATCACTTTGGGTTTGGATTGACCAAGGACTTATGATGATCTCAATGATAAGGAGAAGAAAAGATACGATGCTGAAATTAGAGCTTCTAACATCGTACTTCAAGGTCTACCAAAGGACATTTACAAGCTGATCAATCACAATACTGAGGCCAAAGCAGTTTGGGACAATGTCAAGATGCTTCTCTCTGGCTCAGAACTGACTAAGGAAGATCGAGAGTCACAGCTTTATGATGACTTTGAGAACTTCAAGATGAACCCAGGGGAAACCGTTACAGAGTATCATGTGAGGTTTCACAAACTTGTGAATGATATGAGAAATATCAATATGACTATGCCAAACATCTAACTCAATTCCAAGTTCGTAAACAACATGAACCCTGAATGGCATAGATTCGTTACTGCAGTGAAGTTGAACAAAGGACTGAGGAACACTAACTATGAGCAGTTGTATGCCTACTTACTTCAACATGAGAAGCATGCTACATTTGAGCGTTTGATCTTGGAGAAATTCCACTCTAATACTGCAGCTGCAAACTCTTCAAATGACTCGACTGCATTTGTTTCAAATGTGATGTTAAGCACTCGAGCATCATAAGTCATACCATCCTCTCAGAATCAGAATCAGATTACCATACCAGACTCAGGATTTACCCCAACTGACATGTTGATTGAAAAGCTTGCAAACCAAGTTGCTCTATTGGTTCAACAGTCCATAAACTCACTTCCCCAAACCAACAACCAACTTAGAACCTCATCTAACCTACACAATCAAGCTACAGTAGGAGATGGAAGGGTTGTGGTTCAGAATGTGCAAGGAAGGCAGAATGTGAATCCATGGGATATTGCACAAGGGAATGTTGGAGCTGGTTATATGGGTGATGGAGCTTGTTATGTGGGTTCTCAGAACAGAGGAAGGATTGTAGTTCAGGGTCAATGCAAGCCGATTAAGTGTTACAATTATAGAGGAGAGGGAGATATTGCTAGGAACTACACTCAACCTAAAATTCCACAAAATGATGAGTACTTCAGAGATAAGATGTTACTGATACATGCTAAAGACAGTGGAGTTGTGTTGGATAAGGAGGAGTTGTTGTTTCTTGCTGATGGGAATGCCAAAACATATGATGGTGATGTGGATGAGCAACCAATATATGATTTGGCACAGAACAATCCCAATGTCTTCCAGGTTGCTGACTGTGATGCATTTGACTCTGATATTGATGATGATCCAACGGCACAGACTATTTGCATAGCTAATATTTCTCCAATGGTTTCATCACCTCAACAAGCCAGTCCCTCCAATGCTTCTATCATATCAGAGGTACTAAAACTATATGATATGGTTGATGAGCAAAAGATTCCCAACAATGTACAACCAACAGAATTCGTTGAGTCAGATATTGCAAATATGGGTAATAGCAATGTTGTCCCATACGAGCAATACGTGAAACACGATGAAAGTCTTGTTGTACCAAGTGGTGCATCTTTTGCCATTAATGATGAATATGTGTTTGATGAGTACACTGAATATGTGCATGATGACTCCATGACCACTAAGCTTAATATATATAAGGATCAAGTTGCCATCTATGAACAGCATGCTAAATTTGAGCTGACCACCTGTGAGCAGTAAATGGATAGCCAAATGCGTACATTGATCACTAAACGTAATTTAAGGGAATAAACAATAAAACAAGAGTTAATTCCATACAAGAGAAACTTAATAAGACTGTTAAGCAAAAGCAAGAACTTCAAGAAAATGTAAAAACGCTTAGATAGGAGTTCAAAGAAAAGGAAACAAAACTCCTAAATGATTTTTCCAACCTTAAGACTTTAAAGAACAATCTTGAAAACAAGTTGTACGTACAAGACAACACCATTCAGACTGCTCACATGATTTCTAAGCACAGATTATTAAGTGATAACCACAGTATAGGCCTTGTAGAAGACCCAAATCTTGCGTGTCTTAAGAAAGCAAAAAGGTCGCATAATGTGATTTATGATGGTAGTGAGATTCTTAAGCCCAAAAAAAGCCAACTTGTGAAGAGAACACTAAAGAGGACATAGAACTAGAAAATGTCTCTAGAGAAAAAATGAATAAGAATTTGAAGGAACCTATGTGCGTGAGCCATAAATTAAATTTTAAAACTCCCAATTACACTAAGGATAACAGGATTGCCAAATTTAAACCTCAGACTCAATTAACCCATGAACAAGTGTGTTGGAAGTTAGATATGGATAAGAGAAAAGCTAAAGAACTTGTTGAAAATAATCCTCCCCTTAGGAAATTGCCTCCAGCTACAATGTATCCTCTCAATACACCAATGCATTTAGTGCCTAGAACTCTTCCCACTCAAAGTAAAACCTTAATTAGCATATACGTAGTTTACCAACTATTTCTTGATTTCGAGAAAACATGTAAGAAGAGAATCACACCAGCAGGAATTACTGAAGGGGAAGGGGTTTTGAGCAAACTAAAGAGTGTTACCTTACAGAGGTTATTCCATTCTTTAAACAACTAAAAGAACAATTCGAGGGTATTCAAAAGGCCTTAGATACTGAAGTTAAAGAAATGAAAAAGATGTTTAATGAAATGGAAAACGATGTTAGAATTAATGAATGTGAGCTTAAAAGCAATGAGATTGAGAGGAAGAATATTCACATCCTTAATGAGAATTTGATTTCCAGATGCATTGCCCAGGATGTGTTTTATACTATCACTAATTATGCCATTACTGCTTCTCAATTTCATGATTTATCAATTGCATTTAATGTTTCCCAAGATCGTGTAAATGAGCTTGAGACCGAGAATTCAAAATTGCATGACAAAATCAAAAAGGATGATCATGATAACATGGTTAGGAATTTTTCTAAATTAGAAGTTGAATATCTTGATTTACAATTAAAATATCGACATCTTGAAGAAAGAATCAAAACCTCAAATGCCAAGACATCTCCGGATGCTCCTGAGTTTGATGCATATTTTGAAATAAACTCCTGTGATGAACGGATTCAAGCTCACTACAACATGAACCGTAAGTTGAAAGCTCAAATTTCCCAATTGAAGGGAAGTAGGAGTGAAGTGGTTGGCACTCAGATACCTCCGCCTTTAGATTCTCAGAATTTCCAACTTCAAAACATCATTAATAAATTACAAAAGGAAAATGAATGTTTTCAAGCTGAAATTTCCAAGGTTAAATTGCAAACCAAAGAGTTATGTGATTCAGTCAAGGTTAATCATGATAAACACATTGAAAAGATAACCTCTTTGCTTAACAAAATTGAGAATCTAAAGCGGATGGTGAAAGGGAAAATGCCGATTCCCACTTGAAAATATGTTGTTCCAAAGGTTTCTGCTTGTAATAATTATGCTATTGATGTGTTGTATATTCCCCCTCCTCTTAGGAATAATAAACTTGCATATCAAGCATATCTTTCATACCTTAAAGATAGTTTAGAGGGTCTCCGTGAGATTTTAGAATATGATAGAATATAGAAACCACTTGATAGTGTGGTTGCCTATGACGGCATGTATGCCAAATGATCTTAGGAACTGTTAGAATATATCATTGCCACATTTCCTAAATCTGGTACTAGGAGAGATAGAATAGATGCACCCACTTCTATGCCTAAAGTCAAGCATGTTACCTTTGATGTGCCTCCTAAATTCTCAGAGCCCAGCAATTCAAGACCATAAATACAAAAAGTAGTGAAACAAACTAATATTCTCGTCGTTCCTTCTATAGGAGTAAGCAGTGACACTAAGGTTAGCTGGTTAAAGCCTTCAGGCAATACTAAGAAAGATAGGACCTCACGAGCTAAAAGTGATTAAGAGAAGAGAGTAGAAGATCACCATAGGAATAATAAGTTTGAGTTGAATAAAACGAATCGTGTTGATTCTAGTATTAGCTATAAGCGTACTGTAATTAATTCGAATTCTGGTACTACTTGCAAAAAATGTAATGAATGTTTAATTTCTGGTAATCATAATGAATGTGTTAAGTCTTATTTGAGGAATTCTGTTAAATCCCCAATGGATAAAGCAAAACAGGTTAAGCAATCTTGGAAACCTACAGGGAAAAGGTTTATTAGTATGGGCTTTCAATGGAAGCCCACAGGCCGCAAGTTCAAAATTAGTGAACTTTAACCAACATTGTCTAGATCACTGCCCATTAAGAAATAGAAGCCCACTGGTAGAATCATACCTTTAGGAAGTCAGCACACTTTGACTAGGTCCACTTCCTCTACTAGTGTAGCTCCCACTAATAATGCCATGGCTTCTAGAAATTCTGTAGGTCTACAGATTGCTTGTACTAACCAATCGGAACCCATATTCTCATGGGGATCCAATGTTTCCAGTTATCCACTCTTGTTTGTTTTCAAATGCAGGTCGTACAAATCGTCCTTTGGTATTTGGATTCACGCTGCTCAAAACATATGACTGGGGATCGCTCACGGCTCAAGAACTTCGTGAATAAGTTCATCGGGATAGTTAGATTCGGGAATGATCATTTTGGGGCAATTATGGGTTATGGATATTATGAATTTGGTGATAGTGTTATCTCCCGGGTGTATTATGTAGAAGGACTTGGGCACAATCGGTTCTCTGTTGGTCAATTTTGTGAATCAGATCTCGAAGTTGCCTTCAGAAAACATACATGCTTCGTTAGAGAATTAGATGGTGTGGAACTTCTAAAAGGATCTCGTGGCACTAACTTGTACACCATCTCCATCGAATACATGATGAAGTCTTCTCCTATTTGCTTGTTGTCAAAGGCATCTAAGAACAAGTCATGGTTATGGCACCGTCGACTCAATCACTTGAACTTCGGCACCATCAATGATCTTTCTAGAAAGGACCTTGTAAGAGGCTTACCCTAGTTGAAATATGAAAAAGATCATATTTGTTCAGCATGCCAATTGGGCAAAAGCAAGAAGTATGCCCACAAACCCAAACCTGCCAACATCATCATGGAAGTTCTTCATACCCTTCACATGGATCTATGCGGACCCATGAGAGTACAAAGTATCAATGGGAAGAAGTATGTACTAGTTGTTGTTGACGACTACTCACGGTTCACTTGGGTAAACTTTTTGAGAACTAAGGATGAAACTCCCGAAGTTGTCTTTAAACTTATCAAACAATTGCAAGTTAGGCTAAACAAAACAATTAGAATTATTTGAATAGATAATGGAACTGAATTTGTGAACATGGAGCTTAGTCAGTTTTATGAAAGCATTGGAATCAGTCATCAGAAAAGTGTTCCACGTACTCCTCCATAGAACGGTGTAGTTGAAAGGAGAAATCGGACTCTTGTAGAAGCTGCAATGACTATGCTAATATTTTCAAAGGCACCAATGTTTCTTTGGGTGGAAGCCATTGCCACTGCTTGTTACACTCAAAACTACTCCCTAGTACATACTCTTCATCGAAAAACTCCATACGAATTAGTTCACAACAGAAAATCGGATCTCTCGTTTCTTCATGTGTTTGGAGCTTTGTGTTATCCAACAAATGATGGTCAAGATCTAGGAAAGCTGAAAGCAAAGGATGATATTGGATTTTTCGTTGGTTATGCACCAGATTGGAAAGGTTACCGAATCTATAACAAAAGAACCCGAAACATCATTGAAACTATTCATGTTATGTTTTATGAGCTGACTGAGCAAATGGCTCCTGGACACTCCAGTTCTGGACCCACACCTTAAATTTTGACACCTGGACCCATTAGTTCGGGACTTGTACAGAGTCTCACTCCTGCAACTCCTTATGTACCTCCCATAGAAGAAGATTTAAAGAAGTTATTTGATCCGATGTATGATGAATACCTTGAGCCTACAACTGATGATACTCCTGCACCACCAGCTGTAACTGCTCCTGCTCAATCCAATCCAAATGGTCCAACGGTCTCTATCTCCATATGACAAGATGCTCCTTCTGCTGACCATTCACCATCATCATCTAATCTTCAATCATCTTCAATACATCAAGGAATTGCAGTTGATAATTCTTTTGAAGATAATCCCTTTGCCACTCCTGAAGATGCTCCATTTGAGAATATCTTTGCCCCTGAACCCACTCATGAAACATCTTCACCAGGGGATCCTAACTCTGCTACATCAGTACCTTATCAACAACCACATGAACATCTCAGAAAATGGACACATGATCATCCATTGGACAATATCATTGGGAATCTGTCTCGTCCAGTATCTACCAGAAAGTAACTTTCCACTGATGCCTTATGGTGCTTCTTCAACTCTGTACTATCAAAGATCGAACCAAAAGATGTCAAAAAAGTGATGTCTAAGGACAGCTGGTTTGGTGCTATGCAAGATGAAATTCATGAGTTCGATCGTCTTGATGTATGGGAATTAGTACCTCCTCCAGATTGTGCTATGATTATCGCTCTCAAATGGATCTTCAAAGTGAAAATTGATGAGCATGGTGATGTTCTGAAGAATAAGGTAAGACTCGTTGCTAAAGGGTATCGACAAGAGGAGGGTATTGACATTGAGGAATCATTTGCTTCGGTTGCACGAATTGAGGCTATCAGAATCTTCCTTGCTAATGCTGAAAGCAAGAATATGGTAGTCTACCAAATGGATGTAAGGACTGCATTTCTTAATGGAGATCTCAAAAAAGTAGTCTACGTCAGTCAACCGGAAGGATTTGTGGATCCTAAGCTTCCTAACTATGTCTACCATCTGAAAAAGGCTCTCTATGGCTTAAAGCAGGCTTCAAGGGCATGGTACGACACCTTGTCAAAGTTTCTTCTGGCTAAAGGATTCTATAAAGGCGTTCTTGATCCCACACTATTCACTCGAAAGTCAGGCAAACACTTAATTCATGTTCAAATATATGTTGATGATATTATTTTTACCTTGACCGACCCAAATGAATCTAACCAGTTTTCAAAAGAGATGGGCTCTAAATTTCAAATGTCAATGATGGGACAAATGTCATTTTTCTTAGGATTAAAAATTTATCAAAGTCCCGGAGGCATTTTTATTAATCAATCTAAATATACTAATGAAATGTTAAAGAAATTTGGATTTGATTCTTGTGGTTGACACTCCTATGGCAGAGAAAAAACAAATTGGATGAGGACCTCTATGGGATCCCTGTTGATCAAACTAAATATCGTAGTATGATTGGATCCTTGATGTATCTCATTACCAGTAGACCTGACATTCTGTTCGCTGTATGCATGTGTACTCGCTACCAGGCTAAGCCTACTAAAAAGCACCTTGAAGCGGTTAAACGGGTCTTTCAGTACCTCCAAGGAACCATTAATATGGGACTTTGGTATCTGAAGGACACTGCCATGTCACTAACAGCCTATGCAGATGTTGACCGTGTAGGGTGTCAAGATACTCGTCGAAGCACGTCAGGAGGTGCTCAGTTTTTGGGTGATAAGTTATTGAACTGGTCTTCAAATAAGCAAATGACTACTTTTATATCCTCTACAGAGGTTGCATACATTTCCATGTCATCATGTTGTGCTCAAATCTTATGGATAAGATCCCAACTATCTGACTATGTCTTTGTATTCAAAAAAATTCCTCTGTACTGTGACAACAAAAGTGCCATTGCTCTCTGCTGCAACAACGTCCAACACTCAAGATCAAAGCACATTGATATTCGACATTATTTTATCAGAGAACAAGTAGAGAAAGGTGTGGTTCAACTCTACTTTGTAAGGACTGATTATCAGTTAGCAGACATCTTCACGAAAGCTCTTCCAAGAGATCGATTTGAGTTTATCCTACCGTGACTCGGGATGAAGAGTCTGCAGCCGGAAACGCTTAAACGTCTTCAGGAAGAGAATGAGGAGTAAAAGGATTTCTTCACCTATTCTTTGTATATAATCTTTCAAAAAGCAAAATACAAAATTACAAAACCAACAAAAAGAAAATAGAAAAATATAAAATCAACAAAAAAACCTATAATAAAATCAGAAAATTTGAAAATTCCAAAAATATCATTTTTCTCAAGGCATGTCTTCTGGTATCGATAACATCTATGGTCTTAGAAATGTCTGTTAATACAAATAAACCGTAAAAACGTTTATTAATATTTTGCGATCTCTTTGTGTTTTGTTGATAACAAATGTAATGTTATCTTAAGTCAAATTATAAGGATACATGTTATTTTTGTAAAGCATTTACATATAGCCTTTTAAATACAAAAATGTAATAATTAAGCATTTGTTGTAATAGTTTATTAGGATGAGTAAAAACCATAACCCATGGACCATAACCCATGGATCTTAAACCCATACCAATGAAGACTTGATACAATGTATACTTAGATACATTGAATCTAGAGAAAACCCATGGACCAACCCATAACCCATGACCCATAACTAAAAAACCCATGGGCAAAGAGGAGCGTACCACGGATCCCTAGGATTACACTAGTCGGATCCCAAATGGAAGGGATCCGTGGGATCCGTGGAACAGAGGAGAAATTTGCCTATAAATAGAGAGCCATTTCTTCATTCTAACTCACCCTCTTCTTACTAAATCTCTCATACACTCTCATTCTCTTCTAACATATAGATCACTTGATCTAGAGAGTTGTTCTTCTTTCTTTCTATTTGTGATCCTCATATAGGTCCTTCTCTAAGGCGAGATCACGAGCATTCTACAAGTCGTCCAAGCAAGGGGTCCTTGATTGATTTGTCACTCCGCAAGATTTCTGTAGCGAAGATCTTGTATTTGATATTTCACATATTTGTTGTGTAATAGTTGTGTTGGTTTGGTCCACCGTGCTATGGACTCGGTATCTAGCTTTGTACCGGAAAAAGTGTAAGCAACGTTGTGAAGGCTTCATCGCCAAGTGAAGGAGTTTGTTGACATAGTGCTTGAACTCTCGAGTAGGTGACTCGGGGAGTGGAGTAGGGCAAGGAAGGTGACCTTGTAGCCGAACCACTATAAATCGGTTGTGTCATTTCTATATCTTAACTTTATCTATTTGCTTGCATTATCATTAGTTCTATACGTTCTCAACATCCATAAGATTTAACATAATATCGAATCTAAAAGTTTTTTAAATCAACTTAAAATCGGCAAAACTATTCAACCCCCCCTTCTAGTTTTCCACAATTGGCATCAAGAGCTAAGTTTATAAAAGTTTTAAAATAAAATTGTATTTTAAAAACTTTTCGATCACTATGGGTTCTGAAAATTATAAGGAAGGGAAATCTATGCAACGACCACCACTACTTGAAACTAATGGTTTTATATATTGGAAAAATAGATTCGAAACATATGTGAAGTCTAAAGATATTGATCTTTGGTACATTATTGTTGAAGGTGATTTTGAGGCTACCTCAAATGATGATAAAGGAAATTTAGTTCACATACCTCATGATAAACTAAATGATGAAATGAAGAAAAAGCTTTCTAAAAATAGTGAAGCAAAAATGGTTTTATATAATGCTTTACCGAAAAAGGAATTCGAAAGAATTTCTATGCTTAAAACCTCTAAAGAAATTTGGAATTCTTTAGTTGTAACTCATCAAGGCAACCAACAAGTTAAAAATAATAAAATTGATTTATTTGTTCAACAATATGAACAATTTTCAATATCGGATGAGGAAACTATAGATCATTCATTTGCTAACTTTAATACTATTATTACATCTTTACAAGCACTTGATGAATCTTTTTCTAGCCGTAACCATGTTAGGAGATATCTAAGGGCACTTCCATCGAAGTGGAGATCCAAGGTAACGGCAATTGAAGAGTCAAAAGATTTGACAATCCTCACCCTCGATGAACTCATAGGCAACCTAAAATTCTACGAGCTTGTCCTTGCTAAAGATTCCGAAGCCTCAAAGGTGAAAGAGAAACAAAAATCTCTTGCCCTCAAAGCCAAAAGGCGGCGATGAGGAGAACTCATCTTCGAGTAGTGACGACGAAGAGTACGCTATGGCGGTAAGGGACTTTAAAAAGTTCTTTAGAAGAAAGGGTAGATACGTCAAACAACCGTATGATGATAAGAAAGGCTTTCGGAAAAGCAAAGAGGACGAGAAGCCAAAGGATGATCGTACTTGCTTTAAGTGTAGGGACCCAAACCACTTTATTAGTAAGTGTCCCAAACGGGATGATCAAAAGGCGTTCGTGAGCGGCACGTGGGGAATGAGCGACGAGGAGGATGAAGAAATTTGTCTTATGGAAAATGACGAGGTATGTCCTGAATACTATAGTAGCTCATCACTTGATGACGACTCATTGCATAATGAATATGATAAACTATGCAATATTAGCTTAAAACTAGTTAACAAAAACAAGCTTTTAAAGAGTCAAAATAAACGTTTAGATAAAGAAGTCATAGAATTAAAAGCAAAACTAAAACGTTTAGAGAAAGGTAAAATAGCAAGTGGTGAATGTGAACTTTGGGTTCAACTTCAAACACTAGTGGATCACTTAGATTCTAAAATTGATAGAATGAGCACGAACACTTTAGATACAATACTCGATAGCGTTAAAACTGGTAACAATCAAAAGGGTCTAGGTAGTCAACAACTTGATCCATCAACTAGTGAAAGTAAAGAAACAAAATTTGTTAAAGAACTAGAAAAACCAGCCACTATTGTGGCGGATCCCACGGATCCCCTAAAAAGGGAACCGGCTAGTGTACAGAAAGGGATCCGTGGATCTGCTGTAGCAAACAGTAGCAATAACGTAGCTTCTTCATCTAGAAATGAGTTTGTCATAGTTAATAAGAAGAAACCAAATCATGTCACCACTAGACAACCACCTCCTAAATATAATCCTACTTTTGCAAAAAACAAAGCTCCATCTTTTTCAAAACCTAACTCATTTAGGAGACCTAATAACGTTTACCCGAAAAGTAACCATCAAATGGGATGGAATCAAAACATGCAAAACGGTTTTCCTTTTCAAAACTTTGCTCCATGGAATGCATACTCATCTTATCCATACATGTCTAACATGAATGGAATGTTTAACACTAATGGACCAATGAACAAATGGGGACCAAACTTTTGAGTTTATTATTGTTTATGTGTGCTTAAAGGTCGACCTAGACCCCGATGAATGGGTCAAGGATAGCGGGTGCACAAGGCACATGACCGGAATAGGGATCTATTCTCCACATATGAATCCATTAATGGAGGTAATGTGGTGTTTGGAAATAGCAAAAGTAGAATCATCGGTAAAGGTACGATTTCTAACAAATCTCTAACCATTAACGATGTGTGTCACGTAGAAAACCTAAACTTTAATCTCTTAAGTATAGGACAAATATGTGATAAAAAGTGCAATGTACTTTTTACCGAAACCGGTAGTAAGATTCTTAAAAATGGCATAACCATAGGAAGAGGAATTAGGAAACATGGAGTCTATGTCATTAAAATCGGTAATGAACCTAAAGACAAATTATGTCTTACCTCTATGGATGATACTTTAACCTTATGGCATCGAAGATTGGGTCACGCCAACATGCGACTTCTTCAATCGCTATCATCCAAAGATCTAGTAAGAGATCTACCTAAGTTAAAATATGAACATCATTTTTGTGATGCGTGTAATATAGGAAAACAAGCTCATTCTAGTCATAAAGCTAAAAACATGGTGTCCACAACTAGGTGTCTAGAATTACTACATATGGATTTATTTGGTCCATCCGCTATCCAAAGTTATGGAGGCAACTACTACACTTTGGTAATAGTGGATGACTACTCTAGGTATACATGGACAAAATTTTTAAAGAACAAAACGAAAACCTTTAACTATTTTGAAATATTAAGCAATAAGATCCAAAGACAACTAGGAAGTCCCATAGTGTCTATTAGGACGGATCATGGTAGGGAATTCGATAATGAAGTGCAATTTGGAGCTTTTTGTGACGCTAATGGTATTACTCACAACTTCTCGGCTCCACGCACTCCACAATCGAATGGGGTAGTAGAAAGAAAGAATAGAACTCTACAAGAAATGAGTCGAACCATGCTTAATGAACAATCCATACCTCAAAAATATCTGATCACAACAACAAGAATAATGAACAAATGACTCGAAGACGTCACAAGTATGGAACGCTAAATAAGTTCAAGACATCAAACGACCTAAGCATGATGACCAACCCTTAGGGGGAGCTTGTTAGGAACACGTTATAATTATGAAGTGTCGGTCATTGTATTTATAATAGGTCGTTAGTTAATATGGTTTATAATTGTTTGTAATTAAATATCCGGCTCATGTAGTAAGCCCATGGGCCATGATGTAAGGTTCTTCTAGAACCTAGGGCAACGCCCCTTATCTTGTAAACACTATAAATACCCCTCCCTTCAAGGGGAAGGGTGTTGGTTCTTTGATATTCATTTTCATTATTATTCATAAGATTCTTTCACTCTCTCTCTCTCTACTTACTTTCTCTCTCTAAGATATATGTGTGTTATTGATAGAATGGTGACCTAAAACTTTCCAAATACCTCACATCTTCAAATATAGTGTGTCTGGTTACCTACCCAGCTAACGCAAACGGGATTCGTCAATCCCATACCTATTCACAATATTCGCGGCTACACTTAATTAATTAATGGTTCATGATAAATATAGACTTAATTGGCAATAAAGGTACTTAGTCAATAATCAACACATGCAATTCTTCATAAAGTTTTATAACACTTGTGTCCGCAAAAACAAAGCATGTATCTCCCCCAAGGGTTTATAAAACAATTAAGAAAAACTAGGGCTACAAACTCACCGTGAGTTAATGATATCAAATGTATAACGAAGTCGATGGATAAGCCGGGTAACTTCTACATGCAACCAAAAATATGATCTTGTGTCTTAGATTTGGAATAATAATGTGAAAGCATAAACGAGTCTGTATATGTCATTACATTGATCATGATATACTACTTGATAGTTTATGTATGTTTGTTTATGAAAACAGTTTAGCTAGTGAAAACGTGTTTAGTTTATGTATATCGTACTACCGTTCGGGCCATCACAATCCAGAGGTCATGTAGTGAACGTTCGAGGAGCTAGGACACTTTAATTCGTAAATCCAGCAACTCGTCGATACGTTTTCCCAAATGAAACCCCTCACATTAAGCTCCCTACTATTGTGGTACTTATTATGTAAAATGTATATCTCGTACTCATAAGAAATACAATGAGTAATGTGGTTACGTCATGTTTCGTAAATGGTTATCTTTATGAAATATATTGCAAGTGTTTAAAAGTTACTAGCCTTTATAAGTGTTTATAAGTTTACAAGTTATATATCGTAAAGTCGGTTTCATGTGTGAAATACACTATTGAAAAAGTCAAATAAACTTAGAAGAATTTATTTAAATGAATATTGTTATTTTTATAAGGTTTATTACGTTTAACAAAAGGTATATGGTCCTTAGATTATGGTAAGTAACTTAAAGGGTTTATAGTTCTCGTCGATTTACAAAAGTCAATTACGAAGCTTAGGTATGCGATATTATGGTAAGTAACTTTCAGGCCGAGATCTCTCGCTATTAGACGTAAAACATCATTCCGGACAACCTTCATGCTTTACACTTTTGATGAATCGGATTCTAAAGTGGTCAAAACTGCATTTTTTAGCTTCTGTCAGCAACTAAAGTTTTTCGGCGTAACTTTTAACTTGTTGTATCTTTTGACTCGTAATTCCATTTTGGGTGATTCAAATTGCTATGATTTCATTTTTGATCTTGTCTAAAACAATATGTATATACCTAAGTTTATATGCAAATAGTTTTGTGGAAAAACTATGTATAAGATGACTAGTTTACTTGTTTGATAACATAAGAAAACATGTAAGGGTTTTAACTTGTTTTTAGGGCCTAGTACATCATGAATTTAATATAATGAACATATATAGCATGTAATAAACATATTTAGGTAAGCATGAAATCATAGAATGATGGTGGTGATTATGTGCTTACAACTTTTGGCCTAATAAAAGGGAAATATAGATTCAAGATCAAAGAACAAGGACAAGGATCAAAGAAAGCTTGACAAGAGCTTTATAAGTGAGGTAGAACTTGTAGCTTGAAATCACTTGGACAATACTTGAACACTTATACTAGAAATTCTTCTTGTGTGGCTTGCAAATCACCAAAGTAATGAGAAAACTTGAACAAGGATCATGTGAAACTTTACAAGAGCTTCAACAATGATATAGACTTTGTAACATGAAAATCAAAGATGTATTACTTTATAATAATGATGTATGGCTGAATTATGGGAGTGAAAATGAAGGAGGAATGAGCTTGTATTTATACTAGGATGAGGAGGTTAGGTTCTTTAGGAAATGTGGTTAGAAATTGTATTCATATATGCATAATGAATCTATGGCTCATCACCAAGACACCAAGGCCTTGGTGAATCACTCTTGTGTCGTTCCATATGAGTCACATAGGTGACTAGATGAGTTTTGATCATATCTTGCTTTTACGGAGTCAGTTTTGTCCCGGTAATCGCTAAAGGTAAGTATTTAGATCACGAAACGTAAAACCGGGTATCATAAAAATATGAAACTTGTAGAAATGATTTAAAATCATCAATATACTCCATAAAATGAGTGATAAGTTTAATGGATCGCGTATACGATGTTAAAACCTGAAAACGTAGGTTAAAACGAGTAAAACGCAAAACGTACGAAGTTTATGTAAAAATGGAAAAAGTGAACTGGGACTTTTACAATATGATTATTATGAACCTAAAAGGCTTATAATGTCTAGAATAGGCCTAGTCTAGTGTCGGTTGGTGTTAAATGTTCAGTAAATCCAAACCGAAAATGTAAAAATCCAAAACCTATGAACATCTCGTATGATGTGAAAAACATATATTTCCCTTGTTTGTAATGTTGTATGGACATATCAGGATACCTAAATGTCGTTTAAACCTAAACGTAAATCTCATACACAGTTTTGTGAAACTGGTTCTGAATGGATTCAAGGTACGTCGTCAGGATGACCCGACAAGTATCAACTCTCTTGGCATGATAAATGAAAAAAACATATGAGAATAAATAGTAAAAGTGAATAGTAAAAATTAGAGAATGGATAGTAACCTGAAAATGAGAATTGTTAAAACAACTACCAAATTGGAACAATAGGCAATCCAATAGTAGTAAAAACAATAGAAAACAGAGAAGAAACTTTAAAAGTCAACCCCACTATCCCAATGGAGAAAATCTGCCAAGAAACCGCTTTACTTGCAGTATTGTCAAATAGAACACCTCCCCAAGGTCAAACTTCATCATCTCCCTTTTAACCTCTTCAAGTCGCTGCTAACAAATAGACCAATTCCAATCAGAAATGATGATACTATGGACTGGTATGTTATCATGGCCAAAACCGGTCAAAAATATTGGCCTTTTATTATTTTTTGATATGATAATTGTGTTAAAGAAAGGAATAGTGCATAACCAACTGATGCACTCATGGTGCAAATGAACCCTAAAGCATACTTCCCTCTAGTGTTAGCGGTCTCACCTGAATCATGTTGAAAAACCAGTAGTATGTTCGATAATGTAGATAACAACCCTATTGAATACAAAACATACACTGTAGCTAAAAATACACAAAGGAAAGTGTAAAGTAATACGAGGATCAGAAACTTTGGGTTTTGGGCGTTGGCGTCTTTAAAAGTTTGAATTGGTGCAAATACGAGGAAAGGTACAAGGACATGAAAGCCAACAGTTTGGACAAGTGTCACTAACCATATGCTCATTCCACCTTTGTTGAAGTAGAGCCTACCCAATAGTGTAGCGACAGATTGGCCAAAAAGCACAACGATTGTGTAGACCATTGTTTGGATCCATTTTTCATCTTTCCCAGACCAATGAACCATGAAGACCAATGAACCAAGAATGAAATATTTTTTCAATATTCAGAGTTGTTCAATTACGGAACACAAAATTCACACAAAAGCCAAAAAAAAGTTCTTGATTATGGCCAGTTACATAAAAATGTAGTGAACTTTGGTTTATTTTTAATTCGACGAACCAACTTTTTTTGTGTTAGAAACAACTGCATACAATCACAGTTTATGTTTAGGCAATATCAACACTGTTAGCCAATAACTAAGCTGTTTAACGTTACATCAAAAAAGTTTACATGATAAAATTTACTAATACACCATACAAAAACTCTCAAACACAGTTAAGTGAAACAAAATTCGCACCAGGGCTGGTTACCTTATTATGCGATTTGCTCAAACTCCAAATGTCATTAACTCAACAATGTTGTTGCTGATGGAGTTCAGACTTATCTGAACAAAGTATCTAATACTGTGATTTGTGTCTAATGAATACTTGGACTTTTTCTCTCGATTATTTGTACAAATGCTTTACAAGTATATAGCAACCCATATTTGTCACCTTATGTGAAAAACCACTTAGCATCCTTATAGTTTGGTTACTTTTGGGGTTTAGTGATCAGTCGTGTAATCTTATGTAGGATATGCAACATTGCACTCTTGTTACTTACGACACGTACCAGAAATTGACAAAAATAACATCCGAACATAAAGCATACTCATGAAATGTACCAAATGGGTGCCTTTATTGACTAATCCTTGTTTCTATAAGATCAACTTCACGATTCACAATTTTAGCCTTGGCTTTTTCCTTCTTGTCATCGAGATAATGTTGATAGATATACGAGGTAAACCCCCATATAGCTAACAACATTGCAATGACCTTCACTCCATTCATTTTTTCATGGAAAAAAACTACTGCCAAAACTGGCACAATTGGGATTCCTAAAGTACTAATTACATTTGAGAATAGGGATGAAACTTCAAAGATCAAACCTATACAACCAATAGAGAACACCTGCCATGAGATGGCTGTCCATACTAGGTTCATTATGTAAGAAACACTTCCGGATTCGTAACCAGTCATCTCTCCCTTTATATCCTTCCATTCGCCACTAGCAAATAGTCCCACAAGAATCCAGATACTAGCTATCATGTTCTGATACACAATCATATCAAATACTACCTTGTAACTTTGTGACTTAAGAACCTTCTTAAAAGCGAGTTGTGTTACTGGAAGCATCAACCCATACCCTGCAAAATTAAACTTTGGACTTTAGAGACCAGCCAAACTACAAAGTGCTTTACTACTTTAAACCTTAGTTTGAACTTAAACGTCTTGGATATCATATTTCCCATGAATCACGATCATTTAGTACGCTAAAGATTGTTAGCGTAAACCATTTTCTTCCATTCTCTATTTAAATAGTTTCCATTTTCATATAATTTCATGTAACTAAGAACTCGCAGTCATGTCCTAAATACGAGACTCATTAATCTCGAAATCTTTTGTGTTAAAGACTGCTTACGTGTTTCTAATCAAAGCTAGATATGTTTAATATAATGTAAAAGTTGATTATTGCAAAATGCAGTCACAACATTTACATCATATAATCACTTTCATTTTGCAAGTTCAAACACCTAATGATTATATAAACGCGTTACCTGCAGAGGCAGCGACCGTGCATACAAACCCAACTATATACTTGGTCTTTGATGTCTTCACACTTTGTTCAGAATCACTCTGAAACACAAGTAATGTAGACGAAAAACTAAGAAGAACAAGAGAATTGGCAATATACGGAGTGAACTTCTGGCCATTCAAAAAGTACGAAAATAACGCATTGAAAGCAAGCTGACTTGCACATATCAACGAGTAAGTCGAAACAGGCAAAAAGTTTAATCCAAGTGTATACAACATGCAGTCTGCAGCCAAGAATATACCAAGAAACATGTAGAGCATGAATAGGGTAATCCAAGAAGGTTTTGTGGTAAATTCTTGTGGTTTTGGTGTTGTTTTAGAAGGTAAATACATGAAGATTAAAGGTAACATTAGTGGGAAACCAAGAGTTTGAACAAGTGTTGCCATCCATTTACTGTTTCCTCCTTTGTTAAAATAAAGTCTTCCCAACATTGTTGCAACTGATTGGCCTGAGAGCACAAACATAGTGAACAATGCTATTTTTATCCACCACTTGTAGTGTACAACCTTTGATGATCCTCTGATTACATCTTGGGTTTCAAGTGAGGTAGCTTGATCTGGGAATAAACCAAAAAGACTTAGTTATCTTGATTTTCTTAAACACTACAAAAATTGCATTAATTATATTAGAATCACCAAACCATGTCTAAGTATAACCATTTATGCATATAGTACACATCATATTCGAGACATAATAAAAATTATTCCACTTGATTGTTTTTAAAATTAAGTGGTTTGAATGACATATCTAGTTGAGTCTCTTAATTAATAAAGAGAAGTTTATGTGGACCTCCTCAATAAGAGGAAATAAAGATTTGAACCCATTCATTAAATGAAAACGGAAGGGTTGGATAATAACTTCATACCTTGTTTAGACGGGATTGAGTATTTTTATTGTTGTGCACATGGTGCATAATAAACAGTTACTTCGTATGTAATTATTAGCAATTTGTATATACAAATAAGAAGTTCCACAACAAGAACTATACTCAAAATCTACCAAAGTTACATGGTGTACAAGTCATTACAGTTTTGGTTTTAAGTTTTACTATTTTTAAATTGAGTATAAACAAATTCTCCTTTTTCATATACTACCATGCTTAAAGTATCCATTATCCAATAAAATGTTTCACTTTCTAACATCTAAGTGCTCATACTTTCTAGTTTCTGAACTAACCTGTACAACTTTCAATGAACATGATACAAGTCTTCTAATATGTAGTAATTGCTTTTTACCCAAAAAAAAATATGTAGTAATTGCTATATATAAAAATAATAATTCTCGATATTGGAAATATTGATCTAAAGCTGATTATAGTTTCTTCATTATGAAATCCCAGCTAGAACAACCAAATCCATGATAACACAAAACTTCTATTTTATTTTGTAAAACTCATATAGCATGATCAATATTCAAAATATCAATTTGATAGTTTTCGTTTTGCCTCTAACAAACTCTACATTTCTATTGCATGTTGTAGACTTGTAGATGTACAAATTTTAATTTTTAAAACAAATTATTTGTAGAAGCTTACTTACCATTATTATTTGTAAAAATAAAATAAGCTTTGTAGAGGCTTACTTACCATTATTATTTGTTGCATCTTCTTGAGCTTCCTTCATTTCGATAGTAGAATAGAGAAAGATACAAAAGAGAGAAAATAAACTCTTAGTTGAAAAGGTGTTATAACTTCAACGTTATCATCATCCTATGTATATATAGGAAACAAAAATAAGATGTTTATCTTTTTGTAGTTGTATGTTACTACTGAATATGACATGTTTTATATTGTTGAAAAATGAAAACACGTTTTGCTCAATTATTATAATTGGAGTAATATTATTTGTTTGTATAGCTAATGTCATCTTGAAAATGTTACTTTTACTTTTAGATAGATCTATTTATTGCTTACAACTATTATTACAAGGTATATAGAATTTTCATTTTGATTGCAAAACATAATTCAAATATCAGGTTCGTTTGTATATATGAATAATTCGCAATGAAGTAACTAAATATAATGTTAGTAAAAAAAATTAGATGAAAAACAATGTCGTCTAAATAAATGATAAAGTTACACAGCATTTAAATATGTCATTTACACCAAAGCTCATTATCAAATTCGAAAGATCAAATGAAAGTGTTACAGAAATTGAAGTTAATATATGTTGGAGGTGCTAAAAACTTTATTTACCTTTTACTTCAAATATAAAAGTAATCAGGGACGGACCTACATGAATGCTGGGTGTGGCACGGGCCACATCTGACTTTGAATTGCGAAGTGTAATTTTTTTTTTTTTTTTAAATGTGATTTTTTATATGTACAACCCATCGATATTTGTGCTATTTTCTTTATAGTGCAACTTTAGCATAGCTAAAAAATTGTTTATGATGTGAATTTTTGTACTTACAATACAAAACTATGTGCAACATTGCGAAAGCAATCCATGTAACAGAACTTGTTACTTGTAACAAAGGATCCAACGACAACGTACACCTTCACATAGATGGCATCAACTTGATAACTGGATGAGCTAACATGACGTATTTCAATAGTATGCATTATGTATATGGGTAAGGATACAGTGAGAAAAGATGCCCAAAAAAACAACTTTTCACCAGGATCACCATGATCAAAATTAAACCATTTCCAATTCAATAAATTTCGATTCCTTCAAAACCCTCATCCAAAATCACCAATTAATCATTTCTCCTAATTCAATTTTTCAAATACTATCAGTCCTATTCGAATCGTTTTTGCTTTTTTCAAAAAATAGGGTTTCGATTTTCTTTTCTTTTGGATATTACTATGGGATCACAGAGATCTAAGGAGGATGAGGTTCAGAGGATATCCACAACAGTGTTCATTACTAATTTTCCTGAACAATCATGTGCCAAGGACCTATGGAATGCTTGCAAGCAATATGGGTATGTGGTAGATGCATTTATCCCTTACAGAAGATCGAAGGCAGGTAAGAGGTTCGGATTTGTACGTTTCATAAAAGTCTTTGATGTGGAGCGTTTGGTTAGTAACTTATGCACGGTGTGGATCGGTAGACATAGAATTCATGCTAATGTTGCTAGATTCCAAAGAGCAACAGTGTTTAATAGTAGTAAGCAATTCAATCAGAATGGGGGAAAAAGAAACATGATAAATGAAGATAAAAAAGACATTAGGTCAAAAGATAATTTTAGTTCATATGCTCATGCTGTTAAAGGATGTTCACAAGTGAATAGGGAGGTAGATAGTAATCCTGTGTTGGTTCTTGATGAATCATGTGTGAATCAGCAAGATTATTCTTATTGTTTGAATGGAAAGGTTAAAGATTTTGGCTCGTTATCTAACTTGAAGGTGGTATTGGGGAATAAAGGTTTTGATAATATAGAGCTAAGATACTTGGGCGGATTGTGGGTAATGATTGAATTCAAATCAGTGGAGGTAAAAGAGAAGTTCCAGTCTAATGTGGGTACTAGTACTTGGTTTTCTCAACTTCACCAAGCTTCAAATGATTTCACTATTGACGGGAGAGTTACATGGGTGGAGCTTGAGGGAATCCCATTAAAAGTGTGGTCCGAAAACACGTTTAAACGGATTGCGTCAAGATGGGGGGCATTAATTAACGTGGATGATTCGGAGGAGGGATGCTTACACAGGAAAAAATTGTGTATCTATATGACTGGTATGTCTAATATCTTTTAGTCGTTTAAACTCATTTACAAAGGTAAGGCGTATTGGGTGCGAGATAAAGAAGTTACGGGCTGGACTCCGGATTTTTTTGAACAAAACAACGAGGACAGTGAGTCTGATGATGAACAATTTGAAGGAGACTTTAAGGAAGACCTTGTCAGAAGTGATGATGTGTTAGAAGAGGAAAATGAAGTGAATGTGGTTCCTGAGACTGTGTTTGAGGAGGAAACTCCTAAATCTAATGGTGAAGAAATTTCAAATGGTCAAAATGAAAAGCAATCAGTAGAACCGTTTAATATCTACTCTTTACTTAACAAGAAAAAAGGAGATAACAATAAGGATTTGAGCACAAAGGATAGTTTGAAGTATCCTCCTGGTTTTACACCTAGAGAGGACGCAGAAGCTGATTTATATCCTCCTGGTTTTACACCTAGAGAGGATGTAGAAGCTGATTTTCAGAAGTCTAACCAGGGGAATAGTTCTATTAGAGAGAATGGTGAAGAAATGAATTATGGGTCGAAAAACAACTGATCAATGAAAGATGGCACGGAATCAGTGGGTTCGGGTCACTTTAAAAAGGCTGAATCTCCTCGTACAGGTGGATCTTTATTACTTTTGATGGAGGAATTGATTAAGGTTGGACATACTATGGGGTATAACATAGATGGGTGCATGAAAAATATTGAAGACATCATTGAGTCACAAGGAGTGAATGAAGTTTTCCGATGAATATGTTGTCCTTAAATATTCAAGGCCTTACTCATAAGGCTAAAAAAGATTGGGTAAAGGAGTTATGTGTTTCTAATAAGGTAAATTTTCTTACTTTGCAAGAAACTAAAATGGAGTCTATTGAGTTGTTTGATATTAAGAGGTGTTGGGGAAATTTTTCTTTTGATTACGTGCATAGTGATTCGGTTGGTAATTCGGGTGGGATTCTTTGTGTATGGGATACTAATTCGTTCATGAAACTTAATGCAACTGTATCGGATTATTTTGTTATGATTAGAGGTAATTGGGTAACAAATGGTAAATTGCTTCTTATTATTTCGGTGTTTGCTCCTCAAGAATTAATAGAAAAGAAGTTGTTGTGGATTATATGGTCCATGTGATCGCTAACTGGAAAGGTGAGGTGATTATTATGGGGGATTTTAATGAGGTCCGTAATAAAAACGAAAGATTTGGTTCGGTGTATAATGTGCAAGGTGCGAATGCATTTAACTCTTTCATTTCGAGTGCGGGTTTAGAGGAGGTTCCCCTTGGAGGATGTTCTTTCACTTGGTGTCATAGATCAGCTTCAAAGATGAGTAAGCTTGACCGTTTCCTTATTTCTGAAAGTTTTATGAGTTCCTGTCCTAATATCTCAGCAATTACATTGGATAGATACTTATCTGATCATCGCCCAATTTTATTGCGTGAATCAACGTATGATTACGGGCCTATTCCGTTTCGTTTTTTTCATTATTGGTTCGAAGTGGATGGTTTTGAGAAGCTTGTAAATGAAACATGGTATGAAGCTCCGATAGATGTGTCTAATGCTATGCTAAATCTGATGAATAAGTTGAAGTATCTCAAAAATAAGATTCGAATATGGAATGGTGCGAGGAAAAACTATAAAAACAGTAAACACATTTTGAAAATTGAGTTACCAGATTTGGATGTGATTATTGACAAAGGAGGTGCTTCTGATGATATTATTAGTAAAAGTACGGAGGTTGTCAAATCGATTCAAGAGCTGGATAAATTGCAATCGATGGAGGCGGCCCAAAAAGCTAAGATTAAATGGGCAATTGAAGGAGATGAGAATTCTAAATACTATCATGGGGTTCTAAATAAAAAAAGAAACCAACTTTCCATTAGAGGTGTATTGGCTGCTGGAAGTTGGATTGAAAATCCAGTCTTGGTGAAAAATGAATTCTTAACTCACTTCAAAATTCGGTTTGAGAGACCTAAGAAGGTGCGTCCTATTCTCAATATGGATTTCCCTCGTAAACTGACTTCTATTCAACAATCGGATATGGATTCTGAGGTGTCTAACGAAGAGATTAAAAGGGCGGTTTGGGATTGCGGGATTGATAAATCCCCGGGGCCGGATGGGTTCACATTCGGCTTCTATAGACATTTTTGGAAGTTAATTGAAAACGATGTGGTGGCGGCAGTGAAACACTTTTTCCAATATGGATCCATTCCTAAAGGTTGTAACTCCTCCTTCATTGCTTTGATTCCGAAGATCCCCGACGCGAAAATGGTTAAGGATTTCAGACCTATTAGTCTAATAGGGATTTTATATAAGCTAATTTCTAAAATCTTGGCTAATCGTCTTGTGATGGTATTAGGGGATATTGTTAATGAGGTGCAATCGGATTTTGTTGCGGATAGACAAATACTTGACGGTCCGTTTATTCTTAATGAGCTCTTTCAATGGTGTAAGTCGAAGAAAAAATATTCTTTCATTTTTAAGGTAGACTTTGAGAAGGCTTATGACTCCGTTCGTTGGGATTATTTGGATGATGTTTTAAAAAAGTTCGGCTTCGGAGAGAGATGGTGTGGATGGATTCAAGAGTGTCTTCGATCTTCTTGGGGTTCGGTTATTGTTAATGGGAGTCCCACGAAGGAATTTCAATTCTTCAAGGGTCTCAAACAGGGTGATCCTCTCTCTCCGTTTATATTTATTTTGATTATGGAAAGTCTTCATATTTCATTTCAAAGAGTTGTGGATGCGGGTATGTTTAAAGGTATTGTGTTAGATTCTTCGATGCAAATATCTCATATGTTTTATGCGGATGATGCGGTTTTTGTGGGTCAATGGAGTAATTCGAATATTGATACTATTATTCATGTGTTGAAGTGCTTTCATCGTACATCAGGCCTTAGTATTAATATGAGCAAGAGTAAAATTATGGGGATAGCTGTGAACAATGATAGGGTGGAGCACGTTGCGTCAAAAATTGGGTGTGGTATTCTTAAGGCTCCTTTTTCTTATTTAGGTTCAAAAGTGGGGGCCGTATGTCTCGTATTCAATCTTGGAATGAGATTGTAGATAATATGGCAGCTCGTCTTTCGAAATGGAAAATGAAGACTTTATCGATAGGTGGAAGACTAACGCTTCTCAAGTCGGTTATAGGATCGATGCCGATTTATCATATGTCTATATTTAAGGTCCCTATGAAAGTTCTTCATCGTATGGAATCTATTCGATGCCATTTCTTTAATGGTGTTGATTTGGATAGCAAAAAGTCGATATGGGTGAAATGGAATAATGTGTTGACTTCCAAAAAAAAGGTGGCCTTGGTGTGTCAAGTTTATATGCTTTAAATAGAGCTCTCATGTTCAAATGGGTTTGGCGGTTTACAACTCAAAAGACATCGTTATGGGCAAGGGTTATCACAGCTATTCATGGTGTAGACGGGAATATTGGCAAATGTTCGAAATCTGGTCATACGTCTATATGGCG
Organism: Chrysanthemum makinoi; assembly: GCA_910596185.1. Classification (NCBI taxonomy): domain Eukaryota; kingdom Viridiplantae; phylum Streptophyta; class Magnoliopsida; order Asterales; family Asteraceae; genus Chrysanthemum; species Chrysanthemum makinoi. The sequence goes on along the minus strand of OU343217.1, from coordinate 180,818,148 downwards.
TGACATTGTCCAGGAGCTGGATACTTTTAAAAAGCAATGTATTGATCTTTATAGTTTCATGCAGAAAAAATTAGGAAATGGTGTGAACACGTCTTTTTGGGAGGATGTTTGGCAAGAAAATATGACGTTGAAACATAGATATCCTAGATTATATGCGTTGGAGTTGAACAAGAACATTGATGTGGCTACTAAACTAGCGCAACCTAGTCTGGTATGTTCTTTTCGTCGAGAGCCAAGGAGTGGAGTGGAGCATTCTCAACTCGTAGACTTGATGGCAAAGATTGAGGGTGTCTCTCTTATCTCTATGAACGACAGGTGGGCGTGGGCTTTGGAAGGGTCGGGGGACTTTTCTGTAGCGTCGGTTAGAAAGCTGCTTGATGATCGAAGGCTTCCGGATGTGTCTTCTCCGACTCGTTGGATTAAAGCGACGCCCATTAAGGTAAACGTCCATGCATGGAAGGTGAGATTAGATTGTTTACCAACCCGTCTTAATATCTCTCGTCGAGGTATGGATATTGCGTCTATTCTTTGTCCTATATGTGGTATTGCGGTGGAATCTTCGAGACATTTATTCTTTGATTGTTGTGTTTCAAAAGATAATTTTCGAAAGATTTGTCGTTGGTGGGATGTGGGTTTCATGGAGGTGAGCTCGTATGAAGAATGGTCATCTTGGATCCTAAATATTAGGGTTTCCGTTAAGCATAAAAGGTTGTTAGAAGGTGTGTGCTTTGGGTTGTGGTGGCATATTTGGTCATTCCGTAACAAGTGTGTTTTTGGCTCGGGATCTCCTTCTAAGGTATCAATCTTTGAAGACCTAGTGTTGCGCTCTTTCTATTGGAGTCGGTATAGATGTAATGTTTCTTTTACTTGGGTTGATTGGTTAAAAAAATCCTCAACTCGTGTCTTTGTAATTGTCTAGCTTCTTGCTAGTTTTTTTTTAATAAAATTGTCGTTCAAAAAAAAATGATACAGTGAGAAGAAAACATAAAATAAGAAGAATGAGAAATAACTATAATCACATATTTGAGATGCATCGACTTGAATTATATGCATCTCTATTCATTTAGATGCGTCACAATTAGTTTCAAAAGTGATTTTGCAGTGAAAATATGCAAGTTAATACTAGCAACAAATTTGACCTGCAGAGGTCGAAAAATACATAGAATTCGTCTAACTTGATGAAATGCATACAATATATGTATATGCATCTAATTTTTTGCTAGAAAATATATTATGATGCATCTAAACGATTAGGGATGCATCTAATTCAAATCGATGCATCTCTAATGTGTAGTTATATTTATTTCTCATCCTTCTTATTTTAAAGATTCTTCTCATTTAATCCTTAATCTTATGTATATTTTATTATATTCAATAAAACATATACTATTTGCTATGACTTATTTTTACGTTAAAAACATTATTGTATTGAGATAATATCAACCATCCCATGTTGTCTTGGATAGGGTGCACTTGACTTGACTTGTACCACAAAAAAAAGTTTACGAGATAAGCCTAATAATCCGATAGCCAGATTGAAGCTATGTGATTTATCGTTTTGTCACAAGAGCAACTTCAGTGAGAAACTGAAAAGAAAGAATGACTTAAGAAAAGGTCGTTAAAACATTATTGTAAAGATTAAGGCTATGTTTGGCAAAATTAGCTATGAGCTGTAGTCATAACTCACTGCTCACCGCTCACAGCTTCTAAAAGAAGCATTGAAAAAATGAGCTTTCCTAAAAAATAGCAAAGCTCACCGCTCCTTTGACAAACGAACACTAAAAATAAAAAAGCTCACTCCTCAACGCTCATCGCCCCAAAAAACTTCAAAAAGCTCTGAGCCAAACAAAGCGTAATAATTTGATTTAACAGTGAGTTAGGTAATTACTCCACCTATTCTACCTACTAGAAATAATACTAGTAATTGTCTAAATGATAGCCTCGAGTTTGGTTCAATAAAAATCAAAGAAAAATTAGATCAAATAAATCATTTTTAATTATTCATTTTTTCATCAACAATAAAATAAAATTCATATTCATATTTAAAAACTAAATATCTTACAAACCATTGATCCTTAAACGAAACTAATCATATCGTCACGACAAACATAAAATTACCTTTAATTTGATATTCCACATTACCTTCGACAATTTTTGTTCCGGCTTTTTTGTGGGTTTAGGGCTTAGGTTTTTAGGGTTTAGGGGTTTGACTTTTTTTTATTAAGCCTTTTAGGGGTTAAGAGTTTAGGTTTCTTACGGTTTATCGGATAATGTTTAGGTTTTTTGGGTTTAACAGTTAGGGTTTTAGGGGTTTAGGGTTTTTAGAGGTTTAAGGTTTTAGAGGTTTAGCGTTTTAGGGTTTAGGGTTTTTAGGGTTTAGGGATTAGAGTTTTTAGGGTTTAGGGGTTAGGGTTTTGAGGGTTTAGGGTTTGTAGTTTAGGGGTTGTGTTAACACAAAAGAGTATTTTTAAAATTTTCATTTATAGTGTAACATATCGAAACCCACAAAAACGATAAAAATAAGTTTGTCAAAAGTATACAATATTAGATCTTTATAGAAAGATAATTTTATTCTTGTCTTGGTATAATTAGTTTTATCTAACTATTAACGGTTTGTGAGATATTAAATTTTTAAATATAAAGGTGAAAGTGAGTTTAATTAATTTGATGAAAAATGATGGTTGAGATTGATTCATTTGATCTTTAGTTTTTTTATGTGATCTATATTCATCTGACATCTGAAAACCTTATTTGTATTGGAGACATATAGGTTGAAAGATGAGTTGATAATCTTGAAAGCTCATTGCATGATCAATACTCTAATACATAAACAATAAGTTATATAATGAAACGATTAAGATTCACTTATGTTCATTTTAAACCTGGTAGGTAATATTAAAATTGTTGTGAGTAAAGATTAATTTTAAATAAAAATCATGTTCCAAAATGGAGGCCAACTTTTACTTTCCTTTTCACAATAAACTCAACTAATAATCGATCGTTCAAAAAGAAAAAAGAAAAAAAAATGCCTCAACTAACCTATCAAGTTCAAAATAAACATGGGAATGGACTTTAGACGTCAGGCGGAATTTTGTGCCACCTCTTCAAGAATTGCTCGTTATTTTTTGACCCCTCATTCATGATCTTAGTTATGACCAAAGACGCAACTTAAATATTGTTGATGGAAGTAGTGGAGAATAAAAAAGAATGTTTAAGTTGTATAATAGACGTGTATTTTCTCAGTGTCTTATTGTAATAAGTGTCACAAGATTAAAGCTGAATTGTATGGCTTAAATAACTATAAAAGAAATGTTATATTTTCTAAAAAGAAGTTGCGTTTCCTTCTAAAGAAATTGTAGTGAAATACTTTGTCGAATATGATATATGGATCATTTGCATTTCAAAAGCTTCTTGTATATCAAGGGACAAATCTCACATACTCATTTTTTGAAAAAAAGAGAGAAATTAATTAATATTTTAATTAAAAATGCAATTACACTCATCTTTTTATAATTTAAATAATTTATGAACCGTTAATCATTAACCAAAACAAATCGTACGGTTACGACGAGCATTTTATTATCTTTACTGTGAGTGAAACTTTTCATATACTTTCGACGAAATAAAATTTTTCGTTTTTTTCACATTTTTTAGTATTGAAATTCACATAATATATCACATATGATCTAACACTAATTTGAATTTCGAACACCAAACAACTGTATTAAAATTGACATAATTATTTGTGTATAAATTAAAAAGTTTCCCCGCTTTTTGCGATGCAAACCACATATTCATAGCTTTCCAAGCATATGACACAAATTGTATATCAACTTCTAGATTAGAGCCAGTTATTATGAAACATCTATAATCACATGTGATAAAGATCACATGTGGTAAGAATCACATGTGATATAGATCACATGTGTTTAAATCATGTGTGTTAATACAAATAAACCGTAAAAATGTTTGTTTATATTTAGTGATCTTGTTATGTTTTATTGATAACAAATATAAAGTTATCATAAGTAAAATTATAAGTATTGTTTTGCAAAGTATATACATTTGGTCATTTACATAAATGTTGTAATAATAAATTGTTATAATATAATATGTAATAGGTTGGGTAACATCCAAGACCCATAACCCATACCCATGGAGCTAATCCATAACCCATGACCCATTGCATGACATCATGCATGAAATCATGTTGGGTATTATCCAAGACCCATGACCCAATGTCCATGACCAATGACCCAAGACCTATGACCTATTGTCTAGATACATTGTATCTTGTTGGGTACCCAAGACCCAAAGTCCATGACCCATGGCTCATAACCCATAACCCGGTTTGCAACTCAAAATCCGGACTATTCTGACCTAGACTGCCAGATCCCTGGAAATGCACTGGCCAGATCCCTTAGGTGAGGGATCCGCCGGAACCGTGGGACAGAAGGCTTTTGTGCCTATAAATAGTGAGCCATTTCTTCATTGTTTCTCACTCTTCTTCTTACAACTCTCTCATATATTATCCCACTCTCCTAACCTCTGATCATTTGATCATTCTATTAGTTCTTCTATATTTTGTTGTGATTCTCATATAGGTCCTTCACGAAGGCGAGATCACGCTATTCTACAAGTCATCCAAGGTCCTTGATTGATTTGTCCATCCACAAGATTTCTGTAGCATATCTTGTAATTCATATTTCACAGTTGTTGTGTAATAGTTGTGTAAAAGTTTAGTTCTACCTCATGAAAGAACTCGGTATTTAGCTTTGTACCGGAAAAAGTGTAAGCGACGTTGTGAGGCTTCTCCGCCAAGTTGAAAGCTTGTTGATATAGTGCTTGAACTCTCGAGTGGGGTACTCGGGGAGTGGAGTAGGGCAAGGAAGGTATCCTTGTAGCCGAACTACTATAAATCACTTGTGTCGCTACTTTCTATCATTTTACTTTACTTGCTTTCTTTACTTACTTTACTTATTCCTTCGTACTATTTATCCATCCATACGAATTCACATAAGATCAAATCTAAATCTTTGAAACTTAAATTAAAATCGGTAAACCTATTCAACCCCCTTCTAGTTTTCCACAATTGGCATCAAGAGCAAGGTTTTCAAAATGTTTTAAAATAAATGTGTTTTAAAAATTATAAAGAAGGGAAATCTATGCACCGACCACTACTACTTGAAACTAATAGTTTATTTATTGGAAAAATAGATTTGAAACTTATGTGAAATCTAAATATATTGATCTTTGGTATATTATTGTTGAAGGTGATTTTCAAGCAATTGTAAAAGATGATAAAACCGGCAATGAAGAAAATATTTCTCATGATCGTCTCACTGACGACCAAAAGAAAAAGCTTTCCAAAAATAGTGAGGCAAAAATGGTTTTATATAATGCTTTACCCAAAAAGGAATTTTAAAGAATATCTATGCATAAAACCGTTAAAGAAATTTGGAACTCTTTGGTTGTAACACACCAAGGAAATCAACAAGTTAAAAACAACCAAATTTATTTATTTGTTCAACAATATGAACAATTTTCAATATTGGATGAGGATAGTATTGATAATTCATTTGCTAGCTTTAATACTATTATTACTTCATTACAAGCACTTGATGAGTCTTTCTCTAGTGGTAATCATGTCAGGAGATTTCTAAGGGCGCTTCCATCAAAGTGGAGACCGAAGGTGACGACCATTGAAGAATCCAAATACTTATGAATAGTCACTCTCGATGAACTCATAGGCAACCTAAAAGTCTATGAGCTCGTACTCGCCAAAGACTCCGAGGTCTCGAAGGAAAAGAAAGAGAATATAAACCTCTCGCGTTAAAGGCCAAGAAAGTCTCAAGTGATGAATAAACCTCATCTTCGGAAAGTTAAGACGAAGAGTATACAATGGTACGAGACTTCAAGAAAGGCGTTCGTGAGTGGTTCATGGGGAATGAGTGAGGAAGAAAAGGAAGAAATTTGTCTTATAGCAAAAGACTCCAACGAGGTATGTTCCGACTCTCTATATTATAGTAGTTCATCTTTAGATGATGAATCCTTACATCTTAAATATAATAAGCTTTGCAAAATTAGTCTTAAGGTAATTAACAAAAACAAGCTTTTGAAAAATAAAAATGAACTTTTAGAAAAAGAAGTTCTTGAACTAAAAGACAAATTAAAGAGACTAGAAAAGGGAAAAGAAGTGAGTAGTGAATGCAAGCTTTGTGTAGAACTTCAAACTCTAGTTGATCACCTTGATTTTAAAATTGTTAGACTAAGTACTAATTACATTGATAAAATATTTGATAGTGTTAAAACGGGTAATAATCAAAAAGGTCTAGGTATTCAGGAACATATTGCGTCAACTAGCGAGATTAAGGAAACACAATTCGTTAAAGCAATTGAACAACCAACCACTATAGTCCCGGATCCATCGGATCCATTGAAAAAGGATCCGACTAGTGTAAATTTAGGGATCCGGACACCTGCAGCAGTAAATAGTAAAAATAATACAACAACCTCTTCTAGAACCGAATTTGTTATCGTCAACAAAAAGAAACCAACTCATGTTGCTGTTAGAAATGTCAAACAAACACCTCCCCTAAAACAAGGTCAAGGTTTTATGAAAAACAAAACCCCATCATTTTCTAAACCGAACACAACTATAAGAAGGCCAAACAATGTTTATCATAGAAGTAACCACCATCAAATAGGCTGGAATCCTAACACACAAAATGGTTTTCCATTTCAAAACTATACACCTTCAAATGATTTTTCACCATTTTCATATATGCCTCATATGAATGAAATGTATAACACCAATGGACCTATGAACAAATGGGGACCAAACTTTTGAGTTAATTGTTTTCTTAGGTGTGCCTAAAGATTGACTTGGATCCTGACGAATGGATCAAGGATAGCGGGTGTACAAGGCATATGACTAGTAATAAAGCGTTGTTCTCCACATACGAATCCTTGAATGGAGGAAATGTGGTGTTCGGCAATAGTAAAAGCAAAATCATCAGAAAAGGTACAATCTCTCACAAATCTTTAACCATTAACGACGCATATCACGCAGAAAACCTAAACTTTAATCTACTAAGTATAGGTCAAATATGTGATAAAAAGTGCAACGTACTCTTTAGCGAAACCGGTAGTAAAATCTTGAAAATGGTATTACTATAGGAAAAGGCATTAGAAAACATGGAGTCTACGTTATTAAAATTGGAAACAAACCAAAAGAAAAACTTTGTCTTGCATCTTTGGATGATACTTCGACCTTATGGCATCGAAGATTGGGTCACGCCAATATGCGACTTCTTCAATCCCTATCATCCAAAGAACTTGTAAGAAACCTACCTAAACTAAAATACAAACATCCTTTCTGTGATGCTTGTAACATCGGAAAACAAGTCCATGCTAGTCATAAAGCTAAAAATATGGTTTCTACAACAAAGTGTCTAGAATTACAACATATGGATTTATTTGGTCCATCTGCTATCCAAAGTTACACAGAAAACTTCTATACCTTGGTTATAGTGGATGATTACTCTAGGTACACATGGACTAAATTTTTAAAGAATAAAACTGGAACGTTTGATTACTTTGAAATCTTAAGTAAGAAAATCCAAAGACAACTAGGAAGTCCTATTGTGTCAATACGAACGGATCATGGTCGGGAATTTGATAATGTAGTGCAATTCAGAGCTTTTTGTGATGCTAATGGTATTACCCACAATTTCTTGGCTCCTCGCACTCCACAATCAAATGGGGTAGATGAAAGGAAAAATAGAACCCTACAAGAAATGAGTCGCACCATGATTAATGAGCCATTTATTTCTCAAAAATTTTGGTGCAATGTCGTCGACACATCAACCTATATATTAAATCGAGTCTTGATTAGACCATTCTTAGGGAAAACTCCATACGAGTTGTTACGAGGAAAAAAACCTTCGCTAGAACACTTTTGAGTCTTTGGTAGTAAATGTTTTATACTTAACACTAAAAACTATTTAACTAAATTCAATCCAAAATCAACCGAAGGTATCTTCTTAGGATATTCTCCTAATAGTTAAGCGTACGTAATACAAAATAAAGAAACCATGAAAGTTGAAGAATCTTTAAATGTCAAATTTGACAAGAGTCCACCTAAAACTACCTTACCTCTTGTCGATGACGAGTTAATCGAAAGTGAAGTCTTAGAAATAAAAAAAAAATGTAAACAAGGAAAATGAACCATTAAACAATGAAATCACTAATGTTAAAGAGTCAAAAGATCATCCTGTAGAAAATGTTAAAGGAAAATTAAATGAAAGAACTCTAAGGTCTCAAGTCCAAAACCAAGTAGTCTATTTTGTTTCGTATCAACCATAGAACCTAAAAACACTCAAGAAGCTATAAAGATGAAAGTTGCGTTATTACTATGCAAGAGGAATTAAATCAATTTGTTTCTAACAACGTTTGGACACTTGTCCCTCCACCTAAAAACTAAACCATAATTGGAAAAAAAATGGGTATATAAAAATAAGTTAGATGTAAACGGTGTTGTATTTAGAAATAAATCTAGACTTGTTGCTCAAGGATATAACCAACAATAAGGCATAGACTTTTATGAGACCTATGCTCCCGTAGCTAGATTCGAGTCTATAAGAATCCTTCTTGCTTATGCATGTGCTAGTGATCTTAAGCTCTTTCGAATGGATGTTAAAAGTTCCTTCCTAAATGGTTTTATAAATGAAGAAGTTTATGTATCTCAACCTCCGGGATTTGTCAATTTCGAAAAACCTAATCACGTGTACAAACTAAAGAAAGCTCTATATGGTCTTAAACAAGCCCCAAAAGCTTGGTATGATAGACTCAAAGAATTTTTAATCAAAAACAACTATACCATGCGGTTAGTTGACAATACACTTTTTACAAAGAAAAAGAAGTCACAAATAATTATTGTTCAAATATACGTGGACGATATTATACTCTGATCAACTTGTCAAGACATGTGTGTTAAGATATGAAAGTGCTGAAGATTGACAAAGTACTGATTAAAGTCAAAGTACTGCTAAGTAAAAAGTCAAAGTACTACAAAGCTAAAGAACTGCTATATTCGTTTATGTAAAGCTTTGTTATTCTAGAATATTCTTTGTTTAGATTACTTGTCGTACACGGATTAGAATTGTAAACCGACTAGGGTTATCCTTAAGCCTATAAAAGGACCCCTAGATTGGGATTAGAGATATATGTTTTTAGAATCCTAAAGTACGTGCATTATTAGAGTTTTAGAGAAGTTCGTTATTAGTGTTTTAGAGTTGTTTAAGAATCTGTATAACAAGCAGATTCAGAGTTATTAATAAAATCGTTGAAAGTTAAAGTTAATTCTTCTTAGCTTTGTTAAGTAAATTCCGCATACTTAATAGAGTTTGCTCAGGGTTTCATTGTTAATAACTTAGGATTTATCCGAGGTTATTAAAGCCTTAACAAGCTATATAAGTTAGTTTGGTTAGAGTACATCGATCCAACAAGTGGTATCAGAGCCAGGTTAACAAGTGGTATCAGAGCTTGTGTGGAAACTCTGACTAAGAAGAAACCGTTAAAACCTAGTTAACAACAAAACCTAAAGATGTTGACTGAAGCTGTTACACCCCCATCCATCACCTCACTAAGAATACCAGTCATTAAGAAGGGAGAATACGACATATGGAGTATGAAGATGAGGCAGTACATTGCTATTACAGACCATGCACTATGGAATGTAATTGTCAATGGTAATGAAGTGGTTCCAGAACCTATAGAGATTCCTGGACAACCTAAACCACCTAAGACAGTCTTACCAGCAGCAACAATAAGGAATCAAGAAAAGGCTCTCAATATACTGTTGTCTGCTATTCCAGATGGTCATCTACTCAAGTTCCATGATGCTAAAGATGCAAAGCAACTCTGGGCTGCTCTCAAGACAAGGTTTGGAGGTAATGATGCTTCCAAGAAGATGCACAAAAATCTGTTGAAACAACAGTTTGAAACCTTTACTGTTGGTGAAAGAGAAAGTCTTGATGCTGCCTATGATAGATTTCAAAATCTTCTCAGCATGATGGAGCTGTACAAAGCAGAGGTCTCAGTTGAAGATGCTAATCTAAAGTTCTTAAGGAGTTTGCCATCGACATGGCTTGTGATTACTACTATGATCAGAGGACAATCAGGTTTGGATGTGATGGACTTTGATGATCTCTACAATCATCTGAAGGTGTATGAGCATGAGATGAATGGCTAAACAAGTTCAAAGTCTCACAATATAGCTTTTGTGTCTTTTGAAAAGAGAGGCAGTACTTCCACTAAAAGTACTGCTTCTCCTACTCAAAGTACTGTTGCTCAAAGTACTGTTGCCTACACTACCCCCACCTTTGCTCAGCAACCCACATCAATAAATACCATCCACTCAGATGAAGTCGTATGCTCTTTCTTTGCATAGCAAGCTACCCTACCTGTTACTTATGAAGAAGATCTATCACAGATTGAAGAGGATGCTCTTGAAGAAATTGATATCAGGTGGCAAGTTGCTATGATTACTGCAAGGATCAAGAAGTTTATGAAGAAGACAGGAAGAGGCATTGACTTCAAACCAAAACAGGGAATCACTTTTGACAAATCCTTGATTGAATGCTTCAACTGTCAAAAGACTGGACATTTTCCAAGGGAATGCATGTTTGCTAAATATCAAGCAAACAGGATGACTGAGAAACCAAACCTTGAGCTAAAAGAAATTCCTATTACTGAAACAAAAGCTTTGGTTGCTTAAGAAAATTTATCAGAGTTTGACTGGAGTGCTGAGTTTGATGATGAACCAGTAACCTATTGTATGGTAGCTGTGGAGGAATCAGTGGAAGAGTTTTACTGGAGCACAGCTTTTGATGAAGAACCTGGACATGCTGCTATGGAGTCTAGAGATGGTTATGGAAGCTTTGACTGGAGCATGGAGTGTGAAGATGATCCTGTTCTACTTGCTATGGTAGCCACTTCACCAAGTTCACCCCCTATTTCTGAGGTATGCTCTAAGTGTCATAATTTTTATCAAAAAGTGCTAAATGATTATGTTACTGAAAGATATAATTATCAAAGGGCTAGGTCTGAGGTAGCTGGTTATCAAATTACTTTAGAGTCTATGGAAGCCAAAATCATAACACATGAAAATAATGAAATGGCTTGGGCAGAAAAGTATGAACAACAGGATTATCAGATAAAATTAAGTGAATGGAAGTTAAATTGCAAGATCTCTGAAATTGAGAAACTAACTAAGGAGAGAGATGAATTGCTAGAAAAGTTTGCTGCTTGGGGACAATCAGGTCTTTCTCATGTCACCTATGTTGAAAAACAGAGAAGAGCTTACATTAAAACTGGCCTAGGTTTTGTTATGGACTTTAATAGCATAGAAAACCCACCTAGTGATCAGGATGAATGTGATTTTGAGGATATAACCACTAGTGATGATGAACTCATTAATTATGTAGACACATCTAGTAATGAGGACTCAATTAGTGAAATACCTCCTGAATATAAGAAAGACAAAGGTTATCATGCTGTCCCTCATCCCACTGGTAGTTTTCAACCTCTTAGACTAGATGTTTCTAGTTTTGGAGTAGACAACCTAGAGTTTAGAAAAAAGCTTACTGGTCAATCTAGGTCTGAAACCTCAAAAGAAACAGTTGAGACACCTAAGGTAGATGATGTTAAAATTCAAGCAGTACTTTCAACTCAAAGTACTGCTACACCTTCAGCAGTACCTTTAGGAAAATCTTTTCAAAATACTGCTAAACCTTTTTGGGATAATTTTGGTCAAAACAGTTTTAATCATTCACCTAGAAGACAGAATAATTTTGGTCATAGACATAGAGGAAGCAATTTTGGGAGTTTTGGTCAAAAATTGTGTTTTGTTTGTTATAGTCCTGATCATCTGATTAAGCATTGTGACTTTCACTCAGAATACCTAAGTAAATTCCCAAAGAACAAATCTACCAACCATAGACCTAGAGAGAATAAACCATTCTGGAACCATTCACATAGGGTTAACCATAGCAACTTCTCTCAAGACTATAGGTACCCCCACTAGAGAAGACCTTTTTCAAAACCCCCAGTACCTTCAAACACTTTCCAAGGTATTGTTAAGCAAAATACAATACTTTCTCAAAGTACTGCTCAGTTTTCACCAAACACCTTTTGGAATAGGAACCCAAGGAGATCTAATTACTATCAATCTAGAAGGCGTTACAACCCAAAGAAAGTAGCTAGATCAAGGGACTCTACACCAGAAGTTAAAACCAAATGGGTTAAGAAGGAAAGTACTGATGGGGAACAAACAGTACTTTCAGCAAATGAGAGTGAAACAGAGGTTTTTGATAAAGATGATTTTGTGGAAAAAGAAAAGGAGATTTTTGTTGAAAAAGAAAGTTTTGCTGAAAATCCACCACCAGTTTTGAAACAAAAGATAATGCTTGATTCTGTCTACAAAAACTGTGAAGATTACATACTCAAGGAATTTGAGTATGTTACTCCACAAGGGGAACACAAGTCAGTAATGGCTTGGGTTCCTAAAAGACACTAACTCTTTTATCTTTTTGCAGGGCAACCCAGAAGAGGAGCTTAAAGATTATCTCATTGTGGATAGTGATTGCTCTGGAAGCATGACAGGAGACAAGGAGATTCTGTCAGATTTTAGATCTTATTGTGGAGGAAGAGTTGCATTTGGGAATGATCCTAATGGAGGAAGAATCACTGGAAAAGGAACCATCAAAGCAGGGCGTATAGATTTTGAGAATGTTAGATATGTGAAGGAGCTCAAGTTCAACCTTTTGTCAGTCTCTCAAATCTGTGATAAAAAGCACCCTGTGTTATTCATTTACACAGAATGTCTCATTCTTTCACCTGAATTCAAGCTTGCTGATGATAACTTGGTGATACTGAAAGTACCAAGAACCAATGATGTGTATAGTTTGGATATGAAGAGTCTTCACTCTTCTAAAAGAGCTACATGTTTAGTAGCAAAGGCATCACTTGAAGAAGCACATCAATGGCATAGAAGATTGGGCCATGTAAATTTCAAGAATATCAACAAATTGGTCAAAGGAAATTTAGTAAGAGGTTTACCTTCCAAAACATACAAGAATGATCACTCATGTTTGGCGTGCAAGAAGGGTAAACAACACAAAGCTTCATGCAAGAAGCTTGAGGAAAGAAATGTTAGAAGTAGATTCAGTTGGGTATTTTTCTTGGGATTTAAAGATGATACTTTTGATGCTATTCATGATCTTATAATAGCACTTGAAAACCAATTGAGGCTCAAAGTTAGAGGTATTAGATGTGATAATGGGACTGAATTCAAGAACAAGCTTATGGATGAATTTGTGCCAACAAAGGGATCAAGAGGGAGTTCAGCATTGTAAGAACACCACAACAGAATGGTGTTGTAGAGAGAAAGAATAGAACTTTGATTGAAGCAGCCAGAACAATGCTTGCAGATTCACAATTACCTATTCAATTATGGGCTGAAGCTGTAAGTACTGCTTGCTATGTGCTTAACAGAGTATCAGTCACCAAACCTCAGATGAAGACACCTTATGAGTTGATGATGGGAAACAAACCCAACATTCAATTTATGAAGCCTTTTGGATGCCCTCTAACTATTCTCAACACAATTGATAATTTGGGAAAATTTGATGGCAAGTCAGAAGAAGGATACTTATTGGGGTATTGCACCAACAGCAAAGGATTTAGAGTGTACAACAGAGTCACCAAGAAAGTTCCAGATTGTCTTCATGTTGAATTTTTAGAAGATCAAGAAAATCAGAAGGTAAAGGTCCTGATTGGATGTTTGATCTTGAAGTTTTGACTCCTTCTATAAACTATGTACCTGTTAGAGAAGAAAATCAACCTGTACATAATGGAGAAGATTTACAGTATGTTGTTCATGGAGTCCATATTAGACCTGATGTTGTTCATGATGAAGAACCTAAAACTGTTGAGAAGGAGAAAAGTACTGATGAGCCAAAATCCTCATTGTCTACTGAGAATCAAGCTATTCAAGATGAACTTAATCAGATGCTTTTTCAAGATGTTAAAGCACATTCTTATGATAATGATCAAACAAGAGCTTATGAAGAAGCAAAGAAAAAGAACAAGACTGCAGAAACTTCTCACAGTACTTTAGATCACAGTACTTTGGATGACAGTAAGTACTGCTGCACCTGTTGAAAGCACTTTGGATGATTTGGATGATCCTACTATGCCTGGATTGGAAGATACTGATGATGAGTTTGAAGATGAAGGTATTTTCTCAGATTCCAATGAAGATGCTGATTTCACTAATTTGGGTGATAATTATGAAGTTCCATAGACTCCTATCTTAAGAATTCATAAGAATCATCCTACTGATTAAATCATTGGACCTTCTAACTCTGGAGTGCTTACAAGACACAAAGCTAAGAGTTTTTCTACACCTCATAAGGCTTTACTTAGCTTTGTCTATAAACAGAATAGGCTGAATCATAAGGATCATCAAACATGCCTGTTTACTTGTTTTATCTCTCAAGAAGAACCCAAGAATATTGCTCAAGCATTAAGTAAAGAGAGTTGGGTTGAAGCTATGCAAGAAGAACTTCTTCAATTCAAGCTTCAAGAAGTTTGGGTACTATGTGATTTACCAGATGGCAAGAAAGTAATTGGTACAAGATGGGTTTTCAGAGTTAAGAGAGATGAAAGAGGGAATGTTATCAAGAACAAGGCTAGGTTAGTAGCACAAGGCTACAGAAAAGAAGAAGGAGTAGATTATGATGAAGTATTTGCTCCTGTAGCAAGGATTGAAGCCATACGAATCTTCCTTGCTTTTGCATCATATATGGGATTTTAGGTTTATCAAATGGATGTCAAGAGTGCCTTTTTATTTGGCAAGATTACAGAGGAGGTGTATGTTAAACAACCTCCTGGTTTTGAAGATCCTGCACATCCAAACAAAGTATATAAAGTGGTTAAGGTTCTTTATGGCTTACATCAAGCACCTAGAGCCTAGTATGAAAGGCTCTCTACTTTCCTATTGCAACATGGTTACAGAAGAGGAGCAATTGACAAGACTTTGTTCATCAAGAGAGATAAGAAGGATATCATGTTGGTTCAAGTGTATGTAGATGATATCATATTTGGAGCTACAAAAAAATCTATGGTCAAGGAATTTGAGAAGCTGATGCAGAATGAATTTCAAATGAGTTCAATGGGTGAGTTAACTTTCTTTTTGGGACTTCAAGTTAAGCAGCCAATGGAAGGAATTTTCATAAGTCAAGACAAGTATGTATCTGACATACTTAAGAAGTTCAATTTTGATGCTATGAAGCCAGTCACTACACCTATCAAGTCTATCAATTCATTGGGCAAGGATGAAGATGGTCAACCAATTGAAGTCAAGTTGTACAGATCAATGATTGGTTATCTTATGTACCTAACTGCATCTAGGCCTGATATCATGTTTGCTGTTTGTTTATGTGCAAGATATCAAGTCTCATCTAAGGTCTCCTATATGAATGCAATGAAACGAATTTTTAGTTATCTGAAACAACAACCTAAGTTGGGGTTGTGGTATCCAAAGGATTCACCTTTTCACTTGGAAGCTTTTTCAAACAGTGATTATGCAGGTGATAACTATGACAGAAGATCAACCACTGGAGGATGCCAATATCTTGGAAGAAGATTAGTCTCATGGAAATGTAAGAAACAAACAATTACAGCAACATCATCAACTGAAGCAGAATATGTGGCTGCTGCAAGCTGTTGTAGACAAGTTTTGTGGATGCAGAATCAACTCTTGGATTATGGGTTCAACTTCAAGAATACTCCTATAAACATTGATAATGAGAGTACAATTTGCATTGTGAAGAATCCAGTTTATCATTCCAAGACAAAGCACATTCAGATTAGGCATCATTTTATCAGAGATTGTTATGAGCATAGGCTCATTAATGTTGTTAAGGTTCACACAGATGATAATGTAGCTGATCTACTCACCAAAGGATTTGAAGTTTCAAGATTCAATCACTTGGTGGTGAGCATTGGTATGATAAATTATTAAGCTACATTTAAGGGGAGGACTGGTTGATTAGTTACAGTCCTATGCATTGCTTGAGGGGAGGCAATCTCATGTTTATTTGAAGTGTTTGCTATTGTAAAGAGGAGAATGGAAAAGTACTGCTTTTATGAAAGTACTGCTTTGAAAGTACTGCTTTGGAAAGTACTGCACACGTGGAAAGAACTGTTTGTCTTATTAAAGTACTTTTCCAACGGTAATATTGAGGGGTAAAATACACTAACGGTAACTTTGTTATTATGGGCTGTGATTTTTCAAATCTCACCTATAAATAACCACCTTCTGATTTTCCCTCTCATCTTTATTCTTTGCAATCTTTTCCATATCTTTCTCTCTCATATTTACTATTCACCAAATCACTTTCTTTGTAAACAAATAAACAATGGCAAATCGTAATACAGTTTCAAAATACAACATGGTGGCGAATTTAGATAAAACAAAGGCCAATATCATCTTCCATGACATCATTGATTTCTTAACTGGTTCCCCAATCAGTTATGCGCTTTTGGTGGAACCTAATATAATTGAGCCCTGGATACAGCAGTTTTGGGCAACTGCAAGGACACATATGGAGAATGATGAATCTTATATTCAAGCTAAAGTTGCTGGAAGGCTTATAAAGATTACTGAAGCATCAATTCATGAAGATTTATTGTTTGATGATGCAGAAGGAGCTATTAGGTTTGATAAACAGCTTCTTTGGGATACACTGAGAGATATTGGATATGAAGGGTCTTTGGTTGACACAACAACATTCAAGAAGCCCTTGTTCAGTCCACATTGGAAGTATTTGGTACATGTTCTTCTTCATTATATCAGTTCTAAAAGTACTTCTTGGGAGCAATTTGGTTCAAACATTGCATCTGCACTGGTAGGATTGGCTACAAATCGTATGTTCAACTTTTCAAGGCTAATCTTAGATGGAATGCTCTCTCACATCTCTCATGGATCAAGATGGTTGATGTATCCAAGATTTATTCAAGTGTTCTTGAATAAACAGCTTGTTGATGTACCAAAGCCTACAAGTCTTTTACCTATTGTGGTACAACCAGCCAAGATTTTCACATTAATGGCTAGAAAAAGTGATCTGTTTTCTGGAAGGAACACTCCATTAACCCCTTCAATGATGGAGGTTGTTCAAGCAATACAAGATGAGGCTGCAGAGAGTGATGATAGAGAAGGTACTGCTTCAACGCAAGGTACTGCTTCACAAGGTACTGCATCACAAGGTACTACATCCCAAGGTACTGCATCACAAGGTACTGCTTCACAAGGTGCTGATATTCAAGCAGATACTGTAGTTTCACCTCCACCATCTCCACAAGTTTCTGATCATGATTCTCAACAAGGAGAACATCCACCATCCTCTCCCAATGATTATACTTCAACAGATGAGCTTTAAACATCTGGAGGAGATGATGGAGATGTGGCACCTGAGGGTACAGTTCTAAACAATTATGCTTTATCAAGAGAGTTGACAAGATTGAAGAAATCTTTTGAGGAACAAGCCACTCAAATTAAGAAGTTGAAGCTTAAGTTTAGAAGATTAAAGAATTTTGTATGGCCATTAGTTCAACATCATAGATTATGGGTCAAGTCTCAAAGGAAGCAAGGAAGGCCAGTTAGGTAATTTAAGAAGACCACCAAAGGCAAAAAGGTTCAAAAGCAATCTTCATTCCAATTGGGGAGGATATTGGAAGATAAGAATTTGAATGAAGATGCTCCATCATATACAGATAAAGAAGCTGAACCTCAAGGTACTGATGTTCAACCTCAAGGTACTGAAGTGCAAGTCAATATTGAAAGTACTGAGGAAGAAAGCATTAGAGTTCAAAGTACTGATGATCAAGGTGCCGCTGATCAAAGTACTGGTCTTCAAGGAACATCTCGACAAGAACTAATTACACCAAGGGTGTTAGATTTTGATGAAGAAGCTGGTCCTTCAACAATTCCACAAGAAGAAGAAGCTGATACACCTATGGTTGAACATACTGCAAGTGATGAAATTGCAGCTGAGGTATTGCAAAATTTATCAAGACCAAGAGGTGCGAGTATTCCAGGAGTTGTTGAAGAACAACCTCAAGTTTCTCAATCTCAACCTGTGTTAGATCCTAAAGATAAAGGGAAAGGTAAAATGATTGAAACAAAGAAGAAAAAGAAACTTACTTTAGCACAAATAAGGGCTGCTCAAGTTGCTATGAATGAGGAAGCAGGTAGAAAATTACAAGCTGAATTGAATGCTGAAGTTGCTATTGAAGAAGCTAAGGATAAAGAAGCAGCTAAGAAATTGCAAGAAGAATTGAATGCTGAAGCTGCTGTACCATTAAAGTCACCTATTCCTGTTTCTGCTCTACCAAGAAGACCAAATCGTGCTAAAGAAAGAAATGCAATGATGGCTTATTTAAAAGGTCAAGGATATATTGGATTGCAGAAGTTGAATTATGTTGAGATGAAACAGTTATATGAAGCTGTTAGAGAAGCTTATCAGAAGAATGTTGATAGTATCAAAGATTTTAAAGATGATGATGCTCAGAAAGAAGATGATAGAAAAGAAAGCTTAAAAAGAAAAAGAACAACTGAAGTTGAAGATAAACAGCCATCAAAGAAGGTTGAGTTAAGATCTGATACTAATGATGAACTAAGGAATTACTTAAGAATTGTAGAATTTGAGTATTCTAAAGAAGATGCAGAAAAGAAGAAGAAAAAATCACCAATAACTACTTTTGAAGTTGTAGAATCAAAAGATGGAAATTATCTGATGTTTCATAGAGAAGATGAAAGCTTCAGAGTGTTTAATATGCTATGAGATCTATTGCACATAATAGATAGAGAGGATTTATTTCATCTATATCATTTGGTGCAAGAATACTTTGAACACATTCCATCAGAAGGTGTTGGTTTAATCTTGGTTGGAGATCTCACAACTGTTTGGGAAACTGAAGAAACAAGCACTAATGAGATTTGGAAAAATCAAGAAGATTGGGAGATTATCAGCTGGAGATTCTTTGAAGAATCTGGAGTACATGTTCTAGAGTTAGAAGATGGAACTATGATTCACATGTTAGCAGACAGAAGATATCCGCTTACATCAGATCTTATGAGGAGAATGCTAGAGCATGGTATGGAAGTTGAAAAAGATAATCAAACTGCACTTATGGTCATCAAATTGTTTATCAGATGGACAACTATGGCTGATGATGATGAATAACTGGTATGAATCTTTATTGAATAAATTATTTTTGAAATATCAGTACTTTATTCAAAGTACTGCTGATCAAACAGTACTTTCATCAAGGTACTGCTTGCAGCATTAAACCAGTTAATGATTTTGAAAGAAAACTTTTGTTAAGTGATAAATATTTTCAAACAAAGGTTAAAAGAAATAAATGGTTTTTGAGATAGTAACAACAATAGGTTATCAATCCACCATGGTTACAAAATGATTGGCTAATCCATGAGCAAATGGCTCTGGTAAAGATATCTCAAATCTGTTTTATAGTTGACAACTTGCTAATAAGTTGTATGGTAATCAACTCACCATATCAGTAAATGTGAAGAGTTGGCTAGCCCACAAGAAAATGGCTTGTGGTAAAGGCTGTGGAAAAACCATTATATGGTAATTAGTTCACCATGATTGAAAGAACTAACTAGTCCAAAAGGGTACAGCTTTTGGTAAAGACAAATCAAATCTGTTGATAGCTGATGATTTGCTAAAAATCATATAGTTATCAATGTACCATGGTCTTACACACCAAAACATTTGGCTACTCCAGAGTTAATGGCTTTGGTAAAGAGACATCAAAATCCATTAAATTTCAATGATTCACCTCTCACAGGAGTTTACACACCTGGAAGTGATGAGAATAGACTGAAACTTAAACTGAATTAATGTACACATTGTCATATGTTGCTGAGTTGTTGAAAAGATGGAGCTTGTTGAATGTTGATGAAAAGAGATTACTGATTTAGGTTGATGTAAAAAATGTTACTGAAAAAATAAAGACTACTTTGATAATGACAATCCAAGCACAGTGAATACAAAGACAAATCTGAAGATAAAGAAATAAAGACACAATCTTTCCAAGAGGCTAACAGAAGTTAAAGTTAAATCTACAAAGGAACTTGAAATCAAGCAAGTAGAATTCAAGTTAGGGGAGGATTGTTGGGATATGAAAGTGCTAAAGATTGACAAAGTACTGATTAAAGTCAAAGTACTGCTAAGTAAAAAGTCAAAGTACTGCTGTCGAAGTCAAAGTACTGCAAAGCTAAAGAACTGCTATATTCGTTTATGGAAAGCTTTGTTATTCTAGAATATTCTTTGTTTAGATTACTTGTCGTACAAGGATTAGAATTGTAAACCGACTAGGGTTATCCTTAAGCCTATAAAAGGACCCCTAGATTGGCATTAGAGATATATGTTTTTAGAATCCTAAAGTACGTGCATTATTAGAGTTTTAGAGAAGTTCGTTATTAGTGTTTTAGAGTTGTTTAAGAATCTGTATAACAAGCAGATTCAGAGTTATTCATAAAATCATTGAAAGTTAAAGTTAATTCTTCTTAGCTTTGTTAAGTAAATTCCGCATACTTAATAGAGTTTGCTCAGTGTTTCATTGTTAATAACTTAGGATTTATCTGAGGTTATTAAACCCTTAACAAGCTATATAAGTTAGTTTGGTTAGAGTACATCGATCCAACAATGTGTGATGATTTCTAAAGAATCATGCATGATGAGTTTGAAATGAGTATGATAGGAGAATTAAGTTTCTTTCTTGGTCTACAAATTAAACAACTAGAAGATGGTATCTTCTTTAATCAATCCAAATACATAAAAGAAATGTTAAAGAAATTCGGATTAGAAGAGTCAAAGCCAATAAGAACACCAATGTCCTCCGATACTAAACTCACCAAAGATGAAGATGTTGAATCCGTTGATAATACCAAATACCGTGGCATGATTGGTAGTCTTCTCTAACTCATGGCTAGTCGGCCGGATATCATGTTTAGTGTATGTCTTTGTGCTAGGTTTCAAGAATACCCTAAAACTTCACATCTACAAGCCGTCAAAAGAATATTTAGATATATTAAGGGTACAACTCAATTGGGATTATGGTATCCCTAGGGGACGGGGGTAGAAACTATTGTATATGCAGATTCTGACCATGCAGGTGATTATGTTAACCGAAAAAATACAAATAGTGTTTGCACTTTCATGGGGTGTTGTTTAACATCTTGGTTCTCAAAGAAGCAAACGATATTAGCCATCTCAACAACCGAAGCCGAATATGTCTCCGCCGATAAAGCATGCCAACAAGCACTATGGATGAAACAAGCGTTAGTTGACTACGACATCCATCTAAGTGACATTGCCATTCTATGCGACAACAAAGGTGCTATAGATCTTAGCAAAAATCCGGTGTTGCATTCTCGTACCAAACATATAGAGATCTGTCATCACTTCTTAAGAGACAATGTTCAAAAAGGGAACATTTCGATTGAGAAAGTGTCATCCGAATACAACATAGCCGACGTCCTCACCAAACCGTTGAAGCAGGAGAAATTCAACTTACTTTGTCTAGGTCTCGGTCTTATGGAACAATCTTCTTGAAATACTTTTTCTCTACAAGGTACGTAAATGATAAGGTTTTAAAATGTACTTTTTTGAGGGGTCATTTAAGCCCTTATTTGATCATTTTTGTATCCGTTATTACTTAATATCGTTCCTTTTCACTTTTTAGGTCTCTTGAAGGCAAATTGCTGTAATGGCACTTATTTAGACGAAAAGGCGCGGATATACGAAGAAAATGGCCAAAGTCTAGAATCGAGACACTCCAGCTGCTGAAAATACAAGGTGACGGCGTCACTGCTTATCTGCAACGCCGTCGGAGGATTTTGTGACGGGAAAGAAGCTAAAACTCTTATTTTCAAGTGACGACGTCAAGTTATAAAAGAGTAGGCCGTCGCAACTCAGACGGCCTAGATTCAATCCAGACGGCGTCACAAGCACAAGGTGACGCAGTCGCAAGTCTAACGTGGCCAAGACGAAACCCTAATGACGGCGACACGACGGCGTCACAAAACATAAGGTGACGGCGTCGCATGTGTAATCTTATATATAGAATCCGAATTTTTCAGTATTAGTGTGTAGTCTTTTGGAGTAAAAACCTAAACCGAACCAAGGTTGTCTTGTACAGTATTTTAGGGTTCCAAACCCTATCTTACACCAAGATAAGTGTTTTACTTCATTAATACAATTATGTCTTTGATTATTTGTGTGTATGCTTGCATGTTCTCCATGTCCAACTAATTTACTTTTGTGTTTGCTTAGGGAATATGAAACTTAATTATTGAATATTGATTGGTTGTCTCTTATCTTAGTTGATTAATGATCTAGTAATGCGATAGGTCATTCGTTGTGTACTTAATGCTTGATTAAATCTTTGTGAACCTTAGAATATAACTCCTTGAGTAGTTGTAAGCTAAACCATCCAAAGAGTTCCTTAGAGTAAGAGTTTATTATCCCTAGTGGGTTTTGTAGACGAAACCCTTTGGTAAGTTCAAAGAGTTAGGGAGAAACGCATACCCTACAACTTTAGACACACAACGCAACTAAGAATACGGACGTGACAATTCAACCACCAATAGGAGATAATTAAGGAGTAGTAAAACCTAAGTAAACACATCTTTAAACTATCATACGAGCACACATTAATTAGACATAGACTACATACACCTTAGACTAGATAATTTGATAAGTAGAGTAATCGGTAGAAATACCAACCCCCAAATCCAAACCCCGAGATTCGTACCTTTCAATTTCCTAAAAAAACATAAAAAGATAAAAAATAATCTTCCTCAACCCCAACCTTAGCGTAGTAACTTCTCACTAGCATTCCTATTCCCCTAGAGAACGATATCAATACCCGTGGCTTACCCTAATTACTACACTACAATGATTAGGTTCACTGCCTAGGGTGTTATAAAACTTGCTCGAAGAAAAGGAAATTCCTTTGACCCCGAACGACGCGTGTAGCGTTATCAGTAAACTTTTGCTTTACCTCCTCTTCTGAGTCTATGATCTCTATTTCACACAACTCACTAACAATATGGGGATTTATTTTCAAAACTAAAGATATTTTCTATACAAGAAACTCTTAGAAATATTTTCTAAAATATATTTCTCCCAGTGTTATTATTTTTCTTAAAATCACTCTCACGTCTAGGACAAACACTCTTTTACTAATCGTTAATACAAATTAAAAACCTTTTTCATTGCATCTCATATGTCTTTTGAATGCTAAAGGGGATACATAACTAATATGTGTTTTCAGGTACATTCAATCAAGCAAAAATGAATTAAGGAGTCTTTGGGTTATCTTACGTATAAATACATACGTATTTTTTCACTTCTATGTTTTTTATTCTTTCTTTAAAGAGTTGAGATAACTGCAACTCCATATGGTTTCCATATAGGCACACACTAGGCACTATTGTTTCCAAAAACAATATTTTTCTGCTGCCTGAGAACACCAGTTCCCCGAATCCCAGCATTTACGCTGGACGGATCCCTGAAGGATCGGATCCGTGGGAACCGTTTCATAGTGGCCTCTTTTATCAAATCTTTTTCTCATTTTGGCTTGAAATTTTCAAAATTTCAGCACTCTATCTTTATCACTAATGAATATTTTTCTTAATGCTTGTGCTCTCATGATCACTTGATTTAAATTCATATCTAATCATTAGGTTATAGTTCATATTTTGGTTTTAGCATTCATTGCAATGCATTAATTGTTCTATAAATAAGGTTCCAAAATGCTTGCATATCCATCAATTTCAACCTCACAAACAACCATCATCATGTCTCCCAAGATCCTCAAACAATGATGAACTATCTAGTGAAAACAACCTTTTCAAGAAATCCGAAACTTTATCCTACCACCTTTCGTAATACCACCACCACCCAAAACTAGGAAAACCGCCCGGATTAGCATCCGGCCTTGTTGCTTTGCTAAACCTTTGTCAAATAGCTCATCACTAACTACTCATTCTCCACCAAATGACTACAATATAGCACTTCCATCATCTTCTAAAAACTCACCACCACATTCACCAACCGAGTCTCAACTTGACACTCAAATCACTCTAGCGGAATCCTTAAAACTCCAAAAACCATTCCGCTCCCCTTGTCTAGTCCACCACCCGCTCCATCCCAACCATCAAAATCTACCCAACTAGCCTCAAACATAAACCTACAAGAGCTAGTCTTTTTAACATCTCCAACATCTCCAAATACCCTCTTCAAAGAGCTTGAAAACTCACAACCTTTACCACCCATCACCTTATAAGAACATCTAGGTTCTTTTCCACCACCAATCACTAACATCATGGACTTTGATCCATACTTACCAACATTTCCACCACCTAATCCGCACTCCAAAAATCAAACTTGGCCGGAAACCATCCACCCACACCTCCCTCACTATCTCTTTTTCGAACATTGCCAATCCACTAGGGATCTCGCAATGGAAACAAGGGACGAAATGCGGTTCATTCTCAACCATATCCTTGATAGCATAAACATTATCACTCACCAAAACTTCCATCATTAGACCCTATGCAAGCATGGAAAGAATGATAATAATATTTTCTCTATTTTTTTTCTTTTCGGTCTTTCTAAAGAACAAACCCTTGTTCTTAGTTTTACAATTGTATGTGGCATATATACCACCGTATTTTGAAAAATTATTACAATGATTTGTTTACGTACCTTGGCTTTCTATCTTGTTTCTCATCTTCTACAAGATTATATTACATGTTCTCACTAACATTTTTTTTGTAGGTATTATCTTTTCTCATTTGACGCCCTATTCTAGGGGGAGCTACCATCAAGGGGGAGTTAGTGCTTTGTGGATTATTTTTTTTCCACCATTTATTTTTTTACTCGATTCACTTTTTGTTTCGACAAAAAGGGGGTGAAGAGAGTAAAAATCCCATATACACTTTCAAAACGTACATCTAATCTTAAGTTTTACTCGCCATAACTTTATGTTTTGTCATCAACAAAAATGGAGAGATTGTTAATACAAATAAACTGTAAAAACTTTTGTTTATATTTAGCGATCTCGTTATTTTTTATTGATAACAAATATAAAGTTATCATAAGTAAAATTGTAAGAATACATGTTGTTTTGCAAAGTATAAACATTTGCTCATTTACATAAATGTTGTAATATAATATGTAATAGGTTGGGTAATATCCAAGACCCATGACCCATACCCATGGAGCTAATTCATAACCGATGACCCATTACATGACATCATGCATGAAAGCATGTTGGGTATTATCCAAGACCCATGACCCAATGTCCATGACCCATGACCCATTGTCTAGATACATTGTATCTTGTTGGGTACCCATGACCCAACGTCCATGACCCATGGCTCATAACCCATAACCCAGAACCCGGTTTTCAACCCAAAATCCGGAATATTCTGACCTAGACTGTCGGATCCCTGGAAATGCACTGGCCGGATCCCTTGGGTGAGGGATCCGCCGGAACCGTGGGACAGAAGGCTTTTGTGCCTATAAATAGTGAGTCATTTCTTCATTATTTCTCACCCTTCTTCTTACAACTCTCTCATATATTATTTCACTCTCCTAACCTCTGATCATTTGATCGTTCTAGTAGTTCTTCTATCTTTTGTTGTGATTCTCATATAGATCC
This sequence comes from Chrysanthemum makinoi, assembly GCA_910596185.1. Taxonomy (NCBI): domain Eukaryota; kingdom Viridiplantae; phylum Streptophyta; class Magnoliopsida; order Asterales; family Asteraceae; genus Chrysanthemum; species Chrysanthemum makinoi. The sequence goes on along the minus strand of OU343217.1, from coordinate 180,792,321 downwards.
TTCACGAATGCGAGATCACGCTATTCTACAAGTCATCCAAGCAAATGGTCCTTGATTGATTTCTCCATCCACAAGATTTCTGTAGCATATCTTGTAATTCATATTTCACATAGTTGTTGTGTAATAGTTGTGTAAAGGTTTAGTTCTACATCGTGGAAGAACTCGGTATTTAGCTTTGTACTAGAAAAAGTGTAAGCGACGTTATGAGGCTTCTCTGCCAAGTTGAAAGAGCTTGTTGACATAGTGCTTGAGCTCTCGAGTGGGGTACTCGGGGAGTGGAGTAGGGCAAAGAAGGTGTCCGTGTAGCCGAACCACTCTAAATCACTTGTGTTGATACTTTCTATTTATCCATCCATACGAAATTGCTTCGTACTATTTATCCATCCATACGAATTCACATAAGATCAAATCTAAATCTTTGAAACTTAAATTAAAATCGGAAAAACTATTCAACCTCCCCTTCTAGTTTTTCACAATGTGATTTTATGTGTTTTGTCCAACTTTGGCAATTTAACCGCTCCAATATATATTTCAAAATATAATGTGTTATATATGGTTAGAAACTAATGAATGTCTAGTTTTCAGTAAAAAAAATGATGAAACCTTTAGAATTTTGTAAAAAAGTTATATTTATAAAAAAAATGGTAGTATTGAATCATATGTGATTTATTAAGCAAGTTTTAACGTGAAAAAGAAGTCTGTTAAAAGTATATCAAATTGCTAATTTGTAGATAGATAATTGAATGCTCGTCACGATGGCATAATTCCTTTTGCTTAACTACTAACGATTTAAATATATTACTTTATAAAAAGATGAGTTAAAATGGGTTATCCCTTATTATATGAGTAACTTATTGCTATGTAAGTAAACTTAAATCATATGATATTGTGTGTAAAATCTATAATTTGCTACAATAAAAATCTTTAAATTGTTTAAATGAAATTAATTTGCACACTTATGTTTTTTATTGGGACATTATATTCTTTGCATTATATAGTTGTATAATGTTTACAATGTGATTTAACTACTTGTCCGAGTATCCCAATCAAGATAATAGTGTGTAAATCATTACACTTATGCGTGCAAATAAACTCACTTATTTAAAACATACACGACTATGCTAATCAGTAGTAAAAATGAAGTAATTAAATATCTATACTAATTCTGATGCACAAATGAATATCTCTCTTAAAATTAAGACTTACAAGTCTACCAGCTTAATGCACACTACTTCTAATGCACAAAAGAATATCTCTTTAATCTTAAATTTAAGACTTACAAGCCTAAAAACTTAATGTACAAAACATAAGCGCTCTCTCCTCAATCTTAAAGTTAAAATTTACAAGTCTACAAGCTTAATGTAAAAAACTAAAGCAAAAGATACAATTAACTTTTGCAAAATTAATACATTATTTAACACATACAATTAATACACTATTTAAATTACCCCTTCACCAACATATACAATTATTTAACCACAATGTAAAATCTAATCAAACTACTAAGCCAAGCACTAAGGCAAGGCACAATGGGGTCGTAGACCTTCGGTCACTATCGGTCGAGGCCGGTCGCCGCCATTGCAGTAGTGTCGGTCGTTGAGGGTCGAGATGCAACTCGGTCGAGAACTCGACCGAGGTCGAGTGTTTGTTTTTAAAAAAATGTGACTATTTGTGCTTGTTTGTTTTAGTATCTTTATTACTAAACTATCGTACTTTCATACTGTTGGGTTAATTCAGTACCCAAGTAGTTTTAATTTACGATTTGAATACAAAATACTATAAGTGTTACATAACCTAAAAAATCATTTAAGTCACTGAGTGAACAGTCACTCAGTGAGTCACCTTTAGGATGCTTGGGACGAGTTTAAGAAGAAAGAGTCACCATTCAGTGAGGCGAGAATTAGTGAATGATATCTGAGCCAAAGAAAAAGATGACAGGTTCAGGGAGTGATGGCAATAGCTCACTGAAACCCAAGTCTCCTCAATAATAAGAAGACTGAAGATTAGATAAACATCTAAGTGACTGAAGAAAAGTCAGGACAAGTTTGAAACATATAAGTCAAGGTCATTATCGTGCAAAGGTCAAAGTTTCCCTGGAATGGCTAAAGATCATAATAGTGTCATCACTGTTCCTCATAAAGCGTTTTTGTCCTTTACTCAAAGTAGATACTTGTAACAGAGACAAAATTAGCATGTATTTTGTCCAAACTAGCTTAGGTAATCTTTGTCTTTATTGTAACGGTTGTCAACCATTCATGTATATAAATAGATGTATAAGGTAGAGTAAAAGTCAAGTTTGTATACTAAATGCTTAGACATTCACAAACACTTTTACTCTTTCAAAGAAAACTAAGTCCCTAAGCTAGAACTCAGTTGGTTAAAATAGTTGTACTTAAAGCTTAGCTTTGGGTTTAGAGAGGAGACTACACGATACTTGTCATTTCAATCCCTATTGTTGTTCCACAAACACTTGGGTATAAATACTTTGATTTACTTCGAATAAGAATTTAAACGTTGAAAAATTTTGTGTCATTTTACTTTAAGCTTTTATCTCTTATTAACAAGTATTTTATTACATCACTTAAACATTGAAAACATGTAGATTAACTTTCTATTTAAACTAATTGTGTAAAGGGAACAACAAGTGGTATCATAGCGGTTTGATTTACAAAACAAAATTTATAAACTGTTCAAAACTTTTTTAAAATCAAGATCCTACCATGGCTGATAGTGATGTGCCCCAAGTAGGCGTGGAAATGAGCCGAGCCGCTTGTGAAAAGCTTGAGATCAGATCGGTAAAATACTCGAACGACCCAAGCCTAAACCAGCTCGAGCCCGAGCTCGAGCCAAAGTTTGGGCTCATTTAATAAACGAGCTCGAGCCCGAGCTCTATACAAAAAGATCAAGTAGACTCGCGAGCCTAAACGAGCCCTAGAAATATATACGTATATGTATTGTCTATACGTATAACCATGTATAACCGAGCTTAAAAGAAGTAAATGAACTCGAGCCTTGTGTGTTAACGAGTTCGAGCCTTGTGTGTTTACGAGCTCGAGCCTTTTGTTATCGAGCCGAGCTTCATTTGAACTTTTTTTTCTTCAAGAACTAGTCAAGACAGAGCCGAGATCGAGCTTGTGAAAAATTTCACTAGCCGAGCTTGAGCTCAAAATATGAGGCTCAAAACGAGCTCGAGCTTTATACATATAAATGAGCCGAGCTCGAGCTCTGGAAGGCTCGGGTTCGGCTCGTCAATTTTCCACCCCTAACCCCAACTAGTCGACAAAAAGGGAGGAAGCTATCCAGTTGTTGCTCCCCGACTTGAAGTTGGAAAATTCAATAAGTGGAAAAAGCGCATGCTTTGATACTTAACAAGAATGGAACCTTACTACATTAAATGTATTAATGAAGGTCCATTTGTCCCCAAGACAGTTGAATGTTTACCCAAACCTAAAGCTCAATGGTCTCTTGATGAGATGGGGGTGTTCAATTAGGACCTACGCCTTAAAAGCATCATTATATCATGTCTTCATGACGATATAATGGAGTCACTTAGTAATTGTGACACAACTAAACAAACATGGACTGACTTGGTTCACAGCTTTGAGGGTCCCTCAGATACCACGAAAAATAGGATAATGGACCTGAAACTTGAGTATAACACTTTCAGAACCAAAGACTCTGAAAGTCTCTCTTAAACTTATACCCGTTACAAAACCCTGCTCAATGAGCTGACTATAGAAAAGCTAAAGCAAAGTAAAACTAAAAAAAAGGTATAAAAGATTTTGAAGCTAAGTATAGAAAAGCTAAAGCAAAACTTGCACTTCTTGAAGCAGCCCCCTCAACCTCTCAAACAACATAGACCACTACACCTAACAAAGGTCTAGTAGCTGAAACGTTTGATTAGGATCGGGAAGATGTCTCATCAGATGATGAAATGGTTGGGTCATTGCCCAGATGACACTCTCAGAGGGTGAAAATCTAACTGCTGGAAAAGGTTGTGCAAAAAATAGAGAATGGGTCAACATCACCATGAGGAAGGTATACATTTTACTATCTATGGATGAAGATTCTGATTGGCAATCTTATTTGAGCTATATTAATATTGATCTTAAGTATGTTGAAGAGCAAAGATTAAACTTGTTTTCAAAATATAATAAACTTGCTTTAGAATTGAATAAGTGTAAGGATGATTTACCTGTACTAAAACAAGCCAAACTTGAGGCTCTTACACTTCAAATTCAGAACACCGAGCTTGTAAAACAAAATCATGCTCTTCAAGAACAACTTAAGCAAGAAAAACTCATAAATGAAAAATGAACAAACAGCAATAATAAAGTTTATGAGTGCACACATGCTCTAGTTCCTAGTACTAAAAAAAGAGTACTAGGAAGTGATCAGATATCTGAATCCTCAAATAAGAATCATAGTGAAAATGCATTTATACCTACCAGCATATCTTTTGAAAAATAATTGAAACGAAAGCCCAGTGACTGGGTTGAAAGAGTCAACCCACACAGTAAATTACCTAACTTCAACACTGGGAAAATATTGATACCTAAAAGTCAAGCAATCAAAAATATACTTGGACTCACCAATGAACCCACTCATACTGAGTCTGTCAATGAGTCTAAATTAGAATCTCAAAAACCACTACCTCCCTTGAAAGTCCTTCAGGGAGCTGCACCCAGGTAAGACCTCGCACTCCTAGTTTACACCCAACACTCTCCAAGAGAGAAGTTTGGACCTGGAAAAACAATACTAAAAGACCTGACTCAATTCCAAACAAAGATGATTCAGTTCCTACTAAAATATGCACTTCTTCAGTTCCTACTAAAGAAAAGACAAGTAATACTGATTTAAAATATGATAAGCTAGTTCAGAAAGCTGAGTGACAAGATGAACTCATCTGAAAGAATCCTAGAATCAAAACTCAAAGAATCCAACCAGCTTCCTCAAGCACCTCCAAACCAAAAATAACACTAAAACCAAAACAGAGGTGTGAACTATGCTGTTGGGTCTATTATAGATTTGATGATACAAAACAAGAAGAATGAAACATGAAGGACTAAAAGTGACAAGAAGGGAAACTACAAAAGATGGAGGATTTGGAAGATTCTAGAAGATATGCTTAAAAGAATATTTAGTTTCCTAATTGTATGATGATTCCTCTTGTAAACCCTAAATGTCTCTAGTATATAAAGAGACATAGGGTCATTAGTTTTATAGTACGTACAAGATGTAAACCTAAAAGGTGTGTGTGTGTGGGAACCTAGGCGTAGGGAAAACGCCTAGGGTTTAGTTAGTTAGTGTTAGATCAAGTCTTTGATCTTTATTATAGTTAGTTAGTTAGTTTATGATAATGAAAAACCTTGTTCATAATAATGTTGATTCTATGTTTGAATATTCCGCTTTCATTATTATGTGTTCCTAGATATAATATTAGACCTAGTCTAAGAGCTTTCAACGATCTTCACATGCTATTTCATTATAGCAATTGTAGTCCATCTGATAAGCAATTACACAAATCATTCTACTGATGATTGCTACAGAATCCTCTTTTGCATGATATGCAAAAAGTAGGATTACCGAACCTCTGATCAAAAATCTCACACACTCTCTTTAAATTTAATATAAAACAATAAAGCTCAAGCTTATAAGTATGCTTCACCCTCCAGGAAGACTCAAAAATCAAAGGCAAAGCCTTTTTCATCCTGTCCACACTGTGGATGCAATGACCATCATCCTGATGATTGTCTCATGTATCCTTATTGTAAGATCTGTGCAGACTCCTCTCATGACACTTTAGGACGTGACATGATCATTCATTCCAGAAGAGTATTACTATTGAATCATCTCAGTCCAATGAATCCTCTTCTGCTTCCAAATGCGAAACATGTGAAAGTATTGTCCACTCATCCTCTAACCACAAATCAATTCAATGGTTGAAAAAGAATGGCAAACCTCAGACCAACAAATTAAAACCTACTAGAAAGTGGGTTCACAAGAGAAACCAACCTAGTTTGTTATTTGTGCATAGACACACTAGGGAGCCTATTTGGCATCTAGACAGTGGATGCTCAAAGAGTATGACTGGTGTGAAGGAATATCTGCATAATTGTGTGGAAGAACCTAGTATTTGCTGATAACTCATCATGTATTACTGAAGGTTATGGTTTAGTAAACTGTGGTGGTATGGTTTTCTCTAGAATAGCTTATGTAAATGATCTAAATAACAATCTTATAAGTGTTAGTCAACTATGTGATGCTAAATACATAGTTCAGTTTGATGATAAGCAAGGTACTATCTTCAATGCTAACAAGGAAGTTGTTCTAATAGCTCCTAGAAGAGAATATATTTATGTACTTGACATGTCAACTCTTACTCAAAATGAGACTTTTCTATTATCTAAAGCCATTGAAACTACCAACTGTCTTTGGCACAAAAGACTATCTCACTTAAACATCAAAAACATAAACAATCTTGTCAAACAAATCAAAGCCCTTGGCTTACCATCTCTTATGTTTCCAAAAGATAAACCCTCACCAACTTGTGAAAAAGGAAAACATCATAGAGCATTTTTTTAAACAAAACAAAACTTCTCAATTAAAAGTTTTCTTCATCTTCTTCACATGTATCTTTTTGGACCTATCAGTCTAATGTCCATTCATCATGAGAAGTATACCCTAGGGATAGTAGATGAATACTCAAGACACATATGGGTCTACTTTCTCACTAAGAAAAGTCAGGCATTTGAAACAATCATGTTCTTTCAGGAAGATTGAGAACCAAAATGACATTAGAGTCAAACAAATCAGAACTGACAATGGAACTGAATTCAAAAATCAAGATCTTGAGTGTTTTTGTGATGAGAAAGGAATCTCTAAGAACTTCTCTTATCCTTACACTCCTGGAAAAAAAATAAAGTAGCTGAAAGAAAGAATAGAACACTTATTAAAGTTTCTAGAACTATCCTGAATGGTTCAGTACTCTCTAAGCACATCTGGACTGAAGCAGTAAGTACTGCCTGTTACACACAGAACAGATCCATCATTGTCAAAATACATAACAATAAACCCTATGAGATATTCAAAGGAAGATTTCCTGACATTAGCTATTTTCATGTGTTTGGATGTCCTGTGTTCATTCATAATCACAAGGATCACCTAGGCAAATTTGATGCCAAAGCTGATGATTGATACTTCCTATGATACTTTCTTGTGTCTAAAGCCTTTAGAATGTTTAGCACTAGAAGACAACAAACTAAAAAAACCTTTCATGTAACCTTTGATGAGAGTTCTGAAGCCATCGGGTTCTCTAGTACCTTTGTAGAAGAGATTTGGATTGATGACTCATCTAGATATCCTCCTGATGACTATCATTCTAAAAATGATCCCTTCACTCGGTATCAAGAAGTTGCTGATATCTCTTATTACAGTATACCTCATAACCTCCCTCAAAAAATCATAAGTGAATTCATCAATGCACAACAAGTCCCTGATGGGATTACTCACATTGGACAAAACATTCAGGAATTAGAAAACCCCATTGTTCAAATAGAACAACCTGAAACTCCCAACCCTGATGAACCTCAAGCATCAGTCATTAAGGCTCATTTTCCTAAGACAATTTAACCTTCCATTTAGGCTTCTACAAGTTTATATCCATATCCTAGACCTCAGGACAGATGGACAAGATCTCAAGACATTGAACTTGTAAACATCATCGGAGAACCCACTGAAGGCATGCTTACCAGAAGCATGGCTGCCAAACTAAGAATAGCCTCAGTAAATGAATGTCTATTCGTTGACTTCCTATATGATGTTCAACCTAAAAAGGTCTTAGAAGCCCTGAAACGCCCAAGTTGAGTACAAGCAATGCAAGATGAACTAGAACAGTTTGACATAAACAAAGTTATGACTTTAGTCAAATGTCTAAGAGATGTTATGGTCATTGGCATGAAATGGGTCTTAATGAACAAAACTGGTGAAAATGGCATTGCCATAAAGAATAAATCTAGACTTGTTGCCAAATGATATAACCAACAAGAAGGCATTAGCTATGATGAAACGTGTTGCTAGAATGGAAGCCATCATGATCTTTCTTGCCTATGCAACATATATGAACTTCAGAGTCTGACAGATGGATGTCATGAGTGCATTTCAAAATGGAAAGCTTAAGGAATAAGTTTATGTTCAACAACCTCCTGGATTTGAAAGCAGCGATTTCCCTGACTATGTCTATAAGCTTGACAAGGCTATCTATGGACTAAAAAAAGCTCCAAGGGCATGGTATGAAACTCTATCTACCTTCCTTATCCAAAAAAAATTAGAGGAAAGATAGACAACACTCTATTTTTCTACAAAATAAAAGGAGATGTGATACCGGTTCAAGTATATATAGTTGACATCATATTTGGCTCAACAAATTACAAACTTTGTAAGCATTTTGAGAAACTAGTGACAAGGAACTTTGAAATGAGCATGATGGGAGAACTCACATACTTTCTTGGACTTCAAATCAAACAAACTGACAAAGGAATCTCCATCAGTCAATAAAAGTACACAAGGAACCTTTTGAAAAATCTAAGATCCCTGATTGCTCTTCAGTGGAAACCCCCATGGTTACTCCAAACAACCTAGGTCCTTATCTAATTGGGAAGTCAATGAAATAACATTATTCAGAGGAATAATAGGGTCACTGATGTATCTCACTACTTCAAGACCTATATTCAATTTGCAGTCTGCCTATGTTCAAGATATCAGTATGATCCAAAAGAGTCACACCTAACTGCTACCAATAAAATTCTCAGATACCTGAAGGTTACTCCAAATCTTGGCCTTTAGTATCCTAATTATTCAGGTTTTGATCTAAAAGGATATTCAGACTCAGACTATGCAGGCTGAAACATGGACATAAAAAGCACTTCAGGCTCTTATCAATTTTTTAGAGGCCAACTAGTCTGTTAGAGCACCAAGTAACCACAATAAGTGGCCATGTCCTTAGCTGAATATGTAGTTGTTGCTAGTTGTTGTACAAATGTACTTTGGATAATAAGTCAACTCAGTGACTATGACATCCACTACAAGATGGTACCCATCTTTTGAGACAACACAAGTGCAGTTGTCATCTCCAACAACCCTGTACTCCACCAAAGAAGCAAACACATTGATATCATATATCATTTCATCAGGGCACATTATGAAAGGAGATATTGAGTTACACTTCATCCCTACTGAGTATCAGCTGGCTGATATCAATGAACCTACTTTCACAAGTTTGAAAGCAGAGTTAGGCATGTTGGATATCTATAGTCAGGAATCTGATTAAACATATTCAACATGGTGTAAATAAATCTATTCTTGAATAAATAAAGGTCCCTGAATAAACTACCCTAAATAACCTCATTGAATCAAATTCACACAGTGGACTCCTGATACTGACAATAGACACATTTAATGAGAAAATAAATACTCTGACTATTTAGTTACTAAATGTCCTATATTGGAAATTGAACATATTTGTGAAAAACTAGAAGGGGGGTTGAATAGTTTTGTCGATTTTAAATATAGTTTTCAAAACTTTAGATTCGATGTTATGTGAAATCATATGGATGGATAGAAAGTATAGATCTATAAGTAATGCAAGTAAAGAAAGCAAGTAAAGTAAAGGATAGAAATGACACAACCGATTTATAGTGGTTCGGCTACAAGGACACCTTCCTTGCCCTACTCCACTCCCCAAGTCACCTACTCAAGAGTTCAAGCACTATGTCAACAAAATCCTTCAACTTGGCGGAGAAGCCTTCACAACGTCGCTTACACTTTTTCTGGTACAAAGCTAAATACCGAGTCCTTAACACGAAGGACCAAACCAACACAACTATAACACAACAACTATGTGAAATATGAAATACAAGATCTTTGCTACAGAAATCTTGTGGAGGAACAAATCAATCAAGGACCCCTTGCTTGGCAGACTTGTAGAATCTTGTGATCTCGCCTTAGAGAAGGACCTATATGAGAATCACAACAAAAGAAAAAAGAACTACTATCTAGATCAAGCGATCTGAGATTAGAATAATGAAAGAATATATGATAGAGTTGGTAAGAAGAGGGGTGAGTTACAATGAAGAAATGGCTCACTATTTATAGGCAAAAAATCACTACTGTTGCACGGATCCCTTACATGAGGGATCCATCCAGTGTAAACTGAGGGATCCGTAGGACGCGCCTCCTAAATGGGTTATGGGTCATGGGCCATAGACTTTGGACCATTGGTATCCAAATAGATACAATGTATCTAGAAGATGCAATGCATCTAGTCAATGGGTCATGGGTTAGCTCAATGGGTTATGGGTATGGGTCATGGGTTATGGTTTTTACCCATCCTAATAAATTATTACAATAAATGAATCATTACAACAATTAATGTTAAATGATTATATATATAAATATTTTACAAAAATAACATGTATTCTTATGATTTTACTTATGATAACTTTATATTTATTATCAACAAAACACTAGGAGATCGCTAAATATAAATAAACGTCTTTACGATTTATTTGTATTAACAATATTTAATAAAGAATATATGTTTTTTTTGTGTAACTGTCATCCAAATTCATGAGTCCCACATCATCCACTAATAACCCACTTGGCATTAAATTCGCACACTCACAAACAACATCCTCAGATATTTTATTTGCAAATGCCATCTCTGTAAAAGTGTTGTTGCAGAACTGCGTGACTGTTCACTTTAAAAGTCGCAAAAACGACGGGTGATATGAGTGGTGGCATTAAATATGGATATCAAACTTTTTTCTTTAAAATCATTTTCAAAAACAATTTTTTATATCACAAAATGATTTATATTTCATTTTCTCTTACCAATCTATAAATACCCCTCTTAAAAACACATACACATGCAAACTTTTCAAACGCTTAACAAAACCTTTGCAAAAAAATCTCTCTCAAACAAAACGTTGCGTGTCTCTTTTTCATTAAAACTACATTTTTCAAAAGTAAAATGGCAACGACAAAGGCAATCACATATGCACCTAAAATAGATTTTAGCTATGAAGGTGTTGTGATGTTTAAAACAATGTACTTGGTAACTTTTCCTATCCCGAATCTTTTCACGCTTACAAAAATATGGCAAAGTACCTTCAAAATTGTTTCTTATTGAAAGCTTTTGTTAATACAAATAAGCCGTAAAAACGTTTATTTATATTTTACGATCTTCTAATGTTTTGTCGATAACAAACGTAAAATCATTTTAACGAAACAAATAAAATACGTAAATGGTTTGAGCCAATAGTTTTCTAACACACTTACATTTTCACATAAAACACTAAAACAAGTATAAGTGATTTTATGATTTAGTAATACATATGTACAACAACTAGTGTTTACATATTGGGCAAATATATATATAACTAGTATGTATTATAATGGGTAATAGAATTGGGTAGAAACTTAAGTATTTGACCCATTGACCAAATACATTGAATGTAGTTGGGTACAACCCAAAGTCCATGACCCATACCCATGGAGCTTGACCCATAACCCATTGCATGACATCATGCTTAAGTCATACATGGTTTTAATCCATGGCCCATAGTTTTAATCTATGAACCATGGACTAGATGCATTGCATCTTATAGATACATTGTATCTACTTGGATACCCATGATCCATAACCCATGACCCATGACCCAAAACCCATGGGAAAAGGGGATCGTCCCACGGATCCCCAGTATTACACTGGATGGATCCCTCAAGTGAGGGATCCGTGGGATCCGTGGAACAGTTGTTATTTTCTCTCTATAAATAGTGAGCCATTTCTTCATTGTTTCTCACCCCTCTCTCACATATTTTCTCTTTGAGTTATAAACTCTCTAACCTTAGATCCAAGTGATCTATGTATGTAGTTTTGTTTTTGTGTGATTCTATAGGTTCCTCTTAAAGGCGAGATCACCACCTTTTGAAGTCGAGCAAGCTCAAGTCCATGAGTTGCCATGCTTCGTTATCATCAAGACTACTAAGGTTCTCTTGATTGATAGTTTTCTTCTCTCTCATAATAAGTGTAGTATTGTAGACATTAGTGAAAGATGTCTCATGAGTCAAGACGAAGACATTAGTAAAGGGTGTCGATCGTCCATATTAAAAGTACTAGTGAAGGGTGCTTAGAAGTCAAGGGTAAAGGCATTAGTGAAAGGTGCCTTGAAGATCGAGTCAAAGGCATTAGTGAAAGGTGCTTTGAAGATCGAGTCAAAGGCATTAGTGAAAGGTGCCTAAGGTGTACGTTCAATATGGTGTGATTCGATGTACAAGATAGATTAGTATTGGGTAAAAGGATATTGATATCCTTGTTGATATTGTGAAAAGGAGTAGATCTCCTTTGGGGTTAGGTGTTTTGTAGTGTTTGGGTAGTAGTTCCTCCATTGTAATGGAACTCGGTATCTAGCCTAGTACCGGATAAAGGGCAGGCGACGTTGTGATAGGTTTGGTTCTACCTCATGGAAGAACCCGGTATCTAGCCTTGTACCGGATAAAGAGTAGGCAACGTTGTGAAGGCTTCTCCGCCATAAGGAGTTGGTGTCGTGTAGTAATTACGAACTCTCGAGTAGGTGACTCTGGGAGTGGAGTAGGGCAAGGAAGGTGTCCTTGTAGCCGAACCACTATAAATACTCGCGTTGTGGTTTTGTGCTTCTTACTCCTTATCTTTTCATTACATACTTATATATGCTTGTCTATCAACATCCAACACACATGTTTAATAGATTGACATAAGTCGATCTAAATAGTTTAAAACCAAGATTTAATCGGTAAAACTATTCAACCCCCCCCCTCTAGTTTTCCACAGCTTTCACAATTACACCACCTATGATCTATCACAACTATCTTAGGGAGTTCTGGTGCAATGCTATTTTTGATCAAGCAGAAGTCGCAAAGAACTTCCTCATCAGGTACACATTGAAAAGTGGGTCAAAACTACTAGTTTTAGACTACCAGACCTTTATCAAGACCACTTGACTTGATTTTTGTAAAAAAATTTAAAGCAAACCCTACTTCTGAAGAAGTAAAGGCAGAATTACTTTTATTGGGCCCACATGACAAATTACACCCTAAACTGGCCTCAGGAACCTTGTTATCAAAAACTCCGGTCTTAAAAACATGATTTCCCATTGTTTGGAGGGTCCTGATGACTTTTGTCATTCAGGTTCTGAGTGGGAACAAATCCTCTATGGAGCAAGTGAACTCTACTCAACAAATGATAGTGTTCAGTCTCCTTACAAGTAAAAACATTGACAGTAGAGAACTCATTTTAAATGACTTGATTGCTAAGCTCACTAAAAAGAAAAGGCGAAAACATATGTCTTATCCTAGGTTCATTTCCTGTATCCTTGAAGATCAATTGGTACTAAGTATGTTCAGGATGACACACAGGGTTACCCCCTGATGTCCTACACAAAACTAACTACTCAAGAGACCCCTCCGAGGTTACGAATGTCGATCTGACCACCTTCATGATGGAGGTGATTCAGGAAGAAACTTATCAGCCTCCACTTCCTTCTCATTTATAGAAGGAGAAGAAGAATAAAAAGAGTCCTTAGAAGGTGACTCAACCCAAGTCACTCGCCACTGAGACCTAAGGAGGAAAGCCTGATAAAAGAAGGCCCAAAAAGACCCAACCCAAAGAGACCTCCACTGAAGGACCCAACATCACACTGACCTCAAAACAACCGCCAACGGAGGGCACTAAGAAATCAAACTCAGAGTCCTCAAGGAAACCCTATGATTCCACATACTCTACTAACATACACAAGTCATTTGAGTCAGGATTATCTCAACTCTCACATCCTGCTAAAGTTCCAAGTAAATCACAGCTTGGATCTCAGAGTGAAAATGGTCCTATATCTTCAGTAGGGCAGTACTACTCTACCGAAAAGGGGACCCACACCCAATCATATCCTTTTAACGTGCCAAGTAAAATCACAAATTGGTCCTCAGGGAGAACATGGTCCTAAATCCTTAGAGGAGCAACACTACTCCTCCGTGAAAGGGACCCATAACCACTCACATCCTGATGAGGGAACTTGTACATCACAACCTTTTCCTGAGGGAGTAAATCAGGGACCTAAATCTTCAGAAGGGCATAAAAACCTTGATGGAAAAGGGTCCCTTGAACAATCAATGGTTACTGATTTTTTTTCCAGTGACTGGCTCTAAAGACCATTCATATAAAACCAGTCTGCTGGATTTCAGGGGTCAGGACCTGACCATAACAAAGGCAATACATCTTTTGAGGTGGAGCCAGATACTAACCTCTTATCTCTGCCAAAACTTGCTGAGTTACAGATTTTTATTGATGAAGAGTCAAAGGAGGGGATAACTGATTTTGCAGCTGATGAACTTTTGGAGGCTGGGGAAGACATAAAAACTGATGAACCTGCTCATACTGAAGAGTCTTCCCACCCTACTGAACCACAAAATACATCTCCTCCTCCTAAAGAACATGAACATCCTGAATCTCCACCATCCTCTCCTTCATATAAAGATCAATCATCTAGTTTCTCATCCTCAGGCTTCAGGGAATTAGACAATGTCAAGCCAGTCACTGAACGAACTCTCATCAAAGTTTTTGAATAGCACAATGAATGGCTATATACAAGGATGGAAGACAGCAGTTGGAACAGATACACTGAGGTAGCTACTTCATATGCCGATCTCAAGGATGAAGCGAAATTGTTTTATGATCTGACAAACAAAGCTAGGGATATGTCAGACAAAGCGGTTGGTGGTGTAATGAAGTCAATTGAGAAGATGGTTACTGACCAAGAGACAAACTTTTCAGCTATTCTTACTAGCCTCTCCAAGATTCAGGAAGAGGTTAGGATGATCCTGAACTCCTCAAGAAGCTGATATCCTTCATGGACACTCATAAGCCAACTTCCAGCAACCTCCTTCAGCTCACTAAATTGCTCAAGGACGCAAACAATCCTAACATCAAGACACTGCAGAAGAACTTCTCAAAGCTGTCAATTCACAACAAGTTCAACTTAACACACTTTCATCCTCCTATCACAATCTTACGAACAAGCATAATGAATTGGTAAACTATTAATGCCAAGATCACTCAACTCTCTGAAGCTCAATTTCACATGAAGAATGATCTCTCCAGCTTAAATAAGGACACCTCTGAAATAAAGTCCATGCTCACTAAAATGTTTCAGGTGTTCAAGTCTTCCACCGCTCGGTCTGCTACTCATTCAAAAATTGCCTCCACTGAAGCTCAAGCAACTGTTGAGGAGGAGAAATTCATCCCCTTCTCATCAAAGAAGCCAACTCCAATACAACAACTATTAAGGCAGTTGGATCCCCACAAGAAATCTCCCTTCCATCCTGAAGGGGAGCAGCCATAGAAAATCCCACAAGTCACTGAATCAAGAATTACTAAGATAACTGAGCCTGAACCAACAAAAGAAGGAAATGAAATGAAACTGAAAATACTGAAACCACTGAAGCTCAGAATGTCACTCATGCTGTTCCACTTAGGGGTGAGCAGAAACCGCACCGCAAACCCGCACAAAACCACAAAACCCACACCGCAAAAACTGCGGTGCGGTTCCTGAAAATAAAAACTGCATTTTGTAGTACGGTTTCAGTTTTCATCGAAAAACCGCACCGCAATAACCGCACAGAACCTCAAAGTCATATTCAAATATATTTTTATGTTTATTTTAAATAAACCCAACTAAATTTCATAATTTTCTTTACGCCTTTCGTGTGGGTCGGAACTTACCCGACAAGGAATTTCGCTACCTTAGGACCGTTATAGTTATGGTCGCCATTCACCAGGGCTTCGTTCGCCGGCTCCCCAGTCATCAGGTTTATATTTTCATAATTAGTTATTTCAAACGTAGTTCATTGTTTAATTATTGTCTGAGTTTTTATATCATATAGTTATATATGTCTATCAATTTATCATCGGAATTTTAAAAAATTTCATCTCATTTAACTTTTATTATTGTAGAGATTTATAATTTCATACTAGTACCCAACATTTTGTATATACATGCTTCTACTCATTACGTAACCTTGTGATATATTTATTCTATAATAAATATATACCAACAACAAAAATCTCAGTAACATCCACAATCTCAACAACAACTCTTGTAATATCAACAATTCCACTATCTACTGAGAGCACAACAACCCCTATCATCACTGAAGCAACAAATACTACCATCTTCCCTGAGTCCTCCTTCACTACACTAAAGCTAATTGACAAGGGAAAGAAAAACAAGGAAACTAAAGACTCTCCCCCAAAACCTGTCAAATCAACCATTAAGGTAAGCCATGATCCTGATACAGAGGTTCTCATTGATATTGTACTACACAATGGGAAGATGTTTAGGGGAACACATGATTAGGTTGCTGCAATGCTAGAAAGAGAAGAGAAGATCAAGCAGGAAATGCTAAGTAGGCATGCCATCTTTGAATTGGCAAAAGAAGTGATCGATGAGGCTGAAAAACCATCAAAGGAGAAGAGTTCATTAAACTTCAGGCTGATTTGATCAAAGAACATAATGAAAAAGTCAAGATCAACACCCAAAAGAAGAAAAAGATCTATGACAAATACGTCTGGACCATGACTCAAACCAAAGGTGAAGGAGCAATCACTGATATGATCATTCACCCCAACAACAAGCCAATTTCGATCACTGTAAAGAGAGGTGAAAAAGTTTATAAGAAAAATACACCGTTCAGTTTTTCAGAGTATGGAGTCAAAGAATGGGATATGATGGGTCCCATCCTAAAGAAAAAGAAAAACAAATGCATCCCTGAAATGCTTGAGACCCTGGGGAAGAAGTATGTTGAACTTGAAAGGATTTCCAAGAGTCTTGGTATTGATCACAACCTACCCCTTGCTGCCCAAGATCCCTCAATCCCAAAATCTACAAGGAAAAGAAAAGCAATTGAACTTGAGCCTGAACAGTTCAATGCTGGGCTATACTACAAGAGAGATCCTCCTCAGGGAATTCCCTTCGTCAACAATAAAGTAATTGAGGAACCTGAGCATGGTATCTTCTTTGCTGATGAATTTGGTCATTAAGCTTTTTAGAGACTAAGTGACATCCATCTTGTTGAAACCACAACCCTCCATGCCTATAAAGTGATGGCACATAATGTCAAGACCCTTGAAAATGGATGATTCATGAAGTTAATGGATACAATGATAAGCAAGGGGCTTGACAAAGATGTGCTACTACCTAAGAGAACAAAACTTGAACTCATGAAGATTAAGGAAGTCTAAGTACTTACCCCTGAAAGAAACTTGTAATAGTTGATAAGACCTCTTTTGTAACTTATGAATGAATGATTTTTTATGTTTATCAATGTTCCTTAGCTACTTTATAGAATCTTCAGTGTAAGAAGAAGACCTTTACTTACACTGAACAAACATTTAGGCTATATTTATATCCAAATATAGAGAGACTGT
Organism: Chrysanthemum makinoi; assembly: GCA_910596185.1. Classification (NCBI taxonomy): domain Eukaryota; kingdom Viridiplantae; phylum Streptophyta; class Magnoliopsida; order Asterales; family Asteraceae; genus Chrysanthemum; species Chrysanthemum makinoi. Next base: position 180,774,809 of record OU343217.1, on the reverse strand, counting down.
TAGGTCAATTCAGTACCCAAGTAGTTTTAATTCGGGATTTGAATAGAAAATACTATAAGTGTTACATAACCTAAAACATCATTTAAGTCACTGAGTGAACAGTCACTCAGTGAGTCACCTTCAGGATGATTGGGACAAGTTTAAGAAGAAAGACTCACCATTCAGTGAGGCGAGACTCAGTGAATGACACCTGAGCCAAAAGAGAAGGTGATGAGTTCATGGAGTGATGACAATAGCTCACCGAACGCCAAGTCTCCTCAACAATAAAGAGACTGAAGACTTAGAAAAACATCTAAGTAGCTGAAGAAAAGGCGGTACAAGGAGGGATAAGTTTAAAACGTATAAGGCAGGGTCCTTCATGCAAAGACCAAACTTTCCCTGAAATGGTTAAAAATCAGAACAATGTCATCATTATTCCTCAGAAAGTGATGTTGTCCTTTACTCAAAGTAGATACTTGTAACAGAGACAAAATACGTATGTATTGTCCAAACTAGCTTATGTCATCTTTGTCTTTATTGTAACGGTTGTTAACTATTCATGTATATAAACAGATGTATAAGGTGGAGTAAAAGCCAAGTTTATGAACCAAATGCTTAGAAACTCACAAACATTTTTACTCCTCCAAAGATAACTAAGTCCCTGAGCTAGAAGTCAGTTGGTTAACATAGTTGTACTCAAAACTTAGTTTTGGGTTTAGAGAAGAGACTACACCATACTTGTCATTTCAATCTCAAGTGTTGTTTCATAAATACTTGGGTATAAGTTATTTGATATACTTCTAATAAGAATTTAAACGTTGAAAAACTTTGTGTTATTTTACTTTAAGTTTTATCTCTTATTAACAAGTATTTCATTGCATCACCTAAAAATAGAACACGGGTAGATTAACTTTCTAGTTAAATTAATCGTGTAAAGGCAACAAAACAGACATTCTGTGGTTTGTGTTCACGTTACCGTATGTATCACAAACAATGAAAACATAAACCATAGACTGTTTGTGTTTTTTTTTTAGTCGATATCAGATCTATTTTAGATCTCTACGTTTTTGGTGAAAGAAAAAATGTGAGTGTGTATTGTGGCTGCGTGAGTTTGTGAGAGTGTGGGTAACATTAAAGTTGTGACCTCTTCTATTATGGAAAATATTAGACTAGCTTAATATTTGGATTTGGGTTTTGTGTTGGATATTCTTTGGGCTGCTACATCCGAAATATTTGTTGGGTTCGTAAAACAAAAAAAAATGGAAGAATTTTGTTTTTGAAAATTTCGGTTAACTAACTTTAAACAAGAGACGAATTTTTGGAAATCTTTTTGTCTTAAGTTTGTTGTATTGAATTAAATACAGTCTTAAACGCATCAAAAGTTTTACGTTATAAATGATATGCGTAAGTATGTGATCACGGAAGACACGGAACTTTTTAGTTATTTGCAACTACCCGTGAATGTCGTCCACCACGACCTTCTACATCGTCATGCAACCAATATCCGCCTTCTTATCACCGCAACAACACGTTTACAATCACATAACTTTTTAACTATTTGCAATTATACTACTGTCATAATTAAAGTTATTGTTATTTGTAAATTTATTGTTGAAAAAATATGACCGCATGACATCACATTGCTATGAAATATAGTCACACGATATCCGCATCACGAGAGTACCGTGCTATCATTGAGATTTAAAGGAGGTACGAATCACAGTCGGTTATTAATATGATTGGACCAATATCATTACGTTTGACAAAAAATATCTTTAGATAATATCTTTTTGGAGTTAATGGGTGTGCTCGTTTGATCGAATAGTGGACCATGAAATGTATGTGTCAAATCAACGCTGGCTGATACAATAAAACACATTTTCATAGTGTTTGGTTTGTATACAAGTTTATTAAATTTTAAATAAAAGAAACAAGAAAAGAAAAAAGTAACTTTCGTTTTTTTGAAGTATGGACAATTACTTGTCCAAAGCTGCGATGTTATATAATAATTTCAGTTTGTGTGTGTAATTTTTTTTTATGTATATATGAATATGAAAGTAATAGCGAAGAAATTTTGTGGTATAAGTTTTAATTAAATATTTAATATATTGCATTGTTTTTCATTAATACAAGTATATCTAATAATATTACTCAATTTTAAAATTTTTAAGTTTCAAACAAATATATATATTTTTATAAGTAGTACAGATTTGCTTGGTGACTCCTATTATTTTATGTGAAGGCTACGTTAATTTCATTTTTGGTAACTTTAGAGATGTCTTTTGTTTTCTTTCTTTTCCTTTCTTTTTGAGTAATTTTTAGCTTCGAATTGTTTCCATTATAAAAGTATGTTTGATTGATCGATAAATCTAAAGAGACGTTTGGTACGACTGAATTGAAAAAAATAAAAATGCAGAAAAAAATGAAATTGCAAAAAATAAAAATAACATTAGAAAAAGTGATCGGATTCCGCTGTTTGGTGCCAACACAAAATCAAGCATATAAATATCTTATGAGTTGAGATCAATATAGAACTCATATTTGTCATAGAACAAATGAACCAATCATAACCTTCCATTTTTTTATCTAAATTAATACAAAATCATTTTCCACATTTTTTTTTTAAAACAACATATCTTACAAACGGTAAATCTTCAAAATATAAAAAATACACCATCGTGACGAGAATTAAATTATCTTTCTATAGATATGCACTTTTACATATTTTCGACAAACATTTTTTTTCAAAAATTCCGTCCGAAAAATCATATATGATTTTTACGAATCATATATGATTTTAAAATCATGTATGATTCGATTTTTACGAATCATATATGATTTTTACAATCATATATGATTCTCAAAAATCATATGTGATTCGTAAAAATCGAATCATATATGATTTTCACAAATCATATATGATTTTTGTTGACCGAAATTTTGAAAAAAAAAAGTTGTTAAAAATATATAGTAGTGCATATCTATAGAAAGATAATTTAATTCTCGTCACGATGGTATAATTTTTATCGCGTAACGATTAACGGTTTGCGAGATATTTAAATTTTTAAAAAATGGTGAAAGTTTATCATAATAAAAAAATGAATGGCTATTATTGGTTGATTGGATCTATGATAAATTTTAGTTCTATATTGAACTTTTGCCAATATCTTATATGTTTGATTCTCTTGTTTGGTACATACAAGGTTAAAATAGAATCGATATGTAATTATTAGTCCAATTATAATGTATACCCTTTAAACAATGTTACTTATTTATTTATTTATTTGTGGTGTTATCAATTAATCATTTTTCCAACTTAGCATTTTTCATCTGCTGTTTTCTTTTTTCTTTCAAAACTGTCATGTTTTACATTTTGTATTGAACCTCTGCGATATCTTTTATGTACTTCACATAGTTGCAACTTATGTTGTTTTCTATGATTTTTGAAAGATGTTAACAAACCTGTAACTACAGGTCTGGAGTATCATTTGTATCGTTTAATTTAAGTTTGAGATATTTTAATGATATTTAATGAAGGAAATGTATTTTTATATATATATATATATATATATATATATATATATATATATTGTTATGATTCAACTACTCAAGTAGAAGATTTGCTTCGATAGTTATTATGAGTTAAGTTTGAGATGTTTGCCAACAACACATGGAATCAATTCAATTCAAATGAATACAAAAACTAATCTAAGTTTCCATGGTCGTCGTCTTAGATCAGTTGTTTTTGGCCTTCGATATTTCTTGCAATTTTGGTCCCACAACTCGTTTTCAAGTTGAATTATAGGATCTTAAAAATAGACATTTTGACCATTTCATCCTCTTTTTTTAATTAAGTTAAAAAAAATCATCTTTTTTTTAATGGTACCGGGTAAATCATACAACCTCAACAAAGTAGCCCTACAACAAGACTACATTTTGTATAGATTAAAAGATCAAAAGGATTTCTACTTCCCTTTTAGCTTGTAGGTGTGGCTATGTCATTTCGTATGTCGATTGTTTGTAAAATGATCGATTGGTTGTCTCCATGTGTATGATCTCTTTCATTGTCACGTAAGTTGTGATTAGAGTTCGATTAGATATCCAACTTCAATTTGCCTATGTTTGGCTTCTTAATTTGGTAAACGTCATAAGTTCATTATTGATGTGTTCTTTTCTTCTTTCAGTCTCGATTTACTTTCAATAAAGAGTAACTTCAATAGTTGGTTTGAGGTTTTAGCAACGGGTCATGGTAACGTTAACCAAATTATATATATATATATATATATATATATATATATATATATATATATATATATATAGGCTCTGGTTCCATTGAGAAGGTTTTTATTTTGATAAGATTGAGAAATATTCGTTTGAGCAAATTGATTCATGTTTTTTATTTGATTCACAAGTAAACATAATTTTATGGTGAATCGAATCTATAAATCATAAATTTGATTCACAAACCATTGTTTAAATCGAGTTATAATGATGATTCATTAAATTTGTAGATGATTCAGTATTCTACATATATCGCAAAATCAAGAGATTTTTAACATTGATTCAAATTTTTTTTTACACATTTTGAATTTTAATCATATTAAAATGAGTTTTACGCTTGAAAAACATGAATCATAGTTAAAAATATATCGTTTTTGAAAACCTTCTCAATCTTCTCAAAATAAAAACATTCTCAATCGATCCGATATATATATATATATATATATATATATATATATATATATATATATATATATATATATATATATATATATATATAGAATCTAGATCAAATAAGATCAACTTTAAAGTTGTTAAAATGAGATCAAACTAAAATTAACAAGTGACACTCTCCTTACAACAAAAATAAAATTTTTATTAACTACAACTAAAATTGTTAAAGTTTCGATAGATTTCTTTTTAAAATTTACGAAACCTAGGTGATACACTTTGATTAGAAGTGTAATGTGTATCAGGTTTTTGTATATGTATCAGATTTTGAAATATTTATTAGTGTAATGTGTATCAAGTGTATCACTAATACAAACTCATGTATCATTTGGTTATTAGTTGCTAAAATGTTAATTTGTATTAAAATATTATTTTTATGTGTATTATTTCTAAACTTGTTATTTATAAATGTTTTAGTAGTTTTTTAGACTTGATCTTATTTTTACAACTTTAAGTTTGATCTCACGTTAACTCTCCCCTATATATATATATATATATATATATATATATATATATATAAATTGGTTCATTTAAAAAGTTAATCTTGGTAGAAAAGTGAGAGAAACAATCTCAACCCTTATATTAGACCCCTTCCCTCTCTTTTTTTTCCCTCCCAAGTCCAGGGGCCTCTTTGTTACTTTTTTTATTTTCTATGGGCTGTTTTGTACATCATCTAATTTCCTATAACAAAACAAAATAATAATGATGTTCATATGTTACATTGGTTTACAGAAAGATGCTAAAATTAAAAAAAGAAAATCTCAAAAATAACGATGCTTATTAAAATACTTGACTAATATTTACAATACTGAAAATAAAGACTCGTGTTTCCGGCTTTCACTTTTCCATGGACCTGCCCCAAAGCAGCTACTTACTTGGCACAGGCTTGGTTTTACACCAGCAACATGCACTTCTGTGATCTTGAATTGAGGTACCAAAACACTTTCTTCAATGCATTATTATAGTGTATATCTTTCGAAGGCATCAGTTTATTTGCATGCATCAAAATATTTTCTATACCAGTAGACGCCAAACCTTGTAAAAAAATCATTATACCAGAACCCATTTCTGCACACCTGCATAATCTATACACCACATGTTGTTTTAGCTTTAGAATTTCTTACAGGTAGCTTGTGACATATATAATTATACATACACATATCTATAGGTAGGATTTCTACAAGTAGCTTATATGCATAATCTACACTTGTATGACATATATGAGAATTTATTACAGGTAGCTTATATGATAGATATGAGTATACATAAATATGCATAATATATACGCCACATGTTGTTTCAATAACTGATGAAAAAAAGTTGTCTGAGTATTTTTTCTATTGTCGTACAATTTACGTGACTGGCAAAACTTTCCTACTTTACATCATATATGTTCCTGAAATATCTAATATTGGTTCTAACTTATTAGTACCTTATGTTTATGATGTTGTGAGACGTGTCACTGAGATTCATAATAAGGAAGAAGAAAGGGAAATTCTTGGTGTTTTGACTAGTCAAATGGAGGTTAATTGGGTTTGTGAACAGTTTAAAGGGCCATTGATATTCATATTGTCCACCAATCTTGCTGAGACTTCTTTGACCATTCCAAAAGTCAAATTTACGACGATGCACTAAAAAACAGATGGATGCCCTACTATGACCACGATGCACTAAACATACATAAAGATGCCCTAATCATACTCACTAGACGTACAAACAGATGCCCAAGTATTTCCAATGATTCACCAAATATACACATGGATACACTAAACATAAAAATTAATACACTAAACTTACAACGATGCACTAAACATGCAAATGGATGCACTAAATACACACTATTTTTTTATTTATTAAGGAGAAGTAGCAAGAGCATATCAAATAATTCCCCCATTTAACAGTCTAATAAGCATAACAATAGATATCCTAATCGTAATGCATTTAATCTAAATATGCTTTTATCATTCAACTCTACTACTTTTAACACCACACAAAGTTCAATAAGCTCATCAAAGTGTTTGTCTAAGCTCACGTTTAATAATCACGATCAGTATATACAAACCTGTAACATTATATTTTAGGTGTAAAATGGGTTTGTCAAATAACAAGAAATTATGTAAAATGGTTTTGTCAAATAACAAGACGTTATATAAACCACTAACAGATGCACAAATATCTGTTAATAGATGCACTAATCTTCATTATAAAGGTAAACAAATTACCCAGTTCCAAGATGAGCAAGACTTGGGTACCCATGTCCATAAAGTGGTTCAACTCCTTTCCACTTTATTGAATCCGATTCTAATAAAAGTTAGTATTCTAATCAAGTTCCTTTTGTAGGCATCGCCTGCATTAAAGTACACAAACAGGTATGGACTTTTAAATTATACATTTATAGCAAAGCTTTTTTATTACTTACTAGTGTGACTCAATAAAAATAATATATTTAAAATTTTAAGTAATGATCGTTCTTGACTGTTTTGCTCAACATTAGAACATTTTCTAATGATACCTGAAGAAGCCTTGAACTTTCTCTTGTTGCAACTGCAATTTCACGTGCATTTAACTCTCCACTTGGGATAAATGTATAAACCTCTCTGTGGAACAGCGTGCCAATGTACTGTCCTCGGAGAACTTTTATGATATTGTCACCAAAGAAAACCGCTTCAAATTTAATACAAAACATCAGATGCTAGTTATGGTAATAAAAATGAAGCTAGATAAAAAGCTTAATTTTGAAGGGAGAATGAGTAAAGCTGTGAAGCCACAATGCCCAAATTCATTTCAATATGCAATATAGCATGCCCTTATATGTCTTATGAGGCTTTGAAAGACAAGAAGGCGCTCACTAATGCTAGTATGAAAGCCACAATGCCAAAACTTTAAAAAATAATAGAATTATTGCAGTTTTGAAATATCATTAAGTGATCAAACAACACTAGTACAGGAACTTTTTCCACCTGATTACAGTCTATATCTGTAGAAACTTTAAAAAATATGTACAAGAGAATACCTAGTGATCACGGCAGGGATGCCGACTTGAGAAGTATAGACCTCTATGCTCTGATGAAGTTGAATGCATGCAGGGTGCATAAGCCATCCATCACATCCATTGTTTCCCTTAGAATCACAGTCTATAACTTGTTGTTCAGATAAACTTACTAACTGCCCAGTTCTGATTGCATTTATTCCTTACACTGCATCCACTGCTGAAAATGCCCAACAACTTCCAGTAAAGGAATTGAAACTATCAGTTAGTTGAAGATCAAAAGACTCGAACATATGTGAGCAATTTCTTTTGTAGCTAAATCGTTTAGCTTTATTTCTAAATGCAGCTAAATCTTTTACTTAATCAACTTGATCCGTAGAGATTAATTAAAAATCATACAGCATAACCACCTTTTAGATACAAACGGATACACTAAACATGCATATTGATGACTTAATTTGTCAAATGATACACTAATGATACTCACTTATGACCTAATAAATAAGAAACAGAATAAACAAGTAATCACTTATTCTACCGTTATAAAAGTTTCTAAGTAGTTACTAAATCATAGAATTAAAATGAGACGCAATAGACCTTTTAAATCATCTTAGGCAGTTTGGCTAGTCTTAATTAACACATTTTATGTCATGTATCAGCTAACATCTCGTTACTTTTGAGTGTCAAACAAACTAAAAGTACAAATACTATAACAATTAACAGGTGGTAACTTGTTAGAGTGTGAAAGTAGAACTAGTTTATATAATAAGAAACTTGACAAACACATGTTTGAAATTTAATTCAAAAACGACACCTTATAGGAGGATGAAAGGTCATCTAACGTGTATAAGAAGATCAAATCATATTGTGAACATATCTAATGTGGACAATATATAATAGGAAGTCGCAACAGAAGTTTTACATCTCTTAAGATTTTTGTAATTCCTGTTGAACTTTTTGAGTTTTGATTGGTGGAAGCAAGCCCAGGGATTTGATTCTACTTTCTAATTACTCATCCCTTTGTCTTTTAGTTATGGCTTAGTAATATTAGGAAAGAGTCGGTAAATACCTTTCTTTTAATATTCTTCCTCGTGCTACATTTGCAATACTAAAATTAAATTCCTGTTGCACATTCACTAAATGTGCAGCTAGGTAAACATTTGGTCCCTGAACCGTTTCTATGTTTTTCTTGCCATCGGCAACCTAAAAGTAACAATGAATTGAGTCTTCAGCCTATGTTAAAACAACGAAATCAGTACAAGTCAATGAACAAGAATACAATGCAATTTATCATTTCTTGTTCATGGGCGAAACTTAGGCATAGTTGGATACAATCGATGAATCGAAGTTGCACCTTCAAACACCCAAGTTGTCTCAATGTTATGTGTATGTACATACATACAGATGCCTTATATATCCAATGATGCACTAATCTGACTCATTGATGCCCTAATATGTTTATCGATGCACTGAACATACAAACAGATGCCCAAGTAGTTTCTACGATGCACTAAATATACAAATGGATGCACTAAATATACACACTGATTCCTCAATATGTATGATGATGCACCAATCATACTGTTGGATCGATGTACTCTAACCAAACTAACTTAAATAGCTTGTTTAAGGTTTAATAACCTCGGATAAATCCTAAGTTATTAACAAAGAAACACTGAGCAAACTCTATTAAGTATGCGGAATTTACTTAACAAAGCTAAGAAGAATAACTTTAACTTTGAACGATTTTATTAATAACTCTAACTCTGCTTATTATGCACACTCTTTAACAACTCTAATAATATCGAACTTCTCTCTAAAACTCTAATAATGTCACGTCATTATAATATCAATCTAGGGGTCCTTTTATAGGCGCAAGGATAACCCTAAACGATTTACAATTTATATCCTTGTACGACAAGTAATCTAATAAAAAATATTCTAGAATTTACAAAGCTTTCCATAAACGAATATAACAGTTCTTTTAGCCTTGCAGTACTTTGACTTCTTTAGCAGTACTTTGACTTCCTCTTTAGCAGTACTTTGACTCTTTGACTTTTTCCAGTACTTTGTCTTTCTTCAGCACTTTAACTCTTCAGTACTTTAGCTTTATGTATCCCAACAATCCTCCCCTAACTTGAATTCTACTAGCTTGACTTCAAGTTCCTTTGTGAATTAATCTTTAACAGCTCCATCTTTAAGGAAAGATTATGTCTTAGTCTTTGGATTGTATCTTTATAGTTTCTGTGCTTGTATCAGTATTATCAAAGTATCTTTAGAATTATTCTTTTACAGCATCATCCAGCAAGCTCCATCTTTTCAGCAACACTGCAACAATTGACAATTTGTACATTAATTCAGTTTAAGTTGCAGTCTATTCTCATCACTTCCAGGTGTGTTAACTCCTGTGAGAGGTGAATCATTGAAAATTTAATGGATTTTGATCTCTTTACCAAAGCCATTAACTCTGGAGTAGCCAAATATTTTGGTGTGTAAGACCATGGTACATCGATTACCATATGATTTTTAGCAAATCATCAGCTATCAACAGATTTGAGTTGTCTTTACCAAAATCTGTACCCTTCTGGACTAGTTAGTTCTTTCATCATGGTGAACTAATTACCATATACTGGTTTTTCCACAGCCTTTACCACAAGCCATTTTCTTGTGGGCTAGCCAACTCTTCACATTTCTGATATGGTGAGTTGATGACCATACAACTTATTAGCAAGTTGTTAACTAAAAACGGATTTGAGATATCTTTACCCGAGCCGTTTGCTCATGGATTAGCCAATCCTTTTGTAACCATGGTGGATTGATAACCTATTGATGTTACCATCTCAAAACCATTTATTTTATTCAACCTTTGTTTCAAAATATTTGTTACTTAACAAAAGGTTTCTTTCAAAAACTTAACGGTTAAAAGTGCAAGCAGTACTTTGATGAAAGTACTGTTTGATCGCAGATACTTTGAATAAAGTACTGATATTTCAAAAAGAATTTATTCAATTAAAATTCATACTAGTTATTCATCATCAGCAGCAATTGTAGTCCATCGATAAATGACTTGATGACCAGACATGCTATTTCATTATCTTCTTCTACGTCCATTCCATGCTCCAGCATTCTTCTCATAAGTTCTGGTGTAAGAGGATATCTTCTATTAGCTAACATGTGAATCATAATTCCATCTTCTAGCTCTAGAACATGTACTCCAGATTCTTCAAATAATCTCCAGCTAACAATCTCCCAATTCTCTTGATTCTTCCAAATTTCAGCAGTGCTTTGTTCTTCGGTTTCCCATAAAGTTGTGAGATCTCCAAGCAATACTAAACCAACTCCTTCTGATGGATTTTGTTCAAAATAATCTCGCACCACATGATATAAATAGAATAAATCCACTCTATCTATGATGTGCAATAAATCCCATAGCCTGTTGAACACTCTGAAGTTTTCATCTTCTCTATGAAACATCAGATAACTTCATCTTTTGAGTCTACAACTTCAAAAGCAATAATTTGAGATTTGTTCATTTTCATCTCAACATCATCTGTAGAATACTCAAAATCCACTACTCTTAAGTAATTCTTTAGTTCATCATTAGTATCAGATCGTAACTCAACTTTCTCTTTCTTTGATGACTGTATATCTTCAACTTCGGTTTTTCTTTTTCTTTTTCTATCTTTTTCTTTCCAAGCAGCATCATCTTTATAATCTTTGATGCTTTCAACACTTTTCTTATAAGCTTCCCTAACAAAATCATACAATTCTTTCATCTCAAAATATTTAAACCTCTGCAATCCTTTATATCCTTAACTTTTAAATAAGCCATCATTGCATTTCTGTCTTTAGCTCGATTTGGTCTTCTTGGTAGGAATCTAACATGAATAGGTGACTCTAATGGTTCATCGGCTTCAGATTCAATTCCTCTTGCAATTTCTTAGTGCTTCTCTATTCGAGCTTCTTCAATTAGCTTAGCTTCTCTATCTTTAGCATTTAATTCCTCTTGAAACTTTCTAGCTGCTTCCTCATTCATAGCAACTTGAGCAGCTCTTATTTGTGCTAAAGTAGGTTTCTTTTTCTTCCTTTTCTCTACCAACTTGCCCTTACCTTTATCGTTTGGATCTATTGCAGGTTGAGAAGTTTTTGGTTGTTCTTCTGAAACTCCTGGTATTCTAACACCCCTTGGTTTTGATAAATCATGCAAGATCTCAGCAATGGTATCGTCATCACTTGCAGTATGTATAGGTTTGGGTGTAGCTTCTTCTTCTTGTATGACAGTTGAAGGACCAGCTTCCTCTTCAAAGTTTAACAACTTTGGAGTAATCAATTCTTGTCTGTAAGTTCTAGTCATAGCAGTACTCTGATCATCAGTACCTTGATCATCAGTACCTTGAACTTGAATAACTTGCTCTTCAGTTCCTTGAACTTCAGTCCTTTCTTCCTCAGTACTTTCAATATTAACATATTCTTCAGTACCTTGAGATTCAGTCTCCTTAACAACATCTTCTTTCAAATTCTCTTCTTCTAAATTCCTCCCCAATTGGACAGAAGATGATTGTTTTTGGACCTTTTGGCGTTTTGTCTTCTTAAACTGACTTTGCTCCTTCTTTTTAGATTTTACCCATATACGATGATGTTGAACCAATGGCTAGACAAAATTCTTGAGTCTTCTAAACTTGAGCTTCAACTTCTTAATCTGTTTAGCTTGAGCCTCAGTAATCTTTTTCAACTTGACTAACTCCCTTGTCAAAACATAATTATCCAATGTCAAACCTTCAGGGGGTATAGTATGTGAATCATCTCCTTGAATTGGCGAATGTTCCTCTGATTGAGAATCAGGAACAGATCTTTGTTGAGATGGAGAAGGTGAAACTGCAACATTTTCTTGAACTTCAGTACTTGGGGAAGCAGTACCTTGAGATGCAGTACCTTCTCGAGATGCAGTACTTTGAGAAGCAGTACCTTCAGAGGCAGTACCTTGAGTATCAGTACCCTCGGTACCTTCTCTATCTTCATCCTCTGCAGCATCAGCTCTGACAGCTTGAACAACTTCCATCATAGAAGTAGTTAAGGAAGTGTCCCTTCCAGTGAATAAATCACTCTTCCTAGCCGTGAAAGTGAAAATCTTGGCTTGTTGTACCACAACAGGTAAAAGACTTGTAGGTTTAGGTACATCGAAAAGTTGTTTATTGAGAAAGACTTGAACAAACCGTGGATACATTAACCATTTTGACCCATGAGTAAAGCATTCCATCTAGAATTAGCCTTGAAAAATTGAAAACACGATCAGTTGCCAATCCTACTATAGCAGATGCTATATTAGATCCAAATTGTTCCCACGATGTACTTTTAGCACTAATACAATGAAGCAACACATGCACTAAAAACTTCCAGTGAGGACAAAATAGTTGTTTCCTGAATGTTTGTTCAGTTAAAGACCCTTCATAACTAATGTGCCCAAAAGTATCCCAAATTAGTTGCTTATCAAAACGAACAGCCCCATCAGCATCATTAAATAATAAGTCTTCACGAATAGAGGCTTCAGTAACCTTGATATTTTCCCAGCAACCATAGCATGAATATACTCTTCATCATTCTCAATATGAACCCTAGCTGTTTCCTAAAATTGTTGAATCCAGGGCTCAATAACATCTGGTTCTACTAATAGAGCATAACTAATTGGCAATCCAGTAAGATAATCAATGATGTCATGAAAGATCACATTAGCTTCAGTCTTGTCTAAATTAGCCACCATATTGTGCTTTGAAACTGTATTTCGATTCGCCATTGATGATTATGTTATCACAGTAAGAGATATGACGAATAATATAGGTGAAAGTGAGAGAAATATGGAAAAGATTCTAAAGTATCAATATGAGAGGGAAAATCGGAGAGCAGTTATTTATAGGTGAGATTTTAAAAATCACAACCCTTAATAACAAAGTTACCGTTAGTAATAATTACCCCTCAATATTACCGTTGGAACAGTACTTTTAATAAAACAAACAAGATACTTCCACGTATGCAGTACTTTCCAAAGCAGTACTTTCATAAAATCAAAAAGCAGTACTTTTCCATTTTCTTCCTTGCATACTAAGTAGACATTAATATCCTCCCCTCAAACAATGCATAGGACTATACTGTCATAAAATAGTCCTCCCCTTAAATGTAGCTCAGTAATTGATCATGCCAATACTCACCACCAAGTGAGTAAATCTAGAAACATCAAATCCTTTGGTGAGTAAATCAGCTACATTATCATCTGTATGCACCTTGACAACATTAATGAGCCTATGCTCATAACAATCTCTGATGAAGTGGTGCCTAATCTGAATATGCTTGGTCTTGGAATGATAAACTAGATTCTTCACAATGCAAATGGTACTCTCATTATCAATATTGATAGGAGTATTCTTGAAATTAAATCCATAATCCAAGAGCTGATTCTGCATCCACAACAACTTGCAGCAGCCACATATTCAGCTTTAGTTGATGATGTTGCTGCAATTGTTTGCTTTTTACACTGCCATGAAACTAATCTTCGTCCAAGATATTGGCATCCACCTGTTGTTGATCTTCTATCATAGTTATCACCTGCATAGTCACTATCTGAAAAGGCTTCTAAGTGAAAAGGTGAATCCTTTGGATACCACAACCCCAACTTAGGTTGTTGTTTCAAATAACAAAAAATTCTCTTCACTGCATTCATATGAGAAATCTTTGGTGTGACTTGATATCTTGCACATAAACAAACTGCAAACATGATATCAGGCCTTGATGCAGTAAGATACATAAGACAGCCAATCATTGATCTGTATAACTTGACTTCAACTGGTTGTCCATCTTCATCCTTGCCCAATGAGTTGATAGATTTAATAGGTGTAGTGACAGGCTTCATGTCATCAAAATTTAACTTTTTAAGTATGTCAGTTACATACTTGTCTTGACTTATAAAAATTCCTTCCTTTGACTGCTTAACTTGAAGTCCCAAAAAGAAAGTTAACTCACCCATTAAACTAATTTGAAATTCATTCGCCTTCAAACTCCTTGACCATAGACTGTTTGGTAGCTCCAAAGATAATATCATCGACATACACTTGAACTAGCATGATATCCTTCTTATCTCTCTTGATAAACAAAGTCTAATCTATAGCTCCTATCCTATAACCATGTTGCAATAAAAATGTAGAGAGCCTTTCATACCAAGCTCTTGGTGCTTGATGTAGGCCATAAAGAGCTTTGACAACTTTGTAGACTTTGTTAGGATGTTTAGGATCTTCAAAACCAGGAGGTTGTTTGACATATACTTCCTCTGTAATTCTGCCATATAAAAATGCACTCTTAACATCCATTTGATAAACCTGAAATCCCATATAAGAAGCAAAAGCAAGAAAGATTCGAATTGCTTCTATCCTTGCTACAGGAGCAAACATTTCATCATAATCAACTCCTTCTTCTTGTCTGTAGCCTTGTGCAACTAACCTTGCCTTGTTTTTGATGACATTTCCTCTTTCATCTCTCTTGACTCTGAACACCCATCTTGTACCAATGACCTTCTTACCATCAGGAAGATCACATAATACCCAAACTTCTTGAAGTCTGAATTGTAGCAGTTCTTCTTGCATAGCCTCAACCCAACTTTCTTTAGTCAATGCTTGAGCAATATTCTTGGGTTCCTCTTGAGAGATAAAACAAGTAAACATGCATGTTTGATGGTCCTTATGATTAAGTCTGTTTTGTTTATAGACAAAGCTAAGTAAAGCATTATGAGGTTTAGTGAAAGTCTTAGCTCTGTGTCTAGTCATCACTCCAGAAGTAGAAGGACCAATGATTTGATCAGTAGGATGATTCTTATGAATTCGTAAGTTTGGAGACTGTAGAACTCCATAAGTATCTTCCAAATTAGTAAAATCAGCATCTTCATTGGAATCTGAGAAAATACCTTCATCTTCAAACTCATCATCGGTATCTTCTAATCCAGGCATGGTAGGATCATCCAAATCATCTAAAGTACTGGTAACTGGTGCAGCAGTACTTTGTTCAAAAGTATTGTCCAAAGTACTGTGAGAGTACTCGGCAGTCTTGTTCTTCTTCTTTGCCTCTTCATAAGCTCTTCTTTGGTCATCGGTATAAGAATGTGCTAAAACATCTTGAAGAAGCATCGATTAAGTTCTTCTTGAATAGATTGATCCTCAGCAGACAATGAGGATTTTGGCTTATCAGTACTTTTCTCTGTCTCAGCAGGTTTAGGTTCTTCATCATGAACAGCATCTGGTCTAATATGGACTCCATGAACAACATATTGTAAATCTTCTCCATTGTGCACAGGTTGATTTTCTTCTCTAACATGTACATAGTTCATGGAAGGAGTTAAAACTTCAAGATCAAACATCCAATCAGGACCTTTACCTTTCTCATTGTCTTGATCTTCTAAAAACTCAACATGAAGACAATCTTGAACCTTTTTAGTGACTCTGTTGTACACTCTAAAGCCCTTACTATTGGTACAATAACCCAATAAATATCCTTCTTCTGACTTGCCATCAAAGTCCTATTCTTCCTCTCTGCAACACCATTCTGCTGTGGTGTTCTTGCAATACTGAACTCCCTCTTGATTCCTTTGTTTGCACAAAATTCATCCATAAGCTTGTTCTTGAATTCAGTCCCATTATCACATCTAATACCTCTAACCTTGAGTCTCAATTGGTTTTCAAGTGCTATTATGAGAGTCTGAATAGCATCAAAAGTATCATCTTAAAATCCCAAGAAAAATACTCAACTGAATCTCGCAATCATCTGTTACAACTAAGCAGTAATTTTTCTTGTTTAAACTTGCCACAGAAACAGGTCCAAACAAATCCATATGTACAGCTCCAAAGGTTCTCTAATAGTCCTCTCCTCAAGCTTCTTGCATGAAGCTTTGTGTTGTTTACCCTTCTTACATGCCAAACATGAGTGATCATGCTTGTAAGTCTTCGAAGGTAAACCTCTAACTAAATTTCCTTTAACCAGTTTGTTGATATTCTTGAAATTGACATGCCCCAATCTTCTATGCCACGGATGTGCTTCTTCAGATGTTGCTTTTGCCACCAAACATGTGGCTCTCCCATAAGAATGTAGACTCTTCATATCTAGACTATACACATCATTGGTTCTTGGTACTCTAAGAACTACCAAGTTATCATCAATAGGCTTGAATTCAGGGGAAAGGATGAGACATTCTGTGTCAGTGAATTACACAAGATGCTTTGTTTATCATGATTTGAGAGACTGACAATAAGTTGAACTTGAGCTCCTTCACATATCTAACATTCTCAAAATCTATACGCCCTGCTTTGTTGGTTCCTTTTCCAGTAATTCTTCCTCCATTGGGATCATTCCCAAATGCAACTCTTCCTCCACTAATAGATCTAAAATCAGACAGAATCTCTTTGTCTCTGTCATACTTCCAGAGCAACCACTATCTACAATCAAATGATCTTTAAGCTCCTCTTCCGGGTTGCCCTGCACAAAGATAAAAGAGTTAGTGACTTTTAGGAACCCAAGCCATTACTGACTTGTGTTCCCCTTGTGGAGTTACAAACTCAAATTCTTTGAGTATGTAATTTCCACTATTTTTCAAAACATGATCCAGAATTATCTTTTGATTTTTAGCATGTGGATTTGCAAAACTTTCTGGATTTTCAACACTCTCTTTTACAAGTTCATTCTCTTTTTCTTGTATCACAAAAACATCTGATTCACTTTTTGTTGAAAGTACTGTTTGTCCCTCAGCAGTACTTTCTCTCTTAACCCATTCGGTTTTAACACTTGGTTCCTGTGATCTAGATCCCCTATGTGAATTGTAATACCTTCTAGGTGGATAGTAATGAGATCTCCTAGGATACCTGTTCCAAGTAATGTTAGCAGTACCTTGTTTTGATGGAGCAGTACTTTGGGAAAGTACTGCGTGTGAAGGTACTGGTGGTCTAGAAAAAGGTCTTCGCTGGTGAGGGTATCTATGATCTGGTGAAAAATTCTGTGATTGACCCTATTTGAATTATTCCAGACTGGTTTGGTCTCTCTAGGTTTCTGGTTGGCAGACATGTTCTTTGGAAATTTTCTAAGGTATTCTGAGTGATGTTCACAATCCTTGATTAAATGAGTAGGACTAAAGCACACAAAACACAGTTTTTGAACCATACTCCCAAAGTGACTTCTTCTATGTCTATGACCAAAACTATTATTCCTTCTAGGTGAATGATTAAACCTGTTTTGACCAAAGTTATCCCAAAAAGGTTTAGCAAGATCTTGTTTTGAAAAGGTTTTCCTGTAGGTACTGCTTGTGGAGCAGTACTTTGAGTTGAAGGTACTGCTTGACTTTGAACATTGTTTTCAACAGTTTCTTTTGGGGGTTCAGACCTAGATTGACCAACTAGCTTTTTCCTAAACTCTAGATTTTCTACTCCAAAACGAGAAACATCAGGCCTAGGGGGTTGATGAATTCCAGTGGGATGGGGAACTGCATGATAACCATTGTCTTTCTTATACTCAGGAGGTGTTTTACTTATTGAATCCTCATTCTTGGATGTGTCTACATAATTAATGAGTTCATCATCACTAGTGGTTATATCCTCAAAATCACCTTCATCCTGATCACTAGGTGGGTTTTCTTCTATTTTACTAAAGTCCATACCAAAACCTATACCAGTTCTAATGTAAGCTCTTCTTTGTTTTTCAACATAACTAACATGAGAAAGTCCAGATTCACCCCAAGCAGCAAACTTAGCTAACAAATCATCTCTTTTCTTAGTCAGTTTCTCTATTTCAGAAATTTTACAGTTTAATTTCCATTCACTTAGTTTTAACTGATAGTCCTGTTGTTCATACTTTTCAGCCCAAGCTACTTCATTATTTTCATGTGCTAATATTTTGGCTTCCATAGATTCTAAGGTTATTTGATAACCTGCTACCTCAGACCTAGCCCTAACACAATTATCTCTTTCAATCACATAACTGCCAAGTAATTTTTGATAAAAATCATGACAATTTGAGCATACCTCAGAGATAGGGGGTGAACTTGGTGAAGTAGCCACCATTGCAAGTAGAAAAGAATCATCTTCACTCTCCATGCTCCAATCAAATCCTCCAAAACCATCTCCAGATTCCAAAGCAGCATGATCAGATTCCTCATCAAAGAAAGTGCTCTAGTCCAATTCTTCTACTGAATCTGCAACTGCTTCTTCCACTGCTACCATACAATAGGTGACTGGTTCATCATCAAACTCAGCACTCAGTCAACCTCGATAAACTTTCTTGAGCAACCAAGGCTTTAGTTTCAGTAATAGGAATTTCTTTAAGCTCCAGCTTTGGTTTCTCAGTTATCCTGTTTGCTTGATACTTAGCAAACCTGCACTCCCTTGCAAAGTGTCCAGTCTTTTGACAATTGAAGCATTCAATTTTGGATTTGTCAAAAGTGATTCCCTGTTTTGGTTTGAAGTCAATGTTCTTTCCTGTTTTCTTCATATATTTCTTGATCCTTGCAGTGATCATTGCAACTTGCCACCTGATATCAATTTCTTCTAAAGCATCCTCTTCAATCTGTGAGAGATCTTCTTCATAAGTTACATGTAAAGAAGCTTGTTGTGCAAAGAAAGAGCATACAACTTCATCTGAGTGCATAGTAGTAGTTGGTGGGGCTTGCTGAGCATAGGTGGGGGGTGTAAACAGTAGTACTTTGAGCAACAGTACTTTGAGGAGGAGAAACAGTACTTTTGGTGGAAGTACTGCCCCTCTTTTCAGATGACAAAAAAGCAATACTGTGAGATTTTGAGCTTGATTGGCCATTCATCTCATGCTCATATACCTTCAGATGATTGTAGAGATCATCAAAATCCATGGTGTCCAATCCAGGTTGTCCTCTGATCATAGTAGCAATCACATGCCATGTGGATGGCAAACTCCTTAAGAACTTCAGATTAGCATCTTCAACAGATACTTATGCCTTGTATAACTCCAACATGTTGAGGAGATTTTGAAATCTATCATATGCCGCATCAAGACTCTCTCTTTCACCAACAGTGAAAGTTTCAAACTGTTGCTTCAGAGATTTCGTGCATCTTCTTAGAAGCTTCATTCCCTCCAAATCTTGTCTTGAGAGCAGCCCATAGCTGCTTTGCATCTTTAGCATCATGAAACTTCAGTAGATGTCCATCAGGTATAGCAGATAAGAGTATGTTAAGAGCCTTCTCTTAATTCCTTATGGTAGTTGCTGGTAAGACTGGTTTGGGTGGTTTAGGTTGTCCAGCAATCTCCACAGGTTCTAGAACTACTTCATTACCATTGACAATTACATTCCATAGTGCATGGTCTGTAATGGCAATGTACTGCCTCATCTTCATACACCATAGGTCGTATTCTCCCTTCTTGATGATTGGAAATCTGAGTGAGGTGATTGATGGTGGTGGAACAGCTTCAGTCGACATCTTTAGGTTTTGTTTTAGTAGGGTTTTAGGGTTTCTTCCTAGTCAGAGTTTCCACACAAGCTCTGATACCACTTGTTGGATCGATGTACTCTAACCAAACTAACTTAAATAGCTTGTTTAAGGTTTAATAACCTCGGATAAATCCTAAGTTATTAACAAAGAAACACTGAGCAAACTCTATTAAGTATGCGGAATTTACTTAACAAAGCTAAGAAGAATAACTTTAACTTTGAACGATTTTATTAATAACTCTAACTCTGCTTATTATGCAGACTCTTTAACAACTCTAATAATATCGAACTTCTCTCTAAAACTCTAATAATGTCACGTACGTATAATATCAATCTAGGGTCCTTTTATAGGCTCAAGGATAACCCTAAACGATTTACAATTTATATCCTTGTACGACAAGTAATCTAATAAAAAATATTCTAGAATTTACAAAGCTTTCCATAAACGAATATAACAGTTCTTTTAGCCTTGCAGTACTTTGACTTCTTTAGCAGTACTTTGACTTCCTCTTTAGCAGTACTTTGACTCTTTGACTTTTTCCAGTACTTTGTCTTTCTTCAGCACTTTAACTCTTTAGTACTTTAGCTTTCTGTATCCCAACACATACTCACTGATTCCCTAATCGTTACTTACTGATGCTCTAATATGTTCAATGATGCACCAAACATATAAACATTTAACCTGAAACAGCAACGACAAACAAAGATGCACTAATACAATATGATGTCATAAGGTGTAATCTCATGTTGAAAATATACACAGATGCCCTATGACGTCATATCAATCAATATGAATCACGTATCCTTTAAATTAGTGCATCGCGTTTCATAAAATCTTATTCAAACATTCTATCAAACACTTGGTGAACAATTTTAAACATCCACACTTGTACCATATGTAAACACTACTAATTATTATATAATTTGCACAATAGTGCATAAACTAGCATAGAAATTGAACAATTACTAATAAAAGACTTACTATTTTTTGAGTTCTTAGTTTCGATTCCATTACACTTCTTCATTAGGTTAGTTACGAGTCATATATAGCTTTTCCTTCATTTTTCTGATAATCATACTACAAAATCAATGCATTCACGAGTTTTTTTATGGGATTTTTATCGAAATTTATAATAATCAGGGTTTTTTTTATCGGTTTTAATGATGGATCTGTAATTTTATAGGTTTTTTATCAGAGTGTTTGATCGGTTTTTGATCGGAATTAATGGTGGATCGTGTTTCTGTTATGTGTGTTTTTGATAGTTGATTTTTTTTGTTGTAATGAAAATGACGATCCGAATGGTTACCAGCTATTTGTTTGTGTTTTTTAAAATTTAACCCTAAAGTTTGAAATGTTTTCACAATCTACCCTATAAGTATTTTTCTCACTTTTCTAACTAATTACACTTTTCTCTAGAATCAACCCTTATATATATATATATATATATATATATATATATATATATATATATATATATATATTTTATTATATATATATTATAGCACAAGCCTTCAAATTCTATACTATTTTATTCATCTTATCATTATTAAATGAGGTCAATTCATCCCAACTGGTTACATAAAATCTCGTTATTCCAACTGGTTACATAAAATCTCATTATTAAATGAGGTCATAATACCGTAAGTAATTAAATATTATATTACAATGACAAAAGTTGCTAGGTTAGGTTTTTTTAAGGACCTACTTGTAACCTTACTAAACCCGACATGAGCCTGGGACCTGGTGTACCGAACTGGTCTGCTGCCAGTCATTCAGGACCCGATATGTTTCGGTAATTATTTCCTTAAAGAGGTGATTTGCACACTCCTTAATTTGATTGTTACACTCAAATTTAGTGTGTCTTGACATTTATACGATTATAGGGATGAGCAAAATGATGTGAGAGTATAAATGTCAAGACACACTAAACTAGAGTGTCAATCAATTAAGAGCGTGTGCAAATTACCTCCCTTTCCTTAATTATCCAAGATAAAAAAAAAATAACATGTTTCAGCAAAATTTTAGTAACTGCATACATGTAATCTAAAATCTTTTGACAATTTGTTATGAATGATAACCTAAGCCAAGTTTTAGAGAAAAGAAAAGCAAGAGTGCTTGAGGAGTTGAGGATTGAGCTAAAATAAAAATTCCCAAATTTGGCCATAAAGCTACCGTGGGTCAGGGACACAAGTCATTGGCTTTTAATAAAAGAAGTTAAAAAGCATAAATTTAACAAAAAACTTTTGGCATATTGGTAGTTTGGTACAAATTTGTAGAGGGATTGCAATTCGAGTCTCACTTGGGATACAGGGACGTGGATTTCCTGTTCAAAAAGCACAACTTTTTGGAGTTTTTAAGTTTTGACTTTCTATAGAAGTGAGATATGGTACAAAGCGCATGGAAAACATTAGACTTCAACTAGTAGTGTGCTTTTTCGACCTTAACCACCACTTGAAATCTGGTCAACACTTGACTGGCATTTAAGTGGTCCATGATATGAAGATAGAGCTTGACTTTAAACCAAAGAGCTAGACGGCTAACCAGGACCAGGCTTTTTGGGACGGACTTTGGGTTGGGCGATATCTTTACCATTAATACACAAACATAATGACATAATCTCTCCAATAATTCGATCCGAACACATTGTCTAACCTACATTGCAAGAGGCTTTGTCTTCTCTTTTACTTTCTACAATTGTGAAATGACACACAAAACTGCAACATTGGCTTCCTTTTTTTTGTTTTTAAATGCTCCGCCAAATAAACTAAATTACATTTACTTACATGCTTTATCACTGTCCTCAACAAACTATAGAACAAAAATTCAAATTACAAAAGAATTACCTTTTACTATAACTGGACTTCTTTGCCAACATCTCAGAAGGGTGGGAGATCCAAACTTTGAAGACTACTGGAAACCAACGGTGATAATTTCTCCAAAATTGTTGGAAACACTAGGCTTGATGAGCCATGTATAGGATAAAAATGTATAGTTGAATTATTGTTGGCTCCATGTATGTATGATTTGTGATCTAAACAGGTAGTGTCTTCTAATAATATTTGGAGTTCATTATGCCTGTTAATACAGATTGTACGAGTAAAGATTAAAACTCAAGAGTCAAGAACACTAAAAACAAATGAAAAATAGGACAATACGACATTCATCTAAAGAACAAGTCCATATTTGACTTGCTCAAATAGTCAAGTCAGATAAACATTTTTTTTACCATTAGTTATTTAAAAGAGTGAAGCTATATTTACTAATCTCTTTTTACTCTTCCTAATTGTACTTGGCAAAAATCGGTACATTTGAAGAAGTAACAATCATTATGAGGATTTCTAGTTGGATATCACAGTAGTCCTACAGAGTTGCATATTTTCCGCTGGAAAACTTCATAAGAATTGAGTGAATGGCATTTTGAACCATTGTATTCATAATCTGGATATGCTAAAAAACATCCATTGGTTCAAAATGCCTTTCAGATAGGATAAAGAAAAACATTGTACTTGGCAACAATCAGTGTAAATAGTTGCAATCTGAGCAAACATAACCATATAACTTATTACCAAGTACAATTTTGGATGTTATCCACTCCATAACAGATATCGGGATCGAAACAATATGAAAACGAAACAAGCCTAAAATTAATGTAAACATTAATTTGAAGAAGAATAGTGAAATCCTTTTCTAGGGGGGATGGAAGGAGCCTAATGTTTTCTCATATCTTACACTGATTCACCTTTTCATTTATACTACATGCAAAGATCTGGAACCACTTGATGTAAATTACTTCTTTGTCAAAACTGAAACAAAATCATTGTCCAAGTACATGTTGTGATGAGTAATGCTTACAAACAAGTAGTAGCTGTTTGTATCTGTTAAAATACTATACGAAGGCTAACATGGCTGCCTATGTGGATAACAGAATTTGTGAGGAGATTGTTGATGTGGAACTTTTATTTGGATTTCCTAATTAGAATTAATCAGATAACCCTTTTAAATAAATAATAAAACCAACCAATATGCATATAAGGACATGGTTGAGAATTTCATATTTGATTATTAAAAAAAGACCCTCTTTACATTCTTCTAACTATCAAGAATAGTATTCTTCCTTGTAGAACATCCGCTGCCACAAACATAGGCAACTTCAAAACCACCACCACATTAATCCCCCATCACTGCCACCTTTAGTTTTTCAGTCCACCACCAAGACCCCAAATGACGTAAAAGAAATAAACGTTTTGGATGTGATAAGGTCATTTTGTAATGATCTTTCGTCCCTCATTTAGTTATTTTACTTTAAGCCACCAAAATCTAGACAGGACACCACAATGGATGACAAACTTTAGGCAACTAGATGAAAAAAACAACCACTCTGATATGCTAACAGCTCAAATGACTTTATCATCAGTACCTGCAAATCTTCTAAGGTAACAATTTATAAAGAACCAACAGAAAACTCATGCTCCCAAAAAACCTTATGTTTGGTCTAGGATTTACTCAAATCTCAAGACTCTCACTTCAGAGTCTGACACATTGTACCATGGCTCTTACCAGATTTGTCCCTATGCTTGTCCTAAATACTGTATGCTATGGTGGCGAGTGTGTTATGTTTTATCTCAAACATATCAAGTAGGTAGAATGAAAAAGACGTGGAATAGAAAAACATGTCAAATAGGCCAAAGTCACCCAAAGGATATTTATAATCAATATAACCTCCTAAATTCTTCTATTTACCCAAAAAAAAAAAGAAAAAAAAGAAAAAAAGAAAAGCAAACTAGATTAATATTGTAGTTTTTGTACTACTATTATTTAACATTTAACATTATTAAATAAAAAGAAATGGACGTAGAAGTGTTTCGGGTAGATCCGACCCCTCAAGCTATTTTGATCTGTTACCCACCAGCCCCTTTTTACATCTCTACCCACTATGAATGTACACTTCTCTATGCTATATATATATCAGTAACCAATAACAAAGAATACCACACCACTGCCTACAGCTGCAAAAAGCATAATTTACTATAGTGTGCTAATGCAATTATGCATGTTGGGTAACTGAGTAAACTGAAGTTATGAAGGGGCATTGAAGACTTACCAGTTATTGAGGAATCTGAACAACAATGAATGCGATGAAGTATAAACATGAAAAAATTGCTGCTCCAGCAAGAAAATTGTAAAGCAGCTGCCGATCATTTTTCGTCGGTATAAAAACTGATTTCAGTGTGTTTGTCAGTTCAAAGAGCCGACAGGATATCTGCAGAAGCAAGGCAACAGCAACCAACATAAGAAATGAGTATATTTATATGCATGTGTTTAATTATAAAGGTGAGAGGATATGTTTCTCACCAAGACATAAACTGCAGTTGTAAGCATGAAATTGAGCATCGGGTAATTTGGGATGAACGAGAGAAGCCACTTTGGTTGTGCATTGGGGATATCCGATCTGGCACAATTCATGTTAGTTAGTGTCAAGTCATTGCACTTAATGAGCTTCAGATGCCACTTTCTCCAAAGATTTTAAGAGAATGTAATCATCTAATTGTATCAAATAGAAGCTAAATAAATAAAAAAGAAAGGAACAGGTATCTACTAGTTTATCGTGCCATAAAAAACCTTATTTTAGAGGCATATTAAACCTAATATATGAAGAAAAAGAGCCTGAAAATACTACAAACAAAAGGCGCAACAAACTTGATTTGGATTTCAAAATCAAATACAGATTGTGCTCACCTTAGCCAGATGTGGAACTGAGAAATGTATGTCTCCAAAGTGATCTTACCAAGCCACCTATAACATGGAAATAACTCAATAAGTACAATTGAATTGTTACTAAAGCAAAACTATTTCTATTTTCTTAACCCTAAATATCTTAACGTGGAAGTTAAATGGAGCTTACGCAAAGAGTGTTAATGAGTAATTCCGAAGATGTTGAGTGAAATTCCTTAAGCAGATGTAGACACTGATAGAAGACGAAGATATATCGTGTTATAAATACAGTATACCACAAGTGCTGTCATGCTAACAGTATATTGAAGGACAAATAGTATTAAATTACACACGTTATAGGTATCCATGATGTGTAGGGGTGGAATTTGTTGTATGTAACCTTGTCCAACTTGTATATGTACTCATACCACATGTAACCAGCCTGAAAACAATATAATGTAAGGGCCACAAAATCTTGAATAAAGAGAAACATATCAGTTACTATAGGTGGCAAGTTTGGTGGGTCCGTTAATAGGTCAAAACACTTTCTAAAAACAGTAATTTGTTGACACTTTTTTTATCGTTTTACAATTTTTTTTAATAAAAAAATAATGTGTTAACTACAATTAAAAAACGATATTATTACAAAATCATTCCAACTCATTGAACAAAACAATTTAGGAGGTCATCTGCTTTTGAAGTGGACTTTAGGCATTCTCAAACCATTTTCTAGCTAACCTTTTTTTTTCCCAACCCCTTTGAGATATAACACAAACCCAAATTGTCCCATTATATGGGTCAACTTTGCCACTTCTACATCTCAAGAAAGATAATCCAGACTAACCAGAACAGATACTGAAACGATGGACGCCTTAATGGTACGTCTCCGTTTACTATCCGATTCCTCAAGTTTTTCCATCCATTTTTCAACCTGATATAATATATATAGGGTTAGCAAAATAATGTATGACATGCATAATTAGAGTTAAAAGGCTTCCCAAAGCTTACATTAGGATGAAGATATGCATAAATCATTCCAATAATCCATATATAGCGATCTAGCCCAGATCTGAAATGCCACTCATGCAACCGAGGGAGATCTGGTTTTGCAGGATCACTGTAACCTGCAAACAAAAAAAGGCTACTTTCAGGCATCATGTTAAACAAGTACTTTCTAAAACTATAAAAGCCTTAGATTTTAACTGGGTGGAAGTTTTCATGAGTTGAGATATAAATATAAAAGCTTTGGAGTTCAAGTCATGGTCTAGTCATTCATTTACAAGTTGCAGTA
The DNA here is from genome assembly GCA_910596185.1 of Chrysanthemum makinoi. Lineage (NCBI taxonomy): Eukaryota > Viridiplantae > Streptophyta > Magnoliopsida > Asterales > Asteraceae > Chrysanthemum > Chrysanthemum makinoi. The sequence continues at coordinate 180,747,628 of OU343217.1, read as the reverse complement.
TACAGCGGATAGCATGTTATTATGCACCGCATGAAAGATAAAATGTACCTAAGAGGAATGCAAAAGGACCCCAAATCAAGTCAAAAACTCCAGGAATCTCCCACACCAGGATAACCACAAGAAAGCATGCAACCATCTTTGTAATCATAACTGATCTTATCTCATTATATTTGCTTCCGATAGCAAGTGCTCCATAAACCATGAGAGTAAATAGAGTGTGCATAGGACAGATATAATAGAGCATATAGTCGTTGTTGAGAACTATACAACAAAATGCCACAAAGAAGTTCAGCCTCCACATCATCTGCAAATGAAGAATTGATATTAGGTGCATCAATATTATAATTAACTGTAAAGGTAACCCACACCATGTACATTGCAGTAGATTCTACAAGGAGGACCATTGTGCTCATACTATCCATCGAGTAAAATTATCTTTTAACAATTTATAACTATCAATAGCATCTCTTTTCACAGGTTTCAATGTCAAAAGTTCCGTCCTGCCCTATTCGAATGTTAGATTCTGTATTCTAAGTGACAAGTTCGAAATTTAGATGTTAAAACTTCCACCTGGAGCAATTTGCAGGTTATAATTATATTCGAAATTGTCTAGTATTACTTGTTTGCTTTTTTAGAGCTTGCACAAAGTCTCATACAGGCACTTCTGAGTGACTAACATGAGACGTTTTGATGTCTGATACAAATAATACTATGTATGCAATCAGCAAGAAACGAAAAAAAGAAATAAAAACCTGAGAAAATCGTGCAATACTGAAATCTTTTCTGATGTAGTAGTAGGAGAAGTTTCCAAAACCAGTCATCCAGACATAAGCAGCAATAAAAACACGAATCGCATTGTATATCTCCGTGGCAGCGAAGTAATGATACATCAAGAAGAGAACCTGCAATAATTACAGGAGAAATACAAGAACTTTCAGAAACAAATTAAGCAATGCATATAGCATTTTAAGAACTATAGTTAAATTTACAAAGATAAAATCAAGGGCAAAGTAATGATATTGACAAAACTCTTGCCTGCATCCATCCTTTCCACTCCTCTGTTTGATGTCGATTAAGGTAAAGGATTGATTTTCCTGTCAATGCTGACTTGTCACTATGTTTCTTCAGAGAAGTCATTGCTGAAACAATGATGAGAAGAGCATACAGGAACATGAAAAGATCGCGGTTGTAATTCTGTACAAATAAACAAAAAGTTAGAAACCAACTAAATCATCAGTTTAAAATACACTTAAAAAAGGTTAAGTTTATAAAGTAACAACCTTTGTTGATTCCGGAATTAAGTTGGTGCGGTCACATAAGTAGAAATAGAATAAGATTCCCCCAAATTCTGACCTACATGAGGTAGTGAATTCAAATGTGATTGTTGCATCAACTTAACAAAGAATTGACCAGTTTAAAAAATAATCATTTAAAGTAACATGACTTACATTGCTCTTAGGGTTGCTCGATTTTCAAGTAGAAAAGACTCTTCCATCGTCACAAATCTGAAAATCCATATGTGCAGATTGTAAACTGAATCTTTAACTGAAAAACAGAAGATAAAAACATGACGAATCCATCAAATCATTAACTAACCTAATTAAGTTTGCTTTGATGGTTGCAGCAGGCGGCCTGCTTGATGCTGACTTTGTGAGGCCTCCTTCCAGTAAAACAGCACGATCATCTTCCTTAGTGGCCTCAAGTTCCAATTCAACCAAACTATTGTCCGAATGACTGCTTCCAAAAGACATGAGTAAATGAAAATTAGAAGATAATACGACATCCAAAGTAAGCATACACCTCTTCAATGCTGAATGCAACTTTAAAAAAATTGGTATCGTCGGTCAATAGAATCAAATATTAATATGTCAACAGGTCAAACAACATGTGATATGTATGTTCACTTGACTATATGGAGCATCTATCATAGAATGTCAAGTCAAACTAATCTGTGTTAGCGTACAGAATATAATACTAAAAGAAACTGGTTAGAAACTTACAGTTTAGATGGAGATGAAGATTTTTTGTATTCTAGCCACTCTGAGTAAATCCAAGAAACAAATATAGGAATGATTCCAAGCAAAAAGGACACCTGCAAGATAAAAATCATCATAATCAGAACCGTACGTAAGAAAATCGGAATGAAATACACAATCAGAATATATTTCTACACATTATTATATAGTATAATTTTAATACCAACTGTTAAAATGTCTATTCCTATCAGTTGTATGGTTTCCATCTAAACTTACATAGTACATGGTTTGGATATCACTAAAAAAATACAGATTGGCATGTTAATTGTTTCACGCAGATTGGCATTTTAAATGGCGAAACTAGAGCTTAATGTAAAAAAGTTGAGTAGTCATAGAAGGGAGTAGTTAAAAATGGTGTATATAGTAATATTCGTGAAACTAGTAGACATAAAGATGATTTTGGAGTGAAGACGGCAACATCAATTAATCATCATTATGGATCATTTAGCAAGGAAAATTACCATACGATATATCTAATGAAAATATATGATCTATATCTTATTTATGCCTCACTTGACAAGATTTGATGTAAGGAGATCACCAACCAACTAAGGTGATGTATCGAATTGTCCTTGGTTAGAATTAGGACCAATGCTAGTATATTGCAACAAGTATGTTTGAGTTTATTACGCTACACTAGACTATTATGACATAATATTCCTCCAATAAAAAAGCTAAGACGAGTGCGAAAGATCCATCCTAGTGTAGTAACTAATATTATCAAGTTGAAGTTAACACAAACATATTTAGAGATCTCCATTAGTGAAGATTAAAGTAAAAGCAGATTACCTGGCCAGGTGTAAGAGGTGCAGAAACCACCATTGTTATTATTAGTAACCAATGAATCTGATTTTGATTCGTAATGCGTTAAGATGAACAAATCACGATGCGTACTAGTAGCTGAATCGATCTATGAATGTGTGAATGTGTTGGTAGTATATATCTCAAGAAAGAATTAAGAATTGGAAAGTGAAACCCTAACCACTAAGATAGATCTGGAGCAACAACCAACTAATAAGAGTGGGGTATTTTGGCGTAGGACTACAAGTTTGCTTCAAGAATTGAATTCAATTCAAGATCCAAACAACAACAAGAAGAAGAGATGTCTTTGTCTTTTTTATTTTATTTGAATACCCTTCCTTCCTTCCTTCCTTCTTACTTATTAGAGATTTATTTATTGTTTAAAATAACCGTGGGTGGGGATGTTGTTGCTAATCGGTGCAGGCAGCTAGTGCTCTAAACTCTTCTTCAAAAAAATCTTCATTTTTAATAAAATTACTATTCTATATTTATATCTATACTATTTTATAATGCATTTAGGTCTTCTAAAATTAAAAGGCTTAAAAATTCAGACTTTTTTACTTGGTTATTATGGAAAGAGTTTTTCTAACCAAAAATTAAGATAAGGAGCTAGATGACATGTGTCACTTCTTAACAAACTCCAAGCCTAACTTTTAACAAACTTCAAGCCTAACTCCTAACCACTAAAAATTAAGATAAAGAGCTCCAATTATAAAATGACATGTGTCATTTCTCAACTAAAAATTCATCTTTATTTTTAAATTAAAATATCTTTTTATCTAGTTATTTTTTTTATAATCTAATTTCATCATATTTTCTAAAATTTTATTCTCTTTAATTCAACATCCATTTTGATATATTTTTATGAGTTTTTAGTTTTTATATTTTTAATGAGTTTATTTTATTTTAATTCAAATTTTTATAAATTTAACATTTATTTCAATCAATATAATCTTGATTCGTCAAAATCATATACTTTTAGGGTAGTGTTTGACGCTTAAGAGATTGCGAGGGTATTTCTATATGCGGGAATAATGATGTCGCGGGAAAGCTACGGGAAAGTTACGGGTAACCCAAACAAACACTTACAACTAACACATATACATTCGAAGTGTTGTGAAACGAATTCACTAAACGGGTAAGCAAACACATATAACTATACTTATCGCCGCCGCTGTGCGCGGGTATCCGACTAGTTACTATATATACTATACATCAAGACGTGTGTTCACACTTGCAAGTGTGAACACATTAAATGCTAAGTTTCGCAAGTTGGCAAAAATAGTCCCTGAGGTTTAAGTGTCGTCGCGTAGTAAGTCCAAGTTGGCAAAAATAGTCTTTAAGGTTTAAGTGTCGCTGCAAAGTAAGTCTTTTTGAGCAATTTGGCAAAAATAGTCCCTATCCAAACTCGCGTCTACAAAAGCAATCCCGCTGCATCGCGCGGGTTTCCACACTCGTATATACTAAAAGGCAGGAGCCAAGTTTTGCAAAACATAGCATTAATTGCTATCTATTTTCAAATGGCAAAAATAGTCCTTAAGGTTTAGCTATCATTGCAAACTCAGTCCTTTATAGCAAGTTTTGCAAAACATAGCATTAATTGCTATCTATTTCCAAATGGCAAAAATAGTCCCTAAGGTTTAGCTATCATTGCAAACTCAGTCCTTTGTAGCATTAATTAGTATATTACTATCTATAGCAATTTGACAAAAATAGTCCCTAAGGTTTAGTTGTCCTTGCAAACTAAGTCCTTTGTAGCATTAATTAGTATGTATTGCCATTTAACAAAAATAGTCCCTAAGGTTTAATCGTCTTTGCAAACTAGGTCCTTCGAGGACTAACGATGTAACATAATTAAACTTTAACGGACCGCTACGTAAAAATATAACGGGACCACAACACTTCCGCAGCAACGTGCGGGATCACCCGCTCGTATATACTATAGAGCGAGCAACAGTAACTTGCAACATTAATTGCTAACTTTCGCAAGTTGGCAAAAATAGTCCATAAGGTTTAAGTGTCGTCGCAAAGTAAGTCCTATAGCATTAATTGCTATCTATAGCAATTTGGCAAAAATAGTCCCTAAGGTTTAAGTGTCGTTGCAAAGTAAGTCCTGTAGAATTAATTGCTATCTATAGCAATTTGGCAAAAATAGTCCCTAAGGTTTAAGTGTCGTTACAATGTAAGTCCTTTGTACCCACGAAAATAGTCCCTAAGGTTTGAATTGTATTTGCAAAGTAGGTCCTTCAAGGACTAACCAAATAAAGTTTGTAGCATTAATTGCTATCTATAGCAATTTGGCAAAAATAGTCCCTAAGGTTTAAGTGTCCTTGCAAAGTAAGTCCTTTGTAGCCACGAAAAATAGTCCCTAAGGTTTGAGTTGTCTTTGCAACGTAGGTCCTTCAAGGACTAACCAAATAAATAGACAAACAAATTTTCCGGTCATTCATCAGTTCCAAATTCACGTCTACAAAAGCAATCCCGCTGCATCGCGCGGGTTTCCACACTCGTTTAAACTATGCGACAAACATCTATTGTATCAATGGAATCTCTTAGGTCCGCCCTTGTTTTTAATCTTTCACCAAATCTATCACCAAACAACTACAATAATAATCATCAAATAATCATTTGGAGTGTGAGCCATGAGACATGTTTCGTCGTTGGGCTTTTCCTCTTCCTCTTCACCGCTATCACTCTATGAACCTCCTACGAATACTCTTTGGTTCTTGGTTCTCGGTGGTTTAGGACACTCTCCAATGAGGTGGTTTGGATCTCCGTATCTAAAACATTTCCTATCACTCTTTCCTTTCTTTTCATCACGATTCTTTGGGAACGACTTCTTTTCGTCGCAAGGTTGTCTAACGAATCTACCTCTTCTCCTAAAGAATTTCTTGAAGTCTCTAACTACTAATGCATACTCTTCGTCTTCACTATCGGAAGTCAAACTTTCTTCATCACTCGACTCCTTTTTGGCTTTTAATGCTAGAGACCTTACTTTCTCTCCTTTGCTTTTAATTATGTCAGAGTTTTTCTAGATTATCATTTCATGAACTTTCAAGTTTCCTATGAGTTCATCAAGTGATAATCTCGCCAAGTCCTTTAACTCTTCAATGGCCGTGACCTTTGCTCTCCATTTGGGATGTACAGCCCTAAGAAACTTCCTAACATAACTCTTGCTAGAATAACCTTCATCAAGAGCTTTAAGACTAGTGACAATAATATTAAATCTAGCAAAAGCATTATCTATAGTTTCATCTTCCGGAATGGAAAATTGTTCATATTGTTGCACAAGAAGATCAATCTTGGACTTGATTATTACCTTGATGGGTGACTAACAAAGTTTTCCAAATTTCTCTTGCCATATTACACGTGAAAATTCTTTCAAATTCGTTTCTTGGCAAAGCATTATAAATCATCATTTTAGCCTTTGGCTAGTTTTCTTTTAAGAGTATCACTTTGTTTTTCGTAAGGAATAATTTCATTTTTCTTGGTTTCCGAATTCTTTTCAATAGGTTTAAAATCACATTCGGTAATAACATGCCAAAGATCAATATCTTTTGATTTCACATAGGTTTCGAATCTTGTTTTCCAATAAATAAAACAATCGGTTTCAAAAAGTGGTGGTCTTTGCATAGATTGCCCTTCTTGATATTTGCCCAAATCCATTGATCAATTCCAGCTTTAAAATACAGTTCATTTTAAAAATCTTGACTGACGGCTTTGGTACAATTGTGAGAAACTAGAAGGGGGGTTGAATAGTTTCACGGCTTTTTAATTTAGTTATCAAAGTTTACTTGTGAAAAACTTCGATTCAATCCTTAGTGAAATCAAACCACAATAATATGAATCTTACTTAATAAGACTACAATAAATACACTACAACAATTGAAAGTAAGTAATGAAAGTAAAGAGTAAAAGATGAAAAGATCAAACCGAGACAAAGATATTTATAGTGGTTCGGTCACGAAGCTCTTCTTCGCCCTACTCCACTCCTCGAGTACCCAACTCGAGGTTCTAAGCATTATGTCAACAAACTCCATTGAGGCAGAGAAAACCGTACAACGTCGCTTATCACAAGACACTAAGCTAAATGTCGAGTAATAATCTAGCTAGTACCAATCTCACTCACGATCTACCCGATCCTTGCTAATCACACAACCTACTAGATCACAACGATTTAGACTTGATCCACTTGATCAACATACTAACTCACAAACTACAAGAGATTTCCAAGATCACAATGATCCACACAAGTTATCTAAACAAGACTCAAGACTACTTGATATATATCAAGATACAACAAGTATGTAACAAGTGTTACAAGTGCACACTACTATGACTACAACACTTAATATCTTCTTGATCAATATGTTCTTCTCTTGCACTAGGAGAGGAATGAAGGTGATCACTTGGTTGGAAGAAATGATCACTCTTAAACAAAAGAAAACTATCTAAATGATCAAAGGAGTGTGTGTGTGTGTGTGTGTGTTAGGAGAATTAAACTCAGAAAGTTTTGTATGAAAAAGGATGCCTAAAAACTGTGAAGTAGGCTGGTATTTATAGGGACAAAAAATTCGACCGTTACAGTGCATGGTACCGTTAAATATACGACGGTACCACTGAATTTAGTGGTACCGTGGTACCGTCCCAGACAAAAATGCTCATATTTTTGTTTTTAGTGGTAAAAGTTTATTTGAGAAAGTTAGGAGCTGTTTGGGGGGGAATAGCTGTTGGGATTTTTAAACTTATTTTTTCAATTAAAACATTTATTTATTATTAAAAAATAATTTGTAAAATGTATTTTTGAAAAAATGTTTTGTCACATTAAAAATGTGAAGCTTGAAACAAAAATTTTCTTCTTTGATCATTTGTCAAGTTGTAAATTTGTTTGTTCTTACCTAGAGTGATATATTTAGAAACGAGATATTTCGATTAAAAACTTGTTTACGTTAATTTTGACGTGACGTGTTTTTACATTTTGTTATCATCAAAACGTAGAGATATCGAAAGATAGAAATAACGTTTTTAGACATTATTTGCATCAACATGCTGCTCAAAAGTGATGTTTCACGCGTGGTTAGAGGAAGGATATGAGTAATAAAGGACGACGTATAAACGGTGTTGTGTGGAGCTTTGTTACGTTTGGTCTAAGTTGTTTAATTGTTATTTGAAGATTCAAGTTGTTAGATTGTGAACTAAAAGGACCATAGATGAAGATATGCAACTTGTGATGGGTGGTTTCCACAGATGTCGTCCAAGTATGACCTTTCATGCTCAAGCTCAATGATAATATAAAAGCTCGATTTAAGTTGAAGATTGTTAATCTAAGAGCATCCGCAATGGGTCAAATAGGCAAAAGCTTTTCCCTATTTTAAAAAGCTTTTTAAAAGTGTTTTGTTGCATTGCATCAATAGCTTTTTGAAAAGCTTTACACACAAACTTGACAAATGTCAAGTCTTTCTCAAAAGTTTTAGTTAATAGATAAAGTATGCATTAAATGCTTCATGTAATTGAAGACTTGGAACATTGTGGATGCTCTAAAAACTCGACTAGAGGTCATCCAAGTATGACCATTCATGCTCAAGCTCAATGATATAAAGCCAACATGTAATTAGCTTGTGTATATCTTCATAGCAAAAAGTTGTATTATTACAATCGGATCGTAAATTAACTACAACATTTATCTACCAAAAGTTGTGAATATAGTTCATGATCGAAATACTTTCGTCCCCAGTATTAATTTCAGTTACATATTTGTCACTCGAATGGATTAGCAAACGGGCATTCACAACCATCCAATGTGCACATGCTCTAGTTTCCAAAATACTTTGTGACTTTCATTGTGTGTAGCATACTTGTAATTTCTTATCATGTAACCATCTAGCCGTGTGATCTATATAATATGTAAGAACGTTTTGCAACCACATTATCATAATAATGCCACGTCATCATTTAAACTTATTTCCAAAAATAATTGGTTCATAGGTTGAACATTTTAGCCTAAGTGACCAAAAAACTGTGCTCCTGTGAAGCACCCGAAGACCATTACAATGAGCCGTGCAAAACGAAAAGTTATACCATATGAGCGCTGAATGTAACTTACTCTAGTAAATTTAAGTAGTAATATTACAGATATATATTTGTTTCTGATTTATTACTTTAAAACAAGAATGAGCATTTCAAACCAGAGCTACAAACTTTCAGGTATTAACAATCTACACATACTAAGCACGTGCCACATACTAAGCGGGTAAACATCTTGGGATGGCCAAAGAAAAGGCTGGAAACGGCCAAGGGAATACCAGTTAGGCTGCGTACATCACACCCAAAAAAGGCTGCGTACATCACACCCAAAAAAGGCTAGACTTTCTCCGGGTAGCGTAAACAAGGATCCCTCTTTGTTTACCCGTTTACATACTAAGCACATATGCCTGCATGAGATTCGATACTCTATTTGCTTCAAGATAAAGACACAGCGGTGACAAAATCGAAGACTCTCAAAAGAAAAGCTTCATCTCGGCTTCCTTATGTACAGCTCTCCAAACCCAGCAGGCACTGCTTTTCAAAATGTCTCCACTCAACAGTTTTTGGTTCTAGTTATGCTGGCTATAAATAAGATCGGCCATCATGATCTTGCCACAGTTTCCAGAGTCTAGGCGGTCAAATATTTTGCATATTTGTAATATGTCTTTCTCTGAGATCTTTTCCATCTCCTTTAGCTTGTAAATCACAAATTCTGACTTGCTGAAACAACACAGAACACATTCATCATTAGAATTTAGGAAAGCGGCATCACAACAACTAAGACATTTTGTGAGCAGAAAATCAACGGATACCATATTGAATTAAAATTTGGTCCACCTTAATACAAAAGTCAAAGATAGAGATTTTGATAGAGATGGTATTCTAACTAAAAGTATTTATTATATGAAACTCTTCTTTGACATAAGAAGACTGACACGAGTAATCCTCGAAAGCAACATAAGATTGTCTAAAACAAGGTGATAACTAGAAGCAACTACTAAATCACTTAAAAGAAATTTCCGCGATTTCCATATTCACTTACTAAACGTGATTAATGTGTTTTTGTCGATTATTGTATATCTCAAGAAAAGGCCCACATCTTCCTATGGTCCTAAATCCTAAGCTACATGAGTAAACTTTTCTTCATAAATTTCTTGAAAAGGGTTTCCTAATGTAATAGTGCCATCTAATGTTCACTTTATATCGAATCTTTTCACTCTTACCCAAATATTAATATGTTAATCTTTTCTTTTTAATACTTTTCTTTTCTACAACACAAAAGAATCTAAAATCTTGAACTTTATTTCAAATACTTGACAGTGTTATTAGTTTAGCTTGTAATATTTTAGTGGCACTATGGTTTGTTTGTTCATTTAGATTACTGAACTTATGAAACATGACATTTTGGGGTCATTAAACTTATACAAAAAATATACGTAAACATCAGTAAACTTGTATAAACACGACATCTATATTACTCAACTATCCAAAAATATGCATTCAATAACCCTGAAAATATAGAAAGTAATCTAAATCATAAGTTCAGTAACCCAAATGAGCAAAATGAAAGTTTGTTACCTTAGGCACGCTATTTTGGAAAGTTTAGTGACATATCTGTATATTAACCCTATGTTTATATGCAAAATGAAAGAAAAAGAATTATGTCTGTATATCCAGGGTGCACAGGTAGATAAGTACACATTGTAAGTCATCGGATTGAGTACCCAAACTTCATGGGTACTTTTGCACTGTACCGTTTGCACCCAAAGGGCAAACTGGGTGAGCTCAAACCAAGGTATTGTCAGTCAGCTTTTAGTTTAACACATCAAATGGTCACTACAGGTGGATCTTGATAAGGATGGTATACACATACCATATAGTTAAATTTTCATGAGCACACTAACATATTAAGGTGGTTTGTACTTGCCACAATCTTCTCAAGTTTAAAAACTTTATATCATACCAGATACAGGTCGACAAGCCTATCATACGGGTCTCTAAAGGTAAGCTATCATACCATCAGCGAAACTAATACAAGTTCAACTCTATCTTTGGTAGAATACTCAATTATGTGGACCTATGCTTGTATTTCCGTATCTTACTGGGAGTGAGAGACTACACTATTAGCAACTCCTGACACATTAATTATCTCATGGAACTCTTAGCATATCTAAAAGTGCTTTCCCAATCCTAATTCCTCACTCGTATGCTCCTTTCATTTATGACCATTTACATGATAACATATAACAATGGGTCCATGGTGAACTTCAATGACAAGTGGACTCAAGAAAGTTAAAAAGCATATGTGACTGAAAGCGAAAAAGGCCACAGATACCTTGCCACCTTGGTGTTTCTGGTGATACAAGTCACACAATTAGGTATTGTTCATAAGTATACAGAACTTTTTAAGAAATAGGAATCATGTATGAATCTCCTAGGTATCAATGAACTGCTCTTGCATCCTTAAGTTGAATGAAATAAGATTGTTCTAATAATACTACATCCACAACTTGCACACATCATATCCAAAAGTTCTTTTTCGTTTTCAGTGCTTAATTTGGTTTGCTTTATTTAAGCCACAAAATTCCAGTCTTGATCACGCGAACAAAACTGTGGTCTGAAAACTATTCAATCGTCTAATGAAAAGCAAGAATTGAAAATGCTCAACATGGGACTTAAATACCTGAACCCACATATATGTTAGCCATACGGTCAGAATTTTTCCAAGTCAAACATGATCTTGGTATTCCACTAAATTACATAAGATATTCATTAAGGGATATATGCGCACCAGCTAGTGTCAAGCTACATTTATGTGGTGTTTAGATGTGCACTTTAGAAGCACTTATCAGAAATTTAAGGAAGCAAAATCGGATAAGAAACTGTAATCAACCGGCCAGTGTTTTAATGAACAAATGTTTAAAGTTTTCGGAAATTCTCTGATTATTTATAAAGTTAATAGATAGAATGACAAAAAAAAAGGCATTTTTATGAAGACAGTAAAGACGGTTTGTTAAACGGAAACCAAAATTTCTAAAATTAGATTAAAGGAGGGGTATATACTAAACAGGTTACTGGATCCGTTTAACACTAAGATAACCAGTTTTACTTGCAGCTAGCGAAAATGATTATTAAGACGATCGACCCCTATATAATCAGATAATCAGAAGCAAAATCCTCCAAACAGTCCCTAATATTCTTTTACTACTATGAAGTGTACTTATGATTTGATATGCCGTCGCATACATGATATGCATGTTGCTGTCTACTTGTCTAAATTATCTAACATATAACAATATATTATCAAGCAGACAAACTCAATGAAAATAATGGACAAAGAAATCATATTAAACACGATTAACTTACCTCACATATCCATTGTTATCAATGTCAGCAGCAAGAAACTGAGAAACAGTCAAACCCTGATCAAGAACCCATTTAGCCATCTTTCTATGCCTCTTATCCACTCTAGCCTCAGCCAAATACAGAAACGCACGAGCCACAGCAAGTGTTGACACAAGCAACCAAACAGAAGCAAAAATACGACCCTCCATAGACCTAAACGCCCTATCACCATATCCAACAGTAGTAACAGACATAACCGACAAATAAAACGAATCAACCCAATTTAGCCTCTCAACATAATGCATAACACCAACACCAACCCCAATACAAAGAACCACAACCCCTAAAGCTAACGCCACTTTCATCCTAATCCTCATCCTCCCCTTTTTAACATCAATTATATAAGAAGGATGATCGGGCTCAATCTCATATCCATTCTTTAAAGATCTCAACAAATGATTCTCTTGTAAATCAAGAACATAACTAACCATCCCACTAAGCAAAATATCAATAAACCCAAATCCAACCAACACAAACATAATCGAAAACAACTTGGTCACAACATTATTAGGCGTTATATCACCATAGCCAATAGTACACATAGTCACAATACAAAAATAAAGAGCATCAACAACCACATGTGTCTCATGAGCAACAAAATGTTCTCTGTTATACCAATATATCGAAACACCAAACGCCAAATACAAAATCAACAACAAAACCGCTTGGCGAACAATAGCTGAAGAACTAGACTGGGGCGGCTTCTCACCATCACTATGACTCTCAAGATCATTTATAGCAGCCATAGCAGGCGCGGTTTTTGACCGGTGAAGATTTGTTTTTTTACCAAAATAATTCTGATCCGATAACCACGCTAAAGGTGAGGAAAGTACTTGTGGCTCAAAAACACCACCCGGGTTCGAACCAGTATTACTTAAAGACATAGTTAAAGCATCAACAAGAGTTGAAGCTGGTTCTTTAGGGGACCCAAATATGATCATATCTTTGAGTTCAGACGGCGTTAAAGGCGGTACCGAAATTTCATTGTTTTCAGGTAAAGGGCATAATAAGGGTTGTGTCCTTGGTGTGTTTGGTTGGAGAAGTGGTTCTTTAGACATACTGATCACCGGAAAACCACTCAAATTCAATAAAGCAGTAACTTTTAGTTGTTTTCCGATATGGGTTCACCGGAAAACCGCTTAAATTCAAAAAACTGGTGGTTTTCTTATGTGGGTTCACCGGAAAACTGCTTAAAATTCAAATAAATAGTAGCTGTAGATGGTTTTCCGATGGAAAATTTTGATATGAAATAGAAATGTAAAGAAGTGAATTGTTTTACCTTTGGAAGTTTGAATCTTGAATTGATGAACAAGATGAGTATATTTAAACGTGATTGACGGAGAATAAACGGGAATTATGTGAGAGAATATATGAAAATGAATGATACCCACGATACACAACAAAGTGCTAAAATAATGGATAACTAATACTCCTAATTACGATGTTAAAAACTAGCTATATGATGTAAGCTGTAAATTGTAAGTTGTAAGCTGTAAATATGAGCTATAAATGTATTTTTTTTTAATAAAATTGTTTGGTAAATGAGCTGTTAAATGTAATTATAAAATGTAAAATGACATGAAAGGACAAATCTATAATTGTAAATAAATGTATGGAGGGTATATCAGTAATTTAAATTTTTAACCGCTCAAATATATTTAAAAAGCTTCGTGAATCACCATTTTATTTTGGAGCTATTTGTTTAAAATAAAAGCTTGTATTTAATGCATCCAAACGAAGATACTTAATTTATAAGAGATTATTTTGTAACAAAAAGCTACGAATAATAGAAATAATTGAAATATTTGATTAAAATATTGTGTGATGGAAGACATAAGTTAAGTCTTTATGTGTTTATGTAGTTGTGTAGTAGCAAGTTAAAAGACATACAAATGGTATGATAGAACATACACGTGCAAGTAAAGTGCTACACAAATGTATGAAAGATTTGGTACTATAAAAACTTTCTTTCATTTAATGGGTCTTTGCCCATAACTTAAGTTGCACTTCATTGAAAGCCGATTGTTTTGGTTGCAATTCATGTGATGGTATGGCTAATTTTTGAGTTTGGTTGTTATTAGTTGATGGTCATTGGTTGGACGATTTAGAAAAAAGGTGGTGTTGGCAAGACACATTATGTTGATGTATAAAGTTATAAGCGATGTCAAAAACTATAGAAGTATTTTTGAGTAGTGATATCTTTTACGTAATGAGCTATCGAAAACTCAAGAACGGCTCTGGTATGCTGATAAGTTCGTATATAACAAGTAATGCTTAATTTATGTACTTTGTCTGAATAATAAAAAGGTGTGAACCTATAAATGAGATCTTATGTTTAACTATATGCACAAACTTATGAACTTAAATATATAATATATATATTTTTTTCCTTTTATTGTTGTTAAATAAAAATTCGAAAACAAAGGGTAAGAGCAACCTACCAAAGAGCTTATATCTCAATGGTCAATGGTGTTCTTTGTTGTGTGAGTAGCTCCACAACCAAATGATTATGGGTTCAAGTCATGCTTATGATATTTTACCGAGGCGAAGCTATAATAGTGTGACTAATGGGTGCTAAGCCCCTTCACATGTGAGTAGGGGTGTTCATCGGTTCGGTTTTCGGGTTTGTGGGTTGTATGGTTCGGGTTCGTCGGTTTTGTTAGGTCACCATATATGTTGTTTATAACGCGAGTTTATATATATATATATATATATATATATATATATATATATATATATATATATATATATATATATATATATATATATAGAAATCGGTTCATTGAAAATTGATCTCGATGGAAAAGTGAGGAAAAGTAATCTCAACCATTGGATCACCCCTCTTCCTCTCTTTTTTTCACACCAAACTACAGGGACCTAATTGTATTTTCATTCATTCTTTAGGGAAGTTTTGTAAATTCGCACCTACCCTCCCACTCCCCCACCCGCCCACCCCCTTACCCACCCCCTGAAAAAAAAATTTTTTTCCCGCCAAAAAAAATTTTTTCTGGGGGCCAAAAAAAAATTTTTTTTTTTTTTTGCCAAAATTTTCCCGCCAAATTTTTATAACTGTGATGCACCAAAAATAAAAAGATGCATCACAGTTATAAAATTTGTCCGAGCCTTTTGATACTCCCTTCTTTTTTCAGGGGGGATCTTTGTAAATCCATACTCCTTTCATCCTTATTTTTCAACTGTGAATGTTTTTCAACTATCATATCATTCTTTTATATTTTAGACACCAGTATTGTAACGCTTTGTTGCCTTCAAAACACAAATATCATTTAAAACATGCATTATATGTGTTATAAAATGTTTGGTAGGGTCAAAATCCAATATATACATACAAGTAATCATATTATTATCTATTTTGTTTTCAGTAGTTGCGATCTGGACATGATATATTGGGAACACAAAATGAGAAACTTATGGTAGGATGACTAATTGTTTCAGCTTCATTGAACCAATGTTTTTCAAAGCTTCATTGAATCTCGTCCTTTGATGCAAGCATCAGCAATGATGGTTGTTGAGTCTTTGCGATAGTTATCTTCATGTCTGTACCAAGCGCTCACAGAGGCATTTTCGACAAGCAGACCCAAGTCACGGCTTGATACTCGGCTCTGTAGGTAGGTTAAAGCGGAAAATGAATTACGAGTAATCTGAGCTCGATCCATAAAAAGGTGGCACTTTTGACATATTTACATATCAATGCGTCGATCTG
The DNA here is from genome assembly GCA_910596185.1 of Chrysanthemum makinoi. NCBI lineage: Eukaryota > Viridiplantae > Streptophyta > Magnoliopsida > Asterales > Asteraceae > Chrysanthemum > Chrysanthemum makinoi. Next base: position 180,731,641 of record OU343217.1, on the reverse strand, counting down.
GGATACATTTAATATCTATGAGGTAAACTTTCCAAAAATTGTTTTATGATAAAAAATTAAATGAATCGAGAGTGTATAAAATCTTATAAATCATTGTATTTAGCATTCTTTTGCTATTTGATGAAATGACACTTTCTGTTAATCATAAGTTAAACTAACTATAAGAAAAAAGGCGAACTTAAGATTAGAGAAAAATTATATAACTTTGGTAATCGGAAGTCACGCCAATTATATATAGAAAACTAAAACTATTGCTGGTCAAGAAGAAGTGTTTTATATCAAAAGCCACAGAAATCGTTTTGAATAAAACCAGCAAATTACCAATTTTTGACTTGAACACGCTTTCTACATTAATCAAGCAGTACATTTTCGCCACCTCTATCTAATGCGATGGAATAAAAATGAAACAAAATGTACCTGTCACGATGGCAATATATTGAAGCAAAGCTAAAGGATGGTAAAAGGTTTGCCGAAGGTGCAATAACTGAAGAATAGCATCACGAGCAGCAAAACACACGGAGCTAGTTCATGCTAACATTTGTGCTCCTGTGAGAACAAAAATTAATGTTGGTAACAAGGATCAGAAGTAGCAAGTGCTGAGGATCAGGAGTATAAGCCTAATAAAGTGGATGAGTAAGACTGACAAGTTTGTTAAATTAACTGGATTTCTATGAAGTCCTAATGAGTCTACATAGTACACTGAGCATCAAACGGATGCACTAACGTGCCTTAAACGGATGCACTAAGGTACCTTAAATGGATGCACTAACGTGCCTTAAACGGATGCACTAACGTACTATCAATGTTTGAACAACTAATTAACTATGAGCATCAAAAGTGCCCCATGTAGCCGTAACACATTTTTTGGATACACTAACTATTCGAGTGATGCCCTAATCATATTAACGGATGCCCTAATCATACTAACAGATGCACTAAAAATACAAATTGATGCCCTACTACTTATCAATTTGAAAGTCACCCAAATTGTATTTTAAATATTTACATCTTCTTATATCATTCACTCAAAATAACAGACCTCTTACTGTAATAGCTTCGTAAATATAATTAATGGATCAAGTATTTATAAAAAAAAAGGCAAATAAATGTGTAACGGTCAATCTGATCTGTCCCATTTCGACCCGAACCAATCAGTGACCAATTACCCATAGTCAATTTTGCCACCGCTGAATATTGAAGTCAATTCTCTCTTTTAGGTTGCCTTTCTAACATGATAACAAAACTCCATTGGAGTTAAGTGTCTGATGTAAGAAATCATCAGACATCAAGAAGAGGAGTATACTCGTACAAACAAAACGAGATGTAAAGAGGAATGCACATATGAGGACTGAAGTAATATATGATGTCTGTTATTTGACATGGTCAACACAATAAAATGCCAATTCCTGATCACAACAATGATGCACCAGTTCCAACGTAAATGATATATAATGAAGAAACCCACCACGGTTTCATTTGCGGGCATTCGGCATAGGACGGTGACCACTTCGCGCATAATCACCAGGGATATGATTTTATGAGTCCTTGTTATTGTTCCGGCATAGAATTTAAGTGTATCTTTTCAATTACTCAAGACATTCACTGCCAACTTCCATGAAACATGCAAAATAAAATATCTGAAGAACACAATTCTTTTATAAACATAAGATGTATAAATTAAAAAGGGTAATGCTTAACAAAAATAAAATAAACTGTTTTTCTTTTCTAACATGAGAAATGAGAAGGGACAGAAGTTTAGGAGCAATATAATCACCAACGATGCACTAAACAAAACAAACATATGCCCTAACTTAACATGGTGCTCTTATCATACTAAGAGATGCCGTAACACATTTTTTGGATGCACTAATTATACAAACAAATGTTGTAACCATTCTAGTGATGCCCTGATCATACTAACAGATGCCTAATCACACTAAAGATGCACTAAAAATACAAATGGATGCCCTACTACTTATCAACTTGGAAGTCACCCAAATTGTGTTTTAAATATTTAACACCTCTTAAACATCTGCGTACAATCAAGAAAAGACCACCTAATGCAGCTAAAGCTTGTACTTCCATCAAAGCTTTTTGCCTGAAAATTTTGCCTTATAAGTCATTTAGCATCAAAAGTAGCATAGATAAAGCTTATATACATACATAAAAGATTCCAATCGACAAATAATGAAATACACGTCGTCGTATTACAAACATATCGTCGTATAGCACCATTAAGGGATTACCATATATGAAACAATAATGAAATACACACCTTTAGCACCATTAAGAGATTACCATATCGTCGTATTGCACCATTAAGAGATTACCATATATGAAACAATAATGAAATACACACCTTTAAAGTGGAGCTATTAGGTCCAACCAACCGCTGCCTTCGTTTGACAAATTTTTCCTGTAAATATAATGGCAGTCAGGTTTCTTACATCAAATCTTACAAACTAATGAATCATTTGAACGACAACGTCATAAGTTACATATCAGCAATAACTACCTTCTTTCTTACTAAACCACCAATCTTGATGATTTCACACTGCATTTCATCATTTAAAATCTTAAGTGCCTGCAACAACAATCACTTGGGTAAGAACTTCACATCAAAGCATATTACGTGAAGCAGATAGTTTACAAAGTACTAAACACTAAATAATCAAGTAATAAACATGCGTACACGAGGTGCGAGGGGAACACTTCTTGACAAAAGCTTGATCAGATCCCTAGATTTAATTATAATATACGGATCGTACGTCTTTTTAGTAGTGGAAACGGTCATAGATCCTTTAACCTAAAGATTCACAAGTAGACGATAAGAAAACTAAGCAAAAATAAATACTAACTAACAGAATCACAAAGAAGAATGTTTTGATTACGAACCAAATCCAGGTGACCTTTAATTCCATGTTGTTTCAATGCATTTTTAACAATAGGCCAAACTGTGTAAATACGTCTCTGCATACCATACATTCTTCAGTTAGGCTCTATAAGTACTTCATATACTGTTGTAAACAAAAATAGCTAAATAAGCTGTGAAATGTTGAGCTTATCATATACACGATTAGAAACGTTCCAGGAGCACTCAAGTACTCAACTATAAAATGGTACCATGTGAATAACAAACTGATAATTGAGGACACCAGGTGTGATTCATTTCACAATACGTATTTTGGCATGCACCTTTAATAAATTTAATCTGCATTAGCTTTTATTTTAGAAAATGAAAAGGCTCAGTTGAAAAAGGTCTTGTTTGGATGATGAAGCTTTAACTTTTATTTTGAATACAAAAAAGTAGCTCAATAACAAACAAGAAGATACTTAAAAAAGCGTTACATCTTTACCCTTAATAACATGTGTTTACTATGGTGATCCTCGTCTGTTTGTCTTTTTATGTCATTTTTTAGCTACATCTACTACTGATACTTCACGAGTACAGCTAACTTTCCCAAACATTACTTGTGAGCATCAACTTATCCAAACACCCTTTGGGTCATCAAACTATCCTAATTTTCTCAGGACCTACAATCTTTAACTACTCAAAATAAAAGGTGTGCGCTTATATACATACATAAAAGATTCCAATCGACAAATGCACATCAATTTAAAGTAATTGAGTATGCATCCACATTACATCTCACCAATAGTATTTAACATTTTTTAACCACTAACTAACATCGAATACACATCAATGAGAACAGCATAAACTAGCAACACACTAGATCAGTTATCATATTCAAAAGATAAATCGACCATTGCCTCAACATATTAGCCACCAATGTGTAGTTGCCCTTGTGGATGTACTTACATTAACTACACGCTATCATCAGAATGAAGGTTTGTCAAGTGAACAAGAGATTTATGTGGTTCTAGTAGTGAAAGCACATGTTTTAAGTTAAATAGAGCCATTAAGTTGGTTTACAAATAAAGATATAGCAAAGAAAACCATACAAAAGAAAGTATACCGAACATAAACTAAAAACATGTTTACATTGAACCAAACCTCATTTTTTAGACCAATTTTACACAAATCGATGCACTATTATATATCTTTTCGGTGCACTAATCATATTCATAGATGCCCTAATATATACTTTTCGATGCACCAATTGACGAGGAAGGGCGCCTAAAAGATGCATTGTATAATCGATGCCCTAATTTTACACAATCGATGCCTAATATGATCATCGATGCACTAAATATACAAAGAGATGCACAAATAATTCCAATGATGCACTAACCATACACTACTGATGCCTTAATTTTGTAACATGATGCTTTCATCATTCTAACAGATACCACAAACTTAACTGTTGATGCATTAATCAAACAAACAGATGCCTTAATCTATCTCGTGATGCTCTAATCTAACAAAAAAGATGTTGTATAATGAATTCCTTATTATGTAATCATCTACATTAGTCACTTAATGTTTATCCTGATCCACTTATTTAGAAAAATAAATGTTGTAACATATTATTAACATAAGATGCACTAAATATACAAATATCTAATGGAAAGCAGCAACAACAAACACAACTACACTATAATGTCTAATACGCACAGATGCCCTAACTTCTAATCTCATGCTGCAAACATATGCACAGATGCCCTAACATGATTAACTCCTTATTTTTGGGCAAAAGATCAGTTTTATAACTCTAAGTTAAGAAATAAAATATCTAAAATAATAAATACTTAGAATTAGTTACATCACATTCCTTTTCACCAAAATGTTCTGAGCCTCATTACCTCACCTAAACATTATAACAAATAAATTGAATAATTAAAAATATTACATATAATTAATTAACATGAAGAAGAGCATTGAAGACATATCGTTTGTGAATTAATTACATTTGATCGGCGGTAGTGAAGATTGACACGGTTGTTGCACGACGGAAGATGGTGGCGACGATGGTGGTGGTGCCGGTAAATCGTCTCATCATACAGATATAGTAGCTCGTATCAATGTTTGGGCACTTGGGTGTGATGGTGGCGGGAGTGAAAGAATGAAGTGGTGGTTGCACGACGGGAGAAGGTGGCAACAGTGGTAGTGGTGGTGTCGGTGAATCGTCAAGTGGCGATCTGAAAAATTATAAAAATGATAAAGTGAAGATCGGTTTTGACATTCCCTGTTTTGCTTATTAGTATAGATTTTTTAATTATTACCCTAGACTTTCAAGTTTTTTCAAAATCTACCCAGTAACTTTTTTTCTCACTTTTCTATTTAATTACACTTTTCTCTAGAACCGGACTCTATATATATATATATATATATATATATATATATATATATATATATATATATATAGGATAAGATCAAATAAAAGACAAATATCCGTAAAAGATTAAAAAAAATTTCAAAAAAGTTCTCGAAAAATTCCCGAAAATTTCCACAAGATCGGATATGATGGTGCATGAAAAAGTTGTGAAAAACTTTTTTCTAAAAGTGCATATTTTTTCCGAAAAAAAAATTATGAAAAAATATGTTTGCGCATTAAATCGTTTTTTTGTGCATTGGTTTTTGCACCCAACTTCGTTTGACTTTTTTCATCAAAATAACATTGCGCATCTAACTAAAATAAGTTGAAAATTTTGTGCATCAAAATTTTTTTGCGCATCAAAATTCGTTTTTTGTGCATTAAAAAAACGTATCAGAACTCAAAATTATAAAAAACGTTTTCACAAAAGTTTTATGCACCAACATACCTGATCTTGTGGATGTTTTTTTGAATTTTTGGAGAATTTAAAAAAAAAACAAATCTTTTTATTCTTTTTACGGATATTTTTCTTTTTATTTTAACTTTTCCATATATATATATATATATATATATATATATATATATATATATATATATATATATATTGGTTCTTTTAAAAAGTTGATCTTGGTGGAAAAGTGAGAGAAGTGATCTCAACCGTTAGATCACCCCCTCTTCCCCTCCTTTATTTTCCTCTCAACTCCAGGGACCTCTTTGTAACTTTCAATATTTTCCAAGGGTTGTTTTGTGTTTCATCTAAATCTGTACTAGTCATTTTTTTTTGTAAGTGAGCTTTTTTTTTTTGCTGTTACATTAATATCTGATTTTTTTTAAATTTTACTATTTGACTACTATTCACCATTTTAACCACACACAAAAACGTGGCAACGGATTGTTGTCTTAACAAAAGTACATATAAGCTTTTGATTACTAAGCATAACGAACCTAATATCATATTTTGGATCATTAATATGATCCCGTGGCTAATGGAATTCACAAGTTATAACATAAACTTAATACAATGCTGAAAGTTAAAGTCGATAGGAAAATAAGCTTTTATACAAACAAAAAAATAAAGAAAAAATCAATAAACATTACACACTTTCTACTATCTCATCTGGAAGTTCAAATTCCTCGGGGAAAAGGCGAAAAACACGCAAAAACCAACTAGAACGGCAACAACATGACCCATGAAATCCAATTCAAAACCATAGTAGTCGTTGATAAACCATTTTATAGTCGGATCAGATGACATCCCAGGTACCACGAGCGTGTCATATATATCATGATACTGTGAAACAATGCATCCTTACACGGTCCAGGCCATGGGACAGATCCAGTAGTAGCAAATCCACCATCCAGTAACTTTCTGATATCTAAAGAACAAACACAAGCACATGTCAAGCTGTGAAAACCAGATTATGGAACATTAATATTTTCAATAAAATGAAACTTACCAAGCCTCCGCCTTTTTCAGCTTCTCGTTAATTAACTCCTGAGTTCGAGCATTGGGAGTAGCCACAGACAATGGTGCCAGTGGTGGAGGGTTTGGAAGAGGTTGAGGTAAAGAAGCTCGATCTTTATTGAGGCAATGGTACTATATTTTTTTTCAGATGTTGATTTCTTATTGTGACTTGCCCTTCTGGCATTAATACTGTCCACTCCACCACAAGAAGATCCCTCTGTATACTCCCACTAAAACATCATTAACGAACCAAACTAGAATATTAGGGTGATCAGGAAGTTTGACTGTGCATTTTCAAAAGTGATTATATGGTAATAAGCATCATCATCATTACTAACTAATACTAACCATATTCAAAAAAAAAAAAAAAAAAGACACAAACATTATTAAACCAGTCCTTAATATATATGACGAAGCACTAATCATACTCAATGATGCCCAAATATGTTAATCGGTGAACTAAACAAACTCATAGATGCCCTAAAACTCCCTAACATACCTCTAATCGCCTTGAAATGCTTACCCGTCAGGTGTTCAGATGTCATATAATCTGACAGAACCGTCCACAAAGCCAGCTGCATATTGACCCCCATGAACTTGAGAAGCAGCTTGTAATCAGCGAACAAGCAATTATACTCAAGTTCAGGCTAGTTTGGTTAAACATATTGATGTCATCTAATAGAGTAAAAGCAAAATAATTAGGACACACCTTTTCAACCAAGGCTGACCTTATACCAACATCAAATTCACTCTCGCCACCACCTAACGAACCAACAGGACCCGCATACATTCCTCGATCAAACATTTATGTGTAGCAAAATTTCTTGGATATACGTTTGCAATCAGTTTTGGTTACAAAAAAGGTATTGTTTTGTAAAGAAAAAAGTCAAAAACTATTATCAGCCATCTAGTATACCCGGTTAGTGGTTACTAAACTGCATTTGCACTAGTTCTTGAATCAACGGATATAGGATGTTTTAAAGTCTCATCTCATACATCTAGAGTGCTCATCAAAGAGCAAAATAAGAACTGAGCAAATATTAACATAGATAAAAACCATGTATGTTTCTTTTCTTTTTTTATTTTTTTATTAGAAACCCATGTATGTTTCAATAGAGAAGAAGATGAAGGAATATACATGTACCAGTTTCTGCTATCAGATCCCGTGCCTCGTCCGTAGGGAATCCACAAACAGCTAGAGTTGGATGAAGTGAGGACAATATATCAAAGCCAGACAGTGAAAACTCATTTAAATATTTGGCAAACAAGATTGATGAGCCACATATTTTTGTGTTTTATAATGAACAAGATTAAACATTGTCAAACTTAAAGATATTATTATGAAAATTTATTATAGAATAGCAGTTTGTGTTTTACCTCAGTTGTTTCTAGTACGCGAATAAGTATATAATGATTTTGATACACATAAACTCCACAAACAGACGTTTAAATGTTATCCAAGTTGACAAATGGTTTGTCCTCTAATCCTATATGTAACATTGATATCGACTCCTATTATATCTTGATGCCCTACTATGGTACAAACAGATGCACTAAGGTCCCCAAACAGATGAACTAAAGTACTTCAAACGGATGCACTAAGTGTATAATGCTCGAATAGCAAACAGTAATAGAACCAAAGTGATTATACCGCGTGAATAAGTGTATAATGATTTCGATACACATAAACTCTACAAACAAATGTTTAAATGTTATCCAAGTTGACATATGGTTTGTCCTCTAATCCTATATGTAACATTGATATCGACTCCCATGATATTTTGATGCCCTACTATGATACAAATGGATGCACTAAAGTACCTTAAACGGATGCAATAAAAGTCCTTAGACAGATGCACTAAAGTACATCAAATGGATGCACTAATGTACTTTAATGGATGCAATTAAAGTGACGATATATATCTATCATATTCATTATTCCACCAGATCTCTCTAATGAAATTTTCATGAAATCAACCAATTAACTTTATAATCAACATGATTAAACATCGTCAAACTTAAAGCTATTATTATGAAAATTTGTCATAGAATAGCAGTTTGTGTTTTACCTCAGTTTATAATGAAATCAGCCAGTCTTACATCTCTTCTTTGAAACCCATCTCATCATTTGTCGCATTTGCTTGAGAACTAGAGCCCATAAGTAGTTTTTGCTGCATTTTTTCAACTAACATCACAATTTCTTTAGCTTTGCTCTGAGTAACAACCAATTTTTAACAGACTTAATATAAATTCATACACCCACTGCCCCTGAGTGTGAGTGTTGGCGCGCAAACATAACACTATTATTTATCATTGTTACAAAACTACAACACATACATTAGTTACTAACTTACTACGTTACAAGGATATGGAGTTACGGGCATCAGATTCAACAAGAATCACCCGGTCTTATGGTTTCTATGGGGTATTTTGAATTGCTTATTTTAAACTGTTTATCTGCTTTACAAAAAGCCTGCTAATTTTTAAGTACTTATTTACTCTAAAATGCACATAAGTAGTTTTATCCAAACACCTCTAAAATAAAAATTTGCTCAGGTATAATCAGGTAAGCACCTAAGATAAACATTCCCAAATACCTTTACTAACTAATTCTCAAGAAACAACACACAATTACATGATATCCACTCGGTTTCCACTCCATGCCATGGGGATTGTTTGGCATTCATTTTTAGAAGTGATTGTGTGATACAGAATAACCATAATCAATATTAGATAACCACTAGTAACAAGAGGGATTGTTTGAAGTTATGATAATCAGATTTAATAAGCTATTTAAGTGTCCGACAAAATCTGATCACTCAAGGATTTAAATGCAAAACGGTTTTAGACAATCAGATGTTGTAACAAGTATTCCTAATGCATTTATCATACAAACATATGTCATAATACATTTTTTAATGCACTAATCAAACAAGAAGATTCCCTAACTCACTAATTATACAAACAAATGATGTAACAAGTCGTGTGATGCCCTAATCATACTAACAGATGCGCTAACGCTTATTTTAGATGCTCTAATCAAACAAATAGATTCCCTAACTTATAACATGATTCTATTATCATACTAACAGATGCAATAACATGAATCGTGATGCACTTATTCGGACAAACAAATGTTGTAACATATTATTAAGACAGATGCACAAAATTGTAACTGCCGATGCCTTAGTATGTCATTTCATTCAACAATAACAACAATTATTTTATAATTTGCACAAAGATGCACTAAAATAACATAAAAATTAAAAAATCTATAAACACTTACTGTTGTTTTTTCTGATGATCGGATTTGGTTAACTCACGGTTCCTAAACTTCAGTTTTGTCATTTTTCTGAAGATCGGAATGAAAATTAGTGCATCCACGAGTTTTTTATCTGATTTTTATTTGATCTTGATAGCTTTTTAGGGTTATTTTAACGGATTACGTGTTTTTGATCGGAATATGTGTTTTCTGACCGGTGGTGGTGTTGTGTAGCGGTGACTGTGGCAACGATGGTGTGACGGTGACAGTTGCGATAATGAGTTTGTGTTTTTGATCGGATTTTTGTATAGATGATCGAACATCTGGAGTTGTGTGCGTTTTTTAGATGAATGACTGATTAAGTTATTAAATGACGATCCACTTGTTTATCTTGTTTTTTTTTTCTTTTTTTCACCCTCAAGTTTCAAATGTTTCAAAATTTACCCTATAACTTTTTTTTCTCACTTTTTTATCTTTTTATACTTTTCTCTAGATCCGGACTCTATATATATATATATATATATATATATATATATATATATATATATGGTATGGAACACTTATGAGAGAATAGAATGAAATGTAAACTTAGCATAAATGAACCAACACCTCTCAAATGAAAGGTTACAAGTATTCATAGTGTGAATACAATAGTGGGAGTTGCCCTAGAAATATCTAATGGGCCGCTCATGGGCTTGCTTCATGAGCGGGCCTTGAAACTAACATACAAGCCTATTTAATAAACGACCTATTACATAAACTATATGACCGACACTTTATAATGATTACACTTAATCCCAACAATCTCCCCCTAAGGGTTGGTCACCATAGGTCATTTGACGTCTTTATCTCTTCTTTTGATCTTTGACTTTCTTTGTTTGAGACGTCTTTGATACGTTACTTCTTTGTTCTTTGTTCTGATTGTTTTGATCATATGTTGGTTTCACCTTCCTTTCATCAATGTTTTTGTCTCTGGTGTCTTTACGTCTTTTCCAACACGCTCATACTTCTTGTTGATTTTGGATATTCATATTTGTGTAGTTCTCATTTCTTTGCCTTGATCTTTGTCTTTCAACTGTGTAGATTCTTTGACTTAGACGTAGGATCATTGTGAACTTTACTTTGCTTTGATCTTTAGTGATAACTTTCTTTGAACTTTTTTGATCTTTATCTTTTGTTATGATGTTGGTATGAGCATGTGGAAGTGGATGGATGTTGATGATCATGGTGATGATAACGGTCTCCCTCCAAGGTGCATTCGCTATTATTTGCATGGTAAAGGTTAGTGATAATTTCCAATCGATTACGGTGAACCTTTCTTAGAGAATTGTTCACTAAGATTGTTTTACTGGTAAATGTCTTGATTTCATTCACCTTGTTCGGGCTCATTGTTGGATCGATATACTTTAATCAAACTATCTTAACTAGCTTGTTAAGGTTTAATAACCTCGGATAAATCCTAAGTTATTAACAAAGAAACACTGAGTAATCTTTATTAAGTACGCGGAATTTACTTAACAAAGCTAAGAAGAATAACCTTTTATTATAAAATCTAAATCTGCTTATTATGCAGATACTCTAATACAACTCTAAGATAATCGAACTTTTCTCTAAAACTCTAATTCTGAAATCGTAAGTCATAAATCGTACCTCTAATGCCAATCTAGGAGTCCTTTTATAGGCTCAAGGATATCCTAGTCGATTTACAATTGATAACCTTGTACGACAAGTAATCTAAACATAGAATACAATTCTTTCCATAAACAAATATAACAGTTCTTTTGTTCTTGCAGTACTTTGACTTCATATTGCAGTACTTTGACTTTGTCTTTAACAGTACTTTGAGTCTTTAACTTCTTCCAGTACTTTGCAACTTACAGTACTTTGATATCTTTAGTACTTTGATATCTTGACACTTTCATATCCCAACAATCCTCCCCTAACTTGAATTCTACTTGCTTGACTTCAAGTTCCTTTGTGAATATATCTTTAACAGCTTCATCTTTTAAAACGGATTGTTTCTTAGTCTTTAAGCTTTTATCTCTGTAACATCTGTTCTTGTCAAAGTATCTCTTTAGAATTGTTCTCTTACTGCAGACATCAAACAAGCTCCATCTTTTCAGAACATAAGCAACATATGACAATTTGTACATTTAATTCTGTTTAAGTTGCATACTATTCTCATCACTTTCAAGTGAATCATTGAAAAATTAATGGATTTAGAACTCTTTACCAAAGCCATTATCTCTGGAGTAGCCAAATGTTTTGGTGTGTAAGACCATGGTACATTGATAACCATATGATTTTTAGCAAACCACCAGCTATCAACAGATTTGTTTTGTCTTTCCCAAAAGCTGTACCCCTACTTTGGACTAGTTAGTTCTTCTATCTAATTGTGAACTAATTACCAATAATGGTTTTCCACGCCTTTACCACAAGCCATTTTCTTGTGGGCTAGCCAACTCTTCACATTACTGATATGGTGAGTTGAATACCATCCAACTTATTAGCGAGTTGTCAACTAAAAAGCGGTTTGATATATCTTTACCAGAGCCGTTTGCTCATGGATTAGTCAATCCTTTTGTTACCATGGTGGATTGATAACCTATTGATGTTATCATCACAAAAACCATTTATTAAACCTTTATTTCAAAATATTTATTACTTAGCAACAAGGTTTCTTCTAAAATTTATTTAACTGGTTTAGTTCAGCAAACAGCACTTTGATGAAAGTATGTCGATCAGCAGTACTTTGAATAAAAGTCTTGATATATCAAAAGTATTTATTCAAATAAAATTCATACCAGTTATTGATCATTCTCAGCAATGGTAGTCCAGTTTATAAACAAGTTGATAGCCATGCAAGCAGTTTCATTATCCTCTTCCACTTCCAATCCATGCTCTAGCATTCTTCTCATGAGCTCAACTGTGAGAGGATATCTTCTTTCTGCAAACATTTTTATCATTGTTCCATTTTCGGCTCCAAAAATGAACTCCGGATTCTTCAAAGAATCTCCGCAAACTATTTCCCGGCCTTTCTTGATTCTTCCAGATATCATTAGTGCTTTCTTCTTCAGTTTCCCATAAAGTTATAAGATCACCATGTAAAATCAAACCAATCCTTCCAATGGATTATTTTCAAAGTAAGCCTTCACAACATGATATAAGTAGAATAGGTCTACTCTATCTATAATATGCAGTAAATCCCAAAGCCTTTTGAAAACTTTGAAGCTTTCATCTTCTTTATGAAAAATCATATAATCTCCATTCTTGGATTTCACAACTTTAAAAAACGATCTTTGATCTGTTCATCTTCATGTTATCATCTTCCTTTGTATAATCAAAATCTACCACTCTGAGATAATTCTTCAATTCATCTCTAGTCTCAGATCTTAATTCAACCTTTTCTTTCTTTGAAAACTGAACATCTATAACTTCAGTTTTTCTTTTTCTCTTTAAGCTCTTCTTCCTCTCAGATTCAGTCCAATGAGCTTCTTCTCTAAAGTCTTTAAATCATGCCAACACTCTTCTTATAAGTTGCTGTTTCAGCATCATAAAGTCTTTTCATATCAACATAGTTTAACTTCTGCAAACCCTTATATCCTCGACCTTTTAAATAAGCCATCATAGCATTCCTATTCTTAGCTAAATTAGGTCTTCTTGGCATATATCTAACAGGTGTAGGGGACTGTAAAGGTTCAGTAGCTTCAGCATCTAATGTATCTTGCACTTTTGAGTGCTTTCTATTGAGCTTCTTGAGCTTCTGTTCTTTTCTATCTTTAGCATCTAATTCTTCTTGAACTTTTCTAGCTGCAGCTTCATTCCTAGCAACTTCAATTGCTCTAAGTTACTGCCATAAAGTGAGTTTCTTTTTCTTTGTTTCAACCAGAATACCTTTCCCTTTATCTTTTGGATCAATTGAAGGTTGAGAAGTTCTTGGTTGTTCTTCTTCTTGTACATCTCTAATAGTAACTCCTCCTCTTGGTTGTGACAAATCTAATATTGTAGAAATTAATTCATCATCACTTGCAGAGTAAATGGGTTTGAATGTAGCTTCCTCCTCTTCTTCTATAACAATTGTAGAAGGACCAGCATCTTCTTCAAAATTCAATACCCTTGGTGTAATTACTTCTTGACTAGATGTATCATGAAAAACATTACTTTGATGTTCAGTACCTTGAACATCGGTACCTTGAACTTGCACTTCTTCTTCTCGAATCTGAAATAATCTTTTCTGCGGTACTTCTGATTCTTTCTTCTTCGCAATATCTTCTTTCAAATTTTCCTTTTCTAAATTCCTCCCCAAGTTGACAGAAGATGATTTAGAAACCTTCTTGCGTTTTAATTCCTTTCGAAGTTGTTTACGACGTTTGTTTTCCTCTTTAACCCATAAGTTGAAACCTTGAATATATGGTTTAATAAAATTCGTCAACCAAACATACCTACGCTTCAATTTCCTAAGTGCTTTAGCTTGAAACTCAACAGTTTTGTTCAACCTAACAAGCTCCCTTGTCAAAGCATAATTATCCAAAGTCAATCCTTCACGAGGTATAGTATGATCATCACCTTGAAGATGTGAATGTTCTTCTGAAATAGGAACAGAATGTTGTGGAGATGGAGTAGGTGTTCTTTCAATCTCTGCTTGAACCTCAGGGCTTGGAGAAACAGTACCCTTTAAAGATGCAGTACCTTCAATGGAATCAGTACTTTCAGATGCAGTACCTTGTGAGGCAGCACTTGTGAAGCGATCTTGAAAGAAGCAGAACTTTGAGAGGCAGACTTTGTGAAGCGGTACCATGTACAGAATCGAGGAGCTCACTTTCTTCATCCTCTCCAGCTGCATTACGTACAGCTTGAACAACTTCCATCATTGTAGAAGTTAATGGAATATCTCCACCTCTGAATAAAGCACTTCGCCTAGCCATAAATGTAAAGATTTTGGCTTGTTGCACAATGACAGGTAACAAAGCGGCGGGTTTTGGAACATCGACCAATTGCTTGTTTAAGAAAAACTGTACAAACCTTGGGTACATTAGCCATTTTGACCCAGAGGATATATGTGATAGCATCCCATCCAAAATAAGCTTTGAAAAATTAAACACTCTGTCAGTAGCTAGTCCAACCACTGCGGATGCTATATTGGACCCAAACTGCTCCCAAGAAGTACTTTTAGAACTTATGCAATGAGGCAGTACATGAATCAAGAACTTCCATTGAGGACGAGAATAATGCTTTCTTGAATGTTTGTTCTGTTAAAGATCCTTCATAACCAAGATTCCTAAAAGTATCCCAAATCAGTTGCTTGTCAAATCGAATAGCCCCATCTTCATCTCCAAATAATAAATCTTCTCGAATAGAGGCTGCTGTAATCTTGATAGTCCGTCCCAGCGTAGATCTAATATAATATTCATCCTCCTCCATGTTATCTCTAGCATTAGCCCAAAATTCTTGAATCCATGGTTCAATAACATCCGGTTCAACCAAAAGAGCATAACTAATAGGCGACCCAGTAAGATAATCAACAATATCATAAAAAGCCATATTCGCCTCAGTCTTGTCCAAATTAGCCACCATATTGTGCTTAGAAACAGTTAAACGATTCGCCATTTTGAATGAGTGAGCACAATAAAGATTTTATTGAAGAATAAAGAGATGGTGATTGGGAGATACGTATGGAAAAGATGTAAAGTAATAATATGAGAGGGAAAATCGGAAAGTAGTTATTTATAGGTAGGATTTGAAAAATCACAACCTATAATAACAAAGTTACCGTTATTATCAATTACCCATCAATATTACCGTTGGAGCAGTACTTTAATACGACAAACAGTACTTTCCACATAAGCAGTACTTTCCCAAGCAGGTACTTTCAAGGAAAAACGATTACTTTGCCAAAATTTCTTCATATAAACTAAGTATCAACAAGCATCCTCCCCTCAAGCAATACACAGGACTATACTAACACCTTATAGTCCTCCCCTTAAACGAAGCTTAGTAGTTAATCATTCCAATGCTCACGACCAAGTGATTGAATCGTGACACATCAAAACCTTTTGTGAGTAAATCAGCTACATTGTCATCCGTGTGAACCTTAACTACATTGATGAGCCTATGCTCATAACAATCTCTGATAAAGTTATGCCTAATCTGAATATGCTTTGTCTTGGAATGATACACAGGATTCTTAACAATACAAATTGTATTCTCATTATCAATATTGATAGGAGTATTTTTGAAATTGAACCCATAGTCCAGAGAGTTGATTTGCATCCACAAAACTTGACCACAACAACTTGCAGCAGCTACATATTCAGCTTCAGTAGATGATGTTGCTGCAATTGTCCGCTTTTTGCATTGCCAGGAGACTAGCCTTCTTCCAAGATATTGGCATCCACCAGTTGTGGATCTTCTATCATAATTATCACCAGCATAGTCACTATCTGAAAAAGCTTCCAAGTGAAAAGGTGACTCTTTAGGATACCACAACCCCAACTTAGGTTGTTGATTCAAATAACAGAAAAAAAATTATTTTCTGCATTCATGTGAGAGATCTTTGGTGAGACTTGATATCTTGCACATAGACAAACTGCGAACATGATATCAGGCCGGATGCATAACATATACATAAGAGAGCCAATCATTGATCTATAAAGCTTGACTTCAACAGGGTGTCCATCTTCATCTTTGCCCAATGAATTGATAGATTTAATAGGTGTAGTAACAGCCTTCATATCATCAAAATTAAAGTTCTTAAGTATGTCATGTAACATACTTTCTTGTCTTGATGATAAAAATACCTTCCTTTGACTGCTTAACCTGAAGTCCTAAAAAGAAAGTCAACTCTCCCATTGAACTCATTTTAAATTCTTTCTGCATCGGTAGCTTGCTCAAACTCCTTAACCATGGACTGTTTGGTAGCCCCAAAGATGATATCATCAACATAAACTTGAACTAACATGATATCTTTCTTGTCTCTCTTGATAAACAAAGTCTTGTCAATAGCTTCCCTTCTATATCCATGTTGCAATAAGAATGTGGAGAGTCTCTCATACCAAGCTCTAGGTGTCTGATGAAGGCCATAAAGAGCCTTAACAACCTTGTAGACTTTGTTTGGATGTTTTTGTTTAGGATCTTCAAAACCAGGAGGTTGTTTGACATAAACTTCCTCTGTAATCTTGCCATATAAAAAGGCACTTTTAACATCCATCTGGTAAACTTGAAAGCCCATATAAGAAGCAAAGGCAAGAAATATTCTAATAGCTTCTATTCTTGCTACAGGAGCAAATACCTCATCATAATCTACCCCTTCCTCCTGTCTATAACCCTGAGCAACTAACCTTGCCTTGTTTTTGATAACATCGCCTCTTTCATCTCTTTTAACTCTAAAAACCTACCTGGTTCCAATAACTCTCTTCCCATCTGGAAGATCACATAAAACTTCTTGAAGTTTAAATTGAAGAAGCTCTTCTGCATAGCTTCAACCCAACTTTCTTTAGTCAAAGCTTGAGCAATATTCTTGGGTTCCTCTTGAGAGATAAAACAAGTAAATAGACAGGTTTAATGGTCCTTATGATTCGACTGTTTGTTTATACACAAAGCTAAGTAAAGCATTGTGAGGTTTTGTGAAACCCTTAGCTTTGTGTCTAGTCAGCACTCCAGAAGTAGAAGGACCAATGATTTGATCGGAAGGATGATCCTTATGAGTTCTTAAGTTTGGAGACTGTGGAACTTCATAATTATCATCTAAATTAGTAACATCAGCACCTTCATTGGAATTTGGGAAAATACCTTCATCTTCAAATTCATCATCAGTATCTTCTAATCCAGGCATGGTATGATCATATAGATCATCTAAAGTCTGTCCAACAGGGCAAGCAGTACTTTGTACAAAAGTTGTCCAAAGTACTATGAGAGTACTCTGCAGTCTTGTTCTTCTTCTTTGCCTCTTCATAAGCTTTCCTTTGTTCATCAGTGTAAGATTGTGCTAAAACATCTTGAAGAAGCATCTGATTAAGTTCCTCTTGAATAGATTGATCCTCAGCAGATAATGAGGATTGTGGTGCAACAGTACTTTGTTTTGAAGAATCAGTACTTTGCTTGGAACAGCAGTACTTTGGTTTGAACTACAGGATCTTTATCAGAACGAGCATCAGGTCTAATATGAACATCATGAACAACATATTGGATATCTTCTTCATTGTGCATAGGTTGATTTTCTTCTCTCACAGGAACATAATTCATTGAAGGAGATAAAATCTCAAGATCAAACATCCAATCAGGACCTTTACCTTTTTCATTGTCTTGATGTTCTAAAAACTCAACATGAAGACAATCTTGAACCTTCTTAGTAACTTTGTTGTATACTCTAAAGCCCTTACTGTTAGTGCAATAACCCAATAAATATCCTTCTTCTGACTTGCCATCAAACTTCCCTAGATTATCAATAGTGTTTAAAATAGTAAGAGGGCATCCAAAGGTTTCATAAAACGAATGTTGGGTTTAGTGCCCATCAGCAATTCATAGGGTGTCTTCATCTGTGGTTTAGTGACTGAGACTTTGTTAAGTACATAACAAGCGTTACTTACGCTTCTGCCCAGAACTGAATAGGTAGGTGAGAATCCGCTAACATTGTTCTTGCTGCTTCAATCAAAGTCCTATTCTTCCTTTCTGCAACACCATTCTTTTGTGGTGTTCTTGCAATACTAAACTCCCTTTTTATGCCTTTGTTTGCACAAAATTCATCCATAAGTTTGTTCTTGAATTCAATCCCATTGTCACATCTAATACCTCTAACCTTGAGTCTCAATTGGTTTTCAAGAGCAATAATCAGTCTGGATAGCATCAAAAGTATCATCTTTAAAACCCAAAAAGGAAACCCAACTGAATCTACTACAATCATCAGTAACAACCAAACAATACTTTTTCTTATTTAAACTTGCCACAGAGACAGGTCCAAATAAATCCATATGTAACAGCTCCAATGGTTCTCTAATAGTTCTTTCATCAAGCTTCTTGCAGGAAGCTTTGTGTTGTTTACCCTTCTTGCATGCCAAACATGATTGATCATTCTTGTAAGTCTTTGAAGGTAGACCTCTAACTAAATTGCCTTTGACCAGTTTGTTGATATTCTTGAAATTAACATGACCCAATCTTCTATGCCATTGATGTGCCTCTTGAGATGTTGCTTTAGCCACCAAACATGTGGCTCTGCCATATGAATTTAGACTCTTCATGTCTAAACTATACACATCATTTGTCCTTGGTACTCTAAGTACTACCAAGTCATCATCAACGGGTTTTAAATCAGGAGGAAAGGATGAGACATTCTGTGCATGAATAACAACAGGATGCTTTTTATCACAAATTTGAGCCCGAGGCCTGACAACAAGTTGAACTTAAGCTCCTTCACATATCTGACATTCTCAAAATCGATTCTTCCAGCTTTAATTGTTCCTTTCCCGGTAATCCTTCCTCCATTGGGATCATTCCCAAATGCAACTTTTCCTCCACTAATCTTCCTAAAATCAGACAGGATCTCTTTGTCTCTGTCATACTTCAGAGCAACCACTATCCACAATAAGATGATCTTTAAGCTCCTCTTCCGGGTTGCCCTGCACATAAAGAAAAGAGTTAGAAACTTTTAGGAACCCAAGCCATTCCTGACTTGTGTTCCCCTTGTGGAGTTACAAACAAATTCTTTGAGAAATTCTTTGAGAATGTAATTTCCACTATCTTTCAAATGATGATCCAAAATTATCTTTTGATTTTTAGCATGTGGATTTTCAAAACTTTCTGGTTTTTCAATATAAATCTCTTTCACAGATTTTAGCATTTTCTTGTGTCGCACAAACATCGATTCACTTTTTGTTGAACGTCTTTGTTTGTCTCTGCTAGATACTTTCCTTTTAACCCATTCGTTTTAACACTTGGTTCCTCCGATCTAAATCTCCTATGTGAATTGGAATACCTTCTAGGTTGATAGTGAGATTGGCTAGAATTTATATACCAAGTATTGTGATCGAGTACCTTGTTTTGTGCGCAGCGTACTTTGTGAAAGTCTTGGGCCGAGTTAAGATACGGAAGGAATCTGTGAGATCTGAAGGTCTTCTCTGTTGTGGGTATCTATGATCTGATGTGAAGTTTCTGTGATTAACCCTATTTGAATTAGTCCAAAATGGTTTGTACTCTCTAGGTTTCTGGTTGGCAGTCCCGTTCTTTGGAAATTTTCTAAGGTATTTTGAGTGATGTTCACAATCCTTAATTAGATGAGTAGGACTGAAACACACAAACACAGTTTCGACCCATCTTGTCAAAGTGACATTTTCTATATCTATGCCCAAAATTATTTTGCCTTCTTGGTGAGTGATTAAACTTGTTTTGACCAAAATTATTCCAAAAAGGTTTAGCGATCTACGGTTTTGAAAAGGTTTTGAAGAAGGTACTGCTTGTGGATCAGTACTTTGATTTAAAGGTACTGCTTTGATTTTGAAACCGTTTTCAACAGTTTCTTTGGGTGTTTCAGACCTAGATTTAGCAACTAGCTTTTTCCTAAACTCTAGACTGTCTATTCCAAAGCGAGAAACATCAGGCCTAAGGGGTTGATGAATGCCGATGTAGGATGTGGAACACATGATAATCATTAGCTTTCTTATATGCAGGAGGTGAGTCACTTAATGAACCATCATTACTAGATGTATCTACATAATTAATGAGTTCTTCATCACTAGTGGTTATATCCTCATACTCACCTTCATCCTGATTACTAGATTGGTTTTCATCTATCTTACTAAAATCCATACCAAAACCTAATCCAGTTTTAAGATAGGCTCTTTGCTGTTTTTGAACATAAGAAACATGTGACAGACCAGCTTCACCCCAAGGAGCAAACTTAGCTAACAAATCATCTCTTTCCTTAGTTAATTTCTCAATTTCAGCAATTTTAAAGTTTAATTTCCATTCACTAAGCTTTAACTGGTAATCCTGTTGTGCATATTTTTCAGCCCAAGCTACTTCATTAGTTTCATGTGCTAAAATTTTGGCTTCCATAGATTCTAAGGTTATATGATAACCTGCTACCTCGACCTATAGCCTTAACACAATATCTCTCTCAATCACATAACTGCAAAGCAATTTATGATAAAAATCATGACATTTAGAACATACCTCAGTGATAGGAGTTGATGCGGCTTGAAGTGACATCTTTAATATTGTTGAATAGGGAGTTTCTTCCTAGTCAGAGTTTCCACACAAGCTCAGATACCACTTGTTGGATCGATATACTTTAATCAAACTATCT
Source organism: Chrysanthemum makinoi (assembly GCA_910596185.1). Lineage (NCBI taxonomy): Eukaryota > Viridiplantae > Streptophyta > Magnoliopsida > Asterales > Asteraceae > Chrysanthemum > Chrysanthemum makinoi. The sequence goes on along the minus strand of OU343217.1, from coordinate 180,710,342 downwards.
TAACATAGCTTGTTAAGGTTTAATAACCTCGGATAAATCCTAAGTTATTAACAAAGAAACCCTGAGCAATCTTTATTAAGTACTGCGGAATTTACTTACAAAGCTAAGAAGAATAACCTTTTATTATAAACTCTAAATCTGCTTATTATGCAGATACTCTAATACAACTCTAAGATAATCAAACTTTTCTCTAAAACTCTAATTCTGAAATCGTAAGTCATAAATCGTACCTCTTAATGCCAATCTAGGAGTCCTTTTATAGGCTCAAGGATATCCTAGTCGGCCACAGTTTACAATTGATAACCTTGTACGACAAGTAATCTAAACATAGAATACAATTCTTTCCATAAACAAATATAACAGTTCTTTTGTTCTTGCAGTACTTTGACTTCATATTGCAGTACTTTGACTTTGTCTTTAACATTACTTTGAGTCTTTAACTTCTTCCGACTTGCAACTACGGTACTGACAAGATGTTTGATATCTTCAGTACTTTGATATCTTCAGCACTTTCATATCCCAACACTCATCAGCCGTTCGAATCCCATTAGGGACAGCTATCAATACTTAGAATAGTTTCTAAGTAAGACCCACTGTCTTCGGACTCTGATCATAAAAGGAAACTCTTAGCAGCGGATTTCAGCCTCCTTACAGCGCTTGCGATGTAAGCAGAGTATTAACAACATAGTGTGAAAACACTTCTCTAATCCTCACAAAGGCTGTTCCCGAAGTTAGACCTTAAGAGAGGCTAACATATGTATAGAAGTGTACCAACAAAACAGTGAGCCTGAGAGTATTGAAGACGTATCAACTCCACTGTAGACCATTTGAAACAATCACTAGGAAGGATGATACTTGATGTTGATCATGTAGCCATAAAAACCTTTTGTAAAATCTCTCAAAGCATTTAGGATTATAAAACATATTTTACTAATACTTTGAGAGTTTTTTTTTTTTTTTTTTTTTGAAATACTCCCCTCCACATGTGCTCATGAGTTTTAAGGTAAATATGCACATTGAGTAAGAGCTGGTAATTTTGAATTGATTGATTTTCAATAGACGAGACCTTTGCGAGACACGTACATCTGCCGTTAGACAGTTGAAATTATTACCCGTCCAAGTACAAGTCTAAAGAAATTCTCTCGAGATGGTGCATTCTACTTTGACAAGTCCTTTGCGAGACACATTTACATCACTAGTTATACTAGCTTGAAATTATTACCCGTCCAGGAACAAGTCATTTCGATTACTAACAATGTTTTCTCGTCAATTCATTGGTTAATTCTGAGTTACACTCGATACGGTACATTCTACTTTGACAAGTCCATCGTAGACAGTTTACGATCACTAGATACATTAGGCCAATACAATTCATTGGTTAATCGAAGTGACACCTCGATACAGTACATGCTATTGGACAAGTCCATTGCGCGACACGTTTACATCACCTATGATAAATAGCTTGAAATTATTACCCGTCCAGGAACAAGTCATTTCGATTTCTGAAAATTTTTTTGTTTTTTGTCAATTATTTAGTAATATATGAGTTGTACTCTTGAAATTTTAGCCATGATCAACATCTGAAGCTTCATACTGACCAACATATTTTAATCATTGTGTTTTCGAGCCCCTCAAATAAGAAATAGTTGTTATTTTTTTTTTTTTTTGAAACTTTGATTAAAATATGCTTTTTGAGGTTTTAAAATCACTTGGGAGGATCACATCACAAGAACATTTTAATGTATAGAACAAAGAGTCTTAAGTACTCCCCCTCAATTGTTGATATAAATTTTTGAATTTTTGAACATTTTGAGGGTATACTTGTATTGAACAAAATTTTAAAAAACTAATGAAAAAGTGTTTGAATTTTTTTGATTAAGTTCTGCTCAAGAGTAAGAAGCCTTCGATCCTTTTTTTTAAGGATTGAAGCGTACTCTAGGGTCCTTTCTTTACATAGATCGGGTTATGCATTGTTATGCATGCATAAGCCATTATGTTTATACATATTACAACTAAGGATAAAGTTCTAATCTAGCTACGAGTTATACTTATCTAGTTATTACATATTATCCTATCTAATAATGTTCAAATGAAATATATCCTATCTTATCTGTTACAAATCAGCATCATTCAAGTCGTCGATAGTTGCGGGTATCAAACTTTGGTCTTCCACCCACATAACTTTCCAATCTCCGCCTTTGCCTTCGGCGTTTTAGCACATGGTTAATCTTGTCAATGAAGTTTTTGACGTCCCTTGCTTCACTAGAATTCCATCTCTTTTTCACAATCTTTGGATTCTTCTAATCATTTAGTCTTACTTCTAAGACATCTTGTACCTTTATGAGGGTAGCATCATAGAACTTGTGAATTTCGTCATATGCCATAAAGTTGTTGATGGCGCGATCACTGTTGTAGGTGAATCCAGCTATCCTAAAGTATTCAAGAGTTGGTTTTTTCAAGTTAAACTTCCTCTGTTAGCTTTCAACTACTAATTGAAGATCTTCAACTCTTTCTTGAATGAGTATGCTTCGAATGGTGATCATGAGAGATGTGACGAAGGCATACTGAATACTTCCTGGAAAGTGTAACAACTTTTTCTGAATTTTGAGGAGATACATATCTTCAATGTCATTCAGGCTCAAATTCGAGTAATCTGCTTCACTGAATGGATACTCTTGCTCATCTTCTCTTTCCACCATGATCTTCTTCATGTATGTATACCCTAAGTTTTCTTCTGTTTCAATCTGCTATATAGAGACAATCCTGAGTGGACTGTAGACATCTTCTTCCTTCTGCTTCTCTAACTGCTTGCTTTTGTAGTATAGCGTGTGTAGTTGGGACCAATGGTGGATTCGGAATAGGGCGTCCTTGTCGTATGGTACTACAACAGAACTGAATAAACTGGTTGCAGTTTCTTCAATTGATAGTTGTGGATACACTGCAACAGGGATAAGAGTTAAAGAGGTAGCATATTTGTGTGAAGTGTCTCTGTCTCTCAGATACTCTAGATCTTTGTTGAAGAAGAACTTGTACGGTATCTTGGGGTTGATTGCACTTCCGAGTAGCGGTAGGGGCTTGGTGTAATCTGTGTAGTAAGGCTTATTTTTGTCCACATTGGACTCAGGGTTCAGCCAATTAATGTTGTTTGACATGGCACGTGCGATATTCTCCAAATGATAGTCGAGTTCAATAAAGCTTGCATAGCGATCTTTGAGGAAATTGTATGCCTTGTCTTTGAATCACCTGAGTTCCTTCTTTGTTATCCTTTGAATGTTCATGTCACGTTTGAATCTCTGAGCGAATTCTAGTGTGTTTCCATCTACTGGTTCAGAATCTTCTCCAATTTGTTCTTGAGCACTTACCATATCTTCAAACCATCCAAACTCTGCAGTAGTGTCCGTGTCTAGCCATTCCATAAATTTTGGTTGGTTTCCTTTCTTTGATTTTGAAGGTTTTGATGTAGATGCAGCTCTGGGTTGTGGTTTCGGTTGTTCTTCAGTATCTTCACCGGTGTACACAAAGTGTACTGGTTCGGATTGTTCAGGGTTTGCTATTGGCTTAGAAGTTGCCTGTTCACACTCATCTTCACCAGTGGACATGAAGTGTTCTGTTGCAGGTTGTTCTACATGCTCAGTGGGTTTGGATATTGATGTTGGCGGAGATGTGGAAGTGGTACTTATTTCAGTAGTAGTTGTCTTTGGAATGCTTGAAGAAGATCCACCGACTGTCTTTGTTCTCTTGTTTTGTATCAGGGTCACGATCATCTCTGGATCTTTTAAGAGTGGTTGTGGCAGTTTTACACATCTCATCTATTTTCTGAATTACTGCGATGAGAGCGTTGTAAAATGTTGACTCTTCTTCACTCATGACACATGTTGAACTAGCCATTTACACAAGTAACTGATCCTGCAGCTCTTTGATGGTAAGATTTTCTGAGTTAGATGGTGCGGTGCTGAGATTGATGGGGGTTGTGGAAAGGATTTCTTTGATGGTTTGATGAAGAATGGGTTCAATATATGTCTTGACTTCCTTCGGGACTGTCTTGGCCAATTTTTGTTTGACATGCTTCCTCGTATGTTCTCTGATAGCATCATCCATTCATGATTCGATATCCTTATCCATAAAGTCTTCAACACTTTGCTTCATCTGTCGCAACTCTACTACTTGATCAGATAGTGCCTTTGTCGTGTTGGTGAGGGTTTTTAGTTGTGTTTGCACTGTGTTGTCATTCTTGATTCGAGATTTAGACACAACGTTCTTGATCTTCAATGACGCATGTGACAACAATGTTTGGACTTTTGGTTTTATAATCGACCTGTTCTTGATGGATGTTGTATGTGTTGGTGGAGGAGATGACTGAGTCGAAGATTCTGGAATGGTTGTAGTGTCTTTATCTTGTTCCTTTTCCAGATCTTTGAGTGTTAGAGGAATAGTGAGGTTAAGTTGAAGACGAAGATCATGATCTGGATTTTCTGTAATGTAATTATATGCTTCTTCCTGAGCCTTGCGTCATTGTTCTTTTTATTCTTCTTCTTTACCCTTTTCTTGACAATTTATTTTGCTGCTTCCTTCAATAATCTTTCCTCCTCTGCTTTCTAGCCAACTCTGCAACTTCAACTCTTTCATTAATCTTTCTTGTTTAGCTTTTGCCTTTCTTGCTAGAACTGCTTCTTCAGCTTCTCTAATCATTCTTTGCTTTTCTTCTTCTTTTTGTCTAGCAATGCATCCTTCTATACATCTTTTTCACTGATGAATCCACTTTCGTTCATGTCCTGGTCTTGATCTTGATCATTTTGCTCTTCTTCTTCATTGGTAGCAAAATCATAAAGGTTCACTTCCTTTACTGGTTCACGTACTGAACTTGACCCTTCTCCTTGATTGCTAGGTTGAACAGGACGACGACTCTTTCTTCTGCTCTCCTTGATACCCCTTAGAAGGTTTGTCAAATTATGTTCATCAATTGTAGGGCCAGTGACACGAGCCTTCTTCTTCCTTTTGTCAACAAGTTGACTTTCAATAATCTCTTCCTCTTGTTGTTCATGTACTTCTTTCGCTATGTGAATTAAAGTGTCTTCAATCTCAGCAGAAATCTCATCATCATCTTTCTATTCTTTTTCCTTTTCTACTTTCTCTTTGAGAATGGCTTCATCAGCACTAAATTCCTTACAAACTGAATGACAATCTTTTCTTTTATCATGACTGGTCTTCCTTCAGTATCGGATTCAGTATTAGAGTCGTCAGAGGGTTTAGGAGAAGGTTTTGGTGAAAGATCTTCCTTGGTTACCGGCACATATCTCTTTTGCTTCTCGGGTGCCCTTGGTTTGATTGCCTTGGATGTGCTTGAAGAGCTCCGGGCTACACCGCCTGCCTTCTCATTTTACAGAAGTGAGTATCTTCTTCACTGAAACCAACACATTTGGCACGGAATGCTGCATCATACTTACTATAAGTAGCCGTTGCTTGTATTTCTTCAGAAAGTAGACGATCAAGAAGTCTTTTTCCATTATTGCGAGTGCTTAATGCTTTAACTTTGTTCATATTAACTTTGTGATCATCAAAGAAGGTGTGAATATCTTCGTCATCAAGGCGATTAGGAAGATTCGGGTGAGTTGCAATTAGATGAGCAATTAGAAGTTTAGTAAAGCGAATGAAGGGAATCTTGTTAAAGCTTCTGGAAGTAAGGTTGTAAATTTGATGCAAGAAATCTTTCCAGACTAATTGAACAAAATCAATCCCCTTGAGAGTGACCATTTCCCTAGAAGATTTGTAAATGTTGAAGTCAGGGGTGCTCATGACCACTTTCTCTGCCAGTCACAGAGCGAGCAATGATCGGATAAAGGGTCCTCCATGGTTGAGGCATGTACTTGACATCTACTCTGGAGTAGACAGTTTTGGTAGGTCTGGTTGTTCATCGTACCCAATGTACTTAATGAAATCTAGAACTTCTTCCTCTGTAGGTGTCGGATAATAGGTCTTTTTTGGTTTTGGCAAAAGGAGAACATCGCGCAGCATGGCCACATCAATGGTGAATCTTGTCTGTCCAGAGTGACTTTGAACGAATTTTCATCCAGACTTATCTTGGCAGTGTACCGAAACTGATGTATGTAGAAGGTTGGTACAAAAGCTGACTTGTCCAACATGTGTTTGTAAGGGTGTAATAGCAGCACTTCTTTAGCAATTTGACATGAAGGTTTTGAACACTTGAGCTGGTTGAAATGTGCCCTTTCATTGTTTTTGCCAATTATAACTCTGTAGTCTTCTGGGAAAGTGGTTTGCATTGTGAGTCTAGGAGTGGTTGTGCCTCAACATTTTGTTGTTCAGCCATTGTGTTCTGAGAAAACAAATCACTAAACAAACATCCAAAATGTTTACATGCTAGCACAGTGTGCTCGTTTGTTTTACTGATTTTATTGCTTTTGTATATGAACACTTATGTTATCTGAACTTAGTTGTTGTTTAGATAAAATTTTGCTCAGACTCATTTCAATTTTTAAAGTTAATTATCTTTGAGTTTTGGTCCATGACGTAGAAGTCCATGAAACTAGAAAGTATGTCTTAAATGGTAAAGAAATCCGCATGTTTTGTCATATTAGAAAGTTTGCAACAAATCCGAAATATGAAGACAAATCCAAAAGATTTCAACAAATCTTAGAGATCCATCAAATCCGAAAGATTAATCAAATCCGAAACAGATGACAAATCTGAAAGCTTCATCAAATCCGAAGGATTCAACAAATCCGAAAGCTTTGACAAACCCGAAACATTTGGTAAATCCGAAAGAATTATCTTCAAATTCGAAATTTCTTTACAAGAAATTCGAAACCACTGTTAAAGTACATATCCGAAAGTTGATTGAATTTTTCAAACTTCTTTGCCTCTAAGTTTAAAGACAAACCACTTGTTACAAACTCATCCAAACACATATTAGGAACTTTTCTATTAACACTTTTTCTAATTTGATACAATTTTGCACAAATCCAAAAGTTGAAAAACCCTCAATTTCTAACTTGTTATATTTGAAATCAAACCAGTGTTTAATCGTTTCAAGAATTATTCTAATGATACTTACAAACTATAGAACCAATTTCTAATATCATCTAATCAACAAACACTCATATTCGATAAACTCTAAAACCCTTTGAACTGAAAATCATCAAAAAGTGAATTTTTGTTAAAAATTCTTATGGGCGAGCGTTCCTAGACATATTCCACACCTTTCCCACCAATTCAATCAAGCCACAACACATTTAATCAAGAAATCCCAATTGGAAACCCTAAACCCTCAAATCTTTCAAACTTTAAAATTAACCATTGGATTAAAGTGATTTCAAAAACAGTTTCTTGTATTTGGATTTAGAACACGATTGTACTTACAGATTGGTGAAAAACTTGGTGGATTTGTCGTTTGATTTTCAATGCTTGATCTCCGTTTTCTTTTTCTTTTCTTTTTTTTATTTTTTCTTTTTCTTGAAATTTTGTTAATAGCGAAAGATGTGAGGAAGACGGGGGTGTATGTTTGGATAGTTTTATAAGTTTGAGGCTTTGACACTTTTGGTCCTTAAACTGTTAAGTTTTGCACCGTTAGTACCATTTTTGGCAAAAATAAATTTTTTTACTCTCCCGACACTTGATTTATTTAGAAAATTTTGAGTTCACAATGTTTTTGAGAGAGTTCTTTTACACATGCAATTTCCAACACTTTGAAATAACATCTTTTTCATAAATATGCACGTATATAAATTAATTGGTAAAATTATTTTTTTCGTATTCTCCCCCTCAACACATGGTTCATAATATTTGTTGTTGAAAGGTTTTAAGCCATGTGTTGAAGTAAAAAGGGAAAATATATACTTGCATACTAATAGATAGGATAAGATCTTTTTGAGTTTTTCTATTTTTAAATTTTGTCTTTGTTTTTGTAAAATTTATAAAAAATGAAAATTATTTTTGTAGTTTTATATTTTTTGTATTTTCTTTTTGAAAATATTTACAAAGTGTTTTGGTGTTTGACTATTTTTAAGATTGAGTGAGTAAATTTTCCAGTTCTTCTGGAGTCAAACACCGCATATCAATTCGATGAACTAAAGCAGTAATTTTTGCGAAAGGCAAGGCTTTGGTGAATAAGTCCGCCAATTGGTGTTCAGTGCCGACAAAGTATAGTTCTATCGTTCCCTTTTCGACATGCTCCTTAATGAAATGATATCGTAAACAATATGATTTGATTTTTGAGTGTTGAACCGTGTTGCAGGAGATTGTAATTGCACTTTGGAGTCGCAATACATCGAAATCTACATAACCATAGTCCATCAGCTGTGTTCTCATCCAGATGACTTGAGCACAACATGAAGCATTGGCAACATATTCTGCTTCTGTTGAGAACAACGATGTGCAATTGATGACATCAAATAAGGTCATATTTATAACATCATTCATCCTATGTATATTGCTTGTTTTATATTATTTTATATAAGATTTTACACTTAATTGCTTAAATGTTTCAATCTCAGTTATTATCAAGCAATTGATGAAAGTTAGCAATAATGGACGTATTTTAAAGCCAAATGGATCAAGTTTGAGAAAGTCCTCAAAACAGATAAGAATACGTCGTATCATTCTAGGCAGATACATCGTACACCAAGACTTGGACGATTATCAAGACCATTGTCTGACTTTGAAGAATACGCCGTATCCAAATAGTGGATACGCAGTATATGAAACTTTGGTCAAGAAGAAGAACGAGCGTGTTTTAGTCGAGATACGCCGTATCCAAATACTAGATACGCCGTATATGAAACTTTGGTCAACAAGAAGAACGAGCTTGTTTTAGTCCAGATACGCCGTATGATATTCTCAAATACGCCGTATCCAAATATTGGATACGACGTATATGAAACTTTGGTCAATAACAATAACGAGCTTGTTTTAGTCCAAATACGCCGTATAATATTCTCAAATACGTAGTATTCATCTTTATGATACGCCGTATCAGGAAGGTGTACGGACATTCTGGAATATAATAATCTTGGACCCCACGCGAAGTTACCTCGATACGCCGTATTGGATACATCCGATACGCCGTATCGACCGTATTCGAAAAATAAATAAAAAAGCTAAAATCTGGTTTTCAGAGAGCTCATAACCACCAAGTACGAGACCAGAGACATAAAGAAGACCAAGAAGGTCCAGCTAGTGCCATAATTCCATAGTAAGATTCCTTTAATTGTTTTACTACATTATAATCGTTCGGTTAGCGTATTTTCCTTTTTGATTTATACTTGAATCTTTTTGAACGTGATAGCATGTATTATTACTTAGATTTTGGGCTAATGCCTATATGTATTAGCCAAGTTTATGATTATTAGATGTTTTGATTTGTTTATTGGCATTGATTAGTCATCCTTGCATATTGAATATGTTATTACTTCATTCATATTTATTGTGTATGAGATTATTCATTCAACTAATTCTTGCTTATTCAATAACTCCTAAGTTTATGGATGATAGGCATTATTTCGGGAAGATCACATATCACTTAGCTTTATAACTAAATCAATAGTGCTATGACCATTAAGCTACTAGTAATTAAATTATGGCATAAATGTGTAATGTAAGCCCTCGCGTGATAAATGATAAATTATAATTTGTAAGTGATGCTTTGTGCGGGTTTCGATTAATTGTGACAAGATTAATCTATTGAAAGACTTAAATGGTAAACCTAGGGTTTAGGAGAAAGTGCCGCCTAGCTTACGTTAGAAATCCACCAATGAAGTGAGTATCATCATAAAAATAAGTGGATAAATCAGGCATTTTATATGATTAACTTGGCTAATACGTTTCCTTACTATTGGCTTGTGTAGGACCATAAAGTTTGTTAATTTATGTGGTTCGGGGGGTTGGGGAAGCTCAAAATAAAGAGTAAACATGGTAATATTAGATTGATAGAAAAGGGAATATGTGTGTGCATTCTAGAGAGAGAAAGGGAAAACACACACACTTCTATTTTACAAATGAGACATCCACCGTTCTAGTTGTGACTAGGAGGAGTATTTATACTACTTTACACATGAAACTATTACCTAATGTCAAGGCTAGTCTCTGCGTAAGTAAATGAGTAATCTAATACAATTCTCGTAATGACTTCATGTTTGGATTATTAAAATCCATATTAAAGACTCGGTCACCCCGAGTATCGTCTAGCATTAGTTAGGTTGTAGTCTTATTAGTAAACGTTAAGTTATCATATCATCATGGAGTCGGGTCGGGTCTTTACCCACTGTATGCCCGTTCCATAGCCCATAAGGGGCGTGTTTTGCAAGAAGTATAAATACCGTCTTCCTCAAAGGGAGAGGGTTGGAGCTTCATTTTCAATTAAGCATACTCTTTCATTTTCTCTCTAGCTTGAACTCCCAACCTCTTTCTCTCTCTAAAACACTAACATAATTCGGCCAAATCTCAAGACTATAAGTGTGTTATGATTTCAAGTATCTTAAAATTATTATCAAGAGCCATGGTTTGATTAGCATGATTGTGTGTACTCGGATTTGTGGCTAGCTTATGTTTTTTTGTTGTTCTTCTTTGTTTGGTTCGAATAGAAAAGCAAGAAACATCATTGTTTGAGCTTTGTTTGTAGTCATACATGTTATAAGTTGGTTATATCGTGTTTAGGTTTATTGTAGTAGCTTAGATTGATGTTTGGTTAGCATATTTCAATATTTTATAGGAAGTTTGGGTTATATTCAAAAGTTTAGAACCTCTGTTTCTTGACTGCGTTTTGGTGTTCTTAACTGCGATTTAGCTTCTTATTGACTGCGGTTTGAGTTTAAAAGAGTAAAATGCTATTGCATTTTGATTAAAAGTTTTTGTTGCGTTTTGATTGGTAGCTAAAAAGAGTATAAGGACAAAACAGGGTGAAAGTGACGTATGTACTTGTGCGAAAGTGACATTGCGGTTTCTCTTTTAGTTCTACGTTTTGAAGCTTCTGCATTTTGATCAAACCCGCGTTTTGAAGTCTCTGCGTTTTTATCAAGCTTGAATTTTGAAGTCTCTGTGTTTTGGTCAAGCCTAATTTTTGTAGTCATTGCGATTTGCTCAAGTTCCGCGTTTTGATTGCTGCATTTTGGTTCTTGCGATTTGCTTCTGCGGTTAGTCGTTGTGTTTTGCCTCAAAAGATTGAGATTTGACATTGCAGTTTGGGTTTGCGATTTGCTTATTGAAGACAAATTATCAAGTCAATCTAAACGTTATGCTGCCAAAATCTTGTCAAGTCTTGCATTTTGAGTATTTATATTTCTATACTCCATTACATAATCACTTGTCAACAAAACCTAATCATAACCAAACAACATTTCAGCTAATCCTACAAACAATCATCACTCCTAACACACAATCTTCAATCATTGTACCGATCCATCAATTATCATAACACGTTCAATTGGTCATTGTCCCATGGTTGCTTCTTAATTTTGTAAAATCTCACGAAAGATTCTATTTCTCAGTTTAATCCATAGATCTGTAAAATCCCGTGTAAGTGAACACCATGTCAACTATTTCTGATGACATTCAAGCTGTCGAGTCCGATACCCGCCCTCCTATGCTTGATAGGACGGATTATGAATCATGGGCACAATGAATTCGATTATATTGCTTGGGTAAGGAAAAGCGCATCAACAGTATTCGATCTATTGATGAAGGACCTTTTCAGATGGGCACTACTAGAGATACAATCTCTATCGCTGATGATGGAACTGTCACTCTTGGAACGGACAGACCACGTACTTACAATGATCTCGATAAGAATGAAACAAGTCCTTTTAAGAGAACTTGAGTTGTTAGAAGGTTTATTGCAGTGCGTCACTGGGTCTATAACGTCTTGTCTTCAATATTGGCGTTACCTTGGTAACAACCAAAATAGCATATGAATTGAACCCGATTTCCGCCCTAAGGTTGAATATTTGGAGGGCTATTTATTTTCACCTTTTCTCTTTATATTTCTTTTTCATTCTTCAACCCCTTCAGCATTTACCGAGACTTCGTCACTAGTACCTTGTTGGGTTTGTTCCAGTACTAGCTCCATCTCAGTTGACACTCTTCCCTTATTCTCACTTTTCTTCTCCTTTTTTAATCATACCTAAGGACTTCTACACTAGCTAGTGGATTGTCCCTGGGTAGATCCCTCCAGCTCTGGCGGGATCGTGGGAACGAATACCTAACCTTACCATTCTTATAACTCCAATAAGGTAAATGCAAGGTCAGTCATGTGGTACTATTCTTTCCGCCTTAAAACCAATTAAAAATCAATCAAGTTACTTATGATATTTGATATCAAAGCATTTTTACCTTAAAACCAATTGAAAATCAATCAAGTTACTTATGATATTTGTTACGCCCCCAAAACGGAAATTTTGAAACTTTTATTAATGACATGGACGACACGACTCACATTACGTTTTTACAAAACATCCCTTAGAATGGACCACAAAAGAAGGAAAATTTGGAAGGTTATCTTGTTAGTTTGAGCTAAAAAGAAAGGACTTAGTTAATTCAATCAGATGGCAGACGCAGTCACCCACATTACGTGACGTTGTCCGCCTTAAAGAAATGCCATGTCAAAAAACCCAGACTTTTAAGTCTGACGGCTCAGAAGGTTTTTAACCCGACGGCGTCAGGTTCTAAACGCGACGCCATCGCTCTTTGAAATGCGACGCCGTCTGAGACCCAACATAGACTGACGGCTCAGAAGGTTTTTAACCCGATGGCGTCAAGTTCTAAACGCGACGCCATTAGGAACCCAGAACTGCACATTTTGTGTAGATTTACTGCACTTAGACCCAACAAAAGTTACATATCACTTTGAACATTACCACAAAACCTGAAAACAACTTGTAACTCATGTAAAAGCAATTATCAGTAATAATCCCAACACTTTAACCTTCAAAACAAGTAATTGACTTTACGCCAAACATCATTTCTAACTCCATGACCCATAGTTACAAGAACTTGACACATTAACTTAACGTTTTAGAGAACATAAACGTAAGTACAACTACTAACAGAAAGAAGACCAAGACACTTGAAAATATACCAAAACGTGACTTGACTCTTCAGGGCTTCCAACTTTAACACCTTGGTTCCAAAAGACAAGCTCAACTAAGAACTCAAGCAAAGTTCATTCTATACTTGAGTCTTACCTTTATCCTCCTTGCTAGGACCTACAAAATGTCATCAACTATAACATAAGCGAATGCTTAGTAAGTAAATGGGTCAAATGCAAATAAAACTTTAACAACACATAAGAATTCATGGAGCATCTATAACATAAGCACATACCTTATAATTGGTATTTACACTACTTGACATACAAAGCTATGGATCCAAGCTAAACTATAACAAGCTCCATCAACTATAACATAATCAATTATTCATAATTCAACATGATATAACATTATCCACTATACTTACCTTTAATTATTCCTAGGATTACCAAGTAGAGTCACCACTTCCTTAAGCTTCCTAAACAATAATTAATCTTAATTAGAGACTATAACTAACAATCTCAATGAATTGGGCATCTTATATAACTACTTTAAAATTCTAAATCCAAGACCCTAATTACAAGAATTGGGGAAATTGCTTACTTGATTTGAGATATACAATTAAAGGTCTCCTATCCTTAATAATCACTTCAATAGCCCAAAATTAACTCAATTGATGATGATCTTGATACTTTCTTCTTCTTCTCTAACTCTTTCTTCAACTTGAGGTAACCTCCTCAAAACCTGGATAAGTCTCAATGAGACTAATTTTTCTCTTTTTATTTTTATTCTACTTAGGACAAATGACAACATTAGTCCCTCTATTCTAGGATTCTATATTTTGGCCACAATAGTTCTTAATCTTTCTTACTAGCTACAATATTTAAGAATCATTTTTATACATTCTAACATAAAAGGTTAGTACTTCCATTTAATAATACCTTGACGGGATACGAGTGTAACAATTCACCCCTCCTAAAATTTGATTTCGTCCCCGAAATCATTTTTGGAAAAGTTGAGGATACTGCTCTTCATTCTTTCCTCCGGTTCCCATCTAATAGTCGTACCCTTTCGATCTTTCCATTGTACCTTCACTAATGGAATCTCTTTATTTATTAGTTGCCTTGTCTTTCTCCCAAGTATTGCATCCGGCTCTTCGTGCGATGTTAACTTTGGATCTACTTCTACATCATCCAATGTAATTACGCTAGCTTCATCCGCTAAATATTTCCTTAGGTAAGATACATGGAATGTATTGTGAATTCCTTTCATCTCATCGGGGAGATCCAATACATAAGCTACTTCACCAACACGTTCTATGATCTTGAAGGGTCCAATTAATCTTGACCCTAACTTTCCGTTATGTTTGAACCTAAGAACACCCTTCCAAGGGGAAACCTTAAGCATAACATAGTCTCCAACTTCGAATTCAATTGGTCTCCTTCGATTATCGGCATAACTCTTCCATCTATCTTGGGCCGCTTTAAGTCTTTCTCTAATCGTCTCAATTTTCTCGGTTGTTGCTAGTATTATATCCGTACTAGCTAACTCTCTTTTCCCCACTTCATCCCAACACACCGGAGTTCTAAATTTCCTTCCATAAAGCATCTCATAAGGTGGCATTTCAATGCTAGCATGATCGTCCCAATTTCCCCCAAAGTAAATTACACAAGCCCTTAACATGTCTTCTAGTGTTTGAATTGTTCGCTCACTTTGCCCATCCGTTTGGGGGTGGAAAGCCGTACTCATGTGTAATCTTGTACCTAATTCTTCTTGGAAGCTTTGCCAAAATGCCGAAGTGAACCTTCCATATCTATCAGAGATTATAGAAATGGGTACCCCATGGCGTGCAATTATTTCCTTCACATATATCTTTGCTAACTTGTGAACGGGCATAGCTTCTCTAATAGGAATGAAATGTGCACTTTTCGTCAAACGGTATACTATTACCCAAATCGCGTCATGCTTTTTGGTTGTTCGCGGTAACTTTGTAATGAAGTCCATCGTAATATTTTCCCATTTCCAAACCGGTACTTCTAACCGTTGTACTTTACCATATGGTTTTTGGTGCTCGGCTTTAACCTTCAAGCAAGTTAAACATTTTTCAACATATTTCGCACAATCTCTTTTTATGCCCGGCTACCAATAATCTTTTCTCAAATCATGGTACATCTTGTTAGCTCCCGGGTGAATGGAATATTTTGACTTGTGTGCTTCGTCTAGGAGTAACATCTTAACATCACTACGGAAAGGTACATAGATTCTTCCATACCGCCTTTTAAGTCCATGACTGTCTTCTTCAAAATGAGGGACATGGGAAGTAATACGTTCCCCTTCCAAATTTTCTTTCTTCAAAGCTTCCTTCTGGGCTAACTTAACCTTATCGAAAAATTCGGTTGTAATAATCATTTGCAATGAATGGATCTTTGTAACTTCACCTTGATTTTTATGACTTAACGCATCAGCCACCACGTTTGCCTTTCCCAGGTGGTATCGGATTTCACAATTGTAGTCTTTTAATAAATCTAGCCATCTTCGCTGCCTCATGTTCGGATCCTTTTTTCCGAGGAAGTATTGAAGACTTCGATGATCGGTGTAGATCACGAATTCCACTCCATAGAGATAATGCCTCCATAACTTTAATGCAAGAACCACTGCTGCGAACTCTAAATCGTGAGTCGGATAATCTTTTTCATGCTTCTTCAACTGTCTCGAGGCATAGGCAATTACTTTACCTCTTTGCATAAGGAAACAACCAAGACTGGAGTATGATGCATCACAATATACAACCATATCTTCTGTTCCTTCCGGTAATACTAAAATCGGTGCTTCACACAACTTCCTCCGTAATGTATCAAAAGCATCATCTTGTTCCCTTCCCCACTCAAAAGGGACATTCTTCTTGGTAAGTCTAGTTAATGAAGACGCAATCTTAGAAAAGTCTTGTATAAGTCTCTGGTAATACCTTGCTAGGCCTAGGAAACTTCGTATCTCCCCAACATTTCTCGGAGCTTGCCAATTCATCACTGCTTCTATTTTTAACGGGTCAACCTTAATACCTTCCGGATTAACAACATGACCAAGGAATTGAACTTCTTGCAACCAAAATTCACATTTTGAAAATTTTGCATACAATCTTTCTTGTCTTAAGTTTCCAAGAATCTCTCTCAGGTGAACCGCATGCTCTTCCTTGTTCTTCGAGTAAACGAGAATATCGTCAATGAATACAATTACATATATATCCAACATCGGCCTACACACTCGATTCATTAGGTCCATAAAAACTGCAGGTGCATTCGTAAGTCCAAAGGGCATAACCGTAAACTCATAATGTCCGTATCGGGTCCTAAAAGCCGTCTTAGGAATGTGTTCTTCTCGAACCTTTAATTGATGATAACCTGAACGTAAATCAATCTTAGAAAACCATTTAGCGCCTTGAAGTTGGTAAAAAAGATCGTCAATTCTTGGCAAAGGGTACACATTTTTCACCGTTACGTTATTTAACTCTCGGTAGTCAATACACATACGAATTCTACCGTCCTTCTTTTTAACAAACAAAATCGGTGCTCCCCAAGGCGAACTATTTGGACGGATAAAACCTTTATCTAGCAATTCTTGAAGTTGGCTCATCAATTCTTTCATTTCTGAAGGGGCTAAATGGTAAGGGGTCTTCGCTATCGGTTTGGCACCCGGAATGAGATCAATGCGAAATTCTACTTGTCTTTCGGGTGGAACACCCGACAATTCCTCCTGAAAAACATGCCAAAATTCGTTAACAATGGGAACATTACCAATACTTTCCTTCTTAATACTTGTATCTACCACATGATCCATAAACGCACGACAACCCCGTGATAAATATCTCCTAGCCTTCATTACTAAGCATAACTTAAATTCTCCTTTTCTTTTATCTCCATATATTACTATATTTCGACCATTAGGATTCACGACTCGTACCATCTTTTGATTACATAAAATGGCGGCATTGTGATTACTAAGCCAATCCATGCCTATGATGACATCAAATTCTCCAAGCACTATAGGAATTAGATTGATCTTAAATATACTATTATCTAATTCCAACTCTACACCACGGAACACATTAATCACAACTACCACCTTACTATCAGCTATTTCTACTTTAAGGGGTTTGGAGAGTTTAGATAGTGGAGAGGTTAATTGCTTACTAAACTCTAATGACACAAAAGATACACTAGCTCCCGAGTCATAGAGGACTCGAGCGGGAATGGAATTAACAAGAAGTATACCTGTAATGACATCGGGTCCCGACTTCGCTTCCTCCACTCCCATTTGATAAACCCGCGCCTTAGGTTTTGGAATCTTAACTTTTTCTTCCTTGACCGTCTCACAATCTTAGCATCATTTGTTTTTCGACTCGGACATTCGTTTAAGTTGTGCCCAACTTGATTACACCCATAACATATCACCATTGGCTTTGGGCATTCTCTACTCATGTGATTTAAAGAACTGCACTTATAACATCCCGGCATGTTGAGTCTACACTCACCAAAATGAAGTTTGTGGCACTTCTTGCATTGCGTCTTCCTTGATTCCCTCCGGTCCTTCTACCTAAGTCAAACCTTGGCTTTTTGCCTTCTCTATCTCCGAACACTTGCTTCCTCTTAACATCCTTATTTTCTTTACTTTTTTTTCTCACCAAATCCGCTTCGCTCACACGAGCCCGACTTAGAAGATCTTCCAAGGTACTACACTTAAATGGTGAGGTTACTTCACGGATTTTGTCCTTAAGCATCCTTTGGAACCTATCTACTTTGAGCTTCTCCTTATTATGGTACCCAGAGCAGTAAGGGACCATGTCATTAAATTTCTTCCATAACTCATTCACCATTTCATTTGTTTGTACTAGAGTTTGAAATTCTTCCCGAATTTTGTCAATCTCCTCCGCCGGTGCATACTCCGAAGTAAATAACCCCTTAAATTCCTTCCACGAACACAAATCTGACCAAGCCTCCCCTTTCTCACACACTTTCCCTTGCCACCAAGTCCTAGCACTATCACGGAGGAAATTGATGGCGTAGATAACCTTCTTTTCCTCATCACACCCAATTGTGCAAAAGGCACCTTCAACGGCAATGAGCCATCTATTACAAGCTATAGGATCAAGGGTCCCCGTGAATTTAGGTACGTTACATGCCGTGAAATCGCGGTAAGATGATTTATCATTCCTAGTAACCCTACCATGACCTTCTTCTCTTATAAGTTCCGCGAACTCTCTTTGCATTACCTCTTGAATATTTAGAGTGGTCTCTTTAACAATGTACGGCATGGATCTTTCTAGTGCCTTTCCTATCCTTCTCCTCATTAAAACTTCTAAAGATTTTACTTGTTCGTCAGTAAATCCTTCTAAGGTAGGACCCTCCGAACTAGAAGAAGAGGAATTTTCCGAGGTCATATCATTTTTGGTTGGGTCACTTGCCGAAGATCCGGAATGTTTAGAGGTAGTAGCCTTTATGGCTTCCTTTGATTGAGGAATATTCATTTCTTCTTTACTGTAACATATAACAAACATTCGATTAAGCAGAATCACCTATAACTTATAAAAATCATATAACTCTTTCACAACTCACCCTAACCACCACCTGCACAAGGCCTTAACGATCTTAGGTAACACACATGTGACATATTCTTATAACCACGGTGGCCAAGCGTAGTTATTAAAAAATGTAACATATGTTCTTCTTAAAATCATCAAGGAAGTGTACGTAGCATAACTATTACTAACACAATTCACGCGGCCTAAGTCTAGGAAATTCTAAGGTAAAGATCCTAAATCTCTTAGACCAAGGATCTGATACCAAGTTATTACGCCCCCAAAACGGAAATTTTGAAACTTTTATTAATGACATGGACGACACGACTCACATTACATTTTTACAAAACATACCTTAGAATGGACCACAAAAGAAGGAAAATTTGGAAGGTTATCTTGTTAGTTTGAGCTAAAAAGAAAGGATTTAGTTAATTCAATCAGATGGGCAGACGCCGTCACCCACATTACGTGACGTCGTCCGCCTTAAAGAAATGTCAGGTCAATAAACCCAGACTTTTAAGTCTGACGGCTCAGAAGGTTTTTAACCCGACGGCGTCAGGTTCTAATCGTAACGCTGATTCGTTTGTTTGTGAGTGGTGAAAAACACAATATCAATATATATCAAATTATCCGTAAAATTCGACAAATTAACCTTTTAGGAAAAGGGTTAACGTACCAAACCTTACGGGTGTGATAAAAGTGATACCGGAAAAGTGATTTCCCGGGTCGTGTCCCAACGAGGTGTGAATGGAAGGATTCGTTGAGTTTTGTGATTTATAACTTGAATTGGTTTAATGATGATTTGTTGATTTGAATTACGTTTTCTACGAATTAATTAACGGGAAGGTAATTAAGGCAAGGGAAACCTTATAAACTACAAATTAACTATTACTAAGCCTAAGTAATGATAAAAGGAAGCTAAACTAGGTCCTAGGGTGCTAAAACTGAAAAACGTAAAAACCGGCAACCACCCGAGCCAAATACGTATAAGTTTTGCAATTTAAGGGCTACGGGTGTGAAATAAATTTTCCTACGTCCTAATTGACTAAAAATAATTTTAGAAAAAAGCAGGGAATTTTTTCGACTTTTAAAATAATTACTACGAATTAAAAACTAATTTAATCTAATTAATTAACTAAAAATACTAAACTATTTAGGAAAAATCTGAAAAATTCACAGAAAGTACTTTGATTAATGCTTGATCTAAGAAAATTAAGAAAACAGTAACTTGTTTTGGAAATAAGCTACAGAATAAGCTAAAAAGGCTTAAAGCTAAGACTGCCAAAATGCCTTAAATGACTTGTTTGTGTAAAATCCAACGAGACAAGTCCCAAGGGCGCGTTGGTTTGGAGGGTGTGTGTTGGTGCTTTGGTTTCTGAGTGAGGATACCCAGGTTCGAATCTGGTCTCCTCATTTTTTTTTTATTGAAACATTTCTTTTTTAGGACTGCTATCAAAGATGCACTCAAGATGTAAAAGTTTTGTGAAAATCTTTCTTCTAAAATTATCTCAATAAGCTGTAAACAGCTTATCTACAGGGCTGCTTTGGACAGAAACACAATTTACCCCTTTTAACTGATTTGCAAGCATGAAGATGGCATGAAATATGGGAATCCTAAAGGGCTGCTAAAGGGGAATTAAGCACTAAAACAGATGTTCAAAAAGCTAACTATCATAAACCTACTCTAATGAACTACGTACCACCTAAATCATCTAATTAGCACTATGAATAAGCTAAATGAACAAACAGGGATGAGACCTGTGAGTGCAGTGATGCAGGCTGAAACCAGCCCAAGGGTCCCTGTTGGAGCTTATTTATAAGCTGAGAAACAAGCTTCCAAGTCAAAGACAAAGCTGCACAAGCAATGTTAAGCTAGCATAGATGTTAAAATTAACAAGTAGGACCCAACAAAAAGCTTTTATCAGCTTAGAAATAAGCTAAGTTCAGCTTGTGTTGGGAACTTATTGTATGTTGATATCGATTAAAACATGAAGTTGCAGATTTTAAATGCACATAAACCCTTCTGAAAGACATTAACTTGCAACACAAATTTAACACATATTGAGTAGGGCACATAAGGATTAGACAAACACTAATTTTACACAAACTAGACATCAAATAAGCTGAGAAAAACCTCCAAGAATAGCAGTTGTTGCTGCTGTTCTGTGAACCTTCAGTGAGACAGAAACTCTTTCTGTTTGAAACCAAATTTATGCAAAACTTTGTTACAGCGATTTGAAGCTTATGACATTTATTAACAACTTGAAATGGAGGTTGACCTTGAAGGTCAAACGGGTAAAAAGCTCTTTTTGACCATTAACTAGCTTAAAACAAACACCCCTGAAAGAAATGGATTTTAAACAAAAACTACTTTTTGGAAGCTGACTTTGGATTTCTTTGATAAACTTGAAATGGTAATTAACATAAGAATTTGAAACTCAACATTTAACAACTAAAATAACTCAAATGCTAAAGAAACAGAATTGATAAAAAAAAGACTTTTCATTAATAAGAAAACAAATTACAAATTGAATTTTAAAAGACTGAAACTGAGTTAAAAACTAAGACTAGGGGTGCCTTATACTTGGCTACATGATAAGCTATTTATACTAGAGGCTTCACTCTTCAACTGCTTCAATGTTGTGCTTTCTCTGTGAGGGAAAAGTGAGTTGTAGGAGCATTTGTGCTTTCTTGAGTGAATCTCAGCCATCAAACAATCTTGGCGCCCAAATCCAAAAGATCACCACCATCAATTGGTCTTCTCTCTTGAGCTCCAATGGGAGATTGTGGGATTGCCAAAGTGGGTTGACCACATGTGAAGGATGCTTGGCTCGTTCTTGTGCATCTCCCAATGGTGAGAGTGATGGGGGGAAATAGTGGAGGATGACTAGGAGCTGAGGGGGATTCTTGGCGGGCTTTGGGTGTTCTGGGATTTTTTTTATTTTGTTTACCGGTTTGGGGAAGAAAGAAGAAGAGGGAAAGAAAAAAGGTCACAGATGGATGGGTTAAGATAGGGTAAAGGGTGAATTGTTTTTATAAAAAGGTTGGAAGTAAAAATACATTTTGTAAATCGCGTTTTTTTTTTTTTAGAAAACTAAAAATAATTGGTTTTAGGAAAAATAGAATTTTTACAAAATGGTTTTGAAGGCTAAAATGGGATTTTGGGATTAAAAGGTGTTTTGGACAGGTTTTTGGTTGCTTTTCCCCCGGATCACTCTCAAAACGTGTCTCGGGCTTCAGAAATGTAGAAAATCGCATCCCGGCTACGTCTTGACTGCACTATTCCAGATTCAGCTCGAGTTTTCCGCTTTCGATCTGCTTTCAATCCTTTTGTACCTGAAAGACATAAAACACACTCTGAGGATATTTTTAACATATTTTGAGCGTATTTGGGTGTTTTTAGTCATTTTTTAGGTCTTAGGCGGGTAAAAATGATGAGTGAATAAGCACTCGTCAAATTCCCCCACACTAGGCAATTGCTAGTCCCTAGCAATCAATCATGTGAAGTAATGAAAGACTCAAGATTACCAAGACTACCCCGTTTCAACTTTTTATTTGATGCGAGAAACTTAAACTGAAACGTAAACAACATGCTTGATTATCAAAAAATAAGCGGTATCATGGAACGGGATTCACACAAAATGGGTGTCTCCAGGGAATTATAATCGTCATCCTCTTTTTAATACTCCCAAACTAAGTCTAGACTTATTGTGCAAATGTTTTTGTAAAATGCTAACACTACTTATACAAGTAATCTATGTAAGTCAAGACTTAACTTTTTTACTCCCGCAATTACTATAAGTTAGGTGTGTGTGTTGTTTTCAAAACTTTGATCATAAAAATCGACACTCATCACGGTTGTTATCTATTCAAGTTTGATATTAATTCAACGGAAATCTAAAAACTTAAGGTTCGAAAAGGGCCTTTTCCATGTAGCGGCTTTCTTCTCGGCACATCCCAAACCAGTTGGCTTTAGGTGACCAGGCTTTTAACACCCCACAGAGAATAGTAGGAATCATTTGGATTTCGATTCCAAAGGTTTAGAAACTTCCGCTAACTTAATATTAAGACTTGAATGGACAACAACCACCGATTATTTAGAGATTGAAAACTCAAAGGCCAAATCACTCCATGTAACGGCTTTCTTCTCGGCACATCCCAAAACATAAGTTTTAAGTGACCAGGCTTTTGACACCCCACAGAGAATATTACCGAAGCTTTCTAGACCTTTGAAATTAATAATCTATAAATTCCCGTTGCTTTTTAAGATAAAATTGACGAATCCGAGTTCAACTCCAGATTTAAATTTGAGAAAAAGCAAGTTTCGCACATTTATTCATAACTTTTTATTTCACCAACATTTTTTCATTTTCATTCACTTTTTCACTTTTTTTTTTTTTGACTTTTGACTTGCAATTTTACTTTTGCATCATTCAAGCACTTTTACGATACTTTCATTTTGCAATTTTATTCAGATTTTAAGAAAGTATGCTTTCCCAAAAATTTAAACAAAAAGTTGAACTCTAACTCTTTATCAAAATCGCTTAAAAGTTTTATTGCATAACAAAACGATTTTTATGTTCAAAGGTTTGAAAACGACACTATATTAGGTTCAATTAAGAGCTACTGGGAGAAAAAGCCATAGATTACTTATATAAGCTTTAAAGAGAACCAACTACTCCACGCTTAGCATTTTCATTTGCACAACTCGTAAAAACTTAGCCTAATCGTTAAGGAAGCAGCTAGATCAACACTCTAGCAGAGTCGGGATTCCCTTTGTTCTAACCTAATCAAGACTAAACTTTCATTAATGCCGAAGCATTAACACTTTATTTTTGTGCAAAGCACTTCTTTTTCATGCAAAATTTTTAAAATTTTGGTCAAAACGGGGGTACTAGGGACTAAAGGGTACAAATGTGACAAAATTCGACAGAATTCCCCCCCACACTTAGAATTGAATATTGCCCTCAATATTCAAAGTCCCGGCCGAAGCCGATACTATCGAACGGAAAAAGGTAATACCACTAGCCAAGTGTGTGGACGAAATCTGTTATTTAACACAAAACAGATTTTTGAAAACATATCCCCAGATAAACGTTAGCAAAATTGATCGGATATTGGGCGGCTGGATTGAAAACAGGCGCATCAATCATCACGATCAAAGGGATTCCTGAAAACACGAGAAAACACACAAGAAGCAAACACTGTGGAGGTTTCCCCCCACACTTAGTTGTTAGAAAATAGAAAGAAGTCAGAAACATGGGTGAAAACCCATGGAATGCTACTGTTTTTGTTAACCGAGTCGCTAGCTTGACTCGACCCCGAATTCATTGGTTCGTGGGGAAGGTTTGGAGATCCGGGACAACCATGGATGGTATGTCCCCTCCAAAATAGTGCTTCAACCTATGTCCATTCACCTTGAAGTTTGGCCCGTCGGTTTGAGATAACTCGACGGTGCCATATGGAAAAACTTTGGCAACGGTGAATGGACCAGTCCAACGGGTCTTAAGCTTTCCCGAGAAGATTTTCAATCTAGAATTGAAAAGAAGGACTCGGTCACCGACGTTGAAAACACGGTTCTTGATCTTTGAGTCATGGATCTTCTTTGTCTTTTCCTTGTAAATCAACGAGTTCTCGTAGGCTTGATCACGGAGTTCATTTAATTCATTGAGTTGAACTTTCCGGTGATCACCCGCGGACTTAAGGTCAAAATTTACATGCTTCAAGGCCCAATAGGCTTTGTGCTCGAGCTCGATCGGAAGATGACACGCCTTTCTGTACACAAGCTTGTAAGGAGTACACCCGATGGGTGTTTTGTAAGCGGTACGGAAGGCCCAAAGTGCATCTTCAAGTTTGTCCGACCAAGAGGCACGGTTTTCACCTACGGTCCTCTCCAAGATTCTTTTCAAACCACGATTCGAAACCTCCACTTGCCCACTAGTTTGGGGGTGATACGCGATAGAGAGACGGTGAGTGACACCGTACTTAAGCATCACTTTTGCGAATTGATCGTTGCAAAAGTGCGTACCGCGATCACTAATGATGGCACGGGGAGTTCCGAAACGGGCAAAGAGAGACTTTAAGAATTTCACAACTACTCGGGCGTCGTTGGTGGGTAGCGCTTTCGCCTCTACCCATTTAGAAAAGTAATCGACCGCCACGAGTATATACTTGTTCCCTCGAGAAGACGGGAACGGCCCCACAAAGTCAATGCCCCACACGTCAAAGATCTCACACACTTGAATGGCATTTTGAGGCATTTCATCTCTTTTTGAGATGTTGCTATGACGTTGACAAGCGTCGCAAGATTGGACTAAGTCGTGGGCATCTTTGTAGATTGTAGGCCAATAGAAACCGGAGTCAAACACCTTCTTGGCGGTGTAGTTCGGGCCATGATGTCCCCCCGTGGGTCCATTATGACAAGCCTTGAGAATTTCAGCGGCTTCTTGGCCGTGAACACACCGTCGGATGACTTGATCCGCACAGATTTTGAACAAGTAGGGGTCGTTCCAGAAATAATGCTTAACATCTTTGAAAAACTTGTTCTTTTGTTGGAACGACATCCCTTTCACAACAAAGTTACCCGCATGATAGTTTGCAAAGTCGGCAAACCATGGGGTACTCGAATCTCTACGATGAGATACCACATTAAGTGTCTCGAGAGGAAACATTTCGTTTATTTCCTTTTTCTCGAGCACATCTTGATGTGGATTTTCAAGACGAGAGAGATGATCAGCCGCTAGGTTCTCGGCTCCTTTTTTATCACGGATGATGATATCAAATTCTTGTAGGAGGAGAATCCATCGGAGCAACCTCGGCTTTGCATCTTGCTTAGCAAAAAGATATTTGATGGCCGAGTGATCCGTATACACTATGCTTTTTGACAAGATCAAGTATGGCCGAAACTTCTCGAAAGCATACACCACGGCTAGTAATTCTTTCTCCGTCGTAGTGTAATGTGCTTGAGCTTCGGTCAAAGTTTTGCTAGCATAATGTATAGGCTGGAAATGTTTTGATTTCCGTTGCCCCAAAACTGCACCTATGGCGAAATCACTTGCGTCGCACATAAGTTCAAATGGTAATTCCCAATCGGGGGCAACTAGAATCGGTGCTTCCGTGAGCTTCTTTTTAAGAGTTTGAAAAGCTTCAATTCACTCACTAGAGAACATGAAAGGAGTATCTTTTTCAAGAAGTCGGTCATAGGCGGGATATTTTGAAAAGTCTTGAATGAAACGACGATAAAATCCGGCATGACCAAGGAAACTTCTAACTCCTTTGACGGTTGTGGGAGGAGGTAATTTTGCAATGACATCAACTTTTGCTTTGTCAACCTCAATCCCGTTCTTAGAAATCTTATGGCCGAGGACAATTCCCTCTTTAACCATAAAGTGACATTTCTCCCAATTTAGACAAAGATTCGTGTTTTCACAACGTTCAAGCATCTTGTCCAAATGGGAGAGACATGTTGGGAAAGAATCCCCAAAGACCGAAAAATCATCCATAAAGACTTCCATAGTCTTTTCGATCATGTCATGAAAAATGGCCATCATACACCTTTGGAACGTACCGGGAGCATTACACAAGCCAAAAGGCATGCGACGGTAAGCAAATGTTCCATAAGGACACGTGAATGTGGTCTTTTCTTGATCTTGTGGGTCAATGGGTATTTGGAAGTAAACCGAGAAACCATCGAGAAAACAATAGTATTCGTTTCCCGCTAATCTCTCAAGCATTTGGTCCATGAAGGGTAAAGGAAAGTGGTCTTTACGGGTGGCTTCATTTAACTTTCGATAGTTAATGCAAACACGCCATCCCGTAACCAATCGAGTAGGAATCAACTCGTTTTCATCATTTTCAACAACGGTAATGCCACCTTTTTTGGGCACACAATGAACGGGGCTCACCCAAGGACTATCCGAGATAGGGTAAATCAATCCGGCATCGAGAAGTTTTATGACTTCTTGCTTGATAACCTCATGGATTTTAGGATTCACTCTTCTTTGATGTTGAACTGCCGGTTTGAAGTCATCTTCCATAAGAATCTTGTGTGTACAAAATTCCGGGTTAATTCCCTTGATGTCGGAAAGTTTCCAAGCGATGGCTCGCTTGTGTGACTTCAAAACCTTTATGAGAGCGGCTTTTTCATCCTCACTCAAGTCTTTAGCAATAATGACGGGTGATTTATTGCCACCCTCCAAAAATGCGTACTCAAGATGAGGTGGTAAGTCCTTAAGCTCGACCTCGGGAGGATCATTAGATTTTTCAATTGTTTTAATTTCCTCTTTATGAAGTTCTTGAGGAGGGAGTGAGGAAGGATCTTCATTGAGCATCTTCTCGATGAGAAGAATATCTCCCTCGATGTCGATGGGGCGTGATCAATTTCCCATGAAACCGAATCACTAGACAAGTATGCTTCAATCTCTTCCAAGATAAAGTCACTTCCCTCAAACGGAGTGAGGGAGGGGAAAGCGAGCAACGATGAGATCAACCGAAGTGGGATTTCCACTCGAGAATCCAAGAAGTTCTTGAGAATACTCCTCCGAAACAATGTCAATGACATCAATTTTGTTGACGGAAGTGTCTTCATAATTGGGGGAGTATCTCGTAACTTGATCTAGATTGAAAGTAACGGCTTCCTTGTTTACCCTTAAAGTGATTTCCCCTTCATCAACGTCGATCAATGCACGACCCGTTTTCAAGAAGCACCTCCCAAGGATGAGGGGTACTCGAGGATCAGCATCAAATTCGACAACAACAAAGTCGGCGGGGAAATGGAACTTGCCTACTTTCACAAATACATCCTCGGCTATACCTAGCGGACGAGAACTTGTACGGTCCGCAAGCTCGAGGATCATACATGTAGGTGTGAGTGGGGGTAACGAAAGCTTCTTCCACATGGAGTGTGGCATCAAGTTAATGCTAGCACCAAGATCGGCCAAAGCGGAGCATTGGACTATTCCTTGAAAATCACACGGGATTAGGAATTTTCCGGGGTCTCCTAGATTTTCGGGAAGCTTTTTGAGGATAACCGCCGAACAATTCTCGTTTAATGAAGTTTTGGCCATTTCGGAAATCTTTTCTTTGTTATTCAACAAATTCTTGATTGTCGGGCCGAACTTGGGCATAAGAAGAAGAGCGTCCGCGAAACTAATCTCGAAGTGCAAATCTTGAAAGATTTGGATAAGCTTCTCCATTTGTTGACTAGTTTTATCACGGAGCTTTTGGTCATTAAGCCTTGAAGGATAAGGAAGTGAAGGCTTAGGAATGGTCATCGGAACAACGGGTTCCGGAATTGGAGGTAGGACAACCGGAGGTTGGACTTGTGCGGTACTTCGTGGGCTTGAGATATGCACCTTGTCCTTTGGCTCCTCGGTTTCTCGTTCCACATCCCTCACCGGAGAGGGAGTAGGCATCGAGGGTCCCTTATAAGATTTACCACTACGAGTAGCAATAGCATTCAACTCTCCCTTTGGGTTGGGAATGGTATTACTCGGAAGAGCTCCCGAAGTTGAAGCTTGATTCTTTTGACTCATGAGACTAGCAATCATGCTTTCAATCTTGCTATGAGATTGATCAATCTTGTTACTAGTAGCTCTAAGCTCAGAAGTGAAATCATTCTTCAAAGTGGTAATTTGATTTTGCATGGACACCATCTTAGCTTCATTGTTTTTTATGTAATTAGCAATGTCAATGGAAGCTTGAGGAGGTGGAGCTTGAACAGTTTGTTGCGGAGCTTGGAATCGGTTTTGATTATAATTTCCTTGATTTTGAGAACCTTGATTTTGAAAATTCCGATTCTGATTCTGATTAAACTGATTATTTCTATTTTGCACATTTTGATTGTTCTGATTTTGATTAAATCCGGGTGGTCCAAGGTAATTGTTAGAACGATAGCTTAGAAGGTTACGGTCTCCTTGCGGTTGGTAGGAATTACCTCCCATATTGTAGGAACCCGAAGCAGCATATACACTCTCCTGAGTGAAGCCACCGGAGGCTGGACACTCGAAATAAGGGTGTGGACCACCACAAGTTTCACAACTCTTGTTCACGACATTCACTTGTTGATTATTATTTAGACTCATTTTAAGTACAACAGTGGATATTTCTTCGATCTTTTTAGTGAGAGTCGTGTATTCTAAAGATGGAAGAGTGGTAGATCTCATTGATTCGGCTGAGGAATCCCAATAATTGTGGTGGGCAGTCATGTTTTCGATGAGATCATAGCACTCTTCGGGTCGCCTTTTCATAAAGGTACCACCGGCAGCAGCATTGATTGTGTCACGATGTCTCAATGTTAACCCGTTATAGAATGTATCTATTTGGGTGACAAGCAACATATTGTGGTTCGGACATCGATCAATCGAAAGCTTATAGCGTTCCCATGCCTCAAATAAGGACTCATCTGGTTGCTGCCGAAAATTACTGATTTCATTCCGTAGTTTCGTCACCATCGACGGTGGAAAGTATTTCGCCAAGAATTTGGAGATCATTTCGTCGAAACTATGGATTGAGTTCTTGGGAAGACGATCAAACCATGCGGTGGCATGAAGCGTCAAAGAATAAGGAAAGAGATATAAGCGAAGGGCGTCATCGGAGACCCCATTTTGCTTCATGCTTTGGGTGACGGTGAGAAATTTGTCGAGATGCTTGTTGGCATCGTCACCCGGCCTTCCGTGAAATTGGCAAAAGCTTTGGACTTGTTGGATCATGTGATGCTTAAGTCCAAAGTCCGTGGCTTCGATGTTAAGCGGGGCAATTGGACCACCCCGTCCATCCATCGTGGGTTGGCAAAGCTCCTCCATCGTTCGGAGATCGGGAGCTTGATCTTGTGGACCAGGTTCTGGGACTTGAGGTCCGTTCCCTTGGTTATGTGTCATTGTGGGTTGTTCAACGGTACGTATCTCGGGTACGTTTGCTTGGTTACGGTTACGTCTACGAGCTTGCGAGCGAGTGCGCATGCACTTCCAAAAACAACACTTTCAATTAAAACAAGACCGAGGCAAAACACAGTGAACTTAAACCAATAATCCCAAGTGAATTGATCACTTCTATAAGATAAACGCACAAAGGAGCGGAGAAGCTTATTAGGTCAGCGCGAAGCTTATTAAAAACCCGCCTATTTTCAGCCGCAATTTAATGTCAGGCCGTCCTTATACCCCTCACACAGTTTGTTTATCCGATAGAAATAAACCAAAACACGAGCGACACAAAGGCAAGTTTTAAATCTTTTGTTCGGGAACTTATAATGATAACACCTCAGTTGAGAATGTTATATTGATTGTGTCTTCTATATTATTTAAAACAACAAGCAAAAATCTTTTTGTATTTTTAATCTTTTACATATATATACAAAGAAAAGAAAAATATTTTTGAATTTTTGTATTTTTATAAAAACAATAACTTCACGAGGAAGGTTCTTCAAGTCACTAATCGCAAAAACTTCACGATATTGTCGCAACACACCTCCCCGGCAGCGGCGCCAAAATTTGATTCGTTTGTTTGTGAGTGGTGAAAAACACAATATCAATATATATCAAATTATCCGTAAAATTCGACAAATTAACCTTTTAGGAAAAGGGTTAACGTACCAAACCTTACGGGTGTGATAAAAGTGATACCTGAAAAGTGATTTCCCGGGTCGTGTCCCAACGAGGTGTGAATGGAAGGATTCGTTGAGTTTTGTGATTTATAACTTGAATTGGTTTAATGATGATTTGTTGATTTGAATTACGTTTTCTACGAATTAATTAACGGGAAGGTAATTAAGGCAAGGGAAACCTTATAAACTACAAATTAACTATTACTAAGCCTAAGTAATGATAAAAGGAAGCTAAACTAGGTCCTAGGGTGCTAAAACTAAAAAACGTAAAAACCGGCAACCACCCGAGCCAAATACGTATAAGTTTTGCAATTTAAGGGCTACGGGTGTGAAATAAATTTTCCTACGTCCTAATTGACTAAAAATAATTTTTGAAAAAAGCAGGGAATTTTTTCGACTTTTAAAATAACTACTACGAATTAAAAACTAATTTAATCTAATTAATTAACTAAAAATACTAAACTATTTAGGAAAAATCTGAAAAATTCACAGAAAATACTTTGATTAATGCTTGATCTAAGAAAATTAAGAAAACAGTAACTTGTTTTGGAAATAAGCTACAGAATAAGCTAAAAAGGCTTAAAGCTAAGACTGCCAAAATGCCTTAAATGACTTGTTTGTGTAAAATCCAACGAGACAAGTCCCAAGGGCGCGTTGGTTTGGAGGGTATGTGTTGGTGCTTTGGTTTCTGAGTGAGGAGACCCAGGTTCGAATCTGGTCTCCTCATTTTTTTTTGATTGAAACATTTCTTTTTTAGGACTGCTATCAAAGAGGCACTCAAGATGTAAAAGTTTTGTGAAAATCTTTCTTCTAAAATTATCTCAATAAGCTGTAAACAGCTTATCTACAGGGCTGCTTTGGACAGAAACACAATTTACCCCTTTTAACTGATTTGCAAGCATGAAGATGGCATGAAATATGGGAATCCTAAAGGGCTGCTAAAGGGGAATTAAGCACTAAAACAGATGTTCAAAAAGCTAATTATCATAAACCTACTCTAATGAACTACGTACCACCTAAATCATCTAATTAGCACTATGAATAAGCTAAATGAACAAACAGGGATGTGACCTGTGAGTGCAGTTATGCAGGCTGAAACCAGCCCAAGGGTACCTGTTGGAGCTTATTTATAAGCTGAGAAACAAGCTTCCAAGTCAAAGACAAAGTTGCACAAGCAATGTTAAGCTAGCATAGATGTTAAAATTAACAAGTAGGACCCAACAAAAAGCTTTTATCAGCTTAGAAATAAGCTAAGTTTAGCTTGTGTTGGGAACTTATTGTATGCTGATATCAGATTAAAAACATGAAGTTGCAGATTTTAAATGCACATAAACCCTTCTGAAAGACATTAACTTGCAACACAAATTTAACACATATTGAGTAGGGCACATAAGGATTAGACAAACACTAATTTTACACAAACTAGACATCAAATAAGCTGAGAAAAACCTCCAAGAATAGCAGTTGTTGCTGCTGTTCTGTGAACCTTCAGTGAGACAGAAACTCTTTCTGTTTGAAACCAAATTTATGCAAAACTTTGTTACAGCGATTTGAAGCTTATGACATTTATTAACAACTTGAAATGGAGTTTGACCTTGAAGGTCAAACGGGTAAAAAGCTCTTTTTGACCATTAACTAGCTTAAAACAAACACCCCTGAAAGAAATGGATTTTAAACAAAAACTACTTTTTGGAAGCTGACTTTGGATTTCTTTGATAAACTCGACATGGTAATTAACATAAGACTTTGAAACTCAACATTTAACAACTAAAATAACTCAAATGCTAAAGAAACAGAATTGATAAAAAAAAGACTTTTCATTAATAAGAAAACAAATTACAACTTGAATTTTAAAAGACTGAAACTGAGTTAAAAACTAAGACTAGGGGTGCCTTATACTTGGCTACATGATAAGCTATTTATACTAGAGGCTTCACTCTTCAACTGCTTCAATGTTGTGCTTTCTCTGTGAGGGAAAAGTGAGTTGTAGGAGCATTTGTGCTTTCTTGAGTGAATCTCAGCCATCAAACAATCTTGGCGCCCAAATCCAAAAGATCACCACCATCAATTGGTCTTCTCTCTTGAGCTCCAATGGGAGATTGTGGGATTGCCAAAGTGGCTTGACCACATGTGAAGGATGCTTGGCTTGTTCTTGTGCATCTCCCAATGGTGAGAGTGATGGGGGGAAATAGTGGAGGATGACTAGGAGCTGAGGGGGATTCTTGGCGAGCTTTGGGTGTTCTGGGATATTTTTTATTTTGTTTACGGTTTGGGGAAGAAAGAAGAAGAGGAAAGAAAAAGGTCACAGATGGATGGGTTAAGATAGGGTAAAGGGTGAATTGTTTTTATAAAAAGGTTGGAAGTAAAAATACATTTTGTAAATCGAGTTTTTTTTTGAAAACTAAAAATAATTGGTTTTAGGAAAAATAGAATTTTTACAAAATGGTTTTGAAGGCTAAAATGGGATTTTGGGATTAAAAGGTGTTTTGGACAGGTTTTTGGTTGCTTTTCCCCCCGATCACTCTCAAAACGTGTCTCGGGCTTCAGAAATGTAGAAAATCGCATCCCGGCTACGTCTTGACTGCACTTTTCCAGATTCAGCTCAAGTTTTCCCGCTTTCGCTCTGCTTTCAATCCTTTTGTACCTGAAAGACATAAAACACACTCCGAGGATATTTTTAACATATTTTGAGCGTATTTGGGTGTTTTTAGTCATTTTTTAGGTCTTAGGCGGGTAAAAATGATGAGTGAATAAGCACTCATCAAACGCCATCGCTCTTTGAAATGCGACGCCGTCTGAGACCCAACATAGCCTGACGGCTCAGAAGGTTTTTAACCCGACGGCGTCAGGTTCTAAATGCGATGCCATCAGGAGCCCAGACCTGCACATTTTGTGCAGATTTACTGTGCTTAGACCCAACAAAAGTTACATATCACTTTGAACATTACCACAAAACCTGTAAACAACTTGTAACTCATATAAAAGCAATTATAACTAATATTCCCAACACTTTAACCTTCAAAACAAGTAATTAAATTTACGCCAAACATCATTTCTAACTCCATGACCCATAGTTACAAGAACTTGACACATTGACTTAACGTTTAAGAGAACATAAACGTAAGTACAACTACTAACGGAAAGAAGACCAAGACACTTGAAAATATACCAAAACGTGACTTGAATCTTCGGGGCTTCCAACTTTAACACCTTGGTTCCAAAAGACAAGCTCAACTAAGAACTCAAGCAAAGTCCATTCTACACTTGAGTCTTACCTTTATCCTCCTTGCTAGGACCTACAAAACGTCATCAACTATAACATAAGCGAATGCTTAGTAAGTAAATGGGTCAAATGAACATAAAACTTTAACAACACATAAGAATTCATGGAGCATCTATAACATAAGCACATACCTTATAATTGGTATTTACAATACTTGACATACAAAGCTATGGATCCAAGCTAAACTATAAAAAGCTCCAACAACTATAACATAATCAATTATTCATAATTCAACATGATATAACATTAACCCACTATACTTACCTTCAATTATTCCAAGGATTTCTACCTAGTAGAGTCACCACTTCCTTAAGCTTCCTAAACAACAATTAATCTTAATTAGAGACTATAACTAACAATCTCAATGAATTGGGCATCTTCTATAACTACTTTAAACTTCTAAATTCAAGACCCTAATTACAAGAATTGGGGAAATTGCTTACTTGATTTGAGATATACATTTGAAGGTTTCCTATCCTTAATAATCACTTCAATAGCCCAAAATTAACTTAATTGATAATGATCTTGATACTTTTTTCTTCTTCTCTAACTCTTTCTTCAACTTGAGGTAACCTCCTCAAAACCTGGATAAGTCTCAATGAGAATAATTTTTCTCTATTTATTTTTATTCTACTTAGGCCAAATGACAACATTAGTCCCTCTATTCTAGGATTCTATATTTTGGCCACAATAGTTCTTAATCTTTATTACTAGCTACAATATTTAAGAATCATTTTTATACATTCTAAAATAAAAGGTTAATACTTCCATTTAATAATACCTTGATGGGATACGGGTGTAACAATTCACCCCTCCTAAAATTTGATTTCGTCCCCGAAATCATGTTTGGAAAAGTTGAGGGTACTTGCTCTTCATTCTTTCCTCCGGTTCCCATCTAATAGTCATACCCTTTCGATCTTTCCATTGTACCTTCACTACTGGAATCTCTTTATTTCTTAGTTGCCTTGTCTTTCTCCCAAGTATTTCCTCCGGCTCTTCGTGCGATGTTAACTTTGGATCTAATTCTACATCATCCAATGTAATTACGCTAGCTTCATCCGCTAAACACTTCCTTAGGTAAGATACATGGAATGTATTGTGAATTCCTTTCATCTCATCGGGGAGATTTAATACATAAGCTACTTCACCAACACGTTCTATGATCTAGAAGGGTCCAACAGGTTCACATGATCGGGCTTAATCATTTAATCCGGAGTTGATTGAGTTTTACTCTCATAACCGCAGAGATGATCAGTGCTTCAACCTGTTACTTTGGTGTCATCGTTTCATATTTTGTTGGGAATTGAGCTTCATACAATGAGACTGATTGCATCACTTCAACTACTTGGGGAAAGTGGTCTCTTGATACTTTTGGTATGAATAACTTCAGCCTTCAGTGGGAAGAAATATGAGAAGAATTATTCAAGTGTGAGATAATACGTTGCTTGAGTCAGTCATTGGATTTTGATATTGTTTATCGAAATCTTCTCACGAGTTGATATGATTTATGATAAAGTGCTTCTGGTTAATGCTTCATGTACACAATTTTATGTTGATTCCGAAGAGATCGCAACCATCAGGGGAGAGAAATGTGTACATCGGTGACGAACAACAGGTTTACATGATTGAGCTTAATGAAGTATCTCATCAACGCCGGTTTAGATGATTTGTGCTTCAATCTGTTACTTTGGTATTATCGTTTCGTCTTTCTTTGGGTATATGTGTACATTATGGGTTGATTTGTTAAACGTAAGATAACTGGAGTGTACTTGGTGAGATGAAGATGTTGATCTATTTGATGAACCCCCTAACAGATAATCAAAATGATCATTCTTAATAGGAGCAGCAATATCTGATGTGGTTTGCTACGAATTTTGTTGTGCACTTAACTAATGCAAGCTTGAAAGAGAGCTTTGAAACTGATCAAAAAGAAGATTTTCAGTTTGTGGGGAAGCTACCTAAGCATCACATTGAGAAGGCTCAAGTTCAGACGATTATGCAGGTGCCTCAAAAGCTTTGGTGGTGAAAGTTTAAGAGATGTTGTCTACTGACTTCTACAACGTACATAATGATATCCTCATTTCGGTATTCATGTCAACATCTTCTTAAATTGAATAATATACTTTGTACATATCTTATACCAAATTGTAAATAGAAAAATATAAAACCATCAAAAACCATAAAAATCAGAAAAATAGAAAATACCAAAAATAGTTTTTCAAGGCATGTCTTCTGGTATCGATAATATTTAAGGTCCTAGAAATATCAAATTAATAATGACACAGGTCTTTAAATGAAGTTCGAAAAGAAGTTCAAAAAGTTTTCAAAACATGCATACGTTTTTCATAATGAGGAAAGCATGTCGCCAAAAGGACGTCTGTTCCTATACAAATATTTTTCCGTCTATGATTATTTAGGAGAGTATTTGTATCACACATGGTGGAAAATGAGTTTTTTTTTTCAAAATCAATCAGACTTAGAGTTTTCATAAAATATGACACTCAATCAACGACTACAACTCTTTTAATAGAAAATGGGTCATTGATTGAGGGGGAGAGTGTTTTCAAATTTATGACATCAAACTGGCTTATTTAATCATCTTACAATTCCATTAAAGTACAAGGAGTTTGAATTCCTAAGGACTAAATCTGCCAACTCTGAATTATTGGGATATGATTGTTAGGATTAGATGATTCGAGTTTGATGTTCACATATAATCCCCATGCCTTTGTATGATCTGCTTGATTGATTTTTGATGTTGGATTGACTTTTGTTAACCGATTGCTGTTTGAGTGATGTCGAACACCAAATATCTGTATGTATGTCTATCTTTGTTGACCCTCTTATGCAGATAACATTGTTGGGATTTATTGATTTGATGAGATAAAACAAGAAGAATGAAACATGAAGGACTTAAAGTGTCAAGAAGGGAAACTACAAAAAGTGGAGCTTTTAGAAGATTCTAGAAGATATACTTAATAGAATATTTAGTTTCCTTATTATATTATGATTCCTTTGTAAACCCTAATCCTCTAGTATATAAAGAGGATGAGGCGTAGAGATTTATGTGCGCACAAGTTAGAGATGTAGACGTCTATAATGGTTGGTTAGCCATAAGG
The DNA here is from genome assembly GCA_910596185.1 of Chrysanthemum makinoi. NCBI lineage: Eukaryota > Viridiplantae > Streptophyta > Magnoliopsida > Asterales > Asteraceae > Chrysanthemum > Chrysanthemum makinoi. The sequence goes on along the minus strand of OU343217.1, from coordinate 180,673,738 downwards.
TCAAAGGTTTCTTTGATCCTTATTACAAGGTGTGTAACGTGTTCTATCATTGATCAAGATAGAATTAGGGCGTGTATGGTGAATGATAATGATGAAAACCTTGTTACAATAACATTGATATTTGTTTAATCCGCTGCGTATATTGTTAGTCTTTATTATTGTTATTCCTAGTGCTCAAAAAGATCCATGGAGTCCTAACAAACTCCACAATTGGTTTCACAGCACTAGGAATGAATTATCAGTAACTCCTACTATATTTCTTTCCAACATTAAGCAGTTCTGAGCTACTGCTAAGTCCCGAACTATTAATGGGGAAGTACGAATTCCAGCATTTGTAGATGGTCAAGAGTTGGTTGTCACTGAGTCATCCGTTAGAAGTTCCTTGGAACTAGCAGATGACAATGGTGTCGACTGTCTCCCAACCTCTGCAATTTTTGAAGGTCTTGCAAAGATGGGGTATAAGAAGCCAAACAACTCTTTAAAATTTTACAAAAGGCTATTCTCACCTCAATGGAAAATTTTAATTCATACCATCCTACATTGTATCAGTCCTAAAACAACTGGCTGGAATGAGTTTAGTAAAGTTATAGCTTCTACTATAGTGTGATTGACTCAGGGGCAGCAGTTTAATTTTTCTAAAATGATTTTATAAGGTATGATTAAAAACTGTGATGATTCAAGTAACTACTTTTTGTATCCAAGGTTTGTTCAAATACTTGTTGACAAACAACTTTAAAAGAAAAAGGTTCATAAAGGAACCTTGGATACACCCCTGCTCACAAAGAAAGTTTTCACATTCATGAGTAAGAAGGGACTAGGTTTTTCTGGAAGAGTTACACCACTTTTTGAAAACATGACCTTCCACAAATACAGGATAAAGGTGCAACAATCCCAGCTGTTACCCAACCCACATCCACAACTTTACCATCTACCTCTGAACCACAAAGAAAGACCTATAAACGTAGGAAATGACAACAAAAGGGTGTTAAGCTTCCTTAGGCTAGCACTGGTACGGTTGTAGATGAGACTGTCACAGGTGATAAGAGTGACATTGATGCAGGTTTTACTGACCAGGTTTTAATATTTATAATGTCTCGTTATACCTATGGTCTACCCTAATGCACTAACGGGCAGTGTACCCGGTCGTGTGTAGTGTAGTATTCGGTTAAATCGAGGTCGTCCCAAGAGCTATGTGTGTTGGATTAATACTAAGTCTAGGTGTCACAGATTTTAATATAATTTAATTAATTAAATACTAAAGCAAATAAAGGCAAAGGATGAAATCAATAGAGGAGAGTGGTGCTAACCTAGTTATTCATCCTAGCTAGTAATGTCTACGTCTAATTACTTCCAATTACTTCAGGTGGGGTCAAAGTCGAGAGGACAGCATTTGGTCAATTCGCCCTAACCTATCAGCAAAGATGCCACCACTGGAGAAGCCAGGTGTCCCTTCATAAGTCCAGTTGTTCCTGGACCCCTAAGCCGAGTCATTAAGTTCCGCTACATGCTAGACTTATAATAGTGAGTGCCCGGGCGTTAGCAACTTAAACACTCACCCCCTAATTCTTAAGTTCATCCAAATGGTAGGTGATCAATTGGTCAAATCGCACAGGTAGAAAGGGTCGTCAGTTGGTCATATCTTACCCTTCCCGTCTCAGTCTACTAACTTAGGGTCAGTTGGTCATATCTCCTAAGCAACTAGCCTCTACCGCCATTCAAAACTACCGAAACAAGGGTAGCTACCAATAAACTATGCATGCATACACTTAGAAATAATTATACGAAAGTAATATAAACGCAAAAAAAACAATTAAGGAATCATAACTAGGCCAGCACCAAGAGGTGCTTAGCCGCTCATATTAGCCATACAAATCAATTCAATATTTAATGTTACGAAATACATGAATCGAAAGTAAAGAAAAGATAAAATGATAATGCTTATCCTAGGGGATTGATTTCTCCCTTGGAGATAGCTCTGTATGCTCCTCTAGACCTGCCTTTGGCTTCTTCCCACGTTCTTTGGTTGTTGTGTGTGAAATGGGATGCTTTGAAATGCTGGAAATCGTGGGGTATTTATAGGCCAGATCTGGGTTACGGCGTAACTAATAAAATAGTTACGCCGTAATCATTTATTTCTTCATAACTTGCACTAGATCTGCTGGTTACGGCGTAACCTTAGAAGTGGTTACGCCGTATCTTCAATAATTCTTGGTTACGCCGTAGTTTATGCACGAGTTACGGCGTAGTTATCAGTGGCGCGGAACCTTATTTGACCTAATATAGTTACGTCGTAATCTTTAGAGAGAGTTACGCCGTAATCGCCTGATAAGTTGGCTTTCTGAGTCATGCTTTAGTTACGGCGTAATGTGAGAGATGAGTTACGCCGTAACTTCTTCAAAGTGAGCATACTATGATAAATCTTTAATAATTCTCCAATTCCGCGTCTCTTTAGCTACAATGCTCGTAATTTACCTGAAAGTGCAATATAATGGAAAACAAGCGTAAATCCATATAAATTATATAAGTTACAAGTATTATCGGGGGAAATTGACACTTAATGTTCAGGATAATTTGATGTTCTCAAATATCCCCCCACTTGAACTCTACTTGCCCTCAAGTAGACCTTATTAGATAGATTCCTAAAAAGATATCTCCCATTACCTGGAAAATATAAGTTTACAAATCCCTTATGCTAGAATAAAACAAAGCCGAACACCTCACGAAATGGGAACGAAACACTCAAATCTCTCAACTATTCTAAGTGTCAATTTCGGGGTGATCACTCAATCGCACAGTCATAGCATGTATTCTATCATAAGCTTGGCGGTTACACAAATCTCCACCACTAGAGTTAAGGGCTAAACAATTTTCCAAGGCAATATGGGTAGACACGACAAAGGTTAAGAGTGACTCGTCATTACTAACATGTCACGGCAAAGTGGACAAAATCAATGATACATGACCAAATCCATGGCCAAGATACCAAAGATTGCTCGCTGCATCACCTAGACACGCTTCATGACTAAAGGGTAGGATAAGGCATGGGATATATAAATGCTGTAAAATAAAAATCAATCATATAGTCTAAATATATAACCAAGTCATCACCACTTACCGTCCGCCCAAAGTTCAAGCTTTGAATTTAAGAAACCGGATCATGAAATACGAGGTAGATGTGTCATTAGAGGACGTCATGATGGGCACACTACCTTTTCTTCAACTGTTGGCACACTAACCAACTCCAATCTCCGAATGTGACTGAGGTGGCCTCCTCGATACTAAATCTATATAAAGCTCATAACATAGTGCTTATAACATTGCACTTTACAATAAACTAAATAACATAACTTTTTTTATTTCGAATCATTTTTTTAATCAACATGAATATAACAACTAAACATAACATCCCCCCCACTTGAGATGAACAATGGGAATTTGGGGGGTCTTCAATGATCTTTAAGAGTATTTCATCGACGAAAGCGTAATTCCCGAACCTTTCCACTTGAACCTTGAACTTAGGCAAATGATGACTTTCCAATCACAAATAAAGACTACAGGGTAGGCTAAGGTGTATAGGTGTATCGAAACAATATATTGGGTTAACAATATGAAAGGAATGGCTCAGATGGGTGTATCTAGGGGTAACTTGCACTAAAGGTGAGTGCAACAAAAGGGTGTCACATGGGGGTCGAGAAGTCGAGGTGACTAATCGATAGACACACAATGGTAAGCTATTTGGGTGATAATCCTATAATACTGCCTTCTTAAACTGAAAAGTCCAAATACATCGAGCTAACTCAACATACCTCGTCTATGGTCTCGAAATGATGCAAAGGCCAAGTTCTAAAGTTCACAAGCTACCGGCACACTCATAATTTGGTGGATTTGGGGTAAAATATTGGAAATGGATAAGGCTAATCTCACCATATAATATCAAGGGTTGTATGTGCTCGGCTAAGGTCTAATCTAGTTAGGTTAAGAAAAACATGTCAAAATTTTAAAAATGGCATAATTTTTCAAAATAAACTAGAAAAACGAGGGCTAAATAAACTTCAAGAGACAATTCTACTCTCGTCCCCCCACTTGAATTGTACAAAGTCCCTTTTGTACTAAGCGTTAAATAAAGGTGAAGAGAAAAGTAGAATTAGAGCGAGAACTTCCCTGAAATTTGCTCCAAAAAGAAAGAAGGCTCACGAAAAAGAATCGTGCCTTCGTATAAGCATCCACGAGCAAACTTCAATCCCTGAAATCACACTACCGACAAGCATAATTCTTAAAAGAAAAATGAAAAATGAAAAATAAACCTAACTCACTTTCGTAGGAATCACGGTTGCATTTAGCATATGCAACAAGCCTTTTAAACTACTTGGTGTCCTAAATGGACGAGTGAAGTCTCGTGAGGGTTTACAGGGAACACAAACACAAAGTTCATTTAAAATACTAATACAAGGTTATTGTGTTTAAAATGAAAGAAGTAAAACAGAGGATAGTTACATCGTAATTCTTATAAGGAGTTACGCCGTAACTAGGCAAAACCTGGCATACGCTGTAAGAGTGTAGCTACGGCGTAACCACTGAGATGGGATTACGCCGTAATTGGTTGCGCATTCGAAATTCTGCTGCAAGGGGTTTGTTACGGCGTAACCACTAAGATGAGTTACACCGTAACTATAGTCAGATCAGCATGCTGCAGCAACAATCACTCCTCGTTTCCTGCAAAAATGGTTAAAAACACAAAACCCAACAGAAATGGAAATAAAACAAAAGAAAGGGATAATTCGGGTTGTCTCCCGAAAGAGCACTTTTATTTATTTACGAGTCTTTAAGTTAGACTCAGAGCCTTGGGGCTTTATGGTGGCCTTTGAACTTGGCCAACTTCCTCCATGTCCTTCATCAAGTTATTCCTGATCCAAGCGACATTGGTAGCAGTGCGGAGGTATTCTTTGATCCCCATTTTTCAAACCTTGCAGAATTTTTGGTCCGTCCCCAAATGATACCTACTGAATTCAAATATTTCTACAAAAATCGGTGGTGGTTTTTTATATTGGATCCCAAGAAGCTTGCACCTCCTTTGCTAATACTCCTCATCTTCTAGGTCAGTCATCCTTGCTTTATATCGTGGCTCCTGGTGATCTATGAGTCCATTTATGTCGTAATCATTGGAATTGGTTTCAACTGAATTATCCAAATGCCTATACTTGCAATCTTCTCTTGTGTCCACCTTGTCATCATTTGTTGAGTTACCCGTATCTTGAGGAGTCTCTTCATCAGGATTATCTTCATTCATGCACTCCTTCCAAATTTTATTTTTAGTGGACGTATCCACTTTTCCATATTTGATTTTGATCCAATCATTAAATCTTAATCTACCGGACCATTGTACCTCGGTTCGCTTATTGTCAGTTGTTGAATTCCATAGAAATTCGTCAACTCCTACTCTATCGGCATTACTTCCTCCATTACAATTGTCATCGTAAGGATCACACGAGGCCCAAGAATTCCCATCAATGGTTTTTATTATTTTGCACCAATGCTTTCGATCAATGAGCCCCTGATCCGTGGTCGAATTAATTGTTGCTTCATGATTATTATCAGATGGTTCACTCAGGCAAAGATTAGTCCATATTTTTCTTTTATCATCATTGCCAACTTCCCCATACCTAATTCGTACCCAAGCTTCGAATGTTATCTCTTTGTCATTGGTTGAGGACCATACGTACTTGTTGTTTTTTACTCTTTCCTTGTCATGTCCACCATCACAGACGTCTAAATAAGGGTTTCATGAAGCCCATAGATCATATCCTTTATCGTTGTCAATAGGGATAGCCGTACACCAATGATATTTTAATTTGGGAAAGTACTTGTAATCCACTTTCTGAACTTCATGCCACATGTCATCAGACTCGTTTTCCTTTGTTCTCAAGGTGTTGTCGCGTTGTATTCCTCCTTTGTCGTGTTCTTTGACTTTCCTTCCCTGCATGTTACGATCATTAGTAGCGTAGTGCTTGTGTGCGATGGTGGAAGGAATAGTTTTGTTTTTTCCTTTCTTGATAACACAAACAGTTTTGACAGGGTGACATTTTCCAACGTCATCCATATTCAGGGTAAGCTTTCTATCGTTGATTTTCAATGTGATGATTTTTTCAAAAACATTAATCTTAGCACGAGCAGTTTCCAGAAGGGGTCTGCCCAAAATTAATGGGATGTCGAGATCTTCTTCCATGTCTATAATAACAAAGTCGACAGGAAGATTAAAATTATTGATTTTGATGAGCACGTTCTCAACTATCCCCCTGGGTATGCTAACCATTCTATCAGCCATTTCAATAGTCATGCAAAGAGGTTTGATGGGACCAAGGTTTAATCTTTTACACATGGAAAATGGCATGATACTAATACTAGCCCCTAGGCCAGCTAAGGCATTGATATTATGTAATTTATTAATAGAGCAAGGGAGAATGAAACTTCCTGGGTCTTTTTCCTTAAGAGGGATCTGATTCAGGATGACTGCAAAGCATCTGGCGTTTAACTTTACTTCATTCTCCGTAACAGCTTCTATTTCCGTATGTTGTTATTCCTTTGGAAAGCTCGTCTTGTCACATATGATTTTAGCTTGTTTTTGAAATCCAGAGAGCTCTTCTTCATCGTACCTAAAAGGGGTATAGAGGGGTTTTCCGTTGCTAGAAAATATGGCTTTACATAAATTATCATCAAACGAATTGTCTTGATTAGTTTCATTTTCCTTCGTCCTTGGTTCTTCTTCGTTTTCTTCAAGATCCTCATGCCGAGCAAGGAGAGCGGTTCTAGTTTCCTGGAATTTTTTGAACAATGCGTTCCTGTTGGCTTGCCGCTTATTATCTTCTTCCAGATACTTATTTATTGATTCCTCGAGCGAAGAACTTCTTATTTTGAAAGAATCCTGATGATAACCTTGATGGAAGGGTTTTCCTTCTCCATACATAACCTTTTCGATTCGGGGGCTTATATTGTTCATAGGACAATCTCTGGTTAAGCCCCCTGCTTTACTTTTATCGCATCCTACTCGAATAGCATGTACATTTTCCTGGAGCTTCTTCATATCTCTTCCAAGGTTTTCCAATTTGCTTGTAATGGTGGCAATGCTTATGGGACCTCTTTCTAGGCTTTGGTTGCTTCCTCCATCGTGCCATTTTTGAGAGTGATCGACAAGTTTCTGAATGGCTTCAATGGCGAGGGCAGGAGTCATACCCGGAATTGGCCCTTGGTAGTCCAGCATTTGTCTTGTAGTCACATTGATTCCTTTGTAAAAGATGTTGACTTTTTGCTGGTTGTTCAGATCATGTGTAGGACATTTGTAGAGGAGATCGTTGTACTTATCCCAGGCTTGATACAATGTTTCACCATCATCTTGTTTAAAATTGTATATGTCTGCGAGTTGTCTTGATACCTTAGATGGTGAATAGTATCGTTGAATGAAGTGTCTTTTAAGGAGAGCTCACGTATCAATGGTTCCAGCTGGTAATCTATTAACCATCGTTTAGCGGCTCCCGTAAGAGTGATAGGGAAAATTCTGAGCATAACCGCATCATTTAAAACTCCTGGTGTATTGAACAGGCTGGTGATGTATAAGACATTTTCAACGTGCTCATATGCATCTTCGTCCCTGTTTCCAGAAAAAGGGTTAGCACGAAGCTCCCTCATAAATTGGTCTTTAATTTCGAAATGGACATCAGCTCCAATTACCGGTCTTACAAGACCTGACCCTTGTTCTGCTCTCGTCAATGCTAAATATTCCTCAAGGGTAAGGTCATCAATGTTAACAACTTCCATGGTACCTGAAAACTTGAAAAGATATCGTGAGAATTTGAGAAAATTTTAAAACAAAACTTAATAGCAATCCTAATAAAACTCCACGGCAGCGGCGCCAAAAACTTTGATGCAGGTTTTACTGACCAGGTTTTAATATTTATAATGTCTCGTTATACCTATGGTCTACCCTAATGCACTAACGGGCAGTGTACCCGGTCGTGTACGTGTAGTGTAGTATTCGGTAAAATCGAGGTCGTCCTAAGAGCTATGTGTGTTGGATTAATACTAAGTCTAGGTGTCACAGATTTTAATATAATTTAATTAATTAAATACTAAAGCAAATAAAGGCAAAGGATGAGATCAATAGAGGAGAGTGGTGCTAACCTAGTTATTCATCCTAACTAGTAATGTCTACGTCTAATTACTTCCAATTACTTCAGGTGGGGTCAAAGTCGAGAGGAAAACATTTGGTCAATTCGCCCTAACCCATCAGCAAAGATGCCACCTTGGAGAAGCCAGTGTCCCTTCATAAGTCCAGTTGTTCCTGGACCCCTAAGCCGAGTCATTAAGTTCCGCTACATGCTAGACTTATAATAGTGAGTGCCCGGGCGTTAGCAACTTAAATACTCACCCCTAATTCTTAAGTTCATCTAAATGGTAGGTGATCAGTTGGTCAAATCGCACAAGTAGAAAGAGTCGTCAGTTGGTCATATCTTACCCTTCCCGTCTCAGTCTACTCACTGAGGGTCAGTTGGTCATATCTCCTAAGCAACTAGCCTCTACCGCCATTCAAAACTACCGAAACAAGGGTAGCTACCAATAAACTATGCATGCATACACTTAGAAATAACTATACGAAAGTAATATAAAGGCAAACAAAACAATTAAGGAATCATAACTAGGCCAGCACCAAGAGGTGCTTAGCCGCTCATATTAACCATACAAATCAATTCAATATTTAATGTTACGAAATACATGAATCGAAAGTAAAGAAAAGATAAAATGCTAATGCTTATCGTAGGGGAGTGATTTCTCCCTTGGAGATAGCTCCGTATGCTCCTCTAGACCTGCCTTTGGCTTCTTCCCACGTTCTTTGGTTGTGGTGTGTGAAATGGGATGCTTTGAAATCTTGGAAATCGTGGGGTATTTATAGGCCAGATCTGGGTTACGGCGTAACTAATAAAATAGTTACGCCGTAATCATCTATTTCTTCGTAAATTGCACTAGATCTGCTGGTTACTGTTGGAATCACTCCTAACTTATATTTCAAGTGCTAGTATTGAATATGTAATAGGTTGCTTAAACTAGGCTTTTGTGTTAGATATTAATGGCAAGGCTTATGTAGAAAGCCCATAAGCCTTGGCCCAAGCCCAATAAGGAAGGGATGGACTAGACATGTTGCCCTAGCTCCCTTCCCTATATAAACTCATGTAAACCTTCACTTGAAGGTTGATTGTTCACATTTCACTTAATCCTACGCCTAAACATTTAGTATTCATACGTGTGTTTTGTGTGTGTGTTCATCCGATCTCTCTTACCTTTATTTCTTACATATTTGATCCTTTTGTTAACTTATGGTGACCTAACAGTGGTATCAATCACCATCTAGTTGGGTGAAACACCTTTGTTTTTGAAGTTCTTTCTCATACGCGTGGGTTTTATAGCGAGCTTCACTTTCATAAGCTTAAAGCTTTAATTTTTACACTTGTAAACTCAAGATTCTTGTGGTTTAAGGTTTATTGGGTGTTAAAGTTTAAGTTTTTTGCATCAAGTTTCAAACTTTACGTGTGTAGAATAGTTTTAGCTTGGTTTTTGATTCGTGTAGTATATTCTACGCCTAAGGGTGAAATTTGTTTTGGATCATCAAGTTTCAAACTTTATTGTTATTTTGGTGATATTGAAGCTATTTCATCATTAAAATCAGGTTACAAAACATTTTTGACCATAAAAATCAGTTTTGGTAAAATTTGGTACTTTCTACTCGTAACAAAACTCTAGTTCTACTCGTATACTCCATAGTCTACGCCTAAGCCAGAGTTACTACGCCTATGGAACATCTTCATTTGATCTTCGAAGCTATTGGTTTACTCAGTGTTTTCTTGCTTGGATAAGCCTGAAAACACTTCGACTTTGGATATCTTTTACACTTGGATAAGTGTAAAGGATTTTTAGGTAAAACCCTAGTTTTACGCCTAAGCTTAAAGCTTACGAGTAGAAACTTCTTTGCCCAAGTATTTCCTACGCTTAAGCTTGTCTTACGCCTAAGGAAATATTACGCATAAGGTTTTCTACTATTAAGCCTTTGGTTTACGCCTAAGCTAAGCTTTTATCTCAAGTCTACGCGTAAGCTCAACACTACGCATAAGCTTCTGTCTACGTGTAAGTTGGGTATTACGCGTAAGGTTTCTTTTACGCATAAGCTGGTTTCTACACTTAAGGTTACTTCATCAACAAACAAAGTTTCATTCGACTACAAAGATCCATCATCAACACAAGTTTCAAGATGTCTCAACCACCATACTCTAGCTACTTTCCTCATGAGTATCCTCAACAACAACAACAACAATACTATCAACAATTTCATCAACATCAATTTCAACAACCATATCTAATGTACTTTCCACAAGGAACACAACCTCTTCCACCACAGAATCCTCAATCAAACCCTCGTCAACAAGTTCAACATTATAACTACTTCCAATATCAGTATTAGGCTAAGAATGCTATGAATGTTACAACGCAAAAGGAACCCTCTTGGTTTACAAATATATGTGAAGCTTTAAGTAGCCAACAATCCATTCATGAAGCTGGATCCCTTGATAGACCTCCAATGCTCACACCCGGAAACTACGATCAATGGGTGATAAGGTTCTTTAGGTTTTGTGATCTCAAGAAGCCACATGGTAAGTTTTTGAAGAAGGTCATCCTTGAAGGTCCTTTTCAGATGCCTACTATCACTGTACCCGGAGATCCGAATGCTAATCCACCAAGAGATGATGTCACCAACATTTTCGGTCTTGATCAACTTTCAACTTCTTCAGTTAGAAGCCGATGAAATTGCAATGCAATATATCCTTTTGGGATTACCTAATCCGATACTTCATAGTGTTGATGCTCAGAAGACTGCTAAAGCAATGTGGGAGCACATTCATCTTCTAATGGAAGGCACTAAACTCAATTAAGAGGACATGGAATCCAAAATCTACTTGGCATATGAACACTTCATGATTGAACCAGGGGAGACATTAGAGTCATATCATCATCGGTTTTCAGAAATCATCAATGACTTGGATAAACATAATATCATTATGCCAAGGATTGCAATCAACACAAATTTCCTGAGTTGTCTTAGTCCTGATTGGGAGAAGCATGTTACATTCATCCGTCAAGCGAAGAATCTTCATCAAGCTACTTACGAATTGTTGTATGACTATTTGACGCACCATCAAAAGGAAGTAGACAAAGAAAGAATCATCCGTGGAGTCCCTGCTTCACCATCACTCCCGAACAATCAAACTCTTGCTTTGTACACTCAAGCATGTTATCCTCAATTTCCGAATTTGCCAACTGTCTTCACAAATCCTCCACAACCAACTGCTATGATAACACCATATGATCCATCACAGCAACAATCACAAGAAACTCAATTGGTTCCATACAAAAAAACAATGATCAAGCACTCTACAGTGAATCAAATGAGGATGCAGAAGCCTTCGATGCATTGAATCAAGGATTTGTAATGATTGCCAGAGCATTCGGTCGTTTTGCTAACAAATCCAACAATCGCATTCGTACCTCATCAAACACTAGAAATCAAGTTGTTGTTAACAATGGAAGGGTTGAGGTTCAGAATCATGGAAATGGTCGTCAAATGAGTAGTGGTCAAGGGTTTAATGTTAATGGAAGGAATAACATGGGTGCTCCACAACAACGGGTTCAAGTGGTTGATCAGGGAAATGCTCAGACTAGGGTTAATGGTCTCCGATGCTACAACTGCAATGAGAAGGGTCATCTGGCTAATGCATGCCGAAAGCCGAAAACAAGAGGCAACGCTTATCACAAAGAGGATTTACTCTTGGCTCTCAAGGATGAAGCTGGTGGAACACTTACCAACAAGGAATAGAGCTTCATGGCTGATGTTGATTCTGATGATGACATGGAGGACTTGCAAGCTAATGCAGCTATGATGTTAATGGCAAACATGCAAGAGCTCCACATGAGTGACACAGGCCCAGTGTATGACACTGATGGCTTGTCTCAGGTACCGGATCAAAATATACTCACTAATGATCTGATATATCCGCCAACATCTGCATCCGACGAGGCTCAGAGTGTTCAACATGAATCTTCTACATCTCATTCCAACGATAATCAAATGGATCCCGTAGTTATATTTGACGATCAAGATGACCTTATGGTTAATATTGATAATCAAGTTGACTCTGTGGTTATATTTGAGGATCTAAATAATGATCATGTTGAGACTCAAGTTGAACAAGACGAACCTTTGTCTAATCAAGATCTTGAGCTCATGACCAACTTAATTCAGACCACCCAATCTCAACTGGAAAAGTGCAATGACATCAATAAGAAACTGCAAGATAAAATTGCATTGTTATCTAAGGATAATGAATGCTATAAGTTCCAACTCAACATTTTTGAAACAAAAGAGAAACGTGAAAAAGGTTTTGAAGTCGCTTTTGCAAAATCATACCAAAATGAAAAATATTTGGAAAAACAGATATGTGATCTAGTTGCATCCAAGAATGCATTGCTTTCTCAAATAGAACAATTAAAATTTGATCATAAACAACAAATTAACGTTCTCACTTCGGAAACTCAAAAAGCCAAGTCTGAGTTGTTAACTTGTCAAAAACAGTTTTGTGAGTACAAAAAGCATTCGAGGAAACAAATAGATGACTATCTTGAGGAAAATGTAGACTTACAACACAAAATCAAAGAGTTTCGAAATGTTGTTTACAAAAATGGTGAGTCAATCACAACAATTCAAAAGTTTTCTTTTAAACCAAATCCAGATGGATATGGAACAATTCTTGCTGATTACCAACCAAGTTTTTCACATAGAGCATTAAAACTAAATCCTCAAGTTTACAGTGCAGAACATAGAATTGATGACTCAATTATGAGTGTTGTTGAATATTATCTGTTAATACAAATAAGCCGTAAAAACGTTTATTTATATTTTACGATCTTCTAATGTTTTTTCGATAACAAACGTAAAATCATGTTAACGAAACAAATAAAATACGTAAATGGTTTGAACTAATAGTTTCTAACATATTCACACTTTCACATAAAACACTAAAACTAGTATAAGTGATTTTATGATTTAGTAATACATATGTACAACAACTAGTGTTTACATATTTGGGTATAATATACACATAACTAGTATGTAGTATATTGGGTAACATAAATGGGTAGAAACTTAAGCATCACAACCCATTGGGCAAATACATTGAATGTAGTTGGGTACAACCCAAAGCCCATAACCCATGGATCTTGACCCATAACCCATTGCATGACATCATGCTTATATCACACATGAATAATATCCATAACCCATGGATCAACCCATACCCAAGTGACTAAGTGCATTGCAATCAAAAGATACATTGTATCTAGCTAAAAATCCATGGTTCAACCCATGACCCATGACCCATAACCAAAATACCCATGGGTAAAAGGGAGCGTCCCACGGATCCCTAGCTTAACGCTAGACGGATCCCTTGTGGAAGGGATCCGTGGGATCCGGGGAACAGTTGAGTTTTTCTTCTATAAATAGTGAGCCAATTCTTCATTATTTCTCACCCCTTTCTAACACACTTTCTCCCTGAGTTAAAAACTCACTAACCTCGGATCCAAGAGATCTATGTTTGTAGTTTTGTTTTTGTGTGATCTTTTAGGTTCCTCTTAAAGGCAAGATCACCACCTTTGAAGTCGAGCAAGCTCAAGTCCATGAGTTGCCATGCTTCCTCATCATCAAGGCTACTGAAGTCTTCTTGTTGATGATTCCTTTCTTTCTTTAAAGAAGTGTAGTGTTGAAGACATTAGTGAAAGATGTCTCAAGTGTCAAGACGAAGATATTAGTGAAGGGTATCTATCGTCTATAGCATAAGCACTTGTGGTAGGTGCTTAGAAGTCAAGACAAGAAGCATTAGTGAAAGGTGCTTAGAAGTCAAGACTAGAAGCATTATTGAAAGGTGCTTAGAAGTGAAGACACAAGACATTAGTGAAAGGTGTCTTGTAGATCTAGTCAAAGGCATTAGTGAAAGGTGCCTTAGATGTACATTCGATATGGTGTGTTTCGATGTACAAGATAGACTAGTATTAGATCCAAGGATATTGATATCCTTGATGATGTTGTAAAGGAGTAGTTCTCCTTTGGGATTAGTCGTTGGTGTAGTGTGGTAGTAGTTCCTCCATTGCAATGGAACTAGGTGCTTAGCCTAGTACCTAATAAAGGGTAGGCGACGTTTTGAAGGTGTAGTTCACCTTGGAGTGAAAGAACTAGGTACTTAGCCTAGTACCTTATAAAGGATAGGCAACGTTGTGTAGGAGTGGTTCACCTTGGGTGAAAGAACCCGGTGGTTAGCCTAGCACCGGAAAAAGGGTAGGCGACGTTGTGAAGGCTTCTCCGTCATAAGGAGATTGGTGTAGTGATTACGAACTCTCGAGTAGGTGACTCGGGGAGTGGAGTAGGGCAAGGAAGGTGTCCTTGTAGCCGAACCACTATAAATACTCGCGTTGTGGTTTTGTGCTTCTTACTCTTATCTTTTGATTACTTACCTTTATATGCTTGTTTATCAACATCCAACACACACATCCTAATAGATTGACATAAGTCGATCTAAATAGATTAAAAGGAAATTTTAATTGGCAAAACTATTCAACCCCCTTCTAGTTTTCCACAATTGGTATCAGAGCTTCGTTACCAAGTTTCTTGAAGTATATTGTACTTTAAAAACTTGATACGATGCATGGTTAATTGAAAACTACAAAGAAGGTTTTTCATAAAAACAAACACCATGTCTTTTAAAAACTATATGTTTTGATGTTGATAAGAACATTGTTTTTACTTGTTTTATTTAATTGCACTAATCTTCTTTGTCATGTTGATTAGTCAAAGCTCATACCCACCAAGCTATAGGAATCACTTGGTAACAAGAATACATTCCTTAAGAAGGTATCTTAAACGCAAAGGAGCAGGAATCGTCTAAGTGACATTTGTTGTGTCACTTGTAACGACATTCCTAAGTGCGAAAGAGGTATGATTTTCTCTTTAGTTTGCTTGATAATTAAATATGCATATCTAGGTATTTATATGATTACCTTTTGTGCTTATACATGAAGCTTCATTAGGAAGCCTTTTTCTTACACACGTGTTAATTTCTTTTTAAGTCATGGTATATAAAAATTATGTTTTAATCCTATAATAAAACAAAACACAAATATCAAAAATTCCTCCTCTCCTATAAATCATCCACTCGACGCCCACTTAATCAAACCTCCACTTTTTCAAATTTTCCAATTTCAAAAATTTCCTCTCACTCAAAACCTCATCCTCCTCTCCACTTCATCCAAACCAAAACCAAGAAGAATCATCTTCAACATGGTTTACATCGCCTTCGTGCTCATCGTCTTAACACTCATCGCACTTGTGTTTCCTATGATGAAGTTCACATACGGAGACATTTACTTTGTGTTGTTAATCTACATCGAGGTTATATACCCAATCCTTTGTATCATTCTTAGCATTGAAATGAAATATTATTAATAGTCTAGTTTATCTAGGTTATTATTATCATTATGTGTTTATCATTATTTCTTTGCTTTATGTCTTTCTTTTGTGATACATTAGAAGTCATGTATGCATGTTAAAAGAAAATGTAGGTTAAAACACATATCTTGGTATAAAACTGTGAGATCTAAAAACGTATGCGTTTTCATAAAATCTGTTTCTGTAATAACAGATCTACTGATCCCGGAAGTTATACTAGCCGGATCCCTTTTGTAAAGGAACCGTAGGATCCGTCCTACTGGAAAATAGTTTTCATGCAAGATTAAAAACCACTATCTTTCTAAAAGTAATAATCCACCAGAAACATTGAGTGAGTTCGAGTATTAAAAAAAACATTGTTAATAAAAATCTAGTAAATCATAGATTAACCACAAATATCTCTGTTTTAACTTATCATTTCTATAGGTTCAACTATGACGCATGAATATGAGTTTGATTTTTCACTCACTAGCGTCTACACTCCGAACATCTCTCTTGAACCCAACACACCTGGTAATCATGTCCGTGGGTTCAACAATCTCGAAAACCGTCACTTCCATGAAGGACGTATTGTAGACACCTCTCTACAATTCGAAGAAGGTATCAATACCTCCTTCCGAGCCATAGGACTAGAATGTCTTCTTGAAATCAACGAGAAGATATGTCCAAGGTTCATAATGGAATTCTTCCGTCAAGTCGAACTCGTTCGTAATGAGGATCGCTCTCTATCTCTTTGGTTTTATATCAAAAACCAAAAGTTTACTCTAACCCTTGGGCATTTTGCTCACATCCTCCAGATTCCAAATCATGGACAGTGTGCCTTCACCGAAGATTGGTCTCTTGATTCTCTCTTCAACTTTCGTGAAGAAAATAGTCCATATTGTTCACACATACCCTCTCCGGAAGATTTAAATCGCATAATATGCAAACCTCGACCATATTACTCCGATCCAAACATTATCTTTACAAGGGATATCCGAGAAGAGTACAAGCCTCTTGCACTCATCCTACGTGAAAATGTTTGGAGCCTTAGGGGAAATCGAGAAATCCTTCCTGCTTGTTGTGTTCACATGTTGTACTGTTTGCTAACACAACAACCATACAATCTCGCCTACTTCTTCGCAAGGCGAGTTGCAAATCTTCAAGGCTCCAAGAATAAACTCATCCCTTATGGAATGTTCTTGACACGCCTCTATCATAATGTTATGCACTTCCATCCTCAATTTCAAAGTCCGTTGTACGTACTTGTGAACAAGATGATGGAACCGCTAAACATATCTCTCATGAAGACTTTCTTCATTCTTGATTCCACCAACACTCGTCAATCACATAATGATCCTCCTAGTGAAAACACTCAAGGAACCTAGTAGTATTCCAAAATAGGATCAATTCTCTTGTACTCGTGCTTTATCAATGTAATCCAATTTCTTTCATGAAATAAAACATCTTACATTTGAAATCTTAGTATTAGAACTCCCTTTAGACTATCCTTGAGATACAATGCATTGTCAAGATCATTGCATACCTTTAGTAAAGGTCCTGCTGAGCAGATGGGCGGATCCCAAAGATTGTGCTAGACGGATCCCTATACTTAGGGAACCGTGGGATCCGGCAAACAGAAAATGCAATTACAAGCATTGTATTTCAAATACATCCTTAGAACATCTCACACTAAGCTAAACATAGTGTCTTAAGGCAAATTTAAGTCCTTATCAAGATAGGTAGATCCTTCCTACTCACACATAACTCACCTAGATCACACTCTAAAACGCTTGTAGATCTATCGTTTCATTTTTTTTACCCATTACTCTTCCGCTCTCAAACTCACACGTCATTTTTTTATCCCTCACATTTGGCCTTAGAAATCTTTCGATTATGGCAAAATTGATCATAAATCATCCTTACCTCAAAATTGATCAAAGTTGATCAAATTCTAATTTTACCATTTCAAAACCTTTAGGATATTTTCCAAAACACTATCCTAAGTCACAACCTGATCTCTAGGATCATTTAGCTTCAATTGAAACTCTCATCTTTAGTGTCATCATTGCTCATCCATTGGTACTCTTGAAAGTTCCAAATCCTTCAATAAAAGACAATCATTAGCTACATCACTCATTACCTTCAAGTACTCAAGCACCCCTTCATTTAAGACACTTAAGAGAACTGAAAACACTCAAGATGATATAGATCTTAGATCTTAGAAAACATCATTTCCACTCTATCATAGCTGCTGAGAGCCGGATCCCTAGGATTAGCCTAGACGGATCCCTCTGAGGAGGGAACCATGGGATCCGGATGACAGTTTATGTCAAATCTTGCTAAAACAATCATTTCAACTCATCTTCCTAACTCAAACACTCCATCTCATCTTAAATGAGTTCCTAGATCAGTGCAAACTCTGAAGTTGACTCTTGTGCATGTTAATCATCACATTCCAATGAATCCTAGTGGCTTAAGGCTTAAATGCACTTGCCAAATCTCTTGGTTTATAAACCACTTTGTTAGGACCTCCATATTCATCACTCTCATCCTAACTTTCAGCTTTTTAGAAACCCTTGCAAACTTCTTCAAATCATCTCATCATGAGGAAAACCCCAAGTAGTAACTTATCCACCAAAGAACCACCCAAGAAAAAGGCTCGTGTTATACACGAAATCTCCTCAACCGAATCATCTCCGGTCAAGCCAACAAATGATAGGATCTTTCCTTAACCAATCAAACCTATTCCTAAAAGGATAGTACCCACAAAACTACCTATGCCAAACACCACCATACCCCTTAGGCCAAACAATATCATCTCCACTAAACCATCACCATTGGTTCCTAGAGCTATCTCTTTTACATCTCCACTATCATCACCTCACCTCTACAACTTAGAGGAATTGTCTCCTAGGCCGTCTCATCCACCTCCGCCGACAACATTTCCCTCATTAGGAGGAATAATGGTACAAAATCAAGGTGTTGAGTCAACACTTGCTCCGGCTTCCTTTTCGCCGTTTCCATCATATAATCCAATTTGGATTATGAGAAATCATCAAAGTCAACCACCCGACCATATGGAAGTTGACACTTCTCTACCACCACCATCATTCTTGGTCGAGCCATTCTCAAATGCGCCTCCACCAATCCCTCCATCGTTTGAAGCTCCACAAGCCGCTTCACTTGATCCTTCGCATTAATCCATTTCATTTCCTCCACCACCACCTAGCCATGACAAAGATTGTTATCATTGTCAACATGTTGAAAGTTTAATACATGAAGTACGAGAAGACCAACGTTTCATGTTCTATCATCTCCTCGAACGTTTCAATGAGATTAAACCTAAACAAACTTGAGCTAGAAGATTTTAGTGGTGTCCTAGAATCAAGCGATAGTTGGTCTAGAAATTCCTAGTCATGCATTTTGTATTAGTTTTTAGAGTCATGTGTATCATAACTTTAGTTTTATTAAATGAAATTACATGCTACTTGTTATATTTCTGAGGATATGATTACACTGTATTCATATCTCATTTTTTTTAACATTACTTGTTATATCACCATAGCTGAAAATGATCATCAGCTATACGGATCCCTCATAATTTCCTAGACGGATCCCTACTAGGAGGGAACCGTGGGATCCGTGAGACAGAAAACTATTTTCTACTAATTTGGACCACATTTGCAGGAAATTGTGAATTATACTTGTTGTCTAACCTTTGTTTTGTAGTTATTCAAATTTACACATGAAGACTTTGACATCCTAAAGCTAGGGGGATCTTTATGTCAAAGCAATACATTGCAAATTACTTGCAATATTAGGTTTACATTTCGTGACGTCTCTTTGCATAATTGCAATCATCAAGGGGGAGCACATTCGTCACTTAGATGAATTATTTTGCAAACTTACTTGCAAACAAACTAGATTAGTATCACTTTATTGACGCCCTTACATAGGGATGGACTCGGCAAGGGGGAGTAAAGACGAGATCCTTTCCCGTTACTTGCTCTCTATTTTCTTTTTATTTTTATTTCTTTCACATGTTTTTCTTAAAAACGATGTGTTGCTTTCCTTCAAACACTTTTTGTTTCGACAAAAAGGGGGAGAAGAAAGTAAAAACTACAAATTCAAACTTTTACAAATTTTAGCTTTTCCTTAAAATAATTTTATGTTTAGTCATCAACAAAAAGGGAGAGATTGTTAATAAAAATAAGCCGTAAAAACGTTTATTTATATTTTACGATCTTCTAATGTTTTGTCGATAACAAACGTAAAATCATGTTAACGAAACAAATAAAATTCGTAAATGGTTTAAACTAATAGTTTCTAACATATTCACACTTTCACATAAAACACTAAAACTAGTATAAGTGATTTTATTATTTAGTAATACATATGTACAACAACTAGTTTTTACATATTTGGGTATAATATACACATAACTAGTATGTAGTATATTGGGTAACATAAATGGGTAGAAACTTAAGCATCAAAACCCATTGGGCAAATACATTGAATGTAGTTGGGTACAACCCAAAGCCCATAACCCATGGATCTTGACCCATAACCCATTGCATGACATCATGCTTATATCACACATGAATAATATCCATAACCCATGGATCAACCCATACCCAAGTGACTAAGTGCATTGCACTAAAAAGATACATTGTATCTAGCTAAAGATCCATGGTTCAACCCATGACCCATGACCCATAACCAAAATACCCATGGGTAAAAGGGAGCGTCCCACGGATCCCTAGCTTAACGCTAGACGGATCCCTTGTGGAAGGGATCCGTGGGATCCGGGGAACAGTAGAGTTTTTCTTCTATAAATAGTGAGCCAATTCTTCATTATTTCTCACCCCTTTCTAACACACTTTCTCCCTGAGTTAAAAAATCACTAACCTCATATCCAAGAGATCTATGTTTGTAGTTTTGTTTTTGTGAGATCTTTTAGGTTCCTCTTAAAGGCAAGATCACCACCTTTGAAGTCGAGCAAGCTCAAGTCCATGAGTTGCCATGCTTCCTCATCATCAAGGCTACTGAAGTCTTCTTGTTGATGATTCCTTTCTTTCTTTAAAGAAGTGTAGTGTTAAAGACATTAGTGAAAGATGTCTCAAGTGTCAAGACGAAGATATTAGTGAAGGGTATCTATCGTCTATAGCATAAGCACTTGTGGTAGGTGCTTAGAAGTCAAGACAAGAAGCATTAGTGAAAGGTTCTTAGAAGTCAAGACTAGAAGCATTATTGAAAGGTGCTTAGAAGTGAAGACACAAGACATTAGTGAAAGGTGTCTTGTAGATCTAGTCAAAGGCATTAGTGAAAGGTGCCTTAGATGTACATTCGATATGGTGTGTTTCGATGTACAAGATAGACTAGTATTAGATCCAAGGATATTGATATCCTTGATGATGTTGTAAAGGAGTAGATCTCCTTTGGGATTAGTCGTTGGTGTAGTGTGGTAGTAGTTCCTCCATTGCAATGGAACTAGGTGCTTAGCCTAGTACCTAATAAAGGGTAGGCGACGTTGTGAAGGTGTAGTTCACCTTGGAGTGAAAGAACTAGGTACTTAGCCTAGTACCTTATAAAGGGTAGGCGACGTTGTGTAGGAGTGGTTCACCTTGGAGTGAAAGAACCCGGTGGTTAGCCTAGCACCGGAAAAAGGGTAGGCGACGTTGTGAAGGCTTCTCCGCCATAAGGAGATTGGTGTAGTGATTACGAACTCTCGAGTAGGTGACTCGGGGAGTGGAGTAGGGCAAGGAAGGTGTCCTTGTAGCCGAACCACTATAAATACTCGCGTTGTGGTTTTGTGCTTCTTACTCTTATCTTTTGATTACTTACCTTTATATGCTTGTTTATCAACATCCAACACACACATCCTAATAGATTGACATAAGTCGATCTAAATTGATTAAAAGGAAGTTTTAATTGGCAAAACTATTCAACCCCCCCTTCTAGTTTTCCACATAATCGTACTGAGGAATTAGATGAAGAAGACGAGAGTCGGTTAAAAATGGAAAATGTTGTTTATAACAAACCATTTAACTATTCTAAAGCCATAACTTTCGTCACACAACAGGATACTTCTAACACACCTTGGGTTATCACACCTAATCCTGAGTCCTTCTCCCATGATGGTCCCCACTCCAATGTTGCACAAATTAATGGTCCTTTACCTTCTTTTAGTGAAATAAAGCCATTAGCTGAACGATGTCAGGTTCTAAAATACTTTGACACTTTTATGTCTGACATCAAACTTTTGGAACATGCAATTGAAGTTAATTATGAAATAAAAGCTGAACATTTTCAATCGCCATTTGCATGACAACAAAGGGATATTTTTTAGAAAGGGCTTTTACCACATGTTCGAAATCTAAAAATGTGTGCAATATATTGGGAACGGGAACTTCAGAAAGAGATTGGACTTATGAAAATAGTTTTCGAGAAAACAGAAACATCAATTTCAAATACTAAACGTAAAAAGAAAATGTTACGAAATCATGTTGACCGACTCTTGGAAGATGTTATCTGTGTTGATACCATAAATGTTGTGTTATTACATACTGTTGCATATGCATTTGATTATATCCCTGTTGATTCTGTTGATAATGTTGAGAATACTGATAATGTGTCACAAATCGAGTCTTTCAAAATTGAAAATGAGCGATTGTTAAATGAGCTTTCAAATGCAAAACGTCGTCTTCAATGGTGTCAAAAAGATTGTCAAAATCGAGAACTTGCTTTGCAAAACAAAATCAACCAGTTGCGTTCAAAATCTTTTTATCCAAAAATAGAACAACTGGATGATGAAAACGTGTCTTTAAAATGTCAAATTTCAAAATATGAACAAGAAATTGCCAAAGTCAAAACAGAATATGGTATCATATTTGACTTGCTCAAAAAGACTCGTGCTAAAGCGTCAAAAGATGTTGATGATCATCTTGCATATACCAAAGAAGTTTTACGAAATAATGGAAACACTCGCTCTGAAAATCAAGATTTGTTACACACTATTCATGACTTGAAGGCGGAGTTGGTAAAACTTAAGAAAGATAAGATTAGTAACACAAGTGTACTTGCCCCAGGAATGTTTAAAATTGACTCTAGAACGCCTTATGACAAACCACAAGATACTAATGTGCTTCCTTCCACTGAAACAGGAATAGTTTCCTCTTTTCCCAACGTTAGCACTTCACAGCTTAAGAGCAAAAACAGGAAGAATAGGAAGTTGCAGCGTAAGAGAAGAACAATAAAGACCTCTGAAGTAGAAGAATACCTTAGGACTTTGAATAAAACTTAAGTTGCACCCACTTTATACATTGCGTTAGACATATGTAATAGCAAAAGTGATGTAACGAATGTTGAACCTTTAAATGCTTTAAATGTTATGTTTGAAGCATCTTGTGTTGGTTGTCTTAAAAGCATGTTTTCTGGTTGTCATGATAAATGTGTTGCTACTACTATCTTATCTCGTAAGCGAAACAATAGAAAACGGAATACCTCTAGGCCCACTAATGCTTCTAAGTCTGTGCTAGGTAAACCGCCCTCTAGTGCTTCTGCGACGATCATTGATGTATCCATAGAACCCACTTCACCTCCTAGGAAGAAAATATCACCTAGTGCATTCACTAAGACCAAAGCACGAACTAGTTGGACTTGGCAGAGATGGTTACAAAACATACCAGGATTTAAATGGATTCCTAAAATCATTAACATGTGTGTTTCAACTGTAATTGTAACGGAACCCTCTAACTCTTCAGGTTCCACCTCTACTTCTATTCCACCTGTGTCGTCTGTGTGTAATGCAGGTGATACAGATCATCCTATGCATTGTTGATAGCGGATGTTCCCGGCACATGACAGGCAATCTCAAACTGTTATCAAACTTTCTCTCAAAGTTCATCGGCCCTGTCAGGTTCGGGAATGATCACTTCGCAGCTATCATGGGCTACGGAGATTACATCAATGGGAACATCGAAATTAGCAGAGTTTATTATGTGGAAGGTCTTGGTCACAATCTCTTTTCAGTCAGTCAATTTTGTGATGGAGATCTGGAAGTTGCTTTTAGGGAGAAAACTTGTTTCATTCGTGATCTACAAGGAAACGATCTAATGTCTCAAAACCGCACATCAAGCCTTTACACAATATCAATGCAAGACATGATTGCTTCATCACCCATCTGTCTACTTTCTAAGGAAACATCAACAAAATCTTGGCTGTGGCACCGTCGCTTTCACACTTGAACTTTCAAATCATAACCAATCTTGCACGATATAAACTTGTTGAAGGACTTCCAAGATTTCGGTATTCTAAAGATCGTCTATGTTAATACAAATAAGCCGTAAAAACGTTTATTTATATTTTACGATCTTCTAATGTTTTGTCGATAACAAAAGTAAAATCATTTTAACGAAACAAATAGAGTACGTAAATAGTCTGAGTTAATAGTTTTCTAACACAATTAAGTTGTCACATAAAACACTAAAACAAGTATAAGTGATTTTATGATTTAGATACATATGTACAACAACTAGTGTTTACATATTGGGTTAAACATATACTTAAACTAAGTATACTAAAATGGGTAAAAACTAAGTGTATGCTAAAATGGGTAAATACAAGTATATACTAAATGGGTAAAATACTAGCAAATGGTTTTGACCCATAACCTATGGTTTTATATATACCACTTAACCAAGTTCATTGTATCTAGAAAGAAAACCATGGATCAACCCATAACCCATGACCCATGACCCATAACCAAAAATACCCATGGGCAAAGAGGAGCGGACCACAGATCCCTAGCTTTGTGCTAGCCGGATCCCTTGTGGTAGGGATCTGTGGGATCCGGGGAACAGAAGAGAATTTTCTCTATAAATAGAGAGCCATTTATTTCTCTCTACACATGGTTTTTCACACATACTTCCCCAAAGTATTCTAACCCTCTAACCTCATATCTAAGTGATCTATGTAGTTTGTCTTTTGTTTTTGTGTGATCTACTAGGTTCCTCTTAAAGGAGAGATCACCACCTCTTGAAGACGTGCAAGCTCAAGTCCATGAGTTGCCATGCTTCGTCATCATCAAGACTACTAAGGTTCTCTTGTTGATAGTTCTTCCTTTCTCCATAGATGTTGGGTTGAAGGCATTAGTGAAGAATGCCGAAAGTGTCAAGATGAAAGCATTAGTGAAAGGTGCTCATCATCCGTGTCAAAGCATTATTGAAGGATGCTAAAGGTGTCAAGACGAAGGCATTAGTGAAGGGTGCCAAACGTTGTGTCAAAAGCATTAGTGAAGGATGCTAAAGGTGTCAAGACGAAGGCATTAGTGAAGGGTGCCAAGCGTTGTGTCAAAGGCATTAGTGAAGGATGCCAAAGGATCAAATCAAGTAGCATTTGGGGAGAATGCTTAGGTCGTATAATCGATGAGGTGCATCGTTATACATATGTGTATTTGTTTATCTACAAGGATGGTGATATCCTTTATGGTGTTGTAACAAGGAGTAGATCTCCTTGAGATTAGGTGTTGTGTCTTGAAGGTGTAGTTCACCTAAGGTGTGAAAGAACTAAGGTGCTTAGCCTAGTACCTAATAAAGGGTAGGCGACGTTGTGATAGGATTAGTTCTCCTAAGGTGTGAAAGAACTCGGTGGTTAGCCTAGCACCGTATAAAGGGTAGGTGACGTTGTGTTAGGTGTGGTTCTCCTTGGTGTGAAAGAACTCGGTATTTAGCTTTGTATGGAAAAGGTTGCGACGTTGTGAAGGCTTCTCCGCCACAAGGAGTTGGTGTAGTGCTTACGAACTCTCGAGTAGGTGACTCGGGGAGTGGAGTAGGGCAAGGAAGGTGTCCTTGTAGCCGAACCACTATAAATAACTTGTGTTGTGGTGATGTGCTTCTTACTCTTTATATTTCATTTCACGTTTATATATCCATCTATCAACGTCCAACATAAACAATCAAATGGATTGACATAAGTCGATCTAAATATTTAAAAGGAAGTTTTAAATTGGTAAAACTATTCAACCCCTTTTCTAGTTTTCCACAGTCTATGCTCAGCTTGTGAACAAGGGAAAAGCACTAGTTCTCACTTTCCTTCAAAGGTGGAACACAACTCTCAGCATGTGCTTCATCTTCTTCACATGGATTTGTGTGGCCCGATGCGTGTGTAGGCGATCAATGGCAAACGCTACATTCTTGTAATTGTCGATGACTACTCAAGATAGACATGGGTTTATTTTCTTCGAAGTAAAGATCAAGCTCCTCAAATGAACACAGTCAGACAAATCAGAACAGACAGAGGAACTGAATTTGTGAATCAAACTCTTCGTGAATATTATGAGAAAGTAGGAATTGAGCATAAAAAAGAAATTGCACAGACACAAGAACAAAACGGAGTTGTTGAAAGACGAAACCGTACGTTAGTGGAAGCTGCAAGAACAATGTTGATAAATGCAAAACTTCCAAATTACTTGTGGGCCGAATCCGTGTCAACTGCATGCTACACTCAGAACCGTTCTATGATAACCAAACGCCACAAAAAAACTTCTTATGAGCTTATCCATAACCGCAAACTGAATCTCAAACACTTTCATATATTTGGCTCTCTCTGTTACCCATATAATGATCGTGATGATTTTGGAAAGCTCAAGGCTAAAGCTGACATCGGAGTCTTCGTTGGTTACTGTGAAAACTCTAAAGGATATTGGATCTGGAATCGTCGTACAAGGGAGATTATGGAAACGATTCATGCTAATTTTGATGAACTTACAGAAATGGCTTCTGAGCAAAACAGCTTGGAACCCGGACATAACCGTCTAAACTTCCCCCAAACCCCATCATCAACTGAACCAAGCTTACATCTTACTCATCGTCAAATGGAACAGCTATTTGCTCCTCTGTTTAGTGATGATATTGATCAACGTGCTCCAGATGTATCAACTGTTTCCGCTGCTCAACCTGATACAAATCCAATCCCTGATACACCTCCAACAACAACAACTGTTGAAGAAGCACCTCCAATTGATTCTACAACAACAGCCAAACAAACTGCATCCAATGACGCTGAACCAGCTGATGATCTTTTGAATCAAGATGTACCTACACCGACAGATTATTATCCAAATGCGTTCTTTAACCCTTTCGCTAATGAAACTGCCACTTCAGATGTTGCGAAATCATCTACAAGCCATTTGAATCCACCTAATCTGCATAATGTATATCAACATCAACCCTCCACACATCGTTGGACTAAAGACCATCCTCTTGTGAACATTATTGGAAACCTGAATCAACCAGTCGTAACTAGACAACGCCTTCAGACTGACGGTGAACATTGCATTTATGCACTTACCGTTTGTCAATCTGAACCAAAGAACATTAAAGAAGCAATGACTTATGACAACTGGATTGAATCCATGCAAGAAGAACTAAATCAGTTTAAACGTCTTGAAGTATGGGAATTGGTTGAAAAACCAACAGGGGTCTATGTTATTGGTCTTAAATGGATTTGGAAAAACAAGTTGGATGCTAAAGGTACGGTTATCAGAAATAAGTCACGTCTGGTGGCTAAGGGTTATAGACAAGAAGAGGGGATTGACTTCGAGGAATCATTCGCACCAGTTGCTAGACTTGAGGCTGTACGGATTTTTCTGGCATTCGCGGCTCACATGAACATCACGGTCTATCAGAGGGATGTTAAAACCGCTTTTCTTGATGGTAAACTGAAGGAAATGGTCTATGTTAGTCATCCAGAAGGATTTGTTGACCCAGAGTTCCCTAATCACGTCTACAAACTAAACAAGGCTCTCTACAGTCTCAAACAAGCCCCTCGGGCGTGGTAATGAGTTATCATCCTTTCTTCTATCCCATAATTTTGTCAAAGGATCGGTCGACCCAACATTTTTTATACAATATCACGGGGCACACATTTTAATCGTTCAAATTTATGTGGATGACATCATTTTTGGGTCAACCCATAAAAAGTACTCAAACGCTTTTTCAAAACTTATGAAAACACATTTTGAAATGTCAATGATGGGTGAACTTACGTTCTTCTTAGGACTACAAGTTCATCAATCACCCCATGGTATTTTCCTAAGTTAGTCCAAATATGCTCTTGAAATTTTAAACAAACATGGAATGCAAAGCTGTGATACCTATGCCACACCAATGGCACATACCAAAAAACTGGATGCTGATTTGCATGCGAAATTGGTTGACCCTACCAAATACTGAATTATTATTGGGTCTCTCAGGTATCTAACAGCCAGTAGACCTGACATTGTATTTTCTGTATATCTTTGCTCCTGTTATCAGTCGCGACCAACTGAGACACACCTCTCTGAGGCTAAACGAATCCTCCGATACATCAAGGGAACCATTAACTTGGGGATCTGGTATCCGAAGGATTCTGGTTTTGAACTAATAGCTTTTTCATACGCTGATCACGCAGGTTGCTTAGATTCTCGAAAAAGTACTTCAGGTGGTTTGCAATACCTTGGTGATAAATTGGTGTCATGGCAATCAAAGAAGCAAGATTGTACATCACTGTCATCAACCGAAGCAGAATATGTAGCCATGTCGGTGTGTTGTGCTCAAGTCATTTGGATGAGAACACAACTCAAAGATTATG
Source organism: Chrysanthemum makinoi (assembly GCA_910596185.1). Lineage (NCBI taxonomy): Eukaryota > Viridiplantae > Streptophyta > Magnoliopsida > Asterales > Asteraceae > Chrysanthemum > Chrysanthemum makinoi. The sequence goes on along the minus strand of OU343217.1, from coordinate 180,645,537 downwards.
GTTACGTATTTGACAGAATCCTGGGGTACTGTGACAATCGAAGTGCTATTGCGATCTCGTGCAACACCCTTCAACATTCGAAGTCTAAGCACATCGATCTTCGATATCATTTCATAAAGGAGCATGTGGAAAAGGGTACCGTTGAATTATATTTTGTGGGTACTGAACACCAACTGGCGGATCTTCTCACCAAAGCCTTAGCTCCTGCTAGGTTTACTAATTTGATCCACCGGATTGGCATGAGGTGTTTGACTCCAGAGGAACTGGACGAACTTTTAACACATTCTTAAAACCAGTCAAACACCAAAACCTCTTTTGTAAATAAATTTTTCAAAAACAAAAATAGAAAAATATAAAATCTGATAAAATACAAAAATATTCTTCTATCGAAATTTCTTCAAACATTGCAAGTACAAATCTTTCGTCAACACTTTGCTCTATCAAACATTTCATAATTTTTCCCGTACAAGTGTTGAGGGGGATAATGCAAATATTTTTCAGTCTCATAAAACCTTGTACTTGCATGTTACCTTAATTGGTTGTATCTTTGAAAATGGTGGTTACGTTTATTGTTGTACACTCTCCTCGGACTCAAATTTGTAAAATTTCACTATTTCTAAAGTCGAGGGGGAGTTTCGTCATGTGTCTTTCCAAACAATAAAGTTTTTCTTAACCAAAATGGAAGTTATTGGCCGTGGGTGAAAATGGTTGAGGTGGAGGGGCTAACCTTGTCAAAAGTGAAAACAAATTTTACACAAAACCCTCCACCTAACTTCATTTACACATTTATTACAAAACATTTAAGTTTTCATCCACCATAATCCACACCTAACAATCAATACAAAAATCCGTGCTACAAAATCTGAATTTGTAAGTGATTATAACTTTGATTTGTGATTTCAAACATTGGTTTTTAATATCAAACGAATCCAACGGGTAGATTTTTCATATGAATGATTCTTGTGTTCTTACGCATACGCATAAGAACATGATGATGAAATCTGTGTTTTTTGTGAAATGGGGTGTATTAAAATGGTCAAATATCAACACTAATCCTATTTCAAACAACAAATCTCACCCAGAATCATGTTTTAATCATTTTTCATAATTAGGGTTTATGCGTGGATTTGGGGGTTTTTCCATTGTGAATGTTTCTGGCTAATTAGATGCTTGATAAATGATTGTTACATGTTTAATTGATCCTTAATACCTTTGAATCATACCCAGAAACATCAATTCTTAAGAATTAAGCTTTAGGTTTTACGAACGCGTAGAATTGGGTATCTTTGATTCATGGTACTTCTGACGTTAAAACTTATTGAAAACAATTCATATAGCTTCTAAGACATCCCAGAAAACGTTTGGTTGAATTACCATGGTTGATTTGTTTACACGTAGAATTTGAACTTAGTGTTATGTTTGATCTATTACAGGATTCTACACGTACCAGTTTCAGAATCAAGGTTAAATGGAATCTACGCTTATGGAACACCTTATGTGTAGATGTTACGCATAAGAGAAATCTTACGCGTAACTCTTACGCATAAGGGTCTACAATGGACTACGCGTATCCTGTGAAGGATATGCGTAAACTTGGATTTCTACGCCTAAGGCTTACTCTTACGAGTAAACCTTACGCGTAAGTCCTTAACCTAAGCTTACGCGTAAGCCGTATGCTAAGAATCCACTACTACGCGTAAGCCCTCCTTACGCCTAAGGGTGATTCCTACGCATAAACTTATTCCTACGCTTATGGTTACATTGTTTACGCATAAGCTTACAAACCTACACTTAAGCCAATTTGTAACTAAACTTTTGAAATGTTAGGCGTACAAACTTGTAATAAGTTACTCATAATGTCACAAAACCAAAATGTCACTAATAAGCTACAAAAGTTTAAACGTTGTTTGATTAAGTAAAATTTGGACTATAACATACAAAATTAACATACTCACGCAACTTATCACGTCAACTTTGGACTATTGGACAATATGTGACTTTGGACTCGTAACATTCATTAACATAACAAATTCAACAATTGGACAATAAAATCAACCTTTGACTAACATAATGTCTTTCGATATGTTGGTTCTTTTGTCTCAATACCTTTCAGATCACGAAATGGACGTCATCATGGAAAATGTCAATGCACCAAATGAGCTCACAATGAATGATATCTTCCCAACTGATTACAGCAAGACGATTGGAAAGAACAAACTCAAGGTCGATTTTGAGAACTTCACGTGCTCAGAGTCATCATGCAGGATTGCTGTGGATATCCTCAAAACTCATCCTTACAACAACATGCTCACCAACTCGGCCGTACGTCCAGAAATCTACATTCATCAATTCTGGCACACAATGAAAAAGGTTGATGGTCAAGATGATGTCACGGTAACTCTCAATGATAAGGAAGTCACCGTCACGGTAGCAGATCTTCGAACAATTCTTCTTCTGCCTGCTATCCAACCTGCCGACTATGTAGAAATTCCTAATGAAGAGGCTAAAATGCAATTCATGGTCGATATTGGCTATGATGAAGCTGTTGGAGTTATTACCAAGCACTTCACGGTCGATCTCAAGAACATTCCTCAACCGTGGAGGACTTTGTACATCATGATCGCCAAGTCTGTGTCTGGAACAGACAGTGGTCATGAGCATCCTAAACTCATGCATCTACAAATCTTCTGGGGCATGGTCAACAAACTACACATCGACTATGCAAGCATGATCTGGGAATACATGATTTCCCACCTCAATAAGCCTGGGACAAAGTTTCCCTTCATCAGATACACGAAACTGTTGATCCAGAATATTCTCGGGAAAAATCGGGACATCCCTTTGAGAATCAATGACCCCAAGAATCACTCTGCGTTGTATGAGCCTACATTGAACATTGTCAGATTTAAAGACTCATCAACAAAGAAACAAGGTGCAGTACTAATTGATTTCCTTCTCACTGATGCAATCAAAAGTCTTCCATCGTATCGTCGATACCAAGAAGCAGTGAGTAAAGGCAAATTCGGGTTCATGGATGAAAAGACTTCAGCCGTTCCAGTCAAGAAGACAAGAAGATCAGGCAGCGCTGGAAGCATTGAAAGCACTAGGAGCGCTTACAAGTATCAAAAAACGAAGCCATCTCGCAAGAAACGAGTTCCATCTCAGGGTGCTCGTCCTAATCCTAAACCGGAACTTACTCTAGAGAACGATGACTCTAAGGATACTAAGTCTGAAGAGGTGGTTTGCTATTTCGAAACTGCTACAGATGAAACAACCTCGCTGAGGTCAGATGACAAACCACCCAGCCCCAAATCAGACAAAGGGAAGACACCAGTAGCTGAAGATGAAGAAGACAGCTCTGATGAAGATACTAAAAAGGATGAACAGCCATTCCACAAGACTCTTAAGCAGCTAAGGCTGCAGCATGTTGCTAAAGAATTCAATCTTCAACAAACCAGAGGCCCTGGAGGTTCCAGTGGTGGAGCACTAACCACACCAGTTCTTGATGCGGTTAATCAACCCGATAAGGGAACTGGTACCACCACTAAGAAATTGACAGAGCAACAGCAACAAAATTATGAAGTTCCATTCGATTTTGAAGAAGAAGAAAAAGAAAATGATGAGAAGATAACCGATGAAGATGTGGAGCAAGCCGCTAAGGAAAAGGCTGAAGAAGAAACTCGGGCTAAAGCTGATGAGGAAGAAATGATCAAATTGAAGCTGACAGTTTCATCCAAGACAATCCTGAACATAACCCTGAACAAACTTCTAAGCCACCTCAAGACCCATCCACAACTGAGTTGTCATCTCACTCCTCACCACCACCATCTGATAAAACAACCACCAGATCATCTTCCAAATCAATCAAGAAACCCTATGATACTTGGGCATCCCATGCCAAAACAAAGATAGTTAAGGCTGTCAAGCAAGCAAGAAAACAAAATGTCGTTAACAAAAAGTTGAATCAGCTAGCTGACAGGGTTAACTTACTCGGTGATATGATGAACGAGTTCACGGAGGAAAGAGAACAAATCCAGCAATTCCTCAACAGGGACATCAAAGGGGAAATGGACAAGCAGATTGTTGACTACACTCATCATTTCCTTCTCTAGACTTTCCCGGTTGTTACAAGAGAAATGTTTGCTAAACAACTTCACGCTTATATGAAGGCAATGCTCAGGCAAACAATCACTACAACACCGGTGGTTATGCAAACCTGACCAGTTCAGCCTCCAAATGTTACTGAAGCTGACTTAATCTCACAGCTGATAATGCAGATGTCTCCTCACTCTCCAGCTTTCACATCGGATGAATCCAAACTCTTTGAGGCATTGCTTGCATATCAACCCAAGACAACTTGCAAGGAAGCCGCTGGTCAGGAAAATCGACCAAGAGACGATGATGAGGACAAGGATACAAAGGCCAAACGTCAAAAGAAAACAGTCGGGTCCTCATCTATGCCTCCACCACCACCAAAGACCACCACCACAACAAGATCATCTCAACGACCTCCTACTTCTGATAAACCTCAGGACACTGAGTCTCCACCACCATCGAAGAAAACTGGTGATCATTTCCATTACACCGGTGGTGAAGACGAAGAAATTCCTGAGCCCCAACAACCGTCCTCATCTACAACATCAACCAAGCAACAAAAGGAATCATCCTCCAAGCCAAAGAAGAAAAGATCAACCTCCGTTGTATCATGGTTGGATGAAGATGATACTGAAGAATAAGAATGGTTTAGTAAGCTTGTTGATGCCACCCCTCGATTATCGGAAGGCCAAGAACCGGTAGATGGTTGAACTATGGAGCACGTTAAGATCATTCAGGATAAGTTCAAAGTGAAGAAGATGACGAAAGGGGAGTTACGCCGAATCAATAACGATGCGTTTCAAATGCTAAAGGACAGCTCTAATAGTGCTATTGAAGTCGAATATCATCTAGACAACATCGCACTAGCTATGTCCAACAACATTGATTGGCTCAACCCAGAATCAAACATTGACTTCACAAGACAAGATAAGACTCCATACTACATAGACTGGACCAAGCCACTACCAACCATTGGTCGACCAGATCAACCCATGATTCCCTACCAATACTTCTTCAACAATGACCTAGAATTTCTTCAACACGGTAGCGACATCAGCAAGAAATACGCTACGTCACTCACCTTTAACATCCCAGCAGCAGTCTTCTCCAACAATGTTGCCATCGAGGAAGAAGCCACAAGAATGTTTGTTGAAAATGTGGTGAATTATGATCTCGATGCACAGTATGGCATTCATCATTGGCCTGCAAGAAGAAGACTATACTACAGAAGCTGCCAGGTTCAGAAATCAAACAAAGAGGTGTTCAGTGACAAACGGATCGTTGCTATCATGAATTTCAGTCTGGTTACGAAGTGGGATTACTCATTCCTGGAGGAAATCAAAGTTAAATGCCAAGACGAGCGAGAATATGATTTTACTAAAGCTGATTTTCTGAGATTGTCAGTCAACGACATTGAAGACATGTATCTGGCTAAAGTACAAGGTCGGATGAGACATTTCTCCACCAACATCCAGCTCCAGTACATCAAGTCTTTGTTGATATTCATTAGAAGCAGAGTGATCCAGAAACGTGTTCAAGATCTTCAACTTGCCTTGGAATCATACCAGAAACAAGTCAATCTCACTAAACCATTGCTACACTTTCCCGATATCAACCAACTCTCTCAGTACACCATTGTGAAGAAACCAAAGTTTGGAATTGTTTACCGCAGTGAACCTCACCACAACTGTTTCATGGCGTGCAATGAGCTTCACAAGTTTTGTGATGACACACTGAAGAAGGTTCGTGATGGGTTAGCGTATCGGTTAAAGGAGATTCACGAAGGAATTGGGTCGAATAAGCGGTGGAATTCTAATGAAAGAAGGGATGTTAAAAAGATTATCAAGAGGATAGATGAAAGGTTGTTTCATCGTGATCAGATGCGGAACCTTGAGAGCTTTGTGGGTGGAAGACAGAGTTTCCCTCTTACGGGTTATCAACGTCAAGAGAGAACTCCCGGTTTTATTGAAGGATTAACTGGTACTCCTTAAACTATTTCGTTGATTGATATTTGGATGTTCTGATTTGTATATTGACTATGGCTTGTGCACACATAACAGTGTACAACCCGTACTTGTAATGAAAGGACCCTATGGTACGCATCAGTGCCACAATCCTTATAAAAGGAGCGAAAGCTTCTTACTTTTGAGTAAAACTAATCAAAACTTTAATCATTTTTAAAGTTTTGCTCAAAAGAACAAGTACTTCCCCTTATGTTTTCAAAACCTCAAAAGTTAATATTACTTGTTGAGGGGGAGTATTTGCTAAAAATCTTTATTCACAAAATGTTCTTCGTGGAACTCTTCCCACAAAACTCAAAATGGTCATATTCGATGTCAAAAATTTCATCAAAAATAACACTTATATGCCATTTTTTAGAGGGGTAAAATTGTGTGATACAAATATGTTGAAAATGTGATTGAATCTTCGTGTGCTAATACTTAACCCATGAATTGACGAGATCTGAATTGTCATACATCGAAAAGATTTGTCTCCCAAGACTTATCCTAGTAGATCGTACCTATTCAAGAAGCTCTTGATAGACATGAACTTTGACGGGTTTGACAACCTTTTCAAGGTTTGTCCACAACTTCAAGGTAGTTATTAGAACTAGTTGTCACCTAAAACCTGACAATGCAACTCTTTAACTATGCAACGTAACCGTGTCTCGCGGGGAATTGTCTATCTTGAGTCGATCAATTCAAAAGTGCGAGCTCTTCCCTCACCGTGCAGATTTCTGTCAAAACACTTAAGCACGTGTGGAGGGGGAGTATTTCTGAAAATACAAAACTCTCGAAGTGTTATAAAATGTTTTCACTCATAAACACTTTGAGACATTTTCGTGAAAATGGTTTTATGGCAACGTAGGATAGTCATGGAGTTATAAGGTGACTAAGGTTAGGAATAACCGTCCTATAATCCGCCAAAGCCTGAAGGATCTACCCAAGGACACCACCAATAGTTAGTAATTAGAAGTCCTTAGGTATGATTATAAAAAGGAGAAAATGATAATCGGAGAAAGAAGGAGTTGAAGAATTAAAAAGAAAAGTAAAGAAAATGTTGAAAAGAAATAGCCCTCCAAATTATTCAACTTAGGGCAGACACCGGGTTCAATTAATATGCTACTGGTTGTCACTAGATGACACCGGTATTGAAGATTAAAGTCGTCATGGACCCAGTGACGCATGCACTAAACCTTCTTAGCCACTCAAGTTTCTCTTAACAGAAGCTTGTTTCATTCTCACAAGGAACCCTACGTAAACTATCGGCTTTCTCTTAGAGATTGCTGGTATTGAAGAAGAAGACCCTCTCCCTAGTCTCCGCTCAGGAAAACCAAAGCGCACTATTGAGTCTAGAGCCACGAGATTCATCAAAAGATCTCTTAGGAACACTTGACATTTCATCACTTGTCGTTCAACATTAAGGACGTAAGTGATACAATTCTAGAGTCCGACACAGATCTTAGCAATCTGTCGAGAACATTTATGAGGGGTTCACAATTGTGATCCTCAGTGATTGAATGGAAAATCCTGCCAGGGTCAACATCAAACAGCCCTGACAGCAGGTTACTTCAATAACTCCTCGTAGGTTACGCTTAGTGTTGTCTCAAACGGTCTACAATCGTGGGGTGATCCTTCGGTGTACCTCAACGATTCACCAGGACTGTAGGTGTACTTCGGTACATCGTGTTATCCTACTTGAGGGACTCCAGTTCAGGAACAACCTTTGCTAGAATTAGAGATGTGTTTTCACACTATGCTGTTAACACGTTCGAAGTTCGAACTTGAAAGAGCTGGAAATCCCGCTAAGGAGAGTCTTTTCAAGAATCGAGTCCTGAAGATGTGGATCATTACTTGAACTTGTTCAATGTAATGCCAACTGTCCCTTATGGGATTCGGACGGCTGATTCGCCCGACCAAGGTGAATGGAATCAAGACATTCATTAGAAGAACAATCGTAGTGGTCAATTCTCTAAGAAACAATCACAGTGATCGATTGGTGTTTATCACTAACCCATTCTTATGTTTTCTTATTATGGATGCTCCTGGGAGATGATCGTGTTGATTCTCCACATGCTCATACCAACAACAACTCTAATTGAAGTTCTCTCGAAAGGCAACACAAAAGTCAGAATGATTCTTCTTCAAAGCCAAAGAATCTACAAAGTATAAAGACTAAGTGAACCACATCATAACTGAAATCCAACTTCAAATAGCGTGTGAGCATGTTGGAGAAGGATGTGGAGACACCTGAGCAACGAATCGGACCTGATGCAGAAAACAACAACATAACATCACCATATCCACACCAGAACAAAGATAACAAAGATGTCAAAGCTGAAAACTTCAAAGAAAAAAAGATCCTCACACTGGGGAGATTGTTGGAATCAGAAAGAAGAATGTCAGAAGACGTCAAGGCAACTATTACATCAACACCAACAACTTTTCAAGATTGTTGGAGTCATTTATTAATTACCAACACTTAGGGGGAGATTGTTGGAATCACTCCTAACTTATATTTCAAGTGTTAGTATGTAATAGGTTGCTTAAACTAGGCTTTTATGTTAGATATTAATGGCAAGGCTTATGTAAAAAGCCCATAAGCCTTGGCCCAAGCCCAATAAGGAAGGAAGGGACTAGACATGTTGCCCTAGTTCCCTTCCCTATATAAACTCATGTAAACCTTCACTTGAAGGTTGGTTGTTCACATTTCACTTAATCCTATGCCTAAACATTTAGTATTCATACGTGTGTTTTGTGTGTGTGTTCATCTGATCTCTCTTACCTTTATTTCTTACATATTTGATCCTTGTGTTAACTAATGGTGACCTAACAATGGCGTAACCTTAGAAGTGGTTACGTCGTATCTTCAATAATTCTTGGTTATGCCGTAGTTTATGCACGAGTTACGGCGTAGTTATCAGCGGCGCGGAACCTCATTTGACCTAATATAGTTACGTCGTAATCTTTAAAGAGAGTTATGCCGTAATCTCCTGATAAGTTGGCTTTCTGAGTCACGTTTTAGCTACGGCGTAATGTGAGAGATGAGTTACGCCGTAACTTCTTCAAAGTGAGCATACTATGATAAATCTTTAATAATTCTCCAATTCCGCGTCTCTTTAGCTCCAATGCTCGTAATTTACCTGAAAGTGGAATATAATGGACAACAAGCGTAAATCCATATAAATGATACAAATTACAAGCATTATCGGGGGAAATTGACACTTAATATTCAGGATAATTTGATGTTATCAGACATGTTGGTGAGGGCTACCACTACTACTTCTAGCTTAGCAGCAGAGCAGGAAAGTGGTAACATAAATAAGACCCGACGCAAGGCAACATCTGAAGTGTTGGGTTCTCAGGAACCTAATGCATATGATGGAAACCCTAGCCAAATGGAAAATATGGGGGGCTCAGATGCTCAAACTAGGTTTAAGACTGAGTTTACATCCTTAGATTCACCTCTCATGGAAGGTAACACATCCCGAAGTGATGAGGATATAACTGAAACAGATGAATTGATGGACCCAAATGTACAAAATAACAATTCCTGTGATCCACCTCTCAGGATAGGTAAAACAAGACAAAGTGGTGAGGATAGTATGGAATTGATTAAGGAACTGATGGCAAAATGTACACAACTGTCACAAGCAGTTCTTGGCCTAAAAAAGCTCACAACTACTCAAGGTGCATAAATCAAAAGCTTGAAGCAAAGAGTTAGATTTTTGGAAGGTGTTAAGAGGTCACAAACTCATACATTCAGGAGGTTGAAGAAGGTAGGTACTGCACAATGGGTGAGTTCCCGTGGTTTTGGGGGAGGATGCTCCCAAACAGGGGAGGAAGGAAGATATAACAGGTTCAGGGGAGGCTTAGGGTTATGAAGGTGCAGAGATGGGTAATTTAGAGACTGATATGGATCAAGGTATAGAGCAGGATCAAGCAGATGATACTACAAAATTTGCTAAAGAAAGTACTGCTGCAGGGAATGAAACTACTCCTAATGTTGATGAAACTGCTACTAGTACAACACTACCTACTGCTGGATCCGCTGCTACTCAAGAAGATCCTACTGCTGATGTTACTACTTCTACTGCTGGTACAAAAGAGGTATTAGATGAAACAACTCTAGCTCAGGTGATGATTGATCTGAAGAAATCAAAGCAACAGTCAAGAGTACAATCAAAGAATCTTCTGAAGAACCAATAAAAGTTGTTTAAACAACAAAGGCACATGTTAAAGGTGTAGTAATTAAAGAAACTATCTTCACATCAAAGAAAATCTCTCCACAACCACAGTATGAAGGCAAAGGCAAAGGAGTATTGGTTGAAGAGACCAAGTCTGAGATTGAAATACCTGGAGTTTTGGCCAAAGGAGAAGATTGCAGAGCATGATGCTAAAGTTGCTGATGCATTACAAGCTGAATATGAACCTAAAAATCAAGAAATTTTAGAACAACAAAGAATAGTAGTTGAGAATTAAGCAAAGACATTGGCATTGTTAGCTCAGTGGGATAAAGAAAGGATCAGATGTAATGCATATGTGGAGGTGGCTAAAAGGCTTAGTGAAGAAGATCAACTGCAGTATACTATAGAAGAGAGAGCTAAATGGCTAAAGGAATTTATGGATCAAAGAAGAAAGGTTTATGATGCAGAGAGGTTGAAAAAGAAAATGCTCATACCATCAACAGTTAAGCAAAGAAGAAAGGTTCATTCATATTATTTGAAGAACATGAAGGGCTACAAATTTAATCAAGTGTCTCATCTTCCTGATAGTGAGGTTGAGAAATTGTATGAGAAAGTTAGAAAAGAGATAGAAGCTTTTGTGCCCATGAAGACAGAAGAACCTACAAAAGAGAAAGTGTTGGAGCAGATAGATCAGGTGGAGAAAGAGAAAGAGGTAGAACATATAGAGAAGTTAGAGAGTAAGAAGGAAAGTTCTAGTTCTAGTGTGAAGAGAACTGGAAGTGTGTTAAAAAGTGTTGGTAGAAATAAGAGAAAGGAATATAGGTCTAAGGCAGTTGAGCAGACTGAAGACTCAGAGCATGAAGAAGAGAAAGTTGAGGAGAAAGTTGAAGAGAAAGTATCTGATGCAGAGGATAGAGATAAGATGCAGGCTCTTACAATTCTGTCAAAATATAAAGAACTTGAGGTTGATGATGCAGTTCCTTTGGGGGTTGATAAGGTTTTAAAATTTACCTTTTTGAGGGGTCGTTTAAGCCCTTATTTGATCACTTTTTTATCCGTTATTACTTAATATCGTTCCTTTTCACTTTTTAGGTCTCTTGAAGGCAAAATGCTGGAATGACACTTATTCGGACGAAAAGGCGCGAATATACGAAGAAAATGGCCGTCGCATTTGTAACCTTATATATAGAATCCGAATTTTTCAGTTTTCAGTGTATAGTCTTTTCAGGTTTTGGAGTAAAAACCTAAACCGAACCAAGGCTGTCTTGTACAGTATTTTAGGGTTTCATACCCTATCTTACATGAAGATAAGTGTTTTACTTCATTAATTTAATTATGTCTTCAATTGATTGTGTGTATGCTTGCATGTTCTCCATGTCCGGCTAATTTATTTGTGTGTTTGCTTAGGTAATATGAAACTTAGTTATTGAATATTGATTGGTTGTCTCTTATCTTAATTTTGATTGACCTAGTATTGCGATAGGTCATTCGTTGTGTTGTTAATGCTTGATTAATCTTTGTTGAACCTTAGTTTATAATCACCTAGAGTAATTGTAGGCTATACATCCAAAGAATACCTTAGAGTTAAAGTTTATAAATCCTAGAGATTTTGTAGTCATTAACCTTTGGTAGCTTCAAAGATTTTGGGATAAACGCATACCCTACGACCTTAGAAACACAACGCAATTAAGAATAAGGACGTGACAATTCAACCATCAATAGGAGATAACTAGGGAGTAATAAAGCCTAAGCAAATACATTTTTAATCATCATACGAGCACACAACAATAGACATAGACTACATACACCTTTGTTTAGATAATTAGATAATTAGAAGTAATCGGTAGAAATACCAACCCCCAAATCCAAACCCTGAGATTCGTACCTTTCAATTTCCTAAAAAAACATAAAAAGATAAAAAAAAATAATCTTCATCAACCCCAAACTTAGCGTAGTAACTTCTCACTAGCATTCATATTCCCCTAGAGAACGATATCAATTCCCGTGGCTTACCCTAATACTACACTACAACGATTAGGTTCACTGCCTAGGGTGTTGAAAAACTTGCTCGACGAAAAGGAAGTTCCTTTGACCCCGAATGCGCTGTGTAAGCGTATCAAGTTTTTGGCGTCGTTGCCGGGGAATAGAATATCTAGTTAGGATTCCACCTCGTTTAGGTTTCCTTGCTTGATTCCTATCAAGTAAGCTTTTTTTTATCATTTTTAGCTTCCTCGTAGTCTATCCCCCTTCTTCGTGACCTTTGTTCGTAACCCATCACTTTTCATCATGGAAGGTGATAACCAACCACCACTCAACAACCCACCACCAAATAAATCACTTTCACTTAAAACTCAAACCAATGACTAACACAACTGCCGAAGCCGTTAAGTGAGTAAAAACATCGACCTTCAAGATTTGCAAAAAAGTATTTGATAGCACAATTAGGGAAGCTGTTGAGAAAGTAGTCAGCGCCTCTGTAGTTGGCTCCATGATCAACAGTAATTCAGAAAATGGCTTAGTGAATGAGGAGGATAGTGCTTATTTCAATCTTTGCCCCACTAAGGAAGAGATTGCTTACCATCAATACATAATCGATAACCCCCGATCACCCATCATTAGGATATGTCCAAAGATTAGGAGAGGAAATCCTTGGAACCTAAAAATTCCTTGTATGATCGGATATAGGAATGTCGAACATGCTTACATAGATACGGAATCTCCCATTAATGTGATGTCATCAGCTGTTTGCAATGACATTATGAATGAGCGACTTAAGATTAGGAGAGACCCTAAGTATCCTGGTGGTGTTTGCAACTTTGTGGGAAGAGTCAAGGATGTACATGTCTGTATAGGAAATTTCACCTACCTAGTTGATTTTGTTGTCCTAGAAGATATTGGATGTGTCATTGACTATAGCTTATCCCAAGTAGTGCTAGGAAAACCGTTTGTTGAAACGCCTAAAATGAGCCATAACAAGTATGATGGAACGGTTAGGTTTAAGGAAGGAAACGATGAGATCATTTATAGGATGCCTTGGAAGACGAATGAATATGGCCATCTATCCCCTTTTGAACAAGATAACATTAGAGCTTTGAGGGACAAAAGCAAGGACGATGTTGAAAAAGGTTATAAATTCATGTGGGAAATAAGGAGGCTTTATTATAGGTTGCTTGACCATAGGGCCTAGGTATTGAGTCAATGAAAATTTTGTCAACATGATGGAATTCTCATTGAGGATGCAAAACAGAACAACGTAGGGGCACGACTTCGAGTCTAGCTACAAGATAATAAAAAGAAAAGCGCTTCGTGGGAGGCAAACCATGCTTAATTGTTTGCTTGTTTGTGTGTCGTATATCTTTTTATTGATTGTTTATTCTCATGTTTAAATTTGTAAAAATGCTTTATTTTGTCTTTAACCTCGTCTTAATTACATATAAAGGTATTTTACGTAAGGGATAAGTATAGGGAGGATTACACCGTTTCAAAAGCACGTAAACATGAGATTACAATTAATTAAAAAGATATACATGTGTTTTGTTCGAGTCAAATGCTTGTATCAGTCATAATGGAGGTTTGCAGGAAATTTTTAGATTCTAAAGATAAAAATGTTCCAGAATTTTTTTTTTCGGAAAATCGCATACCAGTTTCTGTCAGGATAACCTGACGGCGTCAGGATCGCAACCTGACGGCATTGGAAGAAAGCGAAGGGAAACAACTGATTACTTTTTCTCGTTTTTTGAGTTGCTTTTAAATTTTTGGAATTTTCCAGGTCTTAATTTTCCAAAAAAAACTGTAAACATCCATTCCACAAGCATTATATCCTAGTTTAGTAGAGTCACATATATATTGTTACCTCGGATTTTCTCGAAGGTTTGTTTGTTTTCTTCAAGTGTGCAGGTTTAATTTATCAAGAAGAAGATACATAAGATGAGAATGAGCTTTAAGCAAACGTTCTTCTGAAGAAACATGTAACCACCAATTGCCACGGATCTACCGAGCTAATCAGGGGAGTACTAGTTTCTTTCATTTTTAACTACCTTCCATTATCATTACTTTGATACTTTCGGGGAACATTGGGGACAATGTTCAGTTTAAGTGTAGGGAGGGAAAATAAAATGGGAACTTTGAAACTATGCTTATCCTTGACTATTTGCTTTGTCCAATTTCATTTGTGTAATTATAACATATTGGATTTCACAAACACATCAAATCATGAACAATATAGGCGTATAATATTAGGTTTTAGAGAGAGAAAGAGTTAGAGGTTTGGGAACATAGTGAGAGAAAATGAAAGTATTATTATGAGCTCCAATTCTCTACCTTGGAAGGTAGAGAGTATTTATAGTCTTACACAAATCACCACCTAACGGGCTGTGGATCAGGCATACAGTGGGTAAAGACCCGTCTGTCCTCCACGGTGTTGATTAACTAATTACTTCCTAACATTAAATAACTACGACTACGAGCTTTCTAACGATTACATATACTTGAGGTGACCGACACTTTAATAACTGGATTTACTAAATCCTAACAATCTCCCCCTAAGGGAGGTAACCTCAAATTATAATAAATACAAACAGATAATACATTAAGATTGTTCTTGGATTCTTGTGAATGTTCTTTGCTCAGTAGATCGTAGTCTTTGATTCTTCATTTTTGCATGTTTGGATAATCCAAGTGGAGGCCTTTATCTGATCCACGTGATGCTGAGTTTTGAGCCAGCTTTGAGATCATCAGCTACCATAAATCTCTGACTCTTCCATTGTTGTGTTGACATTATGTGATGTTGTGACTTTTGGACCGACATGCTCACATTCTGGATCATGATATCTTCTCATCAGAGTAGCAGAAGCTTTAATTGATTCATGATATTGGCAGCAGCGTAGCAGAAGCATCGAGTGAAAATATCAGAGTCATTGAAGCACTAATGATGATTTCTTTAGAAATGAATGTGTTGTGTGAGCATGCGGCTATGGATTGACAGCTTCATTATGATAAGCTGCAAACGTCGGGCGTACCTGCATACAACAGTTAGCAATAAAGCGCACGAAAGTGTCTTTGATCACTTTCGTTGAATTGAGGTACACGGCCCACGGTTCCCCGTTGATCAGTACAAGTACTGCCTGTGATCAGGTATAATTCCGAAGAATTTCCTTGACAGGGTTTCGCAGCTGCTCTAGCTGTTCTCAAATCGGAACGTCTCAAAGAAGACAACACGGAGTGAGTGAACCAGCGAATTAAGATTCACTGATTGATGAAAAGAGATTTGAAAAACAATCGTGTACCGCTCAATAGAAATTGTTTTTGCAATACAACGAAGGTTTTTGTAAAACCCTAAAAATACGAAGAGTGCTACAAGACTATTTTACCCTTAAAATAGTCAAGATTATAAAATACGTAAAATATAATTAACGCTCATCAATTTAAAATTTAAAACCTAACTTATATTTGTTGAAAAAACTAACGAGTATGTTTAAATGATCGACATCTTACGACGAAAACTATAAGCCAAGCGTGTAAATGTTTGGGCCTCGATTGTTTTGTGATCCGACTAGCTAAAGCTATGGTCTCGTCCGGTTGGGCTTTTGAACCGAGAACCACACAAGCCCACATGGCCCGATCGGTGTACATGCATGGTATATAAATACAAACACAAAAAATAAAATTAAAACCCTAGCTCAAGTCACGGAACAAGGGTTGGTTTCCTTCCCTTTTCTTAAACCGATCGACTTGCTACTCTTGGTGTTGGTTGGTGTGATTTGTTCGAGAATTTACAAAGGGTAATCGAATCCTTTCCCCTTTCGTCTAAACTCTTTTGATTTCTTCTTGTGTTACTTAAGCTGCTGTCGTGAATCAAATTCCCACCGGAACGCATGCATGTAGTCGACCAACCATCACATAAAATCATAATCTTGTGCATGAAATCATAAGCCTAAAGTCACGTAAATTATTGGATGGAATAACACGAATTGACCTTGTGTAAACCTGTAATCAAACCATGCATATATATAGGTATCATGCATTTGACTTGTGTACCAATTTCAAAAGCTTATTTTAATGAGTTGTCGACATGTAACATGAGTGCATAATAAGAAACATATTAGTCGTCACATGAAATCATAGATTAGATGCAGGATATGTGTAAGTCGATGCGTAAATGGTTAGGTTATGGATTTGTGCGTTATAAGTTAAGCGTAAACAAACATGGAACACGACATCTTGATTTCGTTAAGAAGATTATAGGTCAACGAATCACGTTAATTTTATGTTGTAATTTTGTTTGTGCCGATGCATGCATGGTTTGCATTGTGGAAAGCCTTGTTAAAAAAAGTTTTAGAAGCCGATGCATGCATGGTTAAAATATAAGTTAACATGTCGTGTGAGTAAAATGTGTAAGTGTTTGTGTGTGTGTCGAATGGTTTGTGAGTTTGGAAAATAACGTATAGCAAATTGGGAGTTGCATGTGGTAAGCGTATATATTGAAGCAAGGGAAACGGGTAAAGTTTTAGTCTTGTCAAACGATTTAAATAAGTCAATGTGGTGTGAATTAATGGGTAAATGGTGTATAAGTATGACTCTTTTCGTTAGTTCTACACGTTCTAGGTCAAGTGTCATTAAAATCTGTAACATGTCAATTAAATGCGTATTAATATAGTATTAAGAGTAGGGGGGAAAAAAACCCTAGGGCATAAATAGTAGTCGATTAGGGTTTTCACTGCTGTGTATTGATTCGTATTTATTTCGTGTGAAATAATAAGTCTGGAGGTCATTAAAACCATTGATTAAGTGTAAACGAACTAGTAATAAGTGTGTTGTAAGCAGCGTGGTGAGCGTGATTTTATGTAAGAAACTAAGTGTCATGAATTAAAAGTATTGTATGCATGGTCTCATTAAGGTGGTGTTCGAACAATGTTACGTGTGAGTCTTGGTTAATCATGTAAGTTATGAAGGCTTGTAAACTATTTGAAAGAAAGTCCTAAAATCCGTTCTTGATATTTATAAGCCCTGTACTTGAAAGGTGATCATATAAGCCTCAAATAAGATATTTATCATATTAAACCCTTAAGTTTACCATTTATTATTTGTAACACAAAAGTTTGGTAATTAAATGATTATTAAGACTCTAAATGTATGTCGTTAATTCGTCGTCACTAAGAATAAGAATATACTTACAACTCTAAGAGTGTGAATGCGATAAATCCGTTATAACGCAATGACGCTAACAAGTATTAAATAAATCATAATCCGTGTAGATTCGTTGAAGGAGACGCGGCGTTATGTCTTCGTGATTCACTCATTTGTTTGCTCTTCTCTCATTGCTTTAAAGTACAGATATTTTGACCTTTTCAGTAAAGGTTTCTTATGACGTTTTCTTTCGTTAGCTTTTCTATTTCAATTATTAGGGTTTCTATGCCATTGCTATGAACCCTTTCTGATTGTTTGATCTGTTGCTTGTTTGAAAAAACTGTTTTATTGAATCATGCAATATCTGACTTGAACGTTATGTTAGAAAGACTTTGATACGCACATTGTTGAACCTTGCTATATTTGACTATGAATTTCTGAATTGTGAACATTTGGATATGAAAGTATGATATGTGGACTCGACATTAATTCTGCCTTCTGGAACCTTTGAACATGAACCTTATGATATGAATTATCTGATATGTTATCTGTTGAACTTTGTGTTTGATTATGATCTGTGTCAATTATGACAATCTGTTTGACCTAAGTTAGTTTGACACCCGAGCCAATATTCTCACTAGTCATGAGGGTTCCATGTCCGTGTCAGTGATGCACCTCGACATGACTCTGGGCATAGAGAGTGATGTTCTGCCACGTCCTTTCCGTTATCGTTTATTGATAGTATGGCCACTATGTGTGTGGGGGCGTATGGATGCATCCTAGATCGATATGTGTTTCGGTGAATGATGTAGGTAACACGCGTCTTCACAAAATTAAGAACTAGCACTCCAATTAGTTTATGAGGTTACCTTGAATAAGAAAGATATTTCTGATATGATATGTTCGGGCCGTGGTAGTTAACTAAATCTTTATCTGTTATTTTGTATTAAGTATTTGATGTTGATTCGGTATGTTCAAGTGTTTATAATTATGTGCTAGGCTTATTATATGTTATTGTATGTGGTTATGCTTTTGTATGTTTAAGTGACTACCGTCTACTATGCTAGGATATGATTAATCTGTTTTCAATATGATTCAGGCCTGTCATCGATATTATGTTAGTTTATCGTTATGTGAATTAGTTGATCTGTGAGATGGATGTGCTAGTGTGAAAGTGAGTATCCTGAAAGTTTATTAAGTATGATTGTTCAGTTAATCTGGTGAACTTTACCTATCCGTTAGGGTATCTATATGCTTATGTTTGATCGCCATGGTTTAGACTCTGTTATATTAAGTTTTGTTTGGAAAATGGTTAATTATGATATCTGTTTTGATAATTTGTTAATTGCTATGCTATGTCTTTTGCTTATTTAGTTATAGTTTTCCTACTATGTTTCTATTTGCATATGTGACTGCCATGATTTGATGCTATTCCCGTGCTACAATATTGGATTAAGTGTGTTAAATGTAGATTAATTGACTTGTATGAATGACATGTTTACTTTCTAGAAATTGTTCCGTTAGCCTTTGATATTTGGTTGGCTCATATGTACTCTGAATTATGCTTTAGTTAATGTTTGGTTATCTTGATGCGTTTGCGTTGGTGCCATCAATATGATATGTGTTTGTTCTTAATTGCTATTTGTTCTTCTGGATTCCTGTATGATTGTGTTTCCGCAAAATCCTCGATGATTCATTGATCTCATTCCGTTGTGACTTCGTTATTCGTTTCTTTGTTTTATTTTGTATTTCCATTTTGTTTAGTTTTCGTTTACTGTATATCTGTTCAGGGCTTTGTAAGCTCAGCCGCATTTCTTTTCTTGCGGCGGGTATTAAGCATTCAGATGAGCTTATGGGATAGTGATCGGGTTGAGAGTAGAGGTGAGAGCAAGATTGGAAGATAGGGATCTTATATTTATTTTGATTATTAAGTTATTTATATTTTCTTTTGTAAGTTTTGTAAATGTTTCCGCTATTGTATAGTTTTGAAGGTTACGATATGAAGCTGTATTTGGACATTTTGCCCTTGTCGGGTTGGGTGATACAGTTTAATGAAAATCAATTATCAATCATAAACACCTTTATTATGACATATTAGTACCAGTCGATGTGCTAAAGAAAATAGTTTTTAAGCACAACAACGGTTTTTTCAAAGGGATCCCGTCAATCCATAACTTTGAACAGGATTGATTCAAAAGATTGAATAGCCCCATTGTTTATGTTCAGTTGTCACATGGTTGATCTATTGGATAGATCTCACATGCCATCCACTAGGAGCTTGTTTGATGTTGGCTCGAATGCTTTCCATCTCATTGTGAATATGTTTGCATATACTCGATGTTCTGGCAATACCACAAGGATAATGTGTAGGACTCTAAGATATAATCTCTCTTTCCCAATGTGTGAAACAGAGAGTTCAGGACAGTGTCCTAAATAGATTTATTGATGATCACGTGGCTCTAGACTCAATAGTGCACATTTGGTTCCTATGTCGGAGACTAGGGAGAGGGTCTCCTTCTTCAATATCAACAAACTCTAAGAGAAATTCGATAGATAATGTCGGTTCCCCGTGAGAATGAAACAAGTCCTTTTAAGAGGAACTTGAGTAGTTTGGGAAGTTGTAGTGCAGTGCGTCACTGGGTCCATGACGTCTTGTCTTCAATACCAGTGTTACCTTAGTAACCACCAGCAGCATATGAATTGAACCGGTATACTGCCCTAAGGTTGAATTATAGGAGGGCTTTATTTTCACCCTTTTCACATTCAATTCTTTTTATTCTTCAAACCCTTCAGTGCTTACCGAGACTTCATAACTAGAACCTTGTTGGGTTTATTCCATTACTAGCTCTGTCTCAGTCCGCACTCTTCCCATATCTCACATTTCTCCTTTTTCATCATACCTAAGGACTCTACACTATCTAGTGGATTGTTCCTGGGTAGATCCCTCGATTTCTGGCGGATCATAGGGAACAAATACCTAACCTTATCATCCTTATATCACCATACATAAAGTAAATTTGGTGGGTCTATTTGGTATTGTTCATCTGCCATTGGAACCAATTGAAAACCATTTGAAAAATCAATCCAGATACTTGTGATATATTATCAAAGCATTTTGTACATGAATTGTTTTTGATATTTTAGAAAAAGAGCTCCCCTCAGACATGTGCATCATGTATTTGAAATTGATTGGCCACGGAGGCAAGAGAAAGGATTAATTTCTTAGATTACCATTTTCTAAAAGATATCAACATCACTTCCCTGATCAAATCAAGTAGATAAAGCATATTGGGGAATGATGAGGTTTTCATAAGTTTTCTCCCCCTCAATATGTTCCTCGAGGTTTGAAAGAGTTTTGCACATATTAGAAGGAACCAGCACTTAGAGACAAATCAATCACGTTTCAATTATTTGAGGTTTGAAATAGATGCTCCCCCTCAACATGTGCATGGAAAATTTGAAATCGTTTGGCACATGTGGGGAGGAAAGCTTGCTAAACACTTATGAAACCATTTATCGAATTATCAGTATAAATTCAATTTAAATCACAAATTCTCCCCCGATCACAATTTTCAAATCATTGAGATTTGTGATCTCTGTAGATTTAAATTGATTTTGAAAGCTTTTGAGAAGAATTGTGACTTTATTATGAAAACATTTTAACTGATAAGGATCGGATTATGAGACTTTACACTCCATTGATTAAACATGCATGATTATCTTTTGAAAACAATTGTATGAAAAATAGCCTTTTGATTTAATTGAAATCATTCTCCCCCTCAATCAATGACATAAGTTGTTGATTGAGAGATAGAAATTTTGACAAGTGTCAAGTCCAGATGATTTTCAAAATTTAAGACCGAGTTATTTTCAAAGCAGTTTTATTTTCATTAGATTACAAATATTTTTCTGAAGAATCATTTGAAGGAAAAATATTTGTTTTAAGAATCAGAGCATGAGGTTTGAGAATATTAAGATTAAGCATGGCTCTGTTCTTTCTTTGAAAAGCGGGTTACAGCCTGAAATGACAATAAACCATTTTTTTTTATTTTTTTTTCACTTTCTCCCAAAAATATTTTTTGATTTTTTTTAAGAACATTCGAACAACATCTAAAGTCCCGTTTCATTCTTTGAATGACAACACAAAGACCGTAGATATTATCGAATCGAGAAAAACATGACAAAAAGACAATATTTTTTTTAAAATTTTTTTTTTAATATTTACAAGAGAAGGATGAAAAAAGACCTTTACTCCTCGTCTTCCTCTTTAAGACGTTTGAGTGTTTCCGGTTGTAGACTCTTTAGACCAAGTCGTGGGAGGATAAGCTCCCTGATGAAGTGATGTCGAATGTCGATATGCTTGGCTCTTGAATGTTGAACATTGTTGCATGAGAGAGCAATAGCACTTTTGTTATCACAGTACAGAGGTATTTTGTTGAATTCAAAGCCATAGTCAGATAATTGGGATCTCATCCATAGGATTTGAGCACAACAAGATGACATGGCTAGGTATTCGACTCTGTAGAGGATATAGGACGTACTCATTTGTTTCTTGTGACCGATACACAAAGCTTATCACCCAACTGAGCACCTCCTAGCGTGCTCGACGAGTATCTTGACATCTGCATGATCGCATCTGCATAGGCTATTAGTGACATACGGTGTCCTCGGGTACCAAAGTCCCATAATGATGGTTCCTTGGAGATACCGAAAGACCCGTTTAACCGCTTCAAGGTGCTATTTAGTAGGCTTAGCACGATATCTAGCACACATGCACAGGCGAACAAGATATGTCTCTCTTGTTTGTGAGGTAAATCAGGATCCAAATACTCACGATATTTCGTTTGATCAACAATGATCCCTGAGTTGTCCTCATCCAATTTAGTACGTTCTATCACGGGAGTGTCAACAGTGTCACAAGAATCAAATCCAAATTTCTTTAAAATCTCATTTTCATATTTAGATTGATTTATAAAATGCCTCCGGGACTTTGTGAAATTTGTAATCCCAAGAAAAATGACATTTGTCCCATCATTGACATTTTAAATTTGGAACCCATTTCATTTGAAAACCGATCACATTCATTAGGGTCAGTCGAGGCAAAAATAATATCATCAACATAAATTTAAACTTGAATTAAATGTTTGCCGACTTTTGGTGGTGAACAATGTCGGATCAACTGTCCTTTGCTGAATACAGTAGATAGAAGGAACTTTGATAGCGTATCATACCATGCCCTTGGAGCTTGCTTCAAACCGTAAAGAGCTTTCTTCAACGATAGATGTGAGTAGGATGCTCTGGATTCACAAAGCCTTCAGGTTGGCTAACGTATACGACTTCTTAAGATCTCCGGAGAAGGAGCCGTCTTTACATCCATCTGATAGACTACCATGTTCTTACTTGCAGCATTAGCCAAGAAGATTCTGATTGCCTCGAAACGAGCAACAGGAGCAAATGATTCTTCAAAGTCAATACCCTCTCTGACGGTATCCTTTGCAACCAATCGATCCTTGTTCTTTAAAACATCACCATGCTCATCGAGTTTTACTTTGAAGATCCACTTTAGAGAAATGATCATAGCACAGTCCGGAGCAGGTACTAATTCCCATACATCTAGTCGATCAAACTCATGAATTTCTTCTTGCATGGCATTGAACCAGCTGTCTTCATTCATGGCAGTTTTAAAATCTTTTGGTTCGATCTTTGAGAGTACAGAGTTAAAGAAGCACCATAAGACATCAGTTGCAAGTTGTTTGCGAGTGGATACTGGACGAGAGATGTTTCCAATGATGTTGTCCAATGGGTGATCTTGTGTCCACTTTCTGAGGTGGTCATGTGGTTGTTGTTGAGGCACAGAAGAAGCAGAGTCGATTTCTCTTGATGAAGATGGTTCAGATGATGATTCAGGAGCAAATATGTTTTCAAAGGGTTCATCTTCTGGAGGAGCAAAAGGGTTTTCATCATCGGTAACTTCAGTAACATTTCCAGTGTGTACACTTGAAGATTGGGGCATTGATGATGATACTGAGTGATCAGCAAAAGGCGCTTCTTGACTTAAAGACATAGAAATTGAAGGGTTAACTTCATTGACTGGTATATGAGCAGCCTCTGTTGATGGAGTTGACAGATCATTAGCAATTGGCTCAAAGTGTTCATCAAACATTGGATTAAACAATTTCTTCAATCATCTTCTGAAGGGGGTACATATGGAGTTGTTGGTGAGAAGTTTGGTACAAGAGAATAACTAATGGGACTGTTTTGAAGTGCGGGTCCAGAACTTGAATGTCCAGGAGCCATTTGACCGGTAGTCTCATCAAACGAAACGGTGAATGTTTCCATGATATTTCGGGTTCTCTTGTTGTGATTCGGTATCCTTTCTGTTTGGTGCATATCCTACAAATACTCCAATGTCTGCTTTAGCTTTCAATTTGCCTCAATCTTGACCTTCATTGGTTGGGTAACATAATGCACCAAATACACAAAGGTACGATAGATCAGGTTTTCGATTGTGGACAAGTTCATACGGAGTTATACCATGAGTTGTATGAATTAGGAACCGATTTTGAGTGTAGCATGCAGTGGCAATGGCTTTAGCCCATAGATATGTTGGAACCTTTGAGTAAATCAGCATTGTTCTAGCGGCTTCCACAAGAGTTCGATTTCGTCTTTCAACTACACCGTTCTGTTGAGGAGTTCGTGGAACACTTCTTTGAGGACTTATTCCAACACTCTCATAAAATTCACTAAGTACTCTATTAACAAACTCAGTTCCATTGTCAGTTCGAACGATTCTGACAGTCTTGTTAAGTCGGACCTACAGCTGTTTAATAAGTTTAATGATGACATCAGGAGTTTCATCCTTTGTCCTCAAGAACTTAACCCAAGTGAATCAGGAGTAGTCATCAACCACAACTAACACATATTTCTTCCCATTAATAGTTTGCACTCTCATTGGTCCGTACAAATCCATATGCAGGGTATGAAGAACTTCCATTACTGAGTTTGTGGGTTTGGTTTGTGGGCATATTTCGTGCTTTTTCCCAATTGGCAAGCTGAACAAAGATGATCTTTTTCATATTTTAATCTGGTTAAGCCTCTGACAAGATCCTTTCTGGAAAGGTTATTAATGGTGTCGAAGTTCAAGTGATTGAGATGACGATGCCATAACCATGACTTTGTTTTTTAAGCCTTTGACAACAAGCAGATTGGAGAAGACTTTCATGTGTCGATCGATAGAGATGGTGTATAGGTTAGAACCACGAGTACCTCTTAATAATTCCACACCATCAAGTTCTCTAATGAAACAAGTATGTTTTCTAAAGGCTACTTCTAGATCGGAATCACAGAATTGACCAACAGAGAACAAGTTATGACCAAGACCTTCCACATAATATACCCTGGAAATTACACTTTTACCAACCACATAGTCTCCATAACCTATGATAGCACCGAAATGATCGTTTCGAATCTAACGTCCCGATGAATTTGCTCACGAAGTTCATGAGCGCGACCGATCTCCAGTCATATGCTTGAACGCCTGAGTCCAGGTACACGAACGATTTGAAGCGATCTGCAGTTGAACACAGACAGAATGGATAATGGATAATGGGAACCCCATGCAATAATGGGTTCCACTTGGTTAGTAAAAGTGATTGGAACACCCACATCAGAAGTAGAAACAATAGAATCATCAGAAATAGATGCAGTGCTAATGTCAGAAGGTATCCATTGATAACCTATTTTACAAAATATTCTTCCTGGTGGTTTCCATGTTTCTAACTTTCTTTAGCCTTTGCTTTTAGCCTTTTAGCTTGATTTTTAACATTAACAATTTAAATGGGCATTTGATAGCATTAGACAAAAACTTCACACCACATTCATGATTAGTAACAGAATTCAAGCAATCATCATTACATGGTTTGCGAATAGTAGCAGAGTTCGAATTAATTACAGTACGCTTATAGCTAATACTAGATCTCAAACGATTCGTGTTTATTCAACTCAAAACTTAATATTATAGTGATCTTCTACTTATTTCAATGCACACTCTTAGCTTGCGAGGTCCTATTTTGCTTGGTATTGCCTAGAGGCTTTGACCCGCTTGCTTTTATGTCACTGATTACTCCTTTAGAGGGAATTACGGGAACATTAGTTGGTTGATCTACTTTTGCATTCCCTGAACTAGACGTCCAGGATCTGAACTACTTGAAGGCACATTAGTGTTCACTTTTAATAGGGCATAGAATGGTTTGTATGCTTGGCACTAGGCATAGAACAAGGCATCACAGCTTTACCTTTCGCACCTAAGGATTTAGGCATAACCTGAACCAAGATTGATTCAAAAGATTGAATCGCCCCATTGTTTCTGTTCAGTTGTTACATGGTTGATCTATTGGATAGATCTCACATGCCACCTACCAGGAGCTTGTTTGATGTTAGCTCCAGAATGCTTTCCATCTTCATTGTAAATATGTTTGCATATCACTCAGATGTTTGGCAATACCACAAGGATAATGCGTAGGACTCTAAAGATATAATCTCTGTTTCCACAATGTGTGAAACAGAGAGTCTTCATTGACAGTGTCCGAAAGAGATTTATTGATGATCTTGTGGCTCCAGACTCAATAGTGCACATTTTGGTTACTATGCGGAGACTAGGGAGAGGGTCTCCTTCTTCAATATCAACAAACTCTAAGATAAAGTCGATAGATAATGTCGGTTCCCCGTGAAAATGAAACAAGTCCTTTTAAGAGGAACTTGAGTGGTTTGGGAAGTCGTAGTGCAGTGCGTCACTGGGTCCATGACGTCTTGTCTTCAATACCAGTGTTACCTTAGTAACCACCAGTATCATATGAATTGAACCCGGTATTTGCCCTAAGGTTGAATTATCGGAGGGCTATTTATTTTCACCCTTTTCACATTCAATTCTTTTTCATTCTTCAACCCCTTCAGTGCTTACCGAGACTTCATAACTAGAACATTGTTGGGTTTATTCCAGTACTAGCTCTGTCCCAGTCCGCACTCTTCGCATATCTCACATTTCTCCTTTTTTCATCATACCTAAGGACTCTACACTATCTAGTGGATTGTCCCTGGGTAGATCCCTCCGTTCAGGCGGATCATGGGAACAAATACCTAACCTTATCATCCTTATATCACTATACATAAAGTAAATTTGGGTGCGGTCTATTTGGTATGTTTCCTCGCCATTGGAACCAATTGAAAGCCATTTGAAAAATCAATCCAGATACTTGTGATATATTATCAAAGCATTTTATACCTGAATGGTTTTTGATATTTTTAGAAAAAGAGCTCCCCCTCAACATGTGCATCATGTATTTGTAATTGATCTGGCACACGGAGGCAAGAGAAAGGATTAATTTCTTAGATTACCATTTTCTAAAGATATAACATCACTTCCCTGATCAAATCAAGTATATAAAGCATATTGGGGAATGATGAGGTTTTCATAAGTTTGCACCCCTAAATATGTGCCTCGAGGTTTGAAAGAGTTTTGCACATTAGAAGGAAGGAACGCACTTAGAGACAAATCAATCACGTTTCAATTATTTGAGGTTTGAAATAGATGCCCCTCAACATGTGCATGGAAAATTTGAAATCGTTTGGCACATGTGGGGAGGAAAGCTTGCTAAACACTTATGAAACCATTTATCGAATTATCAGTATAAATTCAATTTAAATCACAAATTCTCCCCCGATCACAATTTTCAAATCATTTGAGATTTGTGATCTCTGTAGATTTAAATTGATTTTGAAAGCTTTTGAGAAGAATTGTGACTTTATTATGAAAACATTTTAACTGATAAGGATCGGATTATGAGACTTTACACTCCATTGATTAAACATGCATGATTATCTTTTGAAAACAATTGTATGACAAATAGCCTTTTGATTTAATTGAAATCATTCTCCCCCTCAATCAATGACATAAGTTGTTGATTGAGAGATAGAAATTTTGACAAGTGTCAAGTCCAGATGATTTTCAAAATTTAAGACCGAGTTATTTTCAAAGCAGTTTTGTTTTCATTAGATTACAAATATTTTTCTGAAGAATCATTTGAAGGAAAAATATTTGTTTTAAGAATCAGAGCATGAGGTATGAGAATATTAAGATTAAGCATGGCTCTGCTCTTTCTTTGAAAAGCGGGGAATGCTGAAATGACAATAAACATTTATATTTTTATTTTTTTTCATCACTTTCTCCCAAAATATTATTTGATTTTTTTTAAGAACATTCGAAACAATCTAAAGTCCCGTGTCATTCTTTGAATGACAACACAGAACGTTAGAGTTATCGAATCGAGGAAAAACATGACAAAAGACAATATTTTTTTTTAATTTTTTTTTTAAATATTTACAAGAGAAGGATGAAGAAAGACCTTTACTCCTCGTCTTCCTCTTAAAGACGTTTGAGTGTTTTCGGTTGTAGACTCTTTAGACCAAGTCGTGGGAGGATAAACTCAAAACGTTCTTTAGGAAGAGCTTTGGTGAAGATGTCTGCTAATTAGTACTCAGTCCTCACAAAATATAGTTCCACCACACCATTTTCCACTTGCTCCCTGATGAAGTGATGTCGAATGTCGATATGCTTTGCTCCTGAATGTTGAACGTTGTTGCATGAGAGAGCAATAGCACTTTTGTTATCACAGTACAGAGGTATTTTGTTGAATTCAAAGCCATAGTCAGATAATTGGGATCTCATCCATAGGATTTGAGCACAACAAGATGACATGGCTATGTATTCAGCCTCTGTAGAGGATATAGACGTACTCATTTGTTTCTTTGACGACCAGCTTACAAGCTTATCACCCAAAAACTGAGCACCTCCTGACGTACTTCGACGAGTATCTTGACATCCTGCATGATCAGCATCTGCATAGGCTGTTAGTGACATACCGGTGTCCTTCGGGTACCAAAGTCCCATATTGATGGTTCCTTGGAGATACCGAAAGACCCGTTTAACCGCTTCAAGGTGCTTTTGGTAGGCTTAGCCTGATATCTAGCACACATGCAAACAGCGAACAAGATGTCTGGTCTACTAGCTGTGAGGTACATCAGGGATCCAATCATACTACGATATTTCATTTGGTCTACCATGATCCCTGAGTGGTCCTCATCTAGTTTAGTACGCTCTATCATGGGAGTGTCAACAGGTCACTAGAATCAAATCCATATTTCTTTAAAATCTCTTATGCATACTTTGATTGATTTATAAAAATGCCTCCGGGAGATCCCAAGAAAAATGACATTTGTCCCATCATTGACATTTGAAATTTAGAACCCATTTCATTTGAAAAAAAGATCACATTCATTGGGGTCAGTCGAGGCAAAGATAATATCATCAACATATATTTAAACATGAATTAAATGTTTTGCCGACTTTCTGGTGAACAATGTCGGATCAACTGCTCCTTTGCTGAATCCAGTAGATAGAAGAAACTTTGATAGCATATCATACCATGCCCTTGGAGCTTGATTTAAACCATAAATAGCCTTCTTCAAACGATAGACATGAGTAGGATGCTATGGATTTACAAAGCCTTCAGGTTGGCTGACGTATACGACTTATTTAAGATCTCCGTTAAGAAACGCCGTCTTTACATCCATCTGATAAACTACCGTGTTCTTACTAGCAGCATTAGCCAAGAAAATTCTGATTGCCTCGATACGAGCAACTAGAGCAAATGATTCTTCAAAGTCAATACCCTCCTCTTGACGATATCCTTTTGCAACCAATCGAGCCTTATTCTTTAAAACATCACCATGCTCATCAAGTTTTACTTTA